>JASJET010000002.1:10222500-10920000 GCA_034092305.1 Diaprepes abbreviatus | reverse complement strand
GACATAGTATTCTAAATATACCCTTAGTAATAAAGTACTGTCAAATGAACATAATGAGCGGTGATAACTAATCGTGTTGGTGTTAAATCATCTCGTTTGTTGAATTATACCGTTCAGTAGTTTATAAGGAGCCTTATTTCAGAAAATGTTGCGACAGTCATTTTTTGTACGCCTATTTTAATAAGAATACGAGGACAGTTATTTTATTTTGCGAATTATAGTCTTGAAGTGTGGTGAAATTTTGTCTTATTGTATCGGTACAATATACAGACTTGAGGAAGTTCTTAAACAACCTTTATACATAACAACGTAGATTAGTTCGAAAAAAGAGATAGCAAATAATAAATTTGATTTTTAACAGAATGGTTTTCCTCTAAAATAATACAATATATTACAAATAACCTTAAACAATATTTCAGGTATAGTAACAACAGTTGTTTCTACTATCCTTATTTTAAGAGGCATACAAAAACAAGTATGTAATTTGATGTTCCCGATTTATAGCCTGGTGGAAGTCTGTTGCAGTCTACAATAGATTTGAGGTAGTTTTAGGTAACGTTAATTGCACAAAATCTGTATGTAATAATGCAGGTTCTCTTGAAAAATATATAACAAATAATAAATCTGATTTTTGACTGACTGGTTACCTTATGTAATTAATAGAATACGATACAACTAACTACAGACAATATTTCAGAAAATATTCGGAGACACCCAAAATCACCAAAGGACTCCGCAGCAACCAAATTGAAATTAAATCCCGGTCAAATTCGTTGAAAATTCAGTATGTTGTAGGTCTAGATGTCCTGATCAATAGTTCCTATGTGCACAAAGTCCAAAAGTTAATAGCTTCCGAGATACAGAAGGATGAGTTGCGCCCGATCCACCATTTACATAGGCAAGGCGTAAGAGTCAATTTTCATTATCTATCTTTTTTTCTCTCTCTCTCCCTATCCTGTGAACTTGATTGGCCAACGTAAGCGAATGTAAATGTACAATACATATTCTATATATACATATATATATATATATATATATATATATATATATATATATATATATATATATATATATATATAATATAGTCAAGATTACAATTGGTCATCTCTTTTTTATCCTGAACCTATCGACTGAAGTATTTTTTATGATTACGCGATTTACATAGGTTGCAATGTTTTACGCTGCATACAGACACACACACACACACACACACACTAACATATATATATATATATATATATATATATATATATATATGTTATGTCGGATATTCTCACGGGTGTGATGTGTAATCGAAGGTTTTCGGGCATCCCGTGTATGTGCTGAGTCCCTCTCAGGACTGTAAGGCAGCTGACGTTTCGGTGAAATCTCATTCACCATTTTCAAAGCTCACTGTATGGCGTCTACGAGCGAACTGACGCCCGCCACTCCGGTGTTGTCGGTACCGTGTGCGCGTCGGACGCGTTCGTGTTCCGAATGGTTCCGGACCATCAGGTGGCGTGACCTGCTGCTCGTCATCGACGCTATTGCCAGTGTTTGTGGTTGCGTTGCCGAGTTGTAATCTGTTTCGTTACTAAGTGGTACTGGTTGATGTTTTGTAAGCAGATTTTTCCAAGTATTAGGCACACGCTGGCTATCATCTCTGCTATTTAAGTTGTTGGGCCTCTTTGCAATTTCAATGACCTCCCTTATAACTCTCGTGGACAGGTTTTCACATCTCGATAGCATTTTTGATCCCGAGAAATTAATCTTATGTCCTGTGTTTAACCAGTGTTGGACCAGAGCAGACGAAGTTGTTTTTTGCTTGACAGCGTTTATATGTTTGTCTCTTCTGGCGTTTATTTTACGGTTGGTTTGGCCTACGTAAGATGAGCTGGATTCTTTCCTTAGGTGTTGGCAAGAGATCTTTTACTTTACGGTCTGTGGTGAAAATGGTTTCAATGTTGTGTCTCCTGAGAATTCTTGTGATCTTGTCTGTGGTGCCTCTTACATAAGGAACACAGGACATAAGACAAATTTCTCGGGAACAAAAATGCTCATACACGGGATGCCCGAAAACCTTCGATTACATATATATATATATATATATATATATATATATATATATATATATATATATATATATATATATATATATCATTTTTCTTAATTTTGTATTTTCTTGGGTTTAGGTTCTATAATTAATAAAACACAAAACGATTGACGTTTCGCCCTTTATTCAAGGCATTTTCAAAATTTTTTCCTAAAAAAATATATAATTAAAATACATCAAATAAAAAACATATTTTACCATTTTGGAAAACAAACAAGACACTTAAAAACAGTAGTCAAAAACTTTAAAACATTTTAAAAATATTTAATTTTACCAGTACATACCTTGACATTTTGCTGTTCTGTTTCTAAATAAACTTTAAATTTTCATCGTTTACTGAGGATACGTGGAATGCAAATGTGTTTTATTTTTTTAAATATTTTTTATATTTTACAATGTATAAAAAAAACAAATAAGGTATATGTTGGGTTTTATGTTTAAGAGGATATTCTATTTTTGATTCTTATTTGACCGGATCGAATACTTAATAGTTTTGTTTAAATTAGGTTTGCGTAAATGTGGCTCAAATTTCCCATATCTGTTCTGTCGTTAACAGTGTTTTTATCTTTTTTAATTTCAATCATTTCCTTTATCTGTAATTTTTGGTAATTCATATCTTTGTTTTTTATAATTGTACTGTTATAATTAAAAGTGTGTTTTTCGTCCTGTGTGTGTTTGTTTAACGCTGTTGAGGCGTTTTTTGTATATTTATGGCCATTTAATCTGTTCTTCAGTAATTGGCTCGTCATGCCTATATATTTTTTGGGACAATTTACAAACAACTCGATAGATGTTCTATGGGATCACCAATTTCATCTACCATTGCTCAGCTAGTAATGGAATATTTGGAGGAAAAAGTCTTAGAAAAATTAAATTTTAATATAATATTTTTCAAACGTTTTGTCGATGATTGCATAGCTGCCGCACCACAAAATAAAATAAATGAAATTCTCCAAGAGTTTAACAGTTTCAACGAAAAATTACAGTTTACGTCCGAAACAGAGAATAATAATAAAATAGATTTTCTAGATATGACACTTATACGCAGAAAAAACAAAATTTTAACTGAATGGTACACCAAACCAACTTGGTCAGGTAGATATCTAAACTATTTCTCTAATCATTCAAAAACTCAAAAAAATAGCGTTATAATCGGTCTATCTGATCGTGCTATCTCCCTAACATCTCTAGAATTCCGACCAAAAATATTTCAAAAAGTAAAAGAGACACTAATAAATAATAATTTCAACGAAAAGACTATCACCAAAATAATTGATAAACGAACATATAAGTTTTATAACAACGTAAAAACAAAAAACATAGAACATAAATAGCAGAAATATGTGGCATTACCTTACACTAGTGAGCTGTCAGAAAAAATAAAATACATTTTAAAAAAGCATGATATTATCGTATGCCACAGGTCACATAATAAATTAAATACATTATTCACAAATTTAAAAAGTAAAACTCCTCTAATGAATAAATCAAATATAATATATTCGATCCCTTGCACAAATTGTCCCAAAAAATATATAGGCATGACGAGCCAATTACTGAAGAACAGATTAAATGGCCATAAATATACAAAAAACGCCTCAACAGCGTTAAACAAACACACACAGGACGAAAAACACACTTTTGATTATAACAGTACCATTATAAAAAACAAAGATATGAATTGCCAAAAATTACAGATAAAGGAAATGATTGAAATTAAAAAAGATAAAAACACTGTTAACGACAGAACAGATATGGGAAATTTGAGCCACATTTACGCAAACCTAATTTAAACAAAACTATTAAGTATTCGATCCGGTCAAATAAGAATCAAAATAGAATATCCTCTTAAATATAAAACCAAACATATACCTTATTTGTTTTTTTTTATACATTGTAAAATATAAAAAATATTTAAAAAAATAAAACACATTCGCATTCCACGTATCCTCAGTAAACGATGAAAATTTAAAGTTTATTTAGAAACAGAACAGCAAAATGTCAAGGTATGTACTGGTGAAATTAAATATTTTTAAAATGTTTTAAAGTTTTTGACTACTGTTTTTAAGTGTCTTGTTTGTTTTCCAAAATGGTAAAATATGTTTTTTATTTGATGTATTTTAATTATATATTTTTTTAGAAAAAAATTTTGAAAATGCCTTGAATATAGGGCGAAACGTCAATCGTTTTGTGTTTTATTAATTATAGAACCTAAACCCAAGAAAATACAAAATTAAGAAAAATGATATAATCTATGGTTCAAGAATCAAGAATATATATATATATATATATATATATATATATATATATATATATATATATATATATATATATATATATATATATATATGTATATGTATATATAGAATATGTATTGTACATTTACATTCACTTACGTTAGTCAAACAAGTTCACAAGATAGGGAGAGAGAGAGAAAAACAGATAGGTAGAGAAACGCCTTGCCTATGTTAATGGTGGATCGGGCGCCATTCATCCCTTTGTATCTCGAAAATTATAAACTTTTAGACTTTATGCCCATAGGAACTTTTGATCAGGACATCTAGACCTACATTATAGTGAATTTTCAACGAATTTGACCGGGATTCAATTTCCATTTGGTTGGTGCGGGGTCCTTTTTGATTTTTTTTTAAATAAAAGTGTCAAAATAGATGGTACTATATTTAAATTAATTCCAGAATAAACAATTGTTAATTTATTCAATTTCAGTTTTTAATATCCGGACAATTTTTTACGGAACCCTGTTACGAGTACCGAGTACTCCTTTGAACATGAAAAATCCGAATCAAAACATCTCACTCTTAAACCCAAAAAAGATTTCTCATAAACAAATTTGTTTCAGTTTTTTTTTAAGTTTTTATTCTTCTTGTGTTTAGCTGTGGTAAAAATATTTTTTCTGGATCTCCTTTGAAGTACTTTCTACAAGGCGCGGATACAAGTTTTCGCTCAGCCAATTTCTGTTTGATGTTATCTACCTTTCAGAAAATAAAGTATATTGGTTTTATTGGCAATTGCCCCCGCCTGCTTTCAATAATATATTTCTATGTAAAATTTATCCGAAAATTATCAATGAAAAAACCGGTAAAAGATATGAAATTTGAGTTCGATTTGTCAGTCAGCGTACTGACAGCAATTGTTTGTTAGTGATGCGATGTAAAAATTAGTTTTTATAAAAAATTTTATTCAAATTTAGTGCTAAACGAAATTTCCTATGCGGAGTTACTGAAAATATTTCCACAGAACTACGGTGAGTCATGTATATGAAAAACTGGGGCATATGAATGGTATAATGCATTCAAAGAGGGCCAACACGGAGCAATTGATCGGCCTCGTTCTGTCGACTTTCAATATCTACGAACCATAGAATCGAGAAGCTGGTACTCAAAAATTGTCACAATAGTTAATCTAAGAGCTGGACATGCTTTTACTGATTCATACATATTATTATGACTGAACACGTCACTACACGACTGGATCCGTAAGAGCTCAATTTTATCCAAAAAGAGCATCGAAATCACAGCTTAAGAAAATGCATCATAACTGGTTACGAGACATGCGTTTATGAGTACGATATGCAAATAAGCCAACAATCTTCAGAATCGCGTCTCGAAAGCGAGCCGAATTCCAAAAAAGAACTGTTTTTTGCTTTAAATCCCACCATACTCACCCGATATGAACCCGTGTAACCTTTTCCTGTCCCAGATTGGTAAAATTACTACTTCAAGGAAGGCGTTCTGAATCAATTGAAGCGAGAAAAGAACATTCGCTGAATTACCTCAAAGTCATACTTCGATGGGGCCTACTTTAAGGGCGTCAAATTAATTTTGATATATAATGTAAATTTTCGTGATTTATTTAATTTCATCAATATCTTGTTTCTATTATGAGGTTTAGGCTAATGAAATTGATTATCTTTATAGACTAAAGAAGTTCATTTGTCATTTCCCTGAATTAGCATTGAACTTTTCCTTATGTTTCTGCTTAATTAAACTGAAATAAATATTTTTAATCAGTGTCATATTCTTCTTCTTTAGTAGCCCTACAACCCGGGGTGGGTCTTGGCTGACTGCACAATTTGCTTCCATCTCACACGGTCGTCCATGATAGTTGGGTCAGCGGGTAACCCCATTGTTCTTAAATCTGATCATACGTTCTCTCTCCATCGCATTCTTGGGCGTCCTAAGGGTCTTTTCTCTGTCGGGGCCTACTCCCAAATTAACTTGGTAAGGAGGTTATTAGGGAGCCTATGGACATGGCCAGCCCATCTTAGGCGTTGGGATTTAATTTCTTGTACGATGTCGCTAGCGTTATATAGCTGTTTGACCTCGGCATTTGTTCGTATTGATTGATATTAGGGTCGTGATAGGGTCCGAAAATCCTTCTAAGGATTTTCCTCTCAAAGTTTCTAAGTTTCATTTCCATTGCTTTTGTCAGCGTCTACGTCTCACAGCCATACATGAACACTGGTCTAATCACTGTTCTATATATCCTGATTTTTGAGGTTCGTGTTAAGTTCTTAGATTTGATGGTGTTGTTGAGACTATACATACATCTGTTTGCTGCCTGAATTCTCCCTTTTATCTCCTCTGTGATATCGTTATCTGCGGTGATTGTCGCCCCGAGATATTTAAAACGCTACACTCTTTCAAAGTTATATGTGTCTATTGTTACATTTTAACACTGACCATTAGACCGGTTTTCCTTGCCTCTATCTCTATTTTGTTGAAATTTTCCTTTACATTGGTGACGGTGTTTCCAACAATATCAATGTCGTCCACGTATGCTAGTAGTAATTTTGGTCCATTTACTGTTATTAGTTCTGTTCTAATTTGTGTTGTTCTCACTACTTTTTCCAGGATTATATTAAAGAGTGCGTCTTCTTGTTTTAGGCCACTGTTTATTTCAAACGATTCTGAGAGTTGGTTACCTATTCGTACCCTGGATCTACAGCCATTTAAGCATACTTTGGCGAGGTGGATCAGTTTTTTGGAATCGAAAGTTCTGCCATTGCATTCCACAGTTAACCCCTTTTAATGCTGTCGTATGCTTGTCGGAAGTCGATGAAAAGATTGTGGATAGTTCTATTGAATTCCCATCCTTTTTCAAGTAGCTTCCTTATAGTAAAGATCTGATCTATAGTCGATTTATTTTTCCTGAATTCGGTGTCTGATTGATCATTTTCAAATTCATTATCACAGAATTGATTACATAAGTATTTTTATCACCAGGGGTAATTACTATTTCGTCAGTATATCATACTCCGATGATACTTCCCACAACTATCCAATGTGAACTCATTTGAACTAACCTGAACTATTTTGCATAACTTATGTCAAACAAAGCCTGTAATTGTTTTAAAGATCCAGGAAAATAAGGCCTAAGAAAGTTTACTTATATAAAAATTAAATTACTGCTCTTATTTAGACCAACTGTTTTTGTTACTTACAGCAATTGTTTATTTGATAAAGCTCAATGTTTGACGAGCTCTATATGGGCCTATATTCAGAAATCTCCAGCAAAAGCTTCTGGAGCAAAAACGCTTAAGATGAAATATAAAGAAGTTTTATAGACAAAATAATCTAACAGCTCACTGGGATATTATTATTTTGCATAGTTGCACATTACATTACTTATTTTCATGAAAATAACATTTTTATAAAAAAAATTGAACCGACTTCTAAAAGTGCGTTAAAAAATGAAAAATAACTATAAATTTTTATATGAAATTGAAATTTTTAAAGTCGGCGCTAAATTAATACCTGACAAAATGTGATTCGCATTAACATTTTAAAAATACTTTATTTGTAATTGCTTTCTTACTAAAATTTGTATGTATCAGTAGTTA
Source organism: Diaprepes abbreviatus (assembly GCA_034092305.1). NCBI lineage: Eukaryota > Metazoa > Arthropoda > Insecta > Coleoptera > Curculionidae > Diaprepes > Diaprepes abbreviatus. The sequence goes on along the minus strand of JASJET010000002.1, from coordinate 10,912,045 downwards.
TTTATTTCATTTAGAAATTTCGCGCCGACTTCAAAAATTTCAATTTCATATAAAAAATTATAGTCATTTTTCACTTTTTAGCGCACTTTTAGAAGTTGCTTCAATTTTTTATAAAAATATTATTTTTTGATTTTTAGTGTTGAATTCATTATGATATCCATAAATTATTTGAACTAAGTACTAATCAAGATTACCTCGCAATGACTCCCAGGTGGCAAAAAAGTACCCATTTTATCCAAAATTGAATATCACTCTCAAAAGTACCATTGAAAATTCCTTGATTCTTAAAGTTCTGCAAATACCAGTGAAATTGTGCAAAACAAATATTTAGTCTGTCATAGTAAATCCACTATCGTAAATTTCAAATTAATTTTAGATTGGTAATATAGGCCCCAAAATTTTGCAATATCGATATTTAAAGAACTTGAGAAGTAAATTTCTTAGCCCGATATATTTTATAGTGCATATTGAGTTTGTATACGCCCCAAGAAACCCGCAATATCAATTTTAGGCAAAATCGGAAAATATTAAATTTTCAGTATCTCATATTGTATCTTATTAACCTAATAGTTGTAAAATATTAACTTCATATTTGTAATACACGACTCCGAAATCTCCCTAATACCAGATTTAAAAAAAATGCGAATAAGGTAAAATTTTCAGCCCACCATATTGGATCCGCCATATTAAATTTAAAAAAAAATAATTTTAATGTCTTAATCTAACCAATATTCAAACCCTTTAAAGCTCCCTAACAATAATTTTGTATGAAATCCAGAAATTTAAAATTTCTAGACCATTATATTGTATCTGGCATATTAGATTTTCGTAAAATAATTTTATATTCGCTATTTACATCCTCAGAAACGAGTCAGTCCCACCTTCGAACAAAATCGAAAAATGTAAAATTTTTAGTCCGCTATATTGCACTGGCCATATTGAATCCTGAAAAAATATTTTTAAATTCATAATTTACACTCTCAAGAATCTCCTATATCAGTTTTGGAGAAAATGAAGAAATGTAAACTTTTTAGGACGCCATAGTGAGTTTTTCAAAAAATATTTTAAATTCGAAATTAATATTAACAAAAATCCCCCAATACTGATTTTAGAAAAAATCTATTGATGGAAATCTTTAATCCGTCATCTTGGATCCACCATATTTAATTTTGTTTTAATAATTTCAGATTCGTAATGTGCAATCCAAAAAACTCCCTTATATCAATTTTGAAAAAAATCGGACAAAAATAATTTCAGATTATGTTATGTGTCACCCCAAAAACTCCCCCCACACCAATTTTGGAGAAGATCGGATAAAATTGACTTTTTCATCTGCCATATTGGATCCGCCATATTTAATTGTTTAAAAATAATTTTGCTCCGAAACAATTTTGGAGAAATTCGGTCAAAACGGATTTTTTTATCCACCATATTGGATCGGCCATATTGAATTATTTAAAATAATTTTGGAATCGTTATGTGCGACCCCAAAAACTGCCACGTAACAAGTTTGGAGAAAATCGGACAAAACTGATTTTTTAAAAAATAATTTCAGATTCTTTGTGTACGACCTCGAAAATTCCCCCATACCGATTTTGGAGAAAATCGGACAAAATTAATTTTTTTGGCCGCCATGTTGTGGGCACCATCTTGGATTTTACTAAACCAATTTCATCCAAAAAAATATGGGACAGCTGCAGCAACTTCCTGAACATAATGTAAAAAATTTCATTCAAATGGGGGAGCCGTTCCAGAGTAATCGGTGTACATACTTAAAAAAAATACATAGTCGACGAATTGAGAACCTCCTTCTTTTAGAAGTCGGTTAAAAACATTATTATAGTATATTTCTCATTCAGAACCCTAATTATATGAATTACGAACCATATGATGATTTTGATAGAAATCTTAAAAAAGTTAATTTAGTTTTTATTTAACTGCCTGGTTTTCAAAGAAATGAAAAGTATGTATCATTATTATTTTTAGTAAATACTAAAATCAATAATGAACCAATTACGTAATCTGACTAAAAAAGACCGTTAAATATAACTTCGTGCTTTTGTTTTTTTAATTGAGTTTTCCACTTTGGCTTCTTCTAAACCGCTGCATTATTTTTAATGGTCTGCTAAGTAATGTAGCTAATTTTTCTAATCCTATTATATCTACATTCTTTTTTCTTTTGTAAATTTTAATTGTCTGACGAAAAATAAGTTTATGGTCAAAATTTAATTATTTTGAAGATATGAATTAGTAATAGTTCGTTGCTAGCTGTAAATGAAAGTTTTATACGAATTCACTGATATAAACATATTTAGCTACAAAGGTATATATAAAAAAATATTAATTTAATATACTGAGTTTTATTAAATAATAGATATGTAAAAAAACTAGCTGTAATTTAAAATTAATTAAAATTTTTTTTTTAAATCTTTAGCGCCTTTAATGTATTGTTACGAACAACTACGGAAATTTATTAGTACGCCTTCGTACACAAATATTCCGATGCAACGAGTTATCTTTATTATATTATGCCGAAAGGAATATTATATCGATGAGTCATATTTCTAGACAGAATTTAACTTTTATTTTCTAGATTTATATAGGAAAGTCTATAGGTATATAAAGAGGGATGGGATAAGAGTTGTATAGTTGTATTTGCATATTGAAGATATTAAGAAGTTGTATTAAGATAGTTGTGTTTTAGCTATGAAGTAGTTAATATAGTATTGGAAGTCAATTAGTAAAGAGTGTTGTGTTTTATTTTGCCAACCCAGTGAGCGAGTTTAAAGAGACAAAATCGTAACAATTGGTATCAGTAGTGAAAAGTATCACCGGATTTTCAGAAAACTGTATGGCAGATTAGAAGAGATAGAGAAAAACGGGTTACACTGTTGGATTTGTTATCAAGTAAGAAAATAGGATTAATTTTCGATAAGTTCTGTTTTAAACTCAAAACGTTATAGAAATACAGACTTTATCATCGGATTTGTTATTAATAAACAAGCTTAGAATCGAATCTGTGACAAAGTTTTAGAACATTCTATTTGAAGACTAGTAGAGATACCGAAAAATGGATTTCACAATAGGACTTATCATTTAGAAACAATCCTAAAACCGAATTTTCTACAGGATTTTTAGAACATTCTATTTGGAAAGAAGAGATAGTGAAAAACTGATTTCATTACTTAATTTGTCATCAACAAAGCAGCTTATACCGAAATTCTGAAAAAGTTCCAGAACATTCAATTTGGAAACCAGAAGATATATCGAAAAACAGAGTTAACCATCGAATTTTGTATTAAAAAACAAGTTTAGAAACGAGTTTTCAAGAATATTCTAGAAGTTTTTATGGTAAATACTAGTCAGCAAATAGCCGAAATGGAGCAAATAAATAAAATATTTGTTAATTTTATGGAACGTATAGAATAACGTCGCCTTAGAGACAAAGAAGAAGAAGAAGAACAACGTCGCCTTAAAGACAAAGAAAAAGAACAACGTCCCCTTAAAGACAAAGAAAAAGAACAACGTCGCCTTCAAGACAAAGAAGAATTAGAGTAACGTCGCTTTAATAAAAATCAAGAAGAACAACGTCGTTTAAAAAAAAAGGGGAAGAAAAGGACCGTGGCTTAAAAGAACAATAATGTTAAAAAGAAAACCAAGCAGCAGAAGAACGTCACCTGAAAGACAAAACACAAGAAGAAGAAAGCAGCCTTAAAGACAAACGACAAGAAGAAGAATGTCGTGTTAAAAATGAAGATAAATGTTACAAATGGATATAAGAGGTTCTTATATAAGCGCAAACAGAAAAGTTTATGAAAGAGATAGGCGAAGTACAAAAAGACATAGAAGAAGTACGCCAAGAAGTAAATAATATAGAATCAACTGTCCGACAAGGTATAGAACAAGTGCGACAAGACGTAGGAGAACGGCGAAAAAAATGAAAGAATTCGTAGACGGGATAGAATCTAAAATGAAGAGCATCCAGATGGAAGTGAATTAAATAAAGAAGCATGGCCTTTCTGATAAAGTAATAACCACCTGACAGAACATCAAACCTAAAACTTTCGATGGTTAAACATCTTGGATAATGTACAAACGACAATTTGAAGTTGCCACAAGTGCAAATAACTGAACAAAAAGACTATGAGATCCTGAGTACTGCGCTGGAAAGAAGATTTGGAGATTAACATCGGCGCCAGTGGTACAAGTCACAACTTAAATCAATATATCATAGAAATGGATAAAGTTTACAAGAATATGAAACAGATATTCGATACCTTGTTCATCTGGCTTATCCAGGAGCTACAGAAGAGTTCCAAGAAGAACTTACCATCCGGCATTTTTTTAATTGGATCGGAGATCAGAAAATACACCTTATGTTGCGTATAAGCAAGTTTAGTTATTGTAGTGACGCGTTGGACAGGGTTTTGGAAATGGAGGCAGCTTATAATACGTCAAGGCCAAAAATAAGAACTGTTACCATAGAGAAAAACAATAACTTACCGAACCAAGCAGTGGAGACTATGGTATCTGGAATTCTGAACCTAGACGCGAGAAGTGATACTTCACGTTATAGAAGAAACCAGGAAGAACTGAACACAAGAAGCAATATTTCACGTTATAGCAGAAACAAGATCAATTGTTACAGATCTGGATGACTGGACATACTAAAAGGGACTGTCGGGTGGAATTAAGAAGGCACATAAAGTGCTCCAGATGTGGACGAACTGAACACATGAGGTGGGACTGTCAGATACAATTAAGATCTAGTTTACCATCCAGAGACAGTACAGAAGAAAACTAGGAAAAAGGGCATAACAACCATCTAAGGTAGAATACCAGCACTGCAGCAAAATGGATCAGAGAGGGAGGTTTCCTATACGGATAATCATTTTTTACACTGAACGAGACTGAAGTATAGCTTAGATGAGTAAAGACCAACTTCAACTTAAAGGGAAAGTTAAGGCTACAGCTACTACCATCAACGGTTGTTGATACTGGTGCCGCAGTATCCCTGATAATATCAAGCCTGGTTGATAAATTTAAAATCCTACCATTGTCCAGAAAAGTAATGTTGAGAACTGTAATTGGTGAAACATTTGATGTGATTGGAGAAATGCAAGAAAGCAAGATTTGCTGCACAGGTGTGGCAACATATGTGAGAAGCCCAGTCTCGATCTCGATCGGCAACAAGAAACCGAAATTCTTATGACAAGCTACTTCGAGCTTTTTATTAGTTACCCTTTTCTAGGATTCAGGGGTAAACTGACCACATATATAGCAAAAACTATCGGCGGGGTTAACATAGCCGCGTTTCTGTACTTTAGACATTCTTGTACTGTCACGTACGTCGATTCAGAGATGTGATACTACGTTTATAGGTGTAAACTAACTTTATTCAAAACAATAGTTTGTTCGCGCAGTTCGCTTCTCTATCTAATAGTGACCACTACTCGTGCTAAACCAATACTGATCAAACGACTGCCAGCCAGCAGCTTTTACAGCCCTTCCATACTTCTGTTATTTTCTAGAATTATCGGGTATCGGAAGTTTGGCGAATTTCTCGTATACAGGGGCCATCTGTAAATAGATTCGGTTATGGAACATAGTGAATGGGTGTCAATGGGTACTTCCGTTATTTTAAGCTCTAGGGAGTTGAGACTTCATGATTGTTTTGTCATTTTAGACACCCCCGCGTAGTGTTGCCAGATTGTGCACAATTTCCCTAACTTATAGATAGCGTAAATTTGGCAACGTCGCGCTCTAGAATATTACAAATTACTTTTTGAAATAATGTAATTAAAATACTCATTAATTTTTGTTGAGAAAATCATAACTCAAAAATCTCACGTGTTAGAAAGTTTTCGCATTTAGAGACCAAAAATTAACCAAATACTGCCTTTTATATTACAGTCACAAATTAGCGGTAAAGCAGTACAATTATTATGTTCTTGAAGATTAAATCTGCCGACAGAAAGGCATTTTTAGCAAAAGTATTTTGTGGAAATTATTGTGTGGTATCGACCGTCACTTGATAGATCCATTTTAACTGCTACAAGGATTTAATTGTGATGCATATTTGCTACTCTTAGAAAATGGCTTATTTAATGTATTAGATGATGTGCCTTTAAATAGAAGGCTTCATATGTAATTTATGGGATATGGAACACCACCTTACCTTCCCCTTGTGGGTTGAAATTATCTCAAGCAACATGGGTCCTAAAAAGCCATCCTGCTGGGTCCTTATCGTGGGTCCTGGATATCGAATTTCTTGTTTATGATTGAACGTAGACAGAATGCATGTGGTTTGACCCCCTATGTCATTTACATGGTTGGAGAGGAAATGTTCTCCTATTTCCATTTCTGCAAAAAAGAATAGAGAATCTAATTTGAAAAATTAAACTTAACTTTGAAATGATCTTGAAGGTCGGGCCCAAGGTCAAATTGAAGATCATCATTTAATTTATCCTTTCGAACATAAAAAACTTGTTTTTCTATACTTCTTTTGATTTGAGTCTTCCCATTAGAGTTATCTGCGTGTCTCTTGTAAAATGGATCACCCTCTTTAGCATATTTAATAATAATTAATATGCTATTACAATTGCTGAAATAGTATTTTTATTTACATAAAAGCAATCTTCGTAGTTATCTACTTTAAGTATAAAACCATTGAGAAAATATAATTTCCTCGTTTCTTGCTTCTTAGTGATGGATCGCTTAACCTTATATCGTCATTGCTAGTGGCCACAATCATTATATAAGTCTTAATAGTCCATAGAATAATTTGAATAATTTTCGCAATGGTTTGATTCCCTTATAATAAAACCTTTTTGAAATTTCATAAAAGCTTTAATTGCTACGAGAGAAAAGCTCAAAGGCATTTTGTTATAAATGCATTTGCGGAAACAAACGAGGAAGTTCTCCAATGGTTTGCTGCAGTTTTCCATCTGGAGTTCTTGGAACAAATTAGCAATAGATAGGTTAGGTTTTATATGATAACATAATTTTAAATTTAGTATAATTTCTTTATATTTAATTTAATTTTCCTTGACACAATACATTTTAGATAATCTGCCAAGAAATATTGTTGAAATAAACCTACAGGTTGTCCAAAATAAGGCTAAAATTCAAAAAAGCAATTTTATAAAAAAGTTTTGATTTTTGGTAAATTGTATCTCATTGTACACATATAAAGATATTAATTAATTTGTATATTGATATCTTTACTAGCTCAATAGTGTGCAAATTTTGATAATTATTTTCAACTGCTCTCATTAAGGGATTAAAAAGGGGAATACAAATATTATGACTTTAAATACTAAAATGAATTGATATTAGTGGTTATAAATGTTGTTTGCATAGATATTAAATGTAGAATGAGGTAATGAAAAATACGAGTAAACGTGGCGTATTTATAATAAACGAATTCAGAGCTTACTGTTAAATTAGTAAGCTACACCGTTAAGCTTGTAGTCAAAAAATAAGTAAAGAAATTTTCATCTTTTAAAGTAAATAAAAGATGTTTAATTCAAGATTTGTAACTCTCAGAATTAAAATATAGTAGCATGAATAATACTTTCATTAGGTCCTGATATAATAAGTTTTTCTATTTTTTAATTTTGAATAAAATTCTTGAATTTGTCACTGGATGAAATTCTTTTCCATTGCTGACAATAAAGATAATGAGTTCCAGCTAAAAGTAATCTTCCGAAATATATATATATATATATATATATATATATATATATATATATATATATATATATTTATATATATATATATATATATATATATATATATATATATTTATATATATATATATATATATATATATATATATATGTATGGTTCCGGCTCATCAAGTTGCGAGACCCTCTGCGCGTCATCGGCCCTGTTGTCAGTGTTTGTGGTTGCGTTGCCGAGTTGTAATCTGTTTCGTTACTAAGTGGTACTGGTTGATATCTTGTAAGCAGATTTTTCCAAGTATTAGGCACACGTTGGCTATCATCTCTGCTATTTAAGGTGTTGGGCTTCTTTACAATTTCAATGGCTTGTGGACAGGTTTTCACATCTCGATAGCATTTTTTTTTCCCGAGAAATTTATCTTATGTCCTGTATTTAACCAGTGTTGGGCCAGAGCAGAAGAAGTTGTCTTTTGCTTGACAGCGTTCATATCTCTTTTGGCGCTTATTTTACGGTTGGTATGACCTAGGTAAGATGAGCTGCATTCTCCGCATGAAATTTCGTACACTCCCTGGTTTTCTAGAGGGATTCTTTCTTTAGGTGTTGGCAAGAGCTCTTTTACTTTACGGTCTGTGGTGAAAATGGTTTCAATGTTGTGTCTCCTGAAAATTCTTGCGATCTTGTCTGTGGTGCCTTTTACATCAGGAACAAAAGCTTTGGAGCTATTCTCTTGGTTTTCGCGATTTTTGGGGCCAATGTTCTTTGTTAGGGTATCTTGCAGTATGTTCATCTCTTTGTGATGATTTTCGGGATCTGTAAAGGACTGCGATCGAAACGCAAGTGATTTCACTACTGCAAATAATTGGGCGGGGTGGCGATGTGAATCGGCGTTGAGGTATTTGTTAGTGTGAGTGAGCTTTCTGTAGACAGTGTGCGAAAGCAAGCCATCCTCTTTTCTTTTCAGTAGGATATCCAGAAACGGTAGCTCTCTTTCCTGTTCTGTCTCCATGGTGAATTTAATTTTTGGATGTATACTGTTTATGTGTTCCAGGAAACTTTTGAGATTTTCTTCCCCATGTTTCCAGATAACGAATGTGTTATCTACGTAACGTAGCCACAGTCTTGGTTTGTGTGAAGAGGTCTCCAAAGCTTTTGATTCAAAGTCTTCTATAAATAAGTTAGCGAGTGCAGGAGATAGCGGTGATTCCATCGAGGCTCCCCCGACGTGTTTATATCGTCGGCCTTCATAAGTAAAATAGGTGTTATCAAGACAGTGTCTAGCTAATTCGATGATATATTTTGGCAGATTGTATTTGTTTTCTATTACAGAAAGAGCCTCTTTAACTAGTATTTGTGTGAAAAGTGTTGTTACGTCAAAACTAACTAGACATTATTTTTGTTGTAAGCGTATGTTTTTCATTATTTCGCAAAAATGTTGCGAGTTTTTAACGTAAGAGGCCGTTTTTTCGACGAAGGGTTGGAGAATGGTGGCTAGATGTTTTGCCAGGGCCTGAGTTTGAGAGCCAACAGTGCTTACAATTGGTCTCAAGGGGGTAAGCCATAAAGTTTAGGACATATGGATGATTTTTCTCTTGGTGTGATCTTCTTCTTTATTTCTTCGGTAAGTGGAGGTGCCCTGATCAACGTTTTAGGAAGTGGATCTAGTTACCATGAAAGTAGTTGAGTAGTAAAGATAACTTGGCAACGATAAGCAAAATAGTTTTCTCCTGAAAATAAACAAAATTTTTCGCTTTTAGCAGTTGAGTAACAAATAAACATGATTTTTTTGTATTTTTAAAATTCAAAATATGCCTTGTTAAGAAGGGTAAGGAATTTGAAGGTCACAAACAACGATGCTTCTTGCAAAGCAACATATGTCTGTTGGCCTTCCATTCTCTTAATTTTGTTGTTGAATATTACGACGTTTCGGTTAGTAGTTATCTCTGGCCGTTTTCAAGTTACTAAAAGTAAATGCAGTGGAGTGAGACCGAAATAAGTGCTACGCTAAGGTCCCATTTATTCCGTATTTATTTTTAATTTACAACAACTTTGAAGTGATTTGCATACTTCTCTTATATCTAAAGATAGTTCAGCCCATAGGTAAAAATTAGTGCTGTTTTTGACGTAAATTCCGAGATGGATGAGACCTATCCAGGAGTGTTGAGAGCAATGTAAGAACAAGCACTACATAAAATGTAATAGCAAAAATTAAGTTAGGACCAAGTGGGGGGGGGGGGGCGGACAAAGTTGTTATTTTGAAAAAAAATGTTTCAAATAAAAATTGTAGAGATTTTGAAAAACTTTTGTGCAATCATTTTCGTCAATTTGTTATTGCAAAAATGCCACAAAACCTTTAAAATCGGTAATTTTTTTATCAATTATTTGTTGCAAAATAACTTTTTTATTTTAAATTGAAGCCCTCTTCGTTTTGTACAAAATAATATTTTATTATCATAAATTAGATAATTTGTTGGTAAGATATTGTTATCTGCTTATTCCAAGACGCAAAATGTTGATTGCTGTTACTTTTGGGTGAACATTTTGGCCTCCACAAAGGCTTAATCTCTTCGTGAAGGCCGAAATTTTCAAACATTGTTAGGGGCAAATGATAAAATTAATTTTCAATCCCTTAAATATCACTTCAAAAAAGGGGATGTGCTATATTAATAATTTTTCGAGCTATCCTAGATTAAAAAAAAACACCGAAATTGGTCCATTCGTTACTGAAATACAGCGAATTTTTCAGAGCGTTGCTGATTTGAAGTTGCAAGTTCAGTTTTTAGGGCGATATTTAAGGGGTTGAAAATCAATTTTTTCATTTGCTTCTAACAAGATATGAAAGTTTAGGTCTTCGTGAAGAGATTGAACCTTTGTGGAGGTCAAAATATTCACTCAGAAAAAAGTTATAGCAATCAACATTTTTCGTCTTGGGATAAGCAATTAGCAATATCTCAGCAACAAATTATCCAATTTATTATTATAAAATATCACTTTATTCAAAAAGACGAGGGCTTTCCTTTAAGGGCAAAAAGGGCAAAAAAAAGTTAATTTTGAAATAAATAATTGATATGAAGAAAGTGGCCGATTTTTGGGGGTTTTTTGGCCTTTTTATAACAACAAATTAACAAAAAAGATCGCACAAATCTCAATTTGTTGGTTTTTAAAGTCTCTGCAACTTTTATTTCAAACTTTTTTCAAAATGGATTCTTGGCTTGTAGATTCAGAAAACCTGTTTTAGTCTACTTTGGCACTCCCTCTTGACCCCAACCTACTTTTTGCTGTTATATTTTAGGGTAGGGTTTATTCTTACATTGCCCCCAATACTCCCGGAGCAGGTGTCATCCATCTCGAAATTTACAGCACTATATTTACCTATGGCTTGGGCTAAGATGGCTTACTAAAACAATTTGGGTCTGATGTATAAACGGGACATCTGTGAATTTCTGTGTTCTTCCGTGTTGTTCGTGGTGCAGGACTCTAGCTTCCGACCATTTTAAATGATGTCCATGACTCCAGGCGTGGTGGGCGGCATCGATTGTTCTGTTTCTCCACGCCATGTGTTCTTCTGATGCTCGTGGATTTTTACTTCAAGGGGTCTCTTTGTTTTGCCCACGTAGGAGTTGCCACATTCACATGGTATATGATACACACAGTTCTTCATGTCCATTTGAGTCGTTAGTGAGCTGACTTCTCAGAGAGTTATTTGAATTGGAAACAACGTTGATAATCTATCCTATTCTTCAAACTTTCTCCGAAATGCCTCTAATATACGGGATGTTCAACACTGGTTTTCGTTCCTCGTCCCTTGCAATCTTGTCCTATTTCAGCATTGTTCCAGAATTTTATCCACCAGATATACTGGGTATTCGATGGCTGTCAAGTCTCCTTTAATGTAATCTATTTCTTTCATTAAGTTTTCGTTGGTGTTGCAAAGAATCAATACTCTATCGACAAGGTTTCCTACAATTCCTTATTTGGTGTTATTGAAGTGATTGGATGAATAGTTTAGGTATTGTTCTATGTGTGTGGATTTTCTGTAAACTGAGGTTCGAGTTTTCCTGCCACTTCTTTGAATTAAAACATTCAAGAATGGAAATTTATTTTGTACTTCTTTTTCTATAGAGAGTTTAATGATTGGGCTCATATTGTTAAAATGAGAAAGGAAGTTTTGAAGCTCTTTGTTATTGCAATTCAAGGTAATGAAGATGTCGTCTACGTATCTAAGCCACAATTTTAGTTTCTTATTTGCGGTTTCAGTAGCAAAAGTCTCGAACAATTCCATGAAAATGTTTGCGAACACCAGTAACAGAGAAGATCCTATAAGTAAACTATCATCCTGGATGAAGAATTTTTCTTTTTCTTGAAAATAGGAATTGGTCAAGCAACATTCCAGCGAGTGGTTGCAGTTCTATTTCGCATATAATGTCTAAGAAATGTTGCCATTCCTTGACCCAAAATGATGTATTTCCTTGTAATAGTTTCAGAATTGGATGAAACAACTTGTGATAAGTCGTAAAAGCATGTCTTTTTTGTGTATTTTCGGGAGTCTATAAAAATGCATAGTTTTGCTGTGGTGTCAACTTAGTTCGGGTCTTCTCAGGAATATACCGTTCCTGTTTCTTTAAAAAGCGATAAATCTTTCCTCCAATTGAAGATGTAGGGTCTTTATTCAGAGATGTATAGTTTCCTTTTTTAAAACTTCGTCAATTTTTTGATTATATGACTCAACATTCATTACGACTGTGGCATTTCTTTATCCGCTGGTAGAATCTTAATACTGGAACCTTTTTGTAGGTTCTAAGCAGTTTTCTAGTTGCACATCCAGTTTCTACGACAAGCATGGAATCAAGAAATAACACCCTATGATGTCTGTATAAAATCACTAGTTCCAGGACACCAAGTAAGCAAGAAAATCCTAGTGAGGCATTAACACGTTTCCAAATAAATTATCATCATTCCAAAATGGCAGAACTACTAGAGAACATTTATAAACGGTTCGAAGAAATTAAAGAATATGCATTAGAAGAAGACTACGTCACATCGTAGTACTTATTGATTTGCTAATAATATATTATTGAATTTCTTCTTAATTAATTGTAAGGTTTTGGCCCGAAATACCAGCATAGGGTATTTAATATTGAAATCATGAAAACTAGATTTTCAATTTAAAACAATACAAACAATAACTTAAAACCCTTCAAAAAAAATTTTCTGTAATATTTAGTTAGAATAAATAATAATAATATGAGAAGATTTCCAATATCAGTTAAATCTCTATTCAGTGTTATTCTATGATTTAAATTTTGTTAAAAGCTGTGCTATTTTGTGAAAATATATATTTTTTTAGCTTTTGTAATTAGTCCTAGGTAGTTTGAATATTATAATTATTATAGTCAATATAACAAATATTTTTGTTATCATTTATCCTTGAAAATAATTTTAGATCAAGTGGACGGATATATTCACTTGTTTTAGAAATTAAATTTGTTTATTGTTTCTCAAGTATTGAATCAAAAAATTTCATACGTGTTTCAATGATTAAAGTCAATTAAATTGTTTGTGGCGATATGAGTGAATCATAGCAATTTTCCTTTTTTTTTCTCTATTTTTAAGATAACAATACGCTACCTGCTAGATACAGTTGTAAAGCTGTAAAGCTGTAGCAGCTCAAATTATCAAAGTTAACATAAATACAATGTTTTTACTATTTAATACAAGAAATATATAAAGAACAGATGCAGTAAAATAATATATATATATATATATATATATATATATATATATATATATATATATATATATATATATATATATATATATATAATACACAGCAATCCTAGAAAATATTTTACGGAAGGAAGTAACAAAAGTGATGATAGATTGTTGTTATCGAGTTCGGCGGGTATTAATCTCTCGAGACTTTGCGAAAAAAGGATTTTAAATAGATAATTGTTTTCTATTAGTTTTGCTTTCGATTCATTCACTCCACGGACGAGACCTTGAGGTGGTCGAAACTAGTAAGGAGAAAAAACCATAGTGGAATTCGCAGAGATTACTATCAAGTCTTAAATGTCTTAAGGAAAAAAAAACAAGATTCCCAAATTTGTCATCACCATTATCTTCAGTTCCATCTATCTTTTTCAACTACGATGCAGCCTCCCTTATTCATTATTCCTTTAGTTCCTTCTTCTATTTGATGATGTAATTTATTTGATGTTCTTGTAAATTATGCCCATTTGTGTCAATACTCTCCTGTCTTTAGCTGTACGGGATCAAGTTGTTCCGGCCGGTTTTCTAATGTCATAATCCTATTAGAGATTCGGGCGTCTTGTGTGTTTCTTAGATACCACATAATTGCTCCAGTGTTCCACCTATTGTCTGTTCTTTTTGCTATATATCCTGCCCATTGCCATTCTTTGGATTACCTGAGTAACCTGGGTTTTCTCTAGTATCCAAACTATTCTTTTACGATTTGAGTGACTTGGAGTTTTGTGGTTTTTCCTTTCTTTAATAAATATCCAAGTTTCACACCCGTCTGTTATGACCGGCAATAGGCATTGATCAAATATACTTTTCTTAAGCTACAGTGGCATTCTTGACTTTAATATTATAGAGTTTCGGCCAAATGCTAACCACGATAGATTAATACTTCTGTTGATTTCCGGAAGTAATGAGCTAGATTTCTGTATAAGTTGCCCTAGGTGTATATATATTTTTCCGGACAGCCTATCTTTATACACACTTAATGGTTTTATAATCTTTTACTTTCGCAATTCTGACAATTTGCCAAACCATTTAACTTACTTCAACAACTTCTCAAAACAGACTGCCCACAAGAGCTGATCTAGAACCTTTATATATTTTTTTGTGGATGTCAGAAAATTCCCGAATCTACGAAAAGGATTTTCATACCACATGATGTAATAAAAATAAGAAAAAAGAATATTCTGGCAATTTCTAGTTCTTCTATCATATGCGTTCCATGTCAAAAATAAGGAAATATAATTTTCTAAAAAGTTTCAAACCTTCTTTCGTAGACGTCTCATGAGGAAATGATCAAAGGTAAAATTAATTAGTTAAATAAATTATGAGCTCATAGAAAATAAAACCCTACAAACGAGCAACATAAACTTATACTATGAAATGTATACTGCTATAAAGTTTGTTACATTGCCTTCTTCCAAGTTTCGATCGTCCCGATCAAACGTCTTGATCTTGATAATGATGCAATTCATTTCTCTTTCGCGGACACGGTCACTCGCCTCGTTCTCCACCATCGAGCCGAGTACTCCTTTTATCTTTTTCGTAGCGGTCCTTTCTGCTATCGCCTCCACTCACAGTAATTCCTGGGCAATCTCGGTAAAAGTGACCATTGTATCCGCCATGCTCAGAACGCACTTTATTCGAATAGTACTGGCGACCCCGACCACTTGTTCTTGCTCTGGCGTAAGTAACTCTAATGCGACAACCACATACTTTAACTCCAACGCAAGCCTTGACGGCAACTGCAGGTTTTTTTTTATCTTTTTAAACAACAACTCTAAAACAAGGGGTACTATTAGTTAATCAGACTTCTTTAAGTTCACTGTAAGGAACAAAGACTTTCTCCAAGTTGCTCATCATATCATCTATATCAGCAATATGTAGCTGATAACCATCAAGATCACTGTCAGGAGCAGTACATTAAAAATATAAAGATAATATGAAACCCATAGAACAAGAAATGCAATAGAAGATTAACAAAATTCGAAAAGCTGTACATGGCGAAGTAAAAAATAGGGTGACTGGAATTCAAAAACAGAAGCAACAATTACATTTGCCAATCGAGAAGGTAGCCAGTACAGGTATAATAGAGGTAGATGGTGTTGCTGCAACTAGTGTGATGAAGCCACCTACCTTCGATGGCAAATTACGTTGGTTTATCAATGAACGTCAATTCGAAGCCGCCTGTACCGGCAATAATTGGTTTCCACCACAGAAGGCACGTGCTCTTGTTCTTGCATTACGAAGTATGTAGATTCTACGTAACATTTCAGAAGCAAAAGAGAATGATTACGAGTTTATTGTTACTTTTCTGGAGATACTCTATTGGGAAGCCAACTTCCAAGAAATTTACGAGGTTCTTGTTTATGCCCTTCAGTTTGAAACAGCTAAACGGACTTCAAGGGACCAGGAAAGACCCATACGAAGAGGTAACGTTTTTCAGAATAAACGTAAGACCAACGAAGAAATCATGAGGCTAATGAGGGAGTTGCAAGAATTTTTAAACCAACAAAAAACACATGGCAACGAAAACATAATTGTCCATAGCAGAAACAGAATTCCTTGTTGGAAGTAGGGCATGTACAAAGCCACTATGCTAGTAGTACTGCTCCTGATAGTGATCCTGATGGCTATCGGCTACATATTGCTGATATAGATGATATGATGAGCGACTTGGAGAAAGTCTTTGTTCCATGCGGTGAACTTAAAGAAGTCTGTATATTTTATTCCAAATGCTAGTGACCTCAACTGATTATAAATCTGGGATTTAGTTGGATCAGGTTAATAAAACAACTTATGGAACACTTTGCTGTATTGGTCGACGTTTCGAACTCTATGAGATTATCGTCAGGACTATACAGCTGTATTTCTTGTGTTCAAAATAAAAATAATAACATTTCTAGGAAGTAATTTGCAGGATAATTTAATTATATTTATAAATTAGAGAAGAATGGGTCAGAGCCAAATAAAATATCAATTTGTACAGTATATATCCTTCCCATACTTCGACTAACAAGGAAGTTACCAGAAGTCTGAAATCGAAGTCTGACTTTAATGAAACCTCAATATGTTGTAGAGGGTACAAAAATAAAAGACACGTATTTATTTTATCTGCTGAAACTCATTTTAACGGGTGAAAACTGTCCTTAAAGTTTAACCCTAAAAACAATATTTTTGAAATATCTCAGGTTCTAAGTGAGATATCTTTACAAAGTCAAATAAAAATTGCTTGTTGTTCGAAATGATGTTGAACTATGGTTTTCTCACCTCCAAGGACATCATTCCTTATTTTTTCACCAACTTCTAAAAGAAGAAGGTTCTCAATTCTTGGACTGTGTATGTATTTTTTTTATGTATGTACACCGATTAATCCGGAAGGGTGGCAAAGATTTGAATGAAATTTTTACGTTATGTTCAGGAACTTGTTTTGGACGAAGTTGGTGGAGTAAAACCAAAGATGGAGCTGACAATATGACGGCCAGAAAAATTAATTTTGACCGATTTTCTTGAAAATTGGTATGGGGAAATTTTCGGAGTTATATACAACGAATCTGAAATAATTTTTAAAAAATTCAATATGGCAGATACAATATGGCGGACAAAAAAATTTCATTTTGTCCGATTTTTTCCAAAATTGGTGTGGCGTCGCACATAACGAAACTAACATATTTTTAAAAAATTCAATATGGCGGATATAATATGGCGGACAAAGATCAATTTTGTCCGATTTTCTCCAAAATTGGTATAGGGAAGTTTTTAGGGTCCCATATAAAGAAACTAAAATTATTTTCAAAAAAATTCAATATGGCGGATCCAATATGGCCGACAAAAAAAATAAATTTTGTTCGATTTTGTCCAAAATTGGTATAGGAGAGTTTTTGGGGTCGGACATAACCAATCTATAATTATCTTTTAAAAATTCAATATGGTGTATTCAATATGGCGGATAAATAATTTTGCCAATTTTTCCATAATTGGTATGGGTGAATTTTTGGGATAGCACATTACGAATCTAAAATTTAAAAAAAAAATTATGGCGGATCTAAGATGGCGAATTAAGGATTCTATATCTCTCGATTTTGTCTAAAATCAGTATTGGGGGATTTTTGTTGATGTTAATTACGAATTTAAAATATTTTTTGAAAAATTCAATCTGGCGAATTCAATATGGCGTCATAAAAATTTTATATTTTTCGATTTTCTCCAAAACTGATATAGGGAGTTCTTGAAAGTGTAAACTATGAATTTAAAAGTACTTCAATAAGGCGAATCCAATATAGCGGACTAAACTTTTACATTTTTCGATTTTGTTCAAAGGCGGAACTGAATTGTTTTTTAAGATGTAAATAGCGAATATAAAATTATTTTAAGAAAATCTAATATGTCAGATGCAATATGAGGGTCAAGAAATTTTAAATTTCCGGATTTCATCCAAAATTGGTACTAGAGGGCTTTGAGGGGTTTAGATTTAGATCAGATTAAGATGTTAAAATTATTCTGTCGAAATTTAATATGGCGGATCCAATATGATGGGTTGTTAGCATTTTTTCAAATTTGGTATTAGGGGGTTTTGGGGGTTGTGTATTACGAATATGAAGTTAATTTTTTACAACTATTAGGTTGGTAAGATATAATATGAGGGACTGAATATTTTAAGTTTTTCTATTTTGTCTAAAATTGATATTGCGGGGTTCTTGGGGCGTACACAAATTCAACATACAGTATATAATATATATATATATATATATATATATATATATATATATATATATATATATATATATATATATATAATATATATCGGATAGGAATTTTATGTCTCAAGTTTTTAAATATCGATATTGGAAGGTTTTGGGGCCAATATTACCAATCTGAAATTAATTTGAAATTTAAGATAGTGGATTTACTATGACAGACTAAATATTTGTCTGACACAATTAGTACTTAGTTCAAATAATTTATGGATATCATAATGAATTCAAAACTAAAAATTAAAAAACAAAATTAAAAGAAAAATTAAACTGACTTCTAAAAGTGCGCTAAAAGGTGAAAAAAGGATATAATTTTTTATATGAAATTGAAATTTCGAGCCATATTATTTCTAAATAAAATTACAAATAATGTATTTTTAATCTGTTTATGCAAATCACATTTTATCAGGTATTAGTTTGGCTCTGACTTCAAAAATTTCAATTTCATATAAAAATTTATAGTTATGTTTCACTTTTTAGCGCACATTTAGAAGTCTCCTTCTTCTTTAGTAGCCCTACAACCCGGGGTGGGTCTTGGCTGAGTGCACAACTTGCTTCCATCTCACACGGTCGTCCATGGTGATTGGGTCAGTGGGTAACCCCATTGTTCTTAAATCTGATCATATGTTATCTCTTCATCGTATTCTTGGGCGTCCCAAGGGTCTTTTTCCTGTGGGGGCTCCTCCCAAATTAACTTGGTAAGGCGGTTATTAGGGAGCCTATGGACATGGCCAGCCCTTCTTAGGCGTTGGGATTTAATTTATTGTACGATGTCGCTAGCGTTATATATCTGTTTGACCTCGGCATTTGTTCTTATTCGGTATTGATTAGTATTGGGGTTGTGATAGGGTTCGAAAATCCTTCTAAGGATTATCCTCTCAAAACATCTAAGTTTAATTTCCTTGCTTTTATCAGCGTCCACGTCTCACAGCCATATATGAGCACTGGTCTAATTACTGTTCTATATATATCCTGATTTTTGAGGTTAAGTTTTTTTTATAAAAAATTTTTTATAAGGGTAAATCATCTATTCGTGCAAGTAATTTAATTCTCAAAATTACGAAATTTAATAAAATTGTTTGAAAATATTTTTTTCACGCATACCATAATTAACTTAAGCTGACGTCTTTCGGGGTTCTCAAAGATAAACTAGTAAAAGCGAGTGAGTCACCTCCAAATACTTTTTTTAATATCTTAAGTTCTAATTCAGATAACTCTACAAAACAAAATGAAAATTATTTGTTAATCGAAATGATATTGCACTATGACATTTTCACCCTCAAGGATATCATCCCTTATTTTTTATTAGGGTGAAGCCTATATTTGCGCATTTAATTTAATTTTAAAAATTACAAAATTTAGTGGAATTGTTTGAAAATGTTTCTTTACGAATACCATAAGCGTGTTTTGGGGGTTTCTAAAACTGAACTAGTAAAAGAGCGTCAGCCACCCCAAATACTTTTTTCACATTTCAAGTTTTAATTGAGATAACTTTACGAAAAAAATTGGAAATTATATCATTCGACGGATGTCATTTCATCCATGTATAATTATTCTAAAATTGCTACATTTCAGTTGATATAAACGTTACAGAGCTTACTGAAATTTTTTCTTTTAATTAAAAAGAAACTATAAACTTATTTCAGTGGTTAAACATTTATATCTGTAAATTATCATAATTCTTGACAAATAGTGATTTATAATTCTGTAGTGTTAATTTAAATTAAAATTTGACAATTTTAAGAAGAATAATATTTGTATAAAATGACGATTTACTTTTATAAAAAAATAAGGAATAATATCTTTGGGAGTGAAAACACAACAGTTTAACATGATTTCGAATAACAAGTAATTTTAATTTTGTATTGTAGAGATATCGTAATTGGAACTGGAGATATTAAAAAACGTATTTGGGGGTGGCTTACCCTCTTTTACTAATTTATTTTCGGAAACTTCGAAAAACGAAACTTATTAGATTAGTAAAAAATATATTATAAACAAATTTGGTTTAATTTCGTCCACAATTAAATTATGTAAATGAATTACAAGATAAACCCTCACAAAAAGTAAGGGATAACATCCATGGGGTTAAAACAACATAGTATAACCTCACTTCAACTAACAAGTAATTTGAGATTTGAAAAAAATTTATTTGGGGGCGACTCACCTTCTTTTACTAATTCATTTTTTGAAACCCCGAAACATGTTAACTTGAGATAATCATGGTAGTCGAGAAAAAAAAATACTTTGAAATAATTTCATTAAATTTCGTAGTTTTTAGAATTTAATTACGTGCGCAAATAGATGGTTTGCCGTTATAAAAAAAAAGGAATGATATCTTTGGGGGTGAAAATACCATCAAACAATATCATTTCAAATAACAATTATTTTCCGTTTTGTTCTGTAAAGTTATCTTAATTAGAACTTGAAACATAAAAAAACGTGTTTGGGGTAGCTCACCCTCTTTTCTCGTTTACTTTTAGAAACCCAGAAACCCGTCAATTTATGTTACCCACGTTATTCGTGAAAAAAATGTTTTCAAACAATTCCATTAAATATCGTAATTTTTAGAATTAAATTACGTGCGCATATATATACGGTTTACCCTAATAAAAAATAACGGATGATATCCTTGGGGGTGAAAATACCACAGTTTAACATCATTTGAAATAAAAAGTAACTTTCATTTTGTTTTCTAAACATATTTCAATTAGAGATATTTCAAAAATAATATTTTTAGACGTGAACTTTAGGTGCGGTTTTCATCCCGTTATAACGAATCTCCGCAGATAAAAAAAATACGTGTCTCTTATTTTTTTACCCTCTACAACATATTGAAGTTTCATTAAAATCGGAGCAGGACATTTCAGGCATCATCTTTGTAAGGAATACAGGAATGTAGAAAAAAATGCTCTGTACTTTTTATATAGCAGCACGTACCATAATTTTTAAAATTATTTAGGCTCACGTCTGTTTTTCGGATTAATTAGAAACATGTGCGGGTAAAACATCATGGATTAAACTATAATGGTGCCTAGCTGCCTCCGGAACGTTATAAAATTTTTATAAAAAAATTTAACCGACTTCTAAAAGTGCGCTAATAAATTCAATATGGCGGATCCAATATAGCGGACAAAATAATCAATTTTCTCCGATTTTCTCCAAAATTGGTACGAGGGAGTTTTCAGGGTCATACATAACTAGTCTAAAATTATTTTAAATAAATTTAATATGGCGGATCTTATATGGAGGACGAAAAAATCAATTTTGTCAGATTTTCTTCAAAATTGATACGGGGGAGTTTTCGGGGTGGCCCATAAAGAATCTGAAATTTTTTTTAAAAAATTCAATATGACGGATTCAAGATGGCGGATTAAAGATTCTACATTTCCCGATTTTGTCTAGAATCAGTTGTGGGGTATTTTTGTTTGTGTTAATTATAAATTTAAAATATTTTTTTAAAAACTCAATCTGGAATATTCAATATGGCGTCCTAAAAATTTAACATTTTTCGATTTTCTCCCAAACTGATATAGGGGGTTCTTGAGTGTAAATTATGAATTTAAAAGTATTTTTTCAGGATTCAATTTGGTAAATCCAAGATAGCAAACTAAAAATTTTACATTTTTCGATTTTGTCCAAAGGTGGATTGAAAATTTTTAAAAATCGTTTTTGAGGATGTAAATAGTGAATATAAGTCTAAAAATTTTAAATTTCCGAATTTCATTCAAAATGAGTACTAGGGGGCTTTGAAGAGTTTAAATTTTAATTAGATTAAGACTTAAAATAATTTTTTTGAAATTCAATATAGCGGCTGCAATATGGTTGGTTGAAAATTTTACCTTATTCGCATTTTTTGTGATTTGGTATTAGAGGGTTTTCGGGGTCGTGTATTACGAATATGAAGTTAATTTTTTTCAACTATTAGGTCGATAAGATGCAATATGAAGGACAGAAAATTTTACATGTTCCGATTTTGTCTAAAATTGATATTGTGGGCTTCTTGAGGCCTATACAAACTCAATATGCAGCATAAAATATATCGAGCGAAGAAATTTACATCTCAGTTTCTTTAAATATTGCATATTGATTTTGATTTGATTTATTGTGGGGTTCTTGAGGCGGAGACAAACTCAATATGCAATATAAAATATATCGAGCTAAAAAACTTACATCCCAGATTCTTTAAACATCGATATTGGATGATTTTCGGGCCTATATTACCAATATAAAATTAATTTGAAATTTAAGATAGTGTATTTACTATGACAGACTAAATATTTGACACAATTTTACTGGTATTTGGAAAACTCTAAGAACCAAAGAATTTTTATTGGTTCATTTTGAGGTGATTTACAATTTTGGATAAAATGGATACTTTTTGCCACCTTGGAGTCATTGCGAGGTACACTAATCTCTATTAGTACTTAGTTCCAATAATTTATGGATATCATAATGAGTTCTAAAACTAAAAATAGAAAAATAAAATATTTTTAAAAAAATTGAACCGACTTCCAAAGGTGCGCTAAAAAGTGAAAAATAACTATAAATTTTTATATGAAATTGAACTTTCTGAAGTCGGCGTCAAATTATTTGTAAACGAAATAAATAACTACTAATAAATACAATTTATGGTAAGAAAGCAATTACAAACAAAGTATTTTTAATCTGTTTATGCAAATAACATTTTGTCACGTATTAGTTTGGCGCCGAGTTTAAAAAGTTCAATATAAAAATTTATAGTTATTTTTCACTTTTTAGCGCACTTTTAGAAGTCAGTTCAATTTTTTTATAAAATTTTTTTTATTTATAATATATTATATAAAAAGGAATTACGATACTGAGGAAGAAAAAGAAAATTTATCATCAAAAAGAACGAAGAACGGGCACATTTCGATTTAGTAGCCATCATGGTGAAAGCCATAGCAAGTGTAATAAATTTCATTAGATATGGATCAAAAATGCCGTAGAAATGAGCATTAGTAAGAAGATAGATATTTATATTATTAATTATACCAACAACAAATGAATATATTTTTAAAACCTAACTATTTGATTCTTAGGCATTTGGAAAGTGGAAAAGTAGAATAAAATGTAAAGCCCTTAAGAGTAGAAAAAAAATCAACAAAAAACTGGTGGCGGTAAACTACCTGTACCTGTATCAGATATCGAGGAACGGCTAATGACAATTGCTGATTGGATTACTAATATAAGAGACACTACACCTCTCTTAAGTCTCAATGTGGCAAAACTTTGATATTAAATTTTTAATGAACTAAATTTCATAAACCACATATTTATCTTCTTCAGTTTTCTTCACAGTAAGTCTGAACTACTTCCAAATATTAATATTTACAATATAAACGTTTTAGACATTCAATGTGCCCAGTATAAGACATTCATAAGTGCAAAAATTGTGTATCAAGATTTAGATAACAAATATTTTTTATTTTAATAATCGACTTCTAAAAGAAGGAGGTTCTCACTTTGTCGAGTATATATGTTTTTTTTTGTATGTACACCGATTACTCTGGAACGACAGCCCCCATTTGAATGAAATTTTTTGCGTTATGTTCAGAAAGTTGCTGAGGTGGTCCCATATTTTTTTGGCCAAAATTGGTGCAGTAAAATCCAAGATGACGTTGTACCCAACGAATTTAATATTATTTTTTAAAAATTCAATATGGCGGATCCAATATGACAAGAAAATTTAATTTTGCCCGATTGGTGTGGAGGAGTTTTCAGGGTCACACATAATGAATCCAAAATATTTTTGAAAAATTCAATATGGCGAATTCAATACGGCCGACAAAAAATCAATTTTGTCAGATTTGGTTCGGGGGAGTTTTCAGGATCGCACATGACGAATTTAAATTCGTTTCTAAAAAATTCAATATGGCGGATTTAATATGGTGAACGAAAACATCACTTTTGTTCAGTTTTCTCCAAAATTGGTATATGGAAGTTTTCGGGATAACAAATCTAAAATAATTTTTATAAAATATGAAGTTCATTTCTTACAACTTAATATAGCAGATATAATATAAGGGACTGAAAATTTTACACTTTTCCGATTTTGTCTAAAATTGATATTGTAGAGTTCTTGGAGGCGTTTACAAACTCATGCAGAATAAAATATATAAATTTACGCCTCAAGTTCTTTAAATATCGATATTTGAAGGTTTTGGGGGCTTATATTATCAATCTAAACTTAATATAAAATTTAAGATAGCGGATTTACC
This sequence comes from Diaprepes abbreviatus, assembly GCA_034092305.1. Lineage (NCBI taxonomy): Eukaryota > Metazoa > Arthropoda > Insecta > Coleoptera > Curculionidae > Diaprepes > Diaprepes abbreviatus. The sequence continues at coordinate 10,887,606 of JASJET010000002.1, read as the reverse complement.
ATGACAGACTAAATATTTGTTTGACACAATTTCATTCAAAACTGGAATTTGAAGAACTCTAAGAATCAAAGAATTTTTAGTTATCCAGTTTACGGTGATTACAACTTTCGAAAAATTGGGTACTTTATTGCCACTTTGGAGTCATTGCGAGGTACACTAATTTCAATTAGTGCTTAGTTCAAATAATTTATGGATATCAATGAATTCAAAACTAAAAATTGGAACATAAAATTTTTATAAAAAAATTAAACGACTTCTAAAAATGCGGTAAAAAGTGAAAAATAACTATAAATTTTTATATAAAATTGAAATTTTTGAAGTCGGCGCCAAATTATTTCTAAATGAAACAAATGACTACTAATGTGAGATATATACACACTATGGTAAAAAAGCAATTATAAATAAAGTATTTTTGATCTGTTCATGCTAATCACATTTTGTTAGGTATTAGTTTGGCGCCAACTTCAAAAATTTCAATTTCATATAAAAATTTATAGTTATTTTTCATTTTTTAGCGCATTTTAGAAGTCGGTTCAATTTTTTTATAAAAATATCATTTTCAGGTCGGTTTAAAATAGTTAAAATATTCCCGTTATCATATAAAATTTAGCTTGGCATGATTGATAATTTAAAAGTGCATATGCTGGATCGAAATATCTTTTCCTTTTGGAAGCATCATTTTGTGTTAATTACAAAATTTTTAAATAATTCTTCTGACTGATAAAAATAGTTCTTGTGAATTCTTTTATTGCGTCTGCAACAATAATCATTTTGTTTCATAGCTCTTTGTTGCTCTTGTAATTTAAAATAACTGGTTGACATCAGGTAAAAAAACACTTATTGAACTACTTTAAATTTCTTAATTAGTTTATCTTTTAACACAATATATCGATACTAGAAAATGTAGAAATTTCCTCTTAAAAATAAATTTTTTTATGATGAGTGGTCTTGATATATTTTACGTATAAAAGGATTTTGTCTCCAATTTCAAGTTTTATATACTTTTTTCGTATATTCAAAATGAAGTCAATTACCATTATATTGACAATTGCTATTTTTATTCAAAGTTCTAAAGTTTCTGCAATTTCTGGTGGCATACCAGCAGAAGAAGGAAAGTTTCCTTTTGTAGTTTCAATAAAAGGCAACAATTCTGAAAACTGTCATGGTGCTGGAACAATTATTGGAGATAAGTGGATTTTAACATCCAACATATGTTATTCTCGCTCAGTGGGAGGCTTTATCAGGTAATTTCATAATTAACTTCGATTACCTTAAGTACCAATACTAATATTTTTTGTCGGGTATTTTATATAACTTTGGGACTGGAAAATAAATTGAGTAGTAGTTACTACGAGTTGAATACTATAAAAATAAAATTACGCCAGCCAAAATAAATTTTGGAAAAAAAAATTCGTTACAGCCAACCATTAGTGGAATATTGTAGGTAATATCATAACTAATGAAAGATAAATAATCCGTACCACCCGCGACCTACTGAGGTTAAATGGGGGTGATTTTTAGGGGTCAAAAATAATTTTTTTTCAAATTTCGGCTAAATTACGCATTTTATCGAAAAAAGTTAAATACCGAAGTTATAGATAATAAAAAGATCTACAAATCATTTTTTCCTTAACCTCCAAATTTTCCGAGAAAAATGCAAAAAACCGTTTTTCTCTCTTTTTTTTTTTTAATTTTTGTCTCCCACAAAAGTGATTCGATTAAGCTGAAACTTGGATAGAGTAAACCTTTTGATGTTCCAAATAAGCTATATTGGTTTTGTGCAAAAATATGTAACCACTGCGGTTTTATTTAACTTAAGTAAAAAAAAAGTGAAATTTTTAATCCCATTTCCTCTTGAAATTAACTCTCCAACGGAGTTTGGACTAGGCTCGCTTTTTTCATCTTTATTTCTACTTTCAATAAATGGAAAATATATATATATATATATATATATATATATATATATATATATATATATATATATATATATATATATATATACAGTATAATGGAACAAATTGCCGAAAAATCGAAAAAACTGAAAAAAGCCTTTTTTCAAAATGCGTTTTACGATTATTGCCAATAATTTGTTATTATTTATTAAAATTATTATTATTTTATAATGTCCTTGTTTATTCCAAACAATGAATAGAGACTCTATAAATTAGTTACATCGCTTGACTACGTTTAAATTACTAAATAAACAAAAAATTATGTTGTTAACCCATATGCAGAAATTTAGGTGCGGCATATAAATGACCCATTTTTCTATATTTGATAATCCCAATATATTTACTTTTAATTTTAACCGTTAATAACTTTAAAATTGTTTATTTAGAAAAAATAATTTTTAATTTGTTAATTGTCTACTGTTCAACAAATCTAAGAAAATTTTATCAAAAATAAAAATTTACTTTTAATTTACTCAATTTCAATTGTGAAATATTGAATAATGTTCAGTTTGAAATACAAATTGTTTGTACAAAAATATTTGGAGATGCGAAGGAAGTATTGGAGCGGATTTAAGATTGTACAGAGGGATACAGAAAAACAAGACCATAATTGTATGTCGCTGGTTATTATTGCCAGTCTTTTCCTTACAGAACATGAACTAAGAAAACTGATTAATTTAATAACTAATAATTATTATAAATGATTAGGTCGTTTTTCTTTACCAATTTTAATATAATACTAATTATTTACATTTAATAAACATACAATTGTCACATATTATGCAAAAAGTTTTTGCAGAAACTGGTGATTCTCCTTAATCTGACTCCACACAATTAACAGGTTCTCCAAGAAATTCGGAAATATTATTAACTACTTCAACATTACTGGGCTCCATTTCTTCTGAGTTTTTATCGTTAATTGAAATTCTTTGAGCTTCTGCATTAGTACAATTTTCTAAACTGTAACAAATTGAACATAAATTGGTACAATTTAGCTCATGTTTCCTACAGTTACATTTTGCAGTAGATCAACCTTTTTCGTAACTGCAACAAATTATTTCAGTGATATTCGGCGGCATGATTCCTTCCACTGATTTTTCCAGTCCCGATCCGTAGCAATAATTTCATTTCCAAGGTATGTTGAAAGTTGATAATATTCCCCAAAATAAAGTTATTTTGTTACTCCTGATGTTAATGGTAATTTGTCCAATTTGAAGGTTGATTTGATCGTGGGTATTGGGTATATGTAAAACCGCAAATCATGAAGCGCTACATTTTTTTTTACTGTTAATCCATGCTATTAATTTACAGTAACTTCAGTTATAAACTTCTTGCCAAGACAGCCAAATCTTTATTTTGCAGGAGTCTTTTTATCGCCGTTACTTTTCCTCGTCTTCTTCTCTTTCTTGTTTCTTTTTTCTAGAATTTTTCCGACTAAAATATTGTATTTTTAGTTTATTTATATTTTCAGTAAAAATGAGTTAATAAGATTAGGACTTGACAGCATCCACATCCCTCAACTGTATGTCTAATTTCTTAGTGCCCACTGTTTAGCCAATATTTATTAAAATACAATAACTGTATTGTTATTATTATTAATACTGGACTATAATGTTGTCCTCTTGATGGTCTAAGAGAACTAAAATATTATAAATTATTATCAATGTAAGACGTCATATCTATTGTATATAAATATAAAGCCAATTCCTTCATTTACCTAAAGAATAATTTCTAACTTGTTGCCGTTCACAAATGTAGGAATATATTTTGGAGAAACTATTTCTATCAAAACTTTCAAGTTTAAACGTGCCCCAGTAACTAAATCTTATATAGCAGTTTTTGTATACCTATTAACTAGTGCAGTACATGGAGAGTTGATTTTAAATCCAAGTTGGTACTAAAGAATTTTACTTACTTGAAAACGATTCCTGTCTAGAAGAGACAATTCAATTGTCATTTTTAACAGTGACGCTACCAATTTTCTTAGTGCTAAAAACCGGCTTAAAGAGCTTATATAACTTTTTACAGCAAAGAAAAGTTTCTAAGTCTATGAAAAAATTTGAAATAATTATCGAATAAACTGGAAATTTATTTCAGCTTGTACACCCTACTACGGCGGCCTGTAGAAAGCTTCTATAAAAAGTTTCGAATATAAATTCATTGAAGTGGTGGGAAATACGAACCTGACTTTTGAAGAATTAAATGTGAAACGCGAACATAAAAACGCGAAACTTTGGCTTTTCTTACTGTTTTCGAAGTAATATTTATTTGTCATTTATCTGATAGCTCATTTTTGACATGTATAGATGTTAAGTGCGATTTCGGGTAGAATTAAGTATCAAAAAACGGTCATTAATAGCTATGGTATACCTTTTCAAGTGTTCCATGTAGCCATTAGTACTTTTCGCAGTATTCACCAATTCTTACAGATTGAGGGAAATTTTGTGAAAATTATTTGATCTGTATTGTTAAAAAGGGTCATATAAAGCAGTTAGGTATGGAACCACAGACACTTTATGTATAAAAAAAAATAATTGGAGGAAAAACTGAATCGAATATAGAAGTTTAACTCTTTTCTAGTCGTTATTTAGTTATATGTTTAAATACATTTTTATAATTTTCACAGTTTTGGTACTAATGTGATCTCAACACCGGCTAATTACACATGTGAAGCTTATAACAGTTCTCTATATAGATTGGTGGATAATGTTATATATAACCCAAGTGCTTCGACTGAGCCACCTTATGCATATGATCTGGTTCTTATTCATTTAAGTGAATCCATTCCTTTCTCAGAATATGTTCAACCTGTTAAGTTACCTGAAGCGGATGAGGAGTGGCCTTTCGGAGCAAATGGAACTATTATCGGTAAATTAAAATTTTAGTTTTTCTACTCTGCGCGTGTTTTGCCACCATCGAGATGGTGGCCTTCCTATACCACCATACCGAGAAGAAAGTCAAAGCTTACCCTCCCAGCCACAGGGATACGGCAGAGATACATGTTTCGTCTCTCACTAGACTCATCAGGGTACCGACATGCACCTGGCTGTGCAAAGGACAAATTGGAAGGAAGCATGCAACACTGAACGCGGATTCGCCGACCTCTCGTCGGATGGCTTATATATGTTTATACGGCTTTCACGGATTCGTCCGTGTGGTTATATCCACATGATGCTGTTGTAGTGCTGAAATTACATTCAGCAAACGTACAACTACTTACATACGGAGTTGCATATAGTTGGACGTTTGCTGAATGTGATTTCAGCACTACAACAGCATCATGTGGATATAACCACTGCTAATGCATCTCACACGGACCAATCCGTGAAAGCCGTATAAACATATATATATATATATATATATATATATATATATATATATATATATATATATATATGTGGGTGTGTGTGAGTGTGTGTCTTTCAACTAAAAAGAAGAAGAAGAAGGGGTGGTACAACCCCATTTGTAAAATATTATTTTATTAAATAAGACCCCTTATTTATCTTAAAGTAAAAGTAATATAGATTCGTATAACTCTCGCTTACAAGGGGTGGTACACTCCATACCAAAATTAAAATTTTATTAAACAAAGCACGTCTTAATATTTTCTGACACTTTCAGTTTGACATAGATGGAAAGAGTTAAATACCTTTCAAATAAAATAATACAGATTCGAACAATGCTTGCTTGGAAGGGGTGGTATCCCTTCATCAAAAATAATATTTTATTAAATAAAAATATCCTTAAAGATATTTTGCTGCATTAAATTTGTCTTAAATGGGACTGGGAAAATATCTTTCAACTGAAAATAATATAGATTCACACAGTTCTTGCTCACAAGGAGTGGTATACTCCCATATTGAAAACAAGATTTTATTAAATAAAGCACCTTTCAAGATAATTTTTGGTACCTTAAAACTGACTTAAGTAGAAAGGGTTGCGTGTTTTTTAACTAGAAATAATATTGATTCGAGCAATTCTTGTCCACCCCCATACCGAAAATAATATTTTATTAAATAAAATACGCATTAAGGTTTTTAGTCTTCTTAAGATTGAAATAGGTAGAAATGGTTAAACGCATTTCAACAAAAATAATATAGATTCGCACAATTCTCGTTTAGAAATGGTTGCTGCAACTCCATATCAAAAATAATATTTTACTGTAGAAAACATCCCCATTAAAATTAGCTTAATTAGAAAAGGCTAAATTTATTTACACTTTAATAATTCAGATTCGCACAGTTTTAGCTTAGAAGGATCATGTCGAAAATAATATTTTATTACATAATATACCCTTTAAGATTTTCTGCCACCTTAATATTGACGTAGATAGAAAGGGTTAGATATCTTTTAACCAAAAATAATATAAATCCGCGAAATTTCCGCTTAGAAATGATACCACATATTGGAAATATGACATAAATTTCGTGATCATCTCGAGGGGGGGGGGAGAGTTTACAAAATCATCCTAGTCGATCACATGATGGGAGAGGAAGTTTCGAAACCAGTCACGTGATATTTCATACTGTAAAATTTTTTATATCTTTTAAATTAATTATCTCTAATAAATTAATGATAGAACTTGTCGAATGCAATCAAAAGTAATCTTATTAACTTTTAATAATTTTAATTTGATTTTCATTTTCTAAACATAATTACAGCGAAATAATAACATATCAGAGATAAGATAAAATATTCATCAATCAACAAACTGTTAAGATTCATCAATGCATTCACATCGCACTAAATTTAACTTAAAGCAAGACCTCAAATTTAATATTGAAGTACCACGTGATATTCCAGGGGAGAGAGGAGGGCGGTAATGACAAATTCTCTTTCATCATGTGAGGAGGTGGAGAGGCTCAAAAATTCCGAAAAACGTATCACGAGATGTAGGGGCGGCACGTTTATTAAATAAAACAACCTTTCAAATTTTCTGCCGCCTTAAAATTGACTTACAAGGAAGGGATCCGAAGTGTCCGGCTCCGATTTTAATGAAGCTTCAATATGTTTTGGAGGGTACAAAAATAAGAGATACGTATTTTTTTGTATCTGCAGAGATTCATGATAACAGGGTAAAAACCGCCCCTAAAGTTTACCCCTAGAAACAGTATTTTTGAAATATCTCGGGTTCCAAGTGAGATATTTTTACAAAACAAAATGAGAGTTACTTGTTATTCGAAATGATGGTAAACTATAGTATTTTCAACCCCAAGGATATCATGCCTTATTTATTATTAGGGTAAACCATATATTTAGGTAGGTAGTTTAATTCTAAAACTTACGAAATTTAAGGTAATTGTTTGAAAATATTTTTTTTTCAGAATATCATAACTAATTTATGTTGAAGAGTTTCGGAGTTTCTAAAAATAAACTAGTAAAAGAGGGTGAGCCAACTCCGAATACGTTTTTTTATAATTCCAATTTCTAATTGAGATATGTTTACAAAACAAAATGGAAGTTACTTGTTATTTGAAATGATATTGAATTATGGCATTTTCACCCCCAAAACATATCATCCCTTATTTCTTATAACGGTAAATCATGTATTAGCGCACATAATTTAATGAAATTATTTCAGAGTATTTCGTAATTTTTAGAATTAAATTAACGTGTGTAAATATATGGTTTACTCTAATAAGAAATAAAAGATGATATCCTTGGGGCTTAAAATATCATAGTTTAACATCATTTCGATTAACAAATAACTCTAATTTTGTTTTGTAAAAAATTCTCACTTAGAAATGGAGATATTTCAAAAATACTGTTTTTAGGGGTAAACTTTAGGGACGGTTTTCACTCTGAATCTCCGCAGATAAAAAAATACGTATCTCTTATTTTTATACCCTACACAATATATTGAAATTTCATTAAAGTCTTCGGATAATTTCCAAGTCAACTTTAATGTGGTGCTAAAATTATATAGACTATTATTTCCAATATAGGAGTGTAATACCTGTTCTAAGCGAGAATTGCGCAAATCCATATTACTTTTAGTTAAAAGACATTTAGCTCTTTTCACTCAAACCAGTTTTAAGGTGGCAGAAAATCTAAAGGGATGTGTAATTTAATAAAATAGTGTTTCCGGTAAGAGGTACCACGCCTTTCAAGTCAGAACTGCGCGATTTTATATTATTTTTAGTTGAACGGCATTTAATTCTTTCCACTTAAACCAATTTTTAGGTTAGTTCAGGTTAGTTCAGGTTAGTTCAGGTTAGTTCAGGTTAGTTCAGGTTATAAGGGGTGTTTGATATAATAAAATATTATTTTCGATAAGGGGTGTACCACTATTTCTAAATGATAATTGAGCGATAAGATTATTTTCTTTTGAAAAACATTTCACTCTTTCTATCTATGTTAATCTTAAGGTGGCAGAAAATGTTAAGGGGTGTTCAAGTTAATATTATTTTTGGTATGGAGGTATCTCATCCGTCCTAAGCGAGAATGGTGTGAATCTATTTTATTTATAGTTAAAACTGTTTAAACCTTTCAATCAAAGTTGATTTTAAGGGGGTAGAAAAACCTAAGGATTGTTTTCTTTGGTAAAATTTTATTATGACATGGATTGTACTACTTAGGTGTTTTTCTCACGTCCCATTGAGACAGTGTGCAGTTCGGTGTTATTTTCAGTTAAAAAATTCTCTATTAAATTGTTATTTATCAATTTATCCCAACTAGTCTTAAATTATTTTTTATCTTTATCTGACATAGATAATTATATAAAATGAAATATGTTGGAAAATCTGATTCTGACTTTGTTACTATCTTTAGCCACCTATAAATTCATGAATAAATGAATTAAAATTAAAAATCAATGAATCAGGGATAGATGCTCCTAAGTAAATCTATGGCCACAAAAGACGGGGACAACTATCCTTTTAGCATGGGATAGGTGTCCTTTTTAATAAGAAATAAAATAAAAAAAAATTTGAATCAAACATATCACCCAATATAATTTAAAAGGAATTAATTTTATAGCCGAGGAAAAACATATTCCATAGTAGATACTTACCAATATAATTTCGACGCTAGCCAATATCTCGCCGCGTAAGATTTTTCCAGGCACAGACTAAACGCGCACACCTCGCGTGGTACTGAGTGGTAGGAAAGGACGTCTACTACTATAAGTAGTACAATTTTCGCCTAGGATACTTGTAATCTGGTGTACTTAAAATCGCGACATCTATTCCACTGGGGCATGTATCCTAGAATTATCCTAATTAATTTTATTTACAGCATTTTTTCTATCAAATCTAAATGTTTCTAGTTTGTTGTTCCATGTTTCCAGTTTTTGATATAATTATTCTGAATGTTGAATAATAAAGCCGGTTTATATTTTTGTGTTACCAAATTTATTAAATACACTGTAATTAAAGCATTAAAGTATTTCTGATGTAAAATTATTTTTAATTTGAAATCTTGGTCTGAATGACTCCAATTTCATTCCGAAGCACCATTCTGGGTTCAAATTTTTATTCATTTTACTGGTGCTAGAAGATTTTGCAGTCCTTATAAATAAATCTTTTATTACGACTCCAAAAATAACTATCCTGTTTCATATCTCTTTGTTTCTCTTGGAGGAATTTCGATGAGCTTTTGTTATATTAGATAAAAGCACTTTTAAACATTCTTCAAATTTATCTTATAGTACTTTATTATTCTAAATCAAAAATGACGTATCTCAAAATATAAGTGTTTTTTTTTTGGTATTTATATATAAAGGAATATTCGATTTAAACATTTCATTTTTTGTTTATATTCAAAATGAAATTGATAACCATTATATTATCAGTTATCGTTTTTATTCAAAATTCAAACGTTTTTGCAATAACAGGAGGTGAACTAGCAAAAGAAGGAGAGTTTCCTTTTATAGTTTCAATAAAAGGTAGCCAATCTAGCGATAATTGCCATATTTGTGGGGGAACAATTGTTGCAGACAGATGGATTTTAACGAGTAACATATGTTACTCTCGTTCATGGGGAGGCGCCATCAGGTAACTTAATAATTAAGGTTGTTTTTCTTTAGAAAAAGTGGTAATATCTTATACTAAGTCATTAATATAACTTAATCAACTCAAAAAGAAAATAGTTTTGAATCGAACAATTAGAAAAATTTTTTGATGCGCCCTTATAGAAATATTATATCGATGAGTCATCATTGTCTAGTTTTGTTACTTGTAATTTCTATACTTGTATTCTTGAATATTCTAGTAGATTCTATGGGTATATAAATAGGGATACGGTATTAGCAGTAAGTTTAGTTGGTATTTTAATGTTAAAATCCTAACAAGTTGTCAACAAATGATTCTGCTATATATATATATATATATATATATATATATATATATATATATATATATATGTATATATATATATATATGTATATATATATATATATATATATATATATATATATATATATATATATATATATATGTATATATATATATATATATATATGTATATATATATATATATATATATATTTATATATTATGTATACTCATTAAATTTTACTACAAAAGATGTATTAGATTATCAGAGAAGTCAGGAGCGGACTTGTAGCCACACACGTTTTACCTAATTTTTGACTGGTGTCATTTTACAGACCTGAAAACTAATTTTTTAAATACTTTGGTCATTTTTCTTTAAAAAAAAGTACATTTATTTTTATAAAACTGGCGGTTTTTGAGATATACCGAATTATATATCTATATATATATATATATATATATATACATATATATATATATATATATATATATATATATATATATATATATATATATATATATATATATATAGATATATACATATATATATATATATATATATATATATATATATATATATATATATATACAGGGTGTCCAAGATAAGGATCCTAAGCATGGGGATCTCGGAAACAGTTGGAGATACGAGGTCGGTTAAATTAGAGAAAAGTTGCGCAATTTAGTGCTAAATTAAACGCAGTTAAAAAAATTTAAAAATTTCAAACACTTCCGGAGATTTCCGGAAAAAAACGAAATTTGGCAAAATCGTTTTTAATTTTTGCAGGCTTTATTTAAAGAGATATCCGAAAATAAAAGGTAGATTCTCATTGCCACTTTTTATTTTTTATAATTTGGTCTAAACAAAATTTAAATCCGACGTTTCGTTTCTGAGATACCATCATGAACTTTCATTTTTTATATGGAACAAAAAAAAGTATCCCATGTATTTGATAGCATTTTTTATTACAAATTCAACGGTGTATCACACTTGCATATCAAGTGTGTAGTTCATTGGCTTTTATAAAACTGATATACCTTTCTCTCTCGCTCTCACAGAGCTCTTATGGAAAGTACTTGAACTACGTATTCGATATGCAAGGGTGATACACCGTTGAATTTGCAATAAAAAATGCTATCAAATACATGGAATACTTTTTTTTGTTCCATATAAAAAATGAAAGTTCATGATGGTATCTCAGAAACGAAACGTCGGATTTAAATTTTGTTTAGACCAAATTATAAAAAATAAAAAGTGGCAATGAGAATCTACCTTTTATTTTCGGATATCTCTTTAAATAAAGCCTGCAAAAATTAAAAACGATTTTGCCAAATTTCGTTTTTTTCCGGAAATCTCCGGAAGTGTTTGAAATTTTTGAATTTTTTTAACTGCGTTTAATTTAGCACTAAATTGCGCAACTTTTCTCTAATTTAACCGACCTCGTATCTCCAACTGTTTCCGAGATCCCCATGCTTAGGATCCTTATCTTGGACACCCTGTATATATATATATATATATATATATATATATATATATACATATATATATATATATATATATATATATATATATATATATATACATATATATATATATATATATATATATATATATATATATATATATATATATACATATACATATATATATATATATATATATATATATATATATATATATATATATATATATATATATATATATATATATATATATATATATATATGCTCATGCGGCTTTCACGGATTCCTCCGTGTGAGATGCAATAGCAGTGGATATATCCACATTATGCCGTTGTAGTGCTGAAATCACATTCAGCAAACGTACAACTGTATGCAACTCTGTATATAAATGAAGTAATGCTATTGTATCTCACACGGAGGAATCCGAGAAAGCCGCATAAACATATATACGCCATCCGGCGGGAGGTCGGCGAAGTCGCGTTCAGTGTTGCATACTTCCTTCCGATCTGTCCTTTGCACAAACAGATGCATGTCGGTACCCTGATGAGTCTAGTAGAGACGAAACATGTACCTCTGCCGTATCACTGTGGCGGGGAGGGTAAGTTTTGACTTTTTTCTCGGTACGGTGGTACAGGTAGGCCATCATTTCGATGGTGGTGGAATAGGATAAATTGTGTTGTGTAGCAATTTATTCAAATTGTGCAACCTCCAACACGGAAAGGATATGATGGAACGAAGTTTACATTTACTGTTCTCATTTTACTTCATATATATATATATATATATATATATATATATATATATATATATATATATATATATATATATATATATATATTCGCTCTAAACTCCTTAAACCTCAATTTCCTAAACAATCCTTATTACTTTACAAAAAACCTATCTGGTTCTTTTAGTATTAGTTTAACTTCAAAATGGTATACAGGGTCATCTTTATACTATTATTTTGCGAAAACTAATCCCCACATAATATTAGATTAAATTGACGTATTTATATGGTTTGGGTGTTAATCGTGAATTTCTGATCAAGGTAAACAATATTTTTAAAATAGGTTGACAGTCATTGGGCCCCCGTAGCGTGGGAAAAAACCGGTGACCTTGAAAGCTGGGCGTGGTCACATGGTCGCGTGCCATGAGATGACGTAATGGGTGTGGTCGGTTGGTCGCGTGCCATGAGATGACGTAATGGGTGTGGTGGGGGGGTGGTCGCGTGCCATTATGCGTGGGTGTGGTCTTGTGGCACGTGCCATGAGATGACGTAATACTTCAATTAAACTAGTAGGTACTGGATACCTTGGTATATCGTATTTTTATTAATTAATTAAATAATTCCCTATATAAATGTCACCTGTCATATGTCACCTGTCAAAGTCATATGACCTACCATCTGTCACATGTCACCTGTCAAAGTCACATGACCTACCACCTGAACTGATCCCTTAAGTCACACCCCATTTTCGATTTTATGAATAAAATTTAAAGCAAAAACCATTAAAACGTAGATTTATTTAAGACCCTTTTTTTATTACATTCAAAATATTGCAATTATAATTATACAATTTAAATCAGAGTAACTTTATTGTATTTTCAGTCTTTTATATCCATAAGGTTCTGAGCTGCCGTCAGGTAAAAATTTTCTCTTGGTTGAATTTGGTTTATATAATATGATTTCTGTGCAAGTTGTTACCAGGTGCTCCTTGGTTCGGCGAATGTTCTTGGAAACAATTGGTACTGGGTCGGACTTTTGAAGAACCATATTCTTTATGGAGTCAAAATTAATAAGTTTTGCTGCTTCATAGTTTAGAGAAATCCCCTTAACTTTGCAAACAACCTCTTCTCTATTATTTTTCGTAGAAAAAACTTTAAAAGCATAATTCTTAGGACCACCAGATACAAAGTTGTTGATATACGAATCAGGTCCGTAATTTTCCAATTCATCAGTCATATCTCCAATAAACTGTCCAGTGGATATGTCGATTTCGTTGTCATTTCTTGTGGTATAAATAACTGAGTCTGTATCATAATATAAAACTCTGCTACCGCGCTGATCCAGATAGTCATATAATTTAAGTCTTGCCTGTGCCGTGACATATGTAGCTATTGCCACGTTAACCGTAGGTAAAGGGTCAAATGCTTCTTCTGTATACTCGTAATTGACAATAAGGGTATTTTCATTAAATTGCTGCATTTGTAAACATTGCAAAAACTCTGCAGAATCATTAATAATTTTCGTTTTTGGTTGGTTTTCTCTCTGTCCAAATTTTCCCCAGAAGCTATTAAGCATTAATTTTGCCAATGACCTGAGACCAGGATTGTCTAATACCTTATTGTAGTCTAATTGAACATCTTCTTTCTCGAAAAATTCCTGAATATATTATTTGTTCTTTTCTTCTTCCGTTTTACAATTTTTAGGCCAATCGGAAGACTCTTGTTTTATTTTAATAAACTTATTCATCATAGCTGTGAACAATCCCTCCTGTTCAAGTTTTTGTTTACTAAAACGTTCAGTCTTATACTGCCAAATTTCGTAAATGTCTAAAAGTGTATAACATTTCTCTATAGCCTTCGCTACTTCATCAATTACCCAAGTTCCAGAAAGTGCTCGGTCTTCATCGTTATGGGTACATTCGTATCGATTCATATTTTGCCCACATTCTTGACAGAGAACAAACATTAATTTATTGTTCATTTTCATGGGCAAAAAGGGATGATAGAGCTCACTTGGAGGAAGAATCTTACATTTTATAATGCCGTCTGTTTCATTTAGATTTAACTTTCTACACTCTTCTCCTACCCAAATTTTCGGATGACCAGTTGGAAATTTGCCATATTTACAAATATAAGGATAAAAAGAACAGACATCAGCATATTTAATTTTTCCCCATCTTTAGCCTCATAATATTCTCAGACATTTCCAGTTCTACCACCATAAAAGGCATCTCTAGGATTTAAAGGAATAGAATTAATTAGAGGATGTGTTTTGGTGTAACTTTCAATCTCGGGATTGTCTTGTAGCTGTTTTCTAAATTCACATTCCCACATTTCATTTACTACATAACCGAAACTTTTTAATCTTTCAGTTTTTGTCACAGTTGCTTCATATCTTAAATTTAGAGTTTGTGTTGGATCTTCAAACAAAGGATCATTTCTACCATTTGGATGACATTTTAGACACCCATGATAATAACATCCGTGAAATTCGAAAATTTCATTTGTTTCCGGACAAAAACCATCAACTTTTACTCCATGCAAAATAACTTCTTGATCTTTCGCAGCATGTATAATATTTATTTGCTTTTGATTTTCCATACAGATTATCCACTGAATTCCAATTTTACTTTGATTATCCCTCCATCTATATCCGTTTTTGGGAATTATTCCTATTGTGTTAGGTCTTAGGAAATTTCTTCGAAATACCTTGTTACAAGCGGATGCAATGGTAGTGGCTTCACTAAAGGGACATACATTCGTAGTTGTCAATAGTTGCTCTCTAAATTTTAGGCAAGCTCTGGTTAGAATTTCTACGTCTGAAACACAGTAGTCAACTAGCTCTTTCTGCATATCAAATTGATCATTTTTGTGCTCTTCATACCATTTTATAAACTTTTCTCTGTCTTCAGTCTTCATACTGTCTGGACTATAGTACTCGATTGACGGTAAAGATCCAATATAATTTTGGTTTGCTTTTGTGTTAAACAAATGTGGAAAATAGCCTTTCTTAAAATCATCTCCTAGTCCGAAAGCTTTTGGTAACTTACTAAGAGACATAGGAAAATAATTTAGACTGTCTATAAACTTAATATTATCAATTAGCTTCATGATTATTTTTGTTCCTCTCATAATTAATTCTAGTGTTAAATCTGTTTTTGTCAAAATGTGATTTAAAATAAATTGGTGGTCGAAGGCTTGACCATTGTGTGCAATTATCACCACATTTTTAAACTTTTTTCTTATTTCTAATAAATGTTGGATAAATGTTCCGGTGGGATCTTCTTCTTCTTTTATTATTTTGGATCGATATCCACATTTTTGACAAAAATAAAGATTTGCCTCATCTATACATTTATCACAACACTGTTTATATACACAAAGATTGACCTGATGTAAAAGCGAACCGTTGGTTAAAACCTTTTCCTGTCGGGTTTCCAAATCATAAAATACAAAGAGTACATCCTCTGTTTTAGGTTTGCCTTGATCTTTTTGAATATAGCAGGAATGATTGTTAGGGGCATGAGATTTGCATATTTTACAAAAAATTTCTCCGCATATATGTTGCCTCGAATGTTTTATGACTTTGAAGCAATTTTCGCAGCACCTAATTTCAGTACAAACAGTAGATTTTTTCCACGAACCAACCTTTAAGTGATTATCATAACAATTTTGACCTCTAAAATGTCTATGACAACTCTCACATTTAATTTTAACTTGATTAGAAGCACATTTTGGAGACTGAAAACAAGCTGGACACGTACCTCCACATCTGTGAGCATTTTTGTTATTGGACGGAACGTGACAGTCTTCACAATAATATCGACATGTAAAGGTAGCTGTCAAAGATAATATAACATTAAAATGACCATTGTGGTGTAACAAATTAAGTTTTTTATAGCCTTCACTTGCACCTTCAAAAATGACATCTCTTCCTTTAGCTCCATATTTATAAACGACAATTTTATAATCTTTCAAATATTGTTGGAATTTCTGCAGTTCAAGAATTCCAGATCCTGTATCGGGAATAGTTACTTCGGTATTTGTCAACAATATCATAGCTCTACTTGTTTGTACTTTTCCGGTATCTTTTTTCACTTTATCAAAATTCAGGGTCTTTATCAACTTTTTGCCATAGCCACTACCAAAGCTCGAGGTAAACAGAGGTTTTCCTTGTTCTTAATTACAATGAGACCTCGTCGTCTATTACACTCCTCTTCAAGATGTTAAATTTCATCACTCTTCCTCTTCCTGTCGGTGGTCGAACTGATGTTACGCTTAGACAAAAAGAATCCGTGTTAAGGCAGTCCAGTTGGATTGATAGATGCTGCTGATAACATCCCAAACATCTTCAAAGTTTACCTGCTCTGCAGGTCTGAAACGAATCCAACCTTCTCCTCGGTTAAAGTCTTTTGAGCAAAAACTAAAAACAACCTGGTCTTGAGGTTCTAATTCTTGTGTGGCTTTCTGGATAACTTGATTTATCGCATCTTTCACCCAACCAACAGGTACAGTATCTTCAGGCACAGGCTTTAACTTAAATTCTAGAGTACGACCAGTAAGATTATACCTTCGTACTCTATTGATGTAATCATTAACGATGACAAATTTATCCATTATTCTTAAGTTCAGCACTCCTTCACTCTGTAACGATCAACATTGGAATGACTCGTCTTACCAAAAATGGAACCTAATAAAATAAATGCAACAAAAAGTTAGTTTTCAACAATATGGTAAAAATAGAATGTTGTGTGGGATCCAGGGCTCAACTATATGAAAAACAAAATTAAACCTGTACAAATATACTGACATATCAGTAAAAAATCAATCCTTACCAAAACTAAAGAAAGATGTAAAAAAATTATTCCAAACTATTACACTTGTTGTCGTCGTTATGGCACTTTAGCGTGTTATAAAAACCCAAACTTAGCAACGTTGAAGAAAAAATTGCAAAAATTTCTTAAATTAAAAGCTTGTTTTCGTCACGATTGCAACAGCAGCACTATACAAAAACGAATGCGTTATCTGTAAATATTAATAAGAGTCAATAATAAATTAATATGGATTACGGGGAATAATAATAAGATAGCTTTAAGAATTTTAGTACTGGTTACTAAATACATAATTATTGAATTTCAAATGTCCAATCTAGCTAGTTAGTAAGTAGCAGTAAAATTTCCTTATATTTTTCTAAATCACTAGCGGAATAACTACCAGGTTGTCAATGTGTTAGCAGACTCCATAAAGCATCAATTAAAGTAAAGCGTTTTATTTCAGTTATAGAAATTATCAATCTACACTTGAAAAGATTGAAAGTATTAGTGATACAGAGCATGATGACAAGGGCTTTGGAACTTTTATTAATAAATAGGTGATTATTTAAATAATAATAATAGTTTTATATTCCTAGCTAAGCAGACAGATAGGCTGTTATTTATTTTAGAAAATATTACTTTTACTCCTTCACCCCTCAAGGGTATCACCCACTTATACAATCATTCAATAAATACCATACATAAAGTACACTAATTTACAACAATTTTTATGGACATAACAAAAACTTCACACTCTCTGACACCGCGGCATTACTTTTAAAAGAGAATCCCTTTAATACCACTAATTATTAATCAAAAAATTGAACTTATCAGACTATCCCTGATAAGCACTCCAGAAACTACACGCACTACTGAAAAAAATTCTTCCACAGCCCTCTTTGTTATATACCACAACAATTATGAAATGGGTGAGCCGAATAAAAACGAATACACCCCGACTAGAAAATAGGAAATACGAAATAGCCTCAGGGCACCTAACGCAAGAGGGTATGATACCCTTTGTGGTGGAGGGTGAAAGTGGTGCGATCAAAACAAAAAAGATCTCCAAACTCAACAAAGGGGCGTGGCGGGAGAGTTTTCGTTTATTTTTTGATAAAAATAAGCCGTTTTTAAGATATTACCAAAAATAGATTTTTTCCTTTATAAAAATTGAAATATCTCCACAACGGCACATTTATCAAAAAAAATAAACGAAAATGTCTCCCCTAAGAAGTTCTCGCCGAGTTTGGTGGTCTCTTTTAGAAAATATTACTTTCACCCTTCACCCTCAAGGGTATCACCCCTTATAAAATCATTCATTAAATACCATACATAAAGTATACTAATTTACAACAATTTTTATGGACATAACAATAACCTCACACTCTCTGACACCACTAATTCTTAATCAGAAAAATTGAACTTATCAGACTATGCCTGATAAGCACTCCAGAAACTACACGCACCTACTGAAGAAAATTCTTCCACAGCCCTCTTTGTTATATACCACAACAATTATGAAATGGGTGAGCCGAATAAAAACGAATACACCCGACTAGAAAATAGGAAATACGAAATAGCCTCAGGGCACCTAACGCAAGAGGGTATGATACCCTTTGCGGTGGAGGGTTGAAAGTGGTGCGATCTAAAAGAAGATCTCCAAACTCGACAAGGAGGTGTGGGGAGTTTTTTTCGTTATTTTTTTGATAAAATGTGCCGTTGTGGAGATATTTCAATTTTTTATAAAGAAAAAAATCTATTTTTGATAATATCTCCACAACGTTACATTTTATCAAAAAAATAAACGAAAAAATCTCCCCCCACACTTCCTCGCCGAGTTTGGAGATCTTCTTTTAGATCGCACCACTTTCAACCCTCCACCGCAAAGGGTATCACCCCCCTTATACAATCATTCATAAATACCATACATAAAGTATTCTAATTTACAACAATTTTTATGGACATAACAATAACCTCACACTCTCTGACACCGCGAATTTTACTTTTTAAAGAGAATCCTTTAACACCACTAATTATTAATCAAAAAATGAACTTATCAGACTATCCCTGATAAGCACTCCAAAAACTACACGCACTACTGAAGAAAATTCTTCCACAGCCCTTTTTGTTATATACCACAACAATTATGAAATGGGTGAGCCGAATAAAAACGAATACACCCGACTAGAAAATAGGAAATACGAAATAGCCTCAGGGCACCTAACGCAAGAGGGTATGATACCCTTTGCGGTGGAGGGTTGAAAGTGGTGCGATCTAAAAGAAGATCTCCCAAACTCGACAAGAGGGTGTGGGGGAGATTTTTTCGTTTATTTTTTTGATAAAATGTGCCGTTGTGGAGATATTTCAATTTTTTATAAAGAAAAAAATCTATTTTTGATAATATCTCCACAACGGTACATTTTATCAAAAATAAACGAAAAAATCTCCCCCCCACACTCCCTCGCCGAGTTTGGAGATCTTCTTTTAGATCGCACCACTTTCAACCCTCCACCGCAAAGGGTATCACCCCCTTATACAATCATTCATAAATACCATACATAAAGTATTTTAATTTACAACAATTTTTATGGACATAACAATAACCTCACACTCTCTGACACAGCGAATTTTACTTTTTAAAGAGAATCCTTTTAACACCACTAATTTTTAATCAAAAATTGAACCTACCAGACTATCCCTGTTAAGTACTCCAGAAACTACACGCACTACTGAAGAAAATTCTTCCACAGCATTCTTTGTTATATACCACAACAATTATGAAATGGGTGAGCCGAATAAAAACGAATACACCCGACTAGAAAATAGGAAATACGAAATAGCATCTGGGCACCTAATGCAAGAGGGAATGATACCCTTTGCGGTGGAGGGTTGAAAGTGGTGCGATCTAAAAGAAGATCTCCAAACTCGACAAGAGGGAGTGGGGGAGATTTTTTCATTTATTTTTTGATAAAATGCACCGTTTTTAAGATATTATCAAAAATAGATTTTTTCCTTTATAAAAAATTAAAAATTGAAATATCTCCACAACAGCACATTTTATAGAAAAAATAAACGAAAATGTCTCCTCAAAGAAGTTATCGCCGAGTTTGGTGGTCTCTTTTGAAAAAATATTACTTTCACCCCTTCACCCTCAAGGGTATCACCACCTTTCTTTCCCGAATAACTAATACCCCCCCCCCCCATTTCGTTACGTTGCCGAGTATACAAAAGTAGGGCTGCCGAAGAATTTTCTTCAGTAGTGTGCATAGTTTCTCCGAGTGTTCATCGGGATAGTTTGGTAAGTCCTTAATAAATATTAATGATGCTGGAGGGGTTGTCATTTAAAGAAAAATTCTTGGTGTCGAAGATGATTTTTATTAATTTCATAAAAATTGTTGTAAATTAGAATACTTTATGTACGGTATTTACTGAATGATTATAATAAGGGGATGATACGCTTAAGGGTAAAGGGGGTGAAAGTAATATTTTCTAAAAATAGGCCACCAAACTCGGCGAGGACTTCTTTGAGGAGACATTTTCGTTTATTTTTTCTATAAAATGTGCCGTTGTGGAGATATTTCAATTTTTAATTTTTTATAGAGGAAAAAATCTATTTTTGGTAATATCTTAAAAACGGTGCATTTTTTCAAAAAAATAAATGAAAAAATCTCCCCCACTCCCCCTTGTCGAGTTTGGAGATCTTTTTTTAGATCGCACCACTTTTAACCCTCCACCGCAAAAGGGTATCATACCCTCTTGCGTTAGGTACGCAGATGCTATTTCGTATTTCCTATTTTCTAGTCGGGTGTATTCGTTTTTATTCGGCTCACCCATTTCATAATTGTTGTGGTATATAACAAAATGGGCTGTGGAAGAATTTTCTTTAGTAGTGTGTGTAGTTTCTGGAGTTTTTAACAGGGATAGTCTGATAAGTTCAATTTTTTGATTAATAATTAGTGGTGTTAAAGGGATTCCCTTTTAAAAGTAAAATTCGCTGTGTCAGAGAGTGTGAGGTTTTTATTATGTCCATAAAAATTGTTGTAAATTAGTATACTTTATGTATGGTATTTACTGAATGATTGTGTAAGGGGGTGATACCCTTGAGGGTGAAGGGGTGAAAGTAATATTTTTTCAAAAGAGACCACCAAACTCGGCGATAACTTCTTTGAGGAGACATTTTCGTTTATTTTTTCTATAAAATGTGCTGTTGTGGAGATATTTCAATTTTTAATTTTTTATAAAGGAAAAAATCTATTTTTGATAATATCTTAAAAACGGTGCATTTTATCAAAAAATAAATGAAAAAATCTCCCCCACTCCCTCTTGTCGAGTTTGGAGATCTTCTTTTAGATCGCACCACTTTCAACCCTCCACCGCAAAGGGTATCATTCCCTCTTGCATTAGGTGCCCAGATGCTATTTCGTATTTCCTATTTTCTAGTCGGGTGTATTCGTTTTTATTCGGCTCACCCATTTCATAATTGTTGTGGTATATAACAAAGAATGCTGTGGAAGAATTTTCTTCAGTAGTGCGTGTAGTTTCTGGAGTACTTAACAGGGATAGTCTGGTAGGTTCAATTTTTGATTAAAAATTAGTGGTGTTAAAAGGATTCTCTTTAAAAAGTAAAATTCGCTGTGTCAGAGAGTGTGAGGTTATTGTTATGTCCATAAAAATTGTTGTAAATTAAAATACTTTATGTATGGTATTTATGAATGATTGTATAAGGGGGTGATACCCTTTGCGGTGGAGGGTTGAAAGTGGTGCGATCTAAAAGAAGATCTCCAAACTCGGCGAGGGAGTGTGGGGGGAGATTTTTTCGTTTATTTTTTGATAAAATGTACCGTTGTGGAGATATTATCAAAAATAGATTTTTTTCTTTATAAAAAATTGAAATATCTCCACAACGGCACATTTTATCAAAAAAATAAACGAAAAAATCTCCCCCACACCCTCTTGTCGAGTTTGGAGATCTTCTTTTAGATCGCACCACTTTCAACCCTCCACCGCAAAGGGTATCATACCCTCTTGCGTTAGGTGCCCTGAGGCTATTTCGTATTTCCTATTTTCTAGTCGGGTGTATTCGTTTTTATTCGGCTCACCCATTTCATAATTGTTGTGGTATATAACAAAAAGGGCTGTGGAAGAATTTTCTTCAGTAGTGCGTGTAGTTTTTGGAGTGCTTATCAGGGATAGTCTGATAAGTTCATTTTTTGATTAATAATTAGTGGTGTTAAAGGGATTCTCTTTAAAAAGTAAAATTCGCGGTGTCAGAGAGTGTGAGGTTATTGTTATGTCCATAAAAATTGTTGTAAATTAGAATACTTTATGTATGGTATTTATGAATGATTGTATAAGGGGGGTGATACCCTTTGCGGTGGAGGGTTGAAAGTGGTGCGATCTAAAAGAAGATCTCCAAACTCGGCGAGGAAGTGTGGGGGAGATTTTTTCGTTTATTTTTTTGATAAAATGTAACGTTGTGGAGATATTATCAAAAATAGATTTTTTTCTTTATAAAAAATTGAAATATCTCCACAACGGCACATTTTATCAAAAAAATAAACGAAAAAAACTCCCCCACACCTCCTTGTCGAGTTTGGAGATCTTCTTTTAGATCGCACCACTTTCAACCCTCCACCGCAAAGGGTATCATACCCTCTTGCGTTAGGTGCCCTGAGGCTATTTCGTATTTCCTATTTTCTAGTCGGGTGTATTCGTTTTTATTCGGCTCACCCATTTCATAATTGTTGTGGTATATAACAAAGAGGGCTGTGGAAGAATTTTCTTCAGTAGTGCGTGTAGTTTCTGGAGTGCTTATCAGGCATAGTCTGATAAGTTCAATTTTTCTGATTAAGAATTAGTGGTGTCAGAGAGTGTGAGGTTATTGTTATGTCCATAAAAATTGTTGTAAATTAGTATACTTTATGTATGGTATTTAATGAATGATTTTATAAGGGGTGATACCCTTGAGGGTGAAGGGTGAAAGTAATATTTTCTAAAAAGGGACCACCAAACTCGGCGAGAACTTCTTAGGGGAGACATTTTCGTTTATTTTTTTTGATAAAATGTGCCGTTGTGGAGATATTTCAATTTTTATAAAGGAAAAAATCTATTTTTGGTAATATCTTAAAAACGGCTTATTTTATCAAAAAATAAACGAAAACTCTCCCGCCACGCCCCTTTGTTGAGTTTGGAGATCTTTTTTGTTTTGATCGCACCACTTTCACCCTCCACCACAAAGGGTATCATACCCTCTTGCGTTAGGTGCCCTGAGGCTATGTCGTATTTCCTATTTTCTAGTCGGGTGTATTCGTTTTTATTCGGCTCACCCATTTCATAATTGTTGTGGTATATAACAAAGAGGGCTGTGGAAGAATTTTTTTCAGTAGTGCGTGTAGTTTCTGGAGTGCTTATCAGGGATAGTCTGATAAGTTCAATTTTTTGATTAATAATTAGTGGTATTAAAGGGATTCTCTTTTAAAAGTAATGCCGCGGTGTCAGAGAGTGTGAAGTTTTTGTTATGTCCATAAAAATTGTTGTAAATTAGTGTACTTTATGTATGGTATTTATTGAATGATTGTATAAGTGGGTGATACCCTTGAGGGGTGAAGGAGTAAAAGTAATATTTTCTAAAATAAATAACAGCCTATCTGTCTGCTTAGCTAGGAATATAAAACTATTATTATTATTTAAATAATCACCTATTTATTAATAAAAGTTCCAAAGCCCTTGTCATCATGCTCTGTATCACTAATACTTTCAATCTTTTCAAGTGTAGATTGATAATTTCTATAACTGAAATAAAACGCTTTACTTTAATTGATGCTTTATGGAGTCTGCTAACACATTGACAACCTGGTAGTTATTCCGCTAGTGATTTAGAAAAATATAAGGAAATTTTACTGCTACTTACTAACTAGCTAGATTGGACATTTGAAAATTCAATAATTATGTATTTAGTAACCAGTACTAAAATTCTTAAAGCTATCTTATTATTATTCCCCGGTAATCCATATTAATTTATTATTGACTCTTATTAATATTTACAGATAACGCATTCGTTTTTGTAATAGTGCTGCTGTTGCAATCGTGACGAAAACAAGCTTTTAATTTAAGAAATTTTTGCAATTTTTTCTTCAACGTTGCTAAGTTTGGGTTTTTATAACACGCTAAAGTGCCATAACGACGACAACAAGTGTAATAGTTTGGAATAATTTTTTACATCTTTCTTTAGTTTTGGTAAGGATTGATTTTTTACTGATATGTCAGTATATTTGTACAGGTTTAATTTTGTTTTTCATATAGTTGAGCCCTGGATCCCACACAACATTCTATTTTTACCATATTGTTGAAAACTAACTTTTTGTTGCATTTATTTTATTAGGTTCCATTTTTGGTAAGACGAGTCATTCCAATGTTGATCGTTACAGAGTGAAGGAGTGCTGAACTTAAGAATAATGGATAAATTTGTCATCGTTAATGATTACATCAATAGAGTACGAAGGTATAATCTTACTGGTCGTACTCTAGAATTTAAGTTAAAGCCTGTGCCTGAAGATACTGTACCTGTTGGTTGGGTGAAAGATGCGATAAATCAAGTTATCCAGAAAGCCACACAAGAATTAGAACCTCAAGACCAGGTTGTTTTTAGTTTTTGCTCAAAAGACTTTAACCGAGGAGAAGGTTGGATTCGTTTCAGACCTGCAGAGCAGGTAAACTTTGAAGATGTTTGGGATGTTATCAGCAGCATCTATCAATCCAACTGGACCGGCCTTAACACGGATTCTTTTTGTCTAAGCGTAACATCAGTTCGACCACCGACAGGAAGAGGAAGAGTGATGAAATTTAACATCTTTGAAGAGGAGTGTAATAGACGACGAGGTCTCATTGTAATTAAGAACAAGGAAAACCTCTGTTTACCTCGAGCTTTGGTAGTGGCTATGGCAAAAAGTTGATAAAGACCCTGAATTTTGATAAAGTGAAAAAAGATACCGGAAAAGTACAAACAAGTAGAGCTATGATATTGTTGACAAATACCGAAGTAACTATTCCCGATACAGGATCTGGAATTCTTGAACTGCAGAAATTCCAACAATATTTGAAAGATTATAAAATTGTCGTTTATAAATATGGAGCTAAAGGAAGAGATGTCATTTTTGAAGGTGCAAGTGAAGGCTATAAAAAACTTAATTTGTTACACCACAATGGTCATTTTAATGTTATATTATCTTTGACAGCTACCTTTACATGTCGATATTATTGTGAAGACTGTCACGTTCCGTCCAATAACAAAAATGCTCACAGATGTGGAGGTACGTGTCCAGCTTGTTTTCAGTCTCCAAAATGTGCTTCTAATCAAGTTAAAATTAAATGTGAGAGTTGTCATAGACATTTTAGAGGTCAAAATTGTTATGATAATCACTTAAAGGTTGGTTCGTGGAAAAAATCTACTGTTTGTACTGAAATTAGGTGCTGCGAAAATTGCTTCAAAGTCATAAAACATTCGAGGCAACATATATGCGGAGAAATTTTTTGTAAAATATGCAAATCTCATGCCCCTAACAATCATTCCTGCTATATTCAAAAAGATCAAGGCAAACCTAAAACAGAGGATGTACTCTTTGTATTTTATGATTTGGAAACCCGACAGGAAAAGGTTTTAACCAACGGTTCGCTTTTACATCAGGTCAATCTTTGTGTATATAAACAGTGTTGTGATAAATGTATAGATGAGGCAAATCTTTATTTTTGTCAAAAATGTGGATATCGATCCAAAATAATAAAAGAAGAAGAAGATCCCACCGGAACATTTATCCAACATTTATTAGAAATAAGAAAAAAGTTTAAAAATGTGGTGATAATTGCACACAATGGTCAAGCCTTCGACCACCAATTTATTTTAAATCACATTTTGACAAAAACAGATTTAACACTAGAATTAATTATGAGAGGAACAAAAATAATCATGAAGCTAATTGATAATATTAAGTTTATAGACAGTCTAAATTATTTTCCTATGTCTCTTAGTAAGTTACCAAAAGCTTTCGGACTAGGAGATGATTTTAAGAAAGGCTATTTTCCACATTTGTTTAACACAAAAGCAAACCAAAATTATATTGGATCTTTACCGTCAATCGAGTACTATAGTCCAGACAGTATGAAGACTGAAGACAGAGAAAAGTTTATAAAATGGTATGAAGAGCACAAAAATGATCAATTTGATATGCAGAAAGAGCTAGTTGACTACTGTGTTTCAGACGTAGAAATTCTAACCAGAGCTTGCCTAAAATTTAGAGAGCAACTATTGACAACTACGAATGTATGTCCCTTTAGTGAAGCCACTACCATTGCATCCGCTTGTAACAAGGTATTTCGAAGAAATTTCCTAAGACCTAACACAATAGGAATAATTCCCAAAAACGGATATAGATGGAGGGATAATCAAAGTAAAATTGGAATTCAGTGGATAATCTGTATGGAAAATCAAAAGCAAATAAATATTATACATGCTGCGAAAGATCAAGAAGTTATTTTGCATGGAGTAAAAGTTGATGGTTTTTGTCCGGAAACAAATGAAATTTTCGAATTTCACGGATGTTATTATCATGGGTGTCTAAAATGTCATCCAAATGGTAGAAATGATCCTTTGTTTGAAGATCCAACACAAACTCTAAATTTAAGATATGAAGCAACTGTGACAAAAACTGAAAGATTAAAAAGTTTCGGTTATTTAGTAAATGAAATGTGGGAATGTGAATTTAGAAAACAGCTACAAGACAATCCCGAGATTGAAAGTTACACCAAAACACATCCTCTAATTAATTCTATTCCTTTAAATCCTAGAGATGCCTTTTATGGTGGTAGAACTGGAAATGTCTGAGAATATTATGAGGCTAAAGATGGGGAAAAATTAAATATGCTGATGTCTGTTCTTTTTATCCTTATATTTGTAAATATGGCAAATTTCCAACTGGTCATCCGAAAATTTGGGTAGGAGAAGAGTGTAGAAAGTTAAATCTAAATGAAACAGACGGCATTATAAAATGTAAGATTCTTCCTCCAAGTGAGCTCTATCATCCCTTTTTGCCCATGAAAATGAACAATAAATTAATGTTTGTTCTCTGTCAAGAATGTGGGCAAAATATGAATCGATACGAATGTACCCATAACGATGAAGACCGAGCACTTTCTGGAACTTGGGTAATTGATGAAGTAGCGAAGGCTATAGAGAAAGGTTATACACTTTTAGACATTTACGAAATTTGGCAGTATAAGACTGAACGTTTTAGTAAACAAAAACTTGAACAGGAGGGATTGTTCACAGCTATGATGAATAAGTTTATTAAAATAAAACAAGAGTCTTCCGATTGGCCTAAAAATTGTAAAACGGAAGAAGAAAAGAACAAATAATATATTCAGGAATTTTTCGAGAAAGAAGATGTTCAATTAGACTACAATAAGGTATTAGACAATCCTGGTCTCAGGTCATTGGCAAAATTAATGCTTAATAGCTTCTGGGGAAAATTTGGACAGAGAGAAAACCAACCAAAAACGAAAATTATTAATGATTCTGCAGAGTTTTTGCAATGTTTACAAATGCAGCAATTTAATGAAAATACCCTTATTGTCAATTACGAGTATAAAGAAGAAGCATTTGACCCTTTACCTACGGTTAACGTGGCAATAGCTACATATGTCACGGCACAGGCAAGACTTAAATTATATGACTATCTGAATCAGCGCGGTAGCAGAGTTTTATATTACGATACAGACTCAGTTATTTATACCACAAGAAATGACAACGAAATCGACATATCCACTGGACAGTTTATTGGAGATATGACTGATGAATTGGAAAATTACGGACCTGATTCGTATATCAACAACTTTGTATCTGGTGGTCCTAAGAATTATGCTTTTAAAGTTTTTTCTACGAAAAATAATAGAGAAGAGGTTGTTTGCAAAGTTAAGGGGATTTCTCTAAACTATGAAGCAGCAAAACTTATTAATTTTGACTCCATAAAGAATATGGTTCTTCAAAAGTCCGACCCAGTACCAATTGTTTCCAAGAACATTCGCCGAACCAAGGAGCACCTGGTAACAACTTGCACAGAAATCATATTATATAAACCAAATTCAACCAAGAGAAAATTTTTACCTGACGGCAGCTCAGAACCTTATGGATATAAAAGACTGAAAATGCAATAAAGTTACTCTGATTTAAATTGTATAATTATAATTGCAATATTTTGAATGTAATAAAAAAAGGGTCTTAAATAAATCTACGTTTTAATGGTTTTTGCTTTAAATTTTATTCATAAAATCGAAAATGGGGTGTGACTTAAGGGATCAGTTCAGGTGGTAGGTCATGTGACTTTGACAGGTGACATGTGACAGATGGTAGGTCATATGACTTTGACAGGTGACATATGACAGGTGACATTTATATAGGGAATTATTTAATTAATTAATAAAAATACGATATACCAAGGTATCCAGTACCTACTAGTTTAATTGAAGTATTACGTCATCTCATGGCACGTGCCACAAGACCACACCCACGCATAATGGCACGCGACCACCCCCCACCACACCCATTACGTCATCTCATGGCACGCGACCAACCGACCACACCCATTACGTCATCTCATGGCACGCGACCATGTGACCACGCCCAGCTTTCAAGGTCACCGGTTTTTTCCCACGCTACGGGGGCCCAATGACTACTAACAGAAAATATTCTGTTGTTTTAGCTATACACTGTATACACACGCCTAGGATACTTGTAATATGGTGTACTTAAAATCGCTACATCTATTCCACTGGGGCATGTATCCCGGAATTATGCTAATTAATTATAATTCCAGCATTTTTTTTCTATCAAATCTAAATGTTTCTAGTTTGTTGTTCCATGTTTCCAGTTTTTAACCGACTTCTAAAAGAAGGAGGTTCTCAATTCGTCGACTATGTATTTTTTTTTTTTTTTTTTTATGTATGTACACCGATTACTCCGGAACGGCTGCACCGATTTGAATGAAATTTTTTGCGTTATATAAAGGAAGTTGCTGCGGTGGTCCCATATTTTTTTAGTTGAAATTGGTGCAGTAAAATCCAAGATGGCGCTTACAATATGGCGGCCAAAAAAAATAATTTTGTCCGATTTTCTCCAAAATTGGTATGGAGGAATTTTCGAGATTGTACCCAACGAATCTGAAATTATTTTTAAAAAATTCAAAATGGCGGATCCAATATGGCGGACAAAAAAATTTAATTTAGTCCGATATTCTCCAAAATTGGTGTGGGGGAGTTTTCGAGGTTGCACATAACGAATCTAATATTATTTTAAAAAAATTCAATATGGCGGATCCAATATGGCGGACGAAAAAATCAATTTTGTCCGATTTTCACCAAAATTGGTAAGGGGAAGTTTACGGGATCGCATATGACGAATCTAAAATAATTTTAAAAAAATTCAATATGGCGGATCCAATATGGCCGACAAAAAAAATAATTTTGACCGATTTTCCCCAAAATTGGTACAGGGGAGTTTTCGGGGTCGCACATGACGAATCCAAAATAATTTTTAAAAAATTCAATTTGGCGGATCCAATATGGCGGACAAAAAAATTTAATTTAGTCCGATTTTCTCCAAAATTGGTGTGGGGGAGTTTTCGAGGTTGCACATAACGAATCTAATATTATTTTTAAAAAATTCAATATGGCGGATCCAATATGGCGGTCGAAAAAATCAATTTTGCCCTATTTTCTCCAAAATTGGTATGGGGAAGTTTTCGAGGCCTCACATAAAGAATTTTTTTTAAAAAACTCAATATGGCGGCTTCAATATAGCGAACAAAAAAAATCAATTTTGTCCGATTTTCACCAAAATTGGTACGGGAGAGTTTTCGGAGTCACACATGACGACCTATTTTTAAAAAATTCAATATAGCGTATCCAATATGGTGGATAAAAAATTTATTTATTTTCTTTAAATATCGATATTGGAAGGTTTTGGGGCCAATATTACCAATCTAAAATTAATTTGAAATTTAAGATAATTGATTTTCTATGATAGACTAAATATTCGTTTGACTAAATTTGATTGGTATTTGGAAAACTCTAAGAACAAAAGAATTTTTAGTGGTTCATTTTAGGGTAATTTACAACTTTGGATAAAATGGGTGTTTTTTTGCCAATTTGGAGTCATTGCGAGGTACACTAATCTCGATTAGTCTTTAGTTCAAATAATTTATGAATATCATAATGAATTCTAAAACTAAAAATAGAAAAATAAAATTTTTATAAAAAAATTGAACCGACTTCTAAAAGTGCGCTAAAAAGTGAAAAATAACTATAAATTTTTATATGAAATTGACCTTTTTGAAGTCGGCGCCTAATTATTTGTACACGAAATAAATAACTACTAATATATACAAATTATGGTAAGAAAGCAATTACAAATAAAGAATTTTTAATCTGTATATGAAAATCACATTTTGTCAGGTATTAGTTTGGCGCCGACTTCAAAAAGTTCAATTTCATATAGAAATTTATAGTTATTTTTCACTTTTTAGCGCACTTTTAGAAGTCGGTTCAATTTTTTTATAAAAATTTTATTGATATAATTATTCTAATAATGTTGAATGATAAAGTCGGTTTATATTTTTGAGTTACCAAATTTATTAAATTCACTGTAATTAAAGCATTAAAATACTTCTGATGTCAAATTATTTTTAATTTGAAATGCAACAGAATACTCTTGGTCTGAATGACTCTAATTTCATTCCGAAGCACCAATTTGGGTTCAAATTTTTATTCATTTTACTGGTGCTAGAAGATTTTGCAGTCCTTATAAATAAATATTTTATTACGACTCCAAAAATAACTATCCTGTTTCATATCTCTTTGTTTCTCTTGGAGGAATTTCGATAAGCTTTTGTTATATTAGATAAAATGACTTTTAAACATTCTTCAAATTTATCTTATAGTACTTTATTATTCTAAATAAAAAATGACGTATCTCAAAATATAAGTGTTTTTTTTTGGTATTTATATATGAAGGAATATTCGATTTAAACTTTTCATTTTTTGTTTATATTCAAAATGAAATTGATAACCACTATATTATCAGTTATCGTTTTTATTCAAAATTCAAACGTTTTTGCAATAACAGGAGGTGAACTAGCAAAAGAAGGAGAGTTTCCTTTTATAGTTTCAATAAAAGGTAGCCAATCTAGCGATAATTGCCATATTTGTGGGAGAACAATTGTTGCAAACAGATGGATTTTAACTAGTAACATATGTTACTCTCGTTCATGGGGAGGCGCCATCAGGTAATTTAATAATTAAGGTTGTTTTTCTTTAGAAAAAGTGGTAATATCTTATACTAAGTCATTAATATAACTTAATCAACTCAAAAAAATAGTTTTGAATCGAACAATTAGAAAAATTTTTTGATGCGCCCTTATAGAAATATTATATCGATGAGTCATCATTGTCTAGTTTTGTTACTAGTAATTTCTATACTTGTATTCTTGAATATTCTAGTAGATTCTATGGGTATATAAATAGGGATACGGTATTAGTAGTAAGTTTAGTTGGTATTTTAATGTTAAAATCCTAACAAGTTGTCAACAAATGATTCTGCTATATATGTATTCCTCCGTGTGAGATGCAATACCAGTGGATACATCCACATTATGCCGTTGTAGTGCTGAAATCACATTCAGCAAACGTGCAACTGTATGAAACTCTGTATATAAATGAAGTAATGCTATTGCATCTCACACGAAGGAATCCGTGAAAGCCGCATAAACATATATACGCCATCCGGCGGGAGGTCGGTGGAGTCGCGTTTAGTGTTGCATACTTCCTTCCGATCTGTCCTTTGCACAAACAGATGCATGTCGGTACCCTGATGAGTCGAGTAGAGACGAAACATGTACCTCTGCCGTATCACTGTGGCGGGGAGGGTAAGTTTTGACATTTTTCTCGGTACGGTGGTACAGGTAGGCCATCATTTCGATGGTGGTGGAATAGGAAAAATTGTGTTGTGTAGCAATTTATTCAAATTGTGCAACCTCCAACACGGAAAGGATATAATGGAACGAAGTTTACATTTACTGTTCTCATTTTACTTCATATATATACAGGGTGTCCAAGATAAGGATCCTAAGCATGGGGATCTCGGAAACAGTTGGAGATACGAGGTCGGTTAAATTAGAGAAAAGTTGCGCAATTTAGTGCTAAATTAAAGGCAGTTAAAAAAATTTAAAAATTTACAACAGTTCCGGAGATTTCCGGAAAAAAAACGAAATTTGGCAAAATCGTTTTTAATTTTTGCAGGCTTTATTTAAAGAGATATCAGAAAATAAAAGGTACATTCTCATTGCCACTTTCTATTTTTTATAATTTGGTCTAAACAAAATTTAAATCCGACGTTTCATTTCTGAGATACCATCATGAACTTTCATTTTTTATATGGAACAAAAAAAAGTATTCCATGTATTTGATAGCATTTTTTATTACAAATTCAACGGTGTATCACCCTTGCATATCGAATACGTAGTTCAAGTACTTTCCATAAGAGCTCCGTGAGAGCGAGAGAGAAAGGTATATCAGTTTTATAAAAGCCAATGAACTACACACTTGATATGCAAGTGTGATACACCGTTGAATTTGTAATAAAAAATGCTATCAAATACATGGGATACTTTTTTTTGTTCCATATAAAAAATGAAAGTTCATGATGGTATCTCAGAAACGAAACGTCGGATTTAAATTTTGTTTAGACCAAATTATAAAAAATAAAAAGTGGCAATGAGAATCTACCTTTTATTTTCGGATATCTCTTTAAATAAAGCCTGCAAAAATTAAAAACGATTTTGCCAAATTTCGTTTTTTTCCGGAAATCTCCGGAAGTGTTTGAAATTTTTAAATTTTTTTAACTGCGTTTAATTTAGCACTAAATTGCGCAACTTTTCTCTAATTTAACCGACCTCGTATCTCCAACTGTTTCCGAGATCCCCATGCTTAGGATCCTTATCTTGGACACCCTGTATATATATATATATATATATATATATATATATGTATATATATATATATATATATATATATATACATATATATATATATATATATATATATATATATATATATATATATATATATATATATATATATATATATATATATATATATATATTCGCTCTAAACTCCTTATACCTCAATTTCCTAATCAATCCTTATTACTTTACAAAAAACCTATCTGGTTCTTTTAGTGTTAGTTTAACTTCAAAATGATATACAGAGTCATTTTTATACTATTATTTTACGAAAACTAATCCCCATATAATATTAGATTAAATTGGCGTATTTATACGGTTTCGGTGTTAATCGTGAATTTCTGATCATGGTAAACAATATTTTTAAAATAGATTGACAGTAACAGAAAATATTCTATTGTTTTAGCTATACACTGTAGATTGTGATGAAGTCAAGATAAATTACCGTAACGTCAATCATAATAAAACACCGAAATTACAACAAAAGTATTTTTTTATATCTTTTTTAACGGAACCTACTCCCAAGAAAAATGAATATATATATATATATATATATATATATATATATATATATAATATATATATATATATATACATATATATATATATATATATATATATATATATATATATATATATATGTATATATAAATGTGCAATACATAGTTTAAACAATAACTAGCATAAATATTTTTAAGAATATTAACCAATACATGTTTAAATAGACCTCAATTTTACCCATAGAAATATATCATAAAATTTTATATTACGGAAAGATTGAAAGTCGAAAATTTATTATTTAAATATTTCTCATATTAGCTTCAAGTATTTAAATACTTTCAAAAGCACTAATCTCATGTTAGTTAAAGTATATTTTTGTCTTTATTGTTTTTAATTCGGTTTTTTAGAGCACGATAGAAATATTGAAGTTTATTTGATCTATTCGTTAACCCTTAATTTAGCAAAATGGATTAAATACTCTATCATTTTTATAGCTTTGGATCAACCAATATCTCATCTTCTGCTGATTATACATGTGAGCCTTATAACAGTACTATACAAACACGAGTGGATGATGTTTTATATAACCCACATGCTTGGGACAGGTCGCTTTATACACATGATAAGGTCCTTATTCATTTAAACGAATCCATTCCCTTCTCAGAAAATGTTCAACCTGTTAAATAAAAAAGGAATTAATTTTACAGCCGAGGAAAAACATATTCCATAGTAGATACTTACCAATATAATTCCGACGCTAGTCAATGTCTCGCTGCGTAAGATTTTTCCAGGCACAGACTAAACGCCCATACCTCGCGTGGTACTGAGTGGTAGGAAAGGGCGTCTAGGATACTTGTAATATAGTGTACTTAAAATCGCGACATCTATTCCACTGGGGCATGTATCCTAGAATTAAATTACAGCATTTTTTCTATCAAATCTAAATGTTTCTAGTCTGTTGTTTCATGTTTCCAGTTTTTGATATAATTATTCTAATACTGTTGAATGATAAAGTCGTTTTATATTTTTGTGTCACCAAATTTATTAAATTCACTGTAATTAAAGCATTAACATATTTCTCATGTCAAATTATTTTTAATTTGAAATGCAAGAGAATATTCTTGGTCTGAATGACTCTAATTTCATTCCGAAGCACCATTCTGGGTTCAAATTTTTATTCAGTTTACTGGTGCTAGAATATTTTGCAGTCCTTATAAATAAATCTTTTATTACGACTCCAAAAATAACTATCCTGTTTCATATCTCTTTGTTTCTCTTGGAGGAATTTCGATGAGCTTTTGTTATATTAGATAAAAGCACTTTTAAACATTCTTCAAATTTATCTTATAGTACTTTATTATTCTAAATAAAAAATGACGTATCTCAAAATATAAGTGTTTTTTTGGTATTTATGTATAAAAGAATATTCGATTTAAACATTTCATTTTTTGTTTATATTCAAAATGAAATTGCTAATCATTATATTATCAGTTATCGTTTTTATTCAAAATTCAAACGTTTCTGCAATAACAGGAGGTGAACTAGCAAAAGAAGGAGAGTTTCCTTTTATAGTTTCAATAAAAGGTAGCCAATCTAGCGATAATTGCCATATTTGTGGGGGAACAATTATTGCTGACAGATGGATTTTAACGAGTAACATATGTTACTCTCGTTCATGGGGAGGCGCCATCAGGTAACTTAATAATTAAGGTTGTTTTTCTTTAGAAAAAGTGGTAATATCTTATACTAAATAAATAACTTAATCAACTCAAAAAAAAAATAGTTTTGAATCGAACAATTAGAAAAATTTTTTGATGCGCCCTTATAGAAATATTATATCAATGAGTCATCATTGTCTAGTTTTGTTACTTGTAATTTCTATACTTGTATTCTTGAATATTCTAGTAGATTCTATGGGTATATAAATAGGGATACGGTATTAGTAGTAAGTTTAGTTGGTATTTTAATGTTAAAATCCTAACAAGTTGTCAACAAAGTTTTGAACCGACTTGTATAATTTAATGAAACTTTAATATTTTATAGAAGCCATGAGACTCATTAAACCAAACTAGAATAGATGTTTTAGATCATCAGAGAAGTCAGGAATGGACTTGCAGCCACACTCGTTGGGCCTAATAGCGAATATATATATATATATATATATATATATATATATATATATATACATATATATATATACATATACATATATATATATATATATATATATATACATATATATATATATATATATATATATATATATATATATATATATATATATATATATATATCCAAAACAATCCTTATTACTTTATTACTTTACAAAAAACTTATCTGGTTCTTTTAGTGTTAGTTTAACTTCAAGGTGATATACAAGGTCATCTTTATACTATTGTTTTACGAAAACTAATCTATACTAATACACTGTGGATTGAAATGAAGTCAAGATAAATTACCGGAACATCAGTCATAGAAAACACAGAAATTACAACAAATGTATTTTTTCATAACATTTTTAACGGAACCTACTCCCAAGAAAAATGAACACTAAATATATATTTATTTTCTTGAT
This sequence comes from Diaprepes abbreviatus, assembly GCA_034092305.1. NCBI lineage: Eukaryota > Metazoa > Arthropoda > Insecta > Coleoptera > Curculionidae > Diaprepes > Diaprepes abbreviatus. Next base: position 10,851,240 of record JASJET010000002.1, on the reverse strand, counting down.
TCTTAAACCATAGATTATATCATTTTTCTTTATTTTGTCTTTTCTTGGGTTTAGGTTCTATATTTAATAAATACACAAAACGATTGACGTTTCGCCCTTCCATAAGCTCTAATCCTATGTTAGTTAAAGTGCTATTTTTGTAAACATTACTTAGTCTTGATTGTTTTTAATTCGGTTTTTTTGCGGACGATAGAAATATTGAAGTTTAAAATTATTTGATCTTTTCGTTAACCCTTAATTTAGCAAAATGGACTAACTCTATCATTTTTATAGCTTTGGATCAACCAAAATCTCATCTTCTGCTGATTATACATGTGAGCCTTATAACAGTACTATACAAAGACGAGTGGATGATGTTTTATATAACCCAAACGCTTGGGATAGGCCGCCTTATACACATGATATGGTCCTTATTCATTTAAACGAATCCATCCCCTTCTCAGAAAATGTTCAACCTGTTAAACTGGCTGAACTAGATGATGAGTGGCCTGATGGTAAAACTGGAACGATCCTTGGTAAGTTTAAATTTGGTTTATACTCTTTTCCATCTAGAAATATATCATTTATCGAGTTCTTTTGACAACTTATCGAATCTTGTGATGGAACAAAACCAATATTTTTTTTATTTATCTGACAAGCACTTTAAAGAGGTCTTCAACGTTATTAATTATGTCGTATTATATTTTTTATTTAATTGTCTCATTGACAAAAAATATGTCGTTCTATTTTGGGAAAATGAAATATAAATTTTGCTCCTTTATAAAGACTGTGGTATTCAAAACCTTAAAAATGAAATAACAATATAGGAATTCTGCAATAAAGTGAATACCAACTAAGTACAATAATTTTAATTGGTACAGGACCCAGAAGTGAATGTATTATGTATTAACATAAAAAATATATTATTATAACATCACCAAACAAGCTAGATTACCATAAAGCTATCTCTAGAAAAAAATGGATGACACAAGATATCCTCAACTTGGTGACCAAAAAACACAACATAAACATGCAAAATTCCAATAAATAGAGCAGATGAAATATATAAATTAGAGCAGAAGTCAGAGAAGTGAAAAGTTTGAGGTTAGAACAAGAATGTTAAGAAATAGAAAGATTACAAAAAAAACTACTGTATTTAATGGGAACATAAACAGTTAAATAATTAACTGCAGTGTACAAACGCAAAGTTGCTTCAATGTTAATCAATGAAAGAAATTAAACAGCTTTAAACGAAACGTCTGGGAACAGTACGTAGAAAATCTTTTACGAGATAACGAAAGAGAGGATTTGAAGGTTTATGATGATAATGTACCTTTTACAGGACCATTAATAATACAGCTCCATAAAGAAAAGGGCAGGAACTTTTAACGAAACACATACATTTCTACGTATTTTGAGCTATTGAGTCCGAAGTTGAGGTGAAAACAGCATATTGCATGATTAGTTTTCGACATAAATGCAAAAAAAACTTCTTTTTGATTATGTTATGAAAAAACGTTATTTTCATATATATTTCAAGCTGCTGAATTTAAAAATGAAGTCATGTCAGTGGAGATAAAAAAATTTGAATGTTAATTTAAAAAAATAGTCTAAGCAGCACTTTGTAATTATTTAAGCATCGTAATTTCCTAGATTTTGAATCGCGGAACCTAGCACACCCATATAGAAGAAAAGGTAATGAACTTTCAATTGGTTGTTTCATATATTTCAAGCCGGTGAAATAGAAAAAAGAGTCAGTGATTTGAAAGAAAATTTGTGAACTAACTTCGAAATGAAATCGCTTTAGCGGCACTTATCAAGATTAATTGAATCCGATAAGTAAGTCAAATCAATGTTTGTATGTATGCATGTATGTAAAGATGGGGATCGATTCACTGCGACCTAATAGATCTATTGTGTTTCCCTTTTGCTGTCAAGTCATTAGGGATACCTCGCTGATTAGAGCAGGTCCTTTAATCCTATTTCCCCAGAAACCTTAGGATGTTGGACGGTTTTAAAGTGGGTAGCTTCCCTTTTTCTATTCGTAAGATCCCAAGAACCACATTCTAGGGTTTTCTACCGCACTACACTCTGAAAAAATGTAAATGGAAATTTCATCCTCCTTCTTGCAAAATCTGTACTCTCCTCTCTCAGCCAATCCAAGCTTCTTGAGGTGTCCCTTCAGATGACAGTGCCCCATCAGTATTCTCGTCAGAATTCTAAATTGATTTTTGCTTAGGCTTACGCATTCCTTGAATCTTTACTGGTCGTAATTAGCAAGAAGATTGTTCGCTTGTTACATTCGTTGCAAATCCAGTAATTGGATCTCCTCCTCTCTTTCTTTCTTTTCAGTTCTTCCAGCATTGCACTGCCACTGATTCCACAGAAAAGTTCGAGCCCCAGAAAATGGTTATGATTTCTACCTAATTCGTTTAGTTCTTCTAAGCATTTCCAAACTATCTTGGAGCTGATTACTGAGAATGCAATGATGGCTGCTTGACTATCGGACATGATGATAATCTCCTGTCAGCTATAGTTTTCCCCTCTGCTTATTTGAATGCATTTGCTGATGGCGTGTAATTCCGCCTGGAAGATGCTTAGTGACTTACTCAAGCTCTTATGGTATATGCAAATACAGCTATTTTTTGTATTCATAACGAATTATTTCTAATTAAAAATACCTTCGTAATGACTTCTTCCCTTTGCACTTTTTTCTGAAGCATATCTCTTTTCAATGTTTAACAGTAATCTACGTATTAATTGAAGTATTCAGTCCAGGAAATGTAACTTTTGACTCATTAAATAGTTCAATTTTTTAAAATTGTCTACCATTGTTGAGATCAGTTTTCTCCACTCCAAACTTTTAACATTCCCTCAGAACTACTTAACAATATTTTTGAAGTTAAGCCATGATTTTTTCTCAGTAATAATCATTTCAGTAACAAAAAGTTTGTTTATCACTTATTACCGAATTGGAGGTCCACTAAATATTTCTTCTTTTAATTGAGCATATGGAAATATTATTTTTTACTGTAAGGTAACGCTTTGAATTAACGGCAGACGTGCAATAAAATTGCTGGAAAAATCTAACAACTCCTATAACTGCCACGAAACCCTAAAATAATGCGAAACCGACGCGTTACCAGCTTGTATTGTTGGATTTCTATAGAAAATATTCGGTCAAAATATGTCAAAGCATAAATATTGACCTATTCTTAATGTAAATTTAGAGATCAAATTACCACAAAATAGAAATTCTTTAATGTTACTTTTGTTTCCTTTACATTAAAATATGACTTTTAATATATTAAATTAAGAGTAGTCAAGTCAATAGTAATTATTTACATATCGTATTTAAATTTCATCTACTTCTAGGTTGGGGTCATGGAAATAATTATACACACATGATTCAAACTGATCTACAGAAAGCTGAAGTTCCACTTTTTAGCGAAGAATATTGTACCAACAGTTCCCTTTGGGGGGGTTGGGCATTGGCTGATCCAACTGTAAGTACATGGTACTTTTTCTACTCTATGATATATTAAAAAAATAATTTACGCCAAAAAAAAAAATAGGAGTAATTAATACAAGAATTGCCCAAAAAAGGCTATATCAAGGTTAGTTAAAATTGAGCAATTAAATACAATGATATTTGTTTGAAGGTCATAGACAACGATGTTTCTTGCAAAGTAGTAGATATATGTTGGACTTTTATTGTCTTTATTTTTTTGTTGAATATCACGACGTCTCGGCTAGTAAATATCTCTAGCCATTTTCAAGTAAAACTAAATAAATTCCTAAACTACACTAGGATTTATAATAAAAGTAAATGCTGCGGAGTATGACTGAGATGAGTGCAGTCATGCGTGCTACGCCAAACTCCCATTAATGCAGCATTTAGTTTTAATTTACATTTTATTAATAGGAAGTGGTTTCAACACTTCTCTTATATCTAAAGATGGTTAACTAAAGCAACTCGGATTCTGATGTATAACCGCGGTTTCTTTGAATATTCGTTTTCCCAGTGTTGTTCTCTATGTAGAATTTCAGCTTCAGACCATTTTATCTGATGTTCGTGAGTCCAGGCATGGTTGGTGGTACCAGGTTTTTCTGTTTCTCCTCGAGATGTGTATTTTTGGCGTTCTTTGATCCTTACGTCAGGGGGTTTCTTTGTTTCGCCAACGTAGGAGTTGCCACATTCACATGGTATCTGATACACATCCTTCTTCATGTCCCTTTGAGTTGTTGGTTTGACCCAAGTGAGCCGATTTCTCAGAGAGTTACTTGAATTGAAAACAACCTTTGTTTTATATTGTTTTCCTAATCTTTTAACTTTTTCCGAAATGCCTCTAACATAGGGTAGGTTCAATATTGGTTTCATTCTTTGTTCGTTGTCGATATTGTCCTATTTCTGCCAGAATTTTATCCACCAGATATACTGAGTATCCGTTAGTTGTCAGGTCATTTTTAATGTGATCTATTCCTTTCATCAAGTTATCGTTGCAGTTACGGAGAGTTAAGGCTCTGTCTACGAGATTTCTTATAATTTCTTTTTTGGTGTTGCTGGAATGATTGGATGAATAGTTTAAGTGTTGTCCTGTATGTGTGGCTTTTCCGTAAACTGAGATTCGAATTTGTCTGCCATTTCTTTCAACCAAAACTCCTAAGAAGGGTAATTTATTTTGTACCTCGTTCTCCATGGTGAGTTTAATGGTTGGGCTGATATTGCTGAGATGAGAAAGGAAGTTTTGAAGTTATAATATATTGTGTCAACCAATATAATATTATAGCAAAAAAACAGACGAAAAATAGTGATTACGATACGTTCAATTTTAGATTACAAGTTTGATTTATTTCGGTTATTAAATCGTGAGAATTTGCTCTGTATGACAAAAATTATTAATTTAATCGCAAGGTGTATTTGAATTTGACAGTAACATTAGATCGAGAATTTCACAAATTGAGAATATTGTACATTAATCATTTTTTGTCATTCGTCATTAAATTAGAGCCCCCTCTATGACCAAAATAAATTACCAAACTAGTAATTTATACATAAGTACATATAAGCAAAATTGAATCGTCTGTGTAATTGTCGAAACGGCTAAACCGATTTCCATGAAACTTTACAGACATGACAAGTAGGTTGTCTGGAGTGCTGTACGCTGCTTCTTCTGTCTGTATGTCTGTCCATCTGTACGAGCTAATCTTCGAAACGGCTGAACAGATTTCGATAAAACTTTACCGACATAAAGAAAAGATTATCAGAAGTGATTTTGGTTGCTTTTTCCTGTTTGTCTCTATGCTTGTCTGTCTGTTGGAACGTACTAGTCTTTGAAATGGATGAACTGATTTTGATGAAACTTTACAGGTATAAAGAGGAAGTTGTCAGTAGTGCTATAGGCTGCTTTTTTCTGTGTATCTGTCTGCACGGTCTAATCTTCGAAACAAGTGAATCGATTTCGATGAAAGTTTACAAACATGAATAGGGGTTTGTCAGGAAAGATACAGGAAGATTTTTCTGTTTTTCTGCCTGTCTGTGCGCGCTAATTTTCATAAGGGATGAACCAATTTCGATGTAACCTTAACAAAAAAAGGAGGTCGTCAGGAGTGATATACGCTCTTCTTTTTTCTATCTGTCTGTTTGAAATAACTTAACCGATTTCGATAAAACTTTGGCCATATTAAGAGAATGTTATTACGAGTAATATAGGATGCCTTTTCTCTTCGTCAATATGCGCTAATTTTTGAAATTGATGAACCGATTTCGATGAAATTTTACAGACATACTAATGAGGTTTTCAGGAATGATAGGGGATGTTTGTCTGTCTGTTTATTCGCGCTAATCTTCAATAAATAAAGTTGACATTGAAATGACTTTAATATATAAATCTAAAGTCAGTGTCAAGGTCATAAACCTTAGCCTCTCGTGGAATAAAGAAAGTTTTGTTTATATGTATATAGTAGACTGAAAAACTAAACTTATTTCTTAAAAGGAAAAGCTAGTTGATACAAATTGAATGCATAAAAAGTAAAAGATAGAAAATACTGCCTTTCACCATATTCCTAACAAAATTCTCAAAAATTTAATATTAATATGTGAAAAAATGAAACAAATAAGAATTATTGAGATGGAACCCGTTTCCTTCATAAGATTACAAGCTGCATTTGTTTATACCAGAATCGAGGTGATACAAGAAGAAAAGGGTTAAGTATTAACTGCTCAGTTTAGAAGTTTGGTAATTTTAAACCTTTCAAGTCGATATGATAATACTCTTACAGAGGAACAACAATAAAAACCTGAACTTTCTAGAAATTTAACTTTTATTTGTTCCTTCACTATAACTAGGTTTACAGATCTGTTCATAATTACAGTTTTACTAGCAGGATACTTCTTCTTCTTGCGGTGCCTATTCGTTCCGAATGTTGGCGACTAAAATGGCTATTCTTACTTTGTTGGCAGCTGCGCGGAACAGTCCAGTCGTGCTCATGTTGAACCATTCTCTTAAGTTTTGGAGCCAAGAGATTCGTCTTCGTCCTGGCCCCCTCTTGCCGTACACCTTCCCTTGCAGAATTAATTGGAGGAGGTTATATCGCTGTTCATTTCTCATAATATGTCCTAAGTATTCCAATTTGCGTTTTTTAATTGTTTTGATCACTTCGCACTCCTTTCCCATTCTGCGCAGGACTTCATTATTTGTGACTCGGTCGACCCAGGAGATTCTTAAGATGCGCCTATAGCTCCACATCTCGAACGCTTCAAGTTTTTTAATGGACGCTTCAGAGAGTGTCCAAGCCTCTGTTCCGTAGAGCAGAACTGGAAAAACATAGCACTGCAGTATGAAAACCTTGGTTTTCAGCGGCAGATCACGGCCCTTGAAGACGGTGCTCATTTTTGTAAACGCTGCTTTGGCTTTTGCTATACGTTGTTTTATTTCCAATGAGTGATCCCATTGACTGTTTACATTGGTGCCAAGGTATGTATAGCTTTCAACCCTTTCAATTGTTTGTTGGTTGATGGTCAGTTTTGTGTTTAGGATTGGGCGTTTGCTGATGACCATATATTTTGTCTTCTTTGTATTTAAATCTAACCCATAGTGCTTACTTACTTCAGTTATGCTTGTCATCAACATCTGCAATCCCTCCAGACTGTCTGCGAATACCACTGTGTCGTCTGCGTATCTGATGTTGTTCAGACGTTCACCGTTGACCAGTATTCCCTCATCACATTCTTCCAAGGCTAGTTTGAAGATATGCTCAGAATAAACATTAAATAGCATCGGGGACAGTATACATCCTTGCCGTACTCCGCGTTCTATTGAGATTGCTTCTGTCAACTGGTTGTCTACTCTTATGTTAGCAGTTTCGTTGTAGTAAATATTTTTGATTATTCTCAGATCTTTATCATCTATGCTGATCTCTTCAAGTATTGATATAAGCTCGTCGTGTTTTACCCTATCGAATGCCTTCTGGTAATCCACAAAGCATGCATATATATCGCAGTTGACATCTCTGCATCTTTGGAACAAGACCTGGACAGCAAAAAGTGCCTCCCGTGTACCCAGAGCATCGCGAAACCCAAATTGTGTGCGTGTTAGTTGTTCTTCGCATTTTTTGTATAATCTCTTGTGGATGACTTTTAGGAAAGTCTTAAGTAGGTGGCTCATAAGGCTTATAATTCTATAATCATCACACCTTTTTGCATTTCGTTTTTTTGGTAAGGTCACAAATGTTGATTTCAACCAACTCTGGGGAACTTTTCCAGTATTATAAATATTATTAAACACTTCTGTGAGCCATATTGTCCCGTTGTCATCCATTAACTTTAAAAATTCTGAATAAAAGTTGTCAGGTCCTGTAGTTTTGCCATCCTTGGTTCCTCTTATAGCAGTTCTTACTTCCTCGATCGTAAATGGAGGCCCAGTTATACAATCTGTGTTTTTTGTGTCATTGTATCGTTCATCTCTAAAGGTTTCCTCTACATATCTCATCCAAGTGTTTCTTTTCCGCTCTGCTTCTATTATTAAGTTTCCTTGAGTGTCAGTTAGGCGTCCAACTTGTTTAGGCTTATATAGGCCTGCCGCTTCTTTGACTTTTTTGTGGAGGTTAAATGAGTCATGCTTTTGTTGTAGTAATTGTATTTCGGTGCATTTTTTCGTTAACCATTCATTTTTTGCATTTCTAATAGCATTTTTTATTTCTTTGTCTACTCTTTTATATGTTGCTATGTCACTGTTCTTAACCTTTCGTCTATCTTCCATCAGATCCAGAATCTCTTCCGTCATCCACCCCTTCTTCTTTACTCTTGTTGGTTTTAGGTGCTTGTCAAGTATGTTCTGAGTTATTGTGTGTAGTTTTCCGAGTTCTTCTTCTGTATTACTAGTGTCTTCCTCAGTATTTAGCTGTTCCTTCATATACTGTTGTGCGCTCTGTTTTATGTGTTCATTTTTTAGTTGTCTGATGTCGTGTTTGTTGGTCTTTGTTCGTTGCATTTTCTTTAACTTAAGTTTTATTATGCCTAGAAGTAAATTGTGATCAGATTTGATTTCGGCTCCTGGATGTGTCTTGACTGATGTTATCGAGTTCCGGAATCTTTTGTTGATCATAATGTAATCAATCTGGTTTCTCACTATGTGATCTGAGGTGTCCTGAGGTGATTTCCAGGTATACAGTCTCCTGGGGGGAAGTTTGAAAAAAGTGTTGGTGACCACAAACTGTTCCTCCATCACGAAATCAATAAGCCCACGCTCATTACGCTCTCCGAGTCCGAAAGGTCCTTCGAGATCTTCAATTTGGCCGTTGCCAACTTTGGCGTTAAAATCTCCCATAATTATTGTTATCTCGTTTTTGGGGAGTCTTCTTAAGGTGTTCGTTAAATCGTTGTAGAATGCTTCGATTATTTCGTCCGCTTTGTCGGCTGTGGGGGCATATATCTGTATGATGTTAGACTTTATGGGGAGAGTATTAAGCTGAATGAGTAACAGTCTCTCTGATATTGGGACAAAGTTTGTAACGCATTCAGCAGTTTGTTTATTTAAAATCATGCCCACTCCATTCATATGTTCTCCGTTGGAATTTCCTGAATAATATATTTGATGGTTATTGATAGCACACTGACCAGAGTCTATCCACCGCATCTCGCTTACCCCCATTATTCCTATTGATAGTCTTTCCATTTCTTTTATAGCGTTATGGATTTTGCCAGCTTCATACATTGTTTTGACGTTCCATGTTCCAATCTTAATGTTAAGGCCCCAGGTTCTCTTTCTATCTGCGTTATAGTGTTGGCAAGGGTTTCGCAGGCTGACGACAGAGGAGGCCCTGCCGTCTCGAGATTGTCCTCCCCTGCCGGATCTTGGTATCCGAAGTCCATGATCAGTAACATTTTCTATTTGGTTTGTAACAGCCATGTTAATATACTAGGGATCGATAATGAGGTGGTTTCCCGTTGCCTTCCTCATCGCAGTGTGGAAACCACTTAGACTGCTTCAGTCATGCCTTCCAGTATTCATTTTTGAACCAATCCTGGATCATTTCCATTATGCTTCAATATGATACTGAGAGTGCTGCTTTCCACTCTCAGGCTAGTTTTGGTTCGCCCCGAGTATTTAATTTCCTCGGTACCATCCATATCTGGGAGGCGTTCCCCTATCCACCACCTGGGGAGGCGCCCGATGGGGGATTCTAGCAACCCCGCACGGGAGCAGGATACTGCTTTTGATTAACTATTATTAATAGATTCTACCAATTTACTCCTTTACTGTTAAGCTGTAAGGTGAATATGGTTAAAAATACTACATTAGGAAACTGGTATCATTAAATTTGTTCTGAGAATAAATACAGATTAGGAAATCGGCAGCTTAATCACTGATAACTAATTTGAAGTGATTCTCTAATGCTAACACACTTTGTCCTTAATGGTAACGTATGTCACAAATGTTAATATAAAACTCTGTTACTTATCTATATATTTTTTCCATGTTATTAACTGAGATGGAAATATGCTACGTATTATAGTCATATCATTTTATAAAACTATGTATTTTTATTTTAATTTTTAGGTGATGAAATGTGGTGGTGAAATACATAAGACTTATTACTGTTATTATGATTCTGGTGGACCGCTGCTGGTGGACGGAAAACAATATGGAATAATATCTTATTCTCGTACTGATCAAGGAGGCCCATGCGGTGACTACTTAGGAATTTTTTCTCCTGTACCATATTTTAGAAAATGGATTAGAGATACCACCGGAGTTTAGATAAAATAGGAACAATCTGGATAATAATTATACTTACTGAAGTTCGCAAATATATAACACAATTTAATATAATACATAATATATTTTTTTTCATTAATTTCATTTTAAATTTATATTCAGTGGTTTAATAGTTTTCATCTCTAAAGAAGCCACGAGTACAAAGTTCTGATAAATTGAACAGATCCCACTAATGAACCAGCACCCTGGTATTCTAGGTAGCAGCGTCATTTCATAGTAAGGTATTATAGTCGATAATCACTTTTTTGGTTACAGTGTCGAAATAATGTTTCGTTTTTTTTTTGGTTTTTATTCGTTTTTCAGTTAATAATGATTTTAGAAGCTATAGGAAAAATTTGTATTTTGTTGAATAAAAATTTTATTATGAAAGCTATTTAAACCAATAAATTTTAATAATTTGTTGGAGAAAAATGTATTACTATCGAAATATTTCTATTTATCTAATTGAAAAGAAAGTGATTTTAATAAAGGTATGTAAATCTTCAAATGCATTATAATGATAAATCTAAAAATAGTATTATCGCTACGTAACATCTGCTATGATGCGATCGCGACATTCGTAATATGATCTTGGAAATATTCTAACCACTTAACTATTTATATTGTTTTGTTTTTATCAGTAAAAAAATAATAACAAAGTAATTGTTATCAACCATTTGCGTACCACTTTCAGGAATATTTGGGGAGTTAAGTGAACCTATATAAAAATATCTTATCTGAATTTAACCACTCATATATCTATTATAAGTTTTGAGATCCCAATTAAAAATTTAGGATAATCTATAATGCAAATTTGATTATGAAAGGACTTGATTTGGTTCTCGTATTTTTTTTTACCAAGTCCAGATGATGACTTATAATTTAATTTCTGCATATCAAAGCTTCCGATTCCTATACATCCCTAGTCATACCCCAGAATTGGGCGTGATCAGTGGCGGATCTAAGGGGGGGGGGGCGGTGGAGGCGATGGTCCTCCAAAAAGCTTCGAATTCAGAAAAATAGACCCGAGTCTGCATTTTACACTAGGAGTATGAATACTATCAGCATCTCCCCCTTTCCCGTCGACAACTTGCGTTCGCTTGCGATCGTTCCCTCCAAGAGCTTTGAATTCAGAATTTCACAAAAATAAACCCGACTCTGCGTCTTACGAATGTGAATGTTGTTTACATCTCTCCATCTGTCGACAATTCGCGTTCGCTTGTGATTGCCCTCTCAAGAGCTTTGAGTTCAGAAAAATAAACTCGACCCTGTTTCTTATCTAGGAATGTGAATGTTGTTGACAACTCTCCCCCCCCCCCCCCGCGTCGACAACTCGCGTTCGCTGGCGATTGCCCCCCTCTGAGAGCTTTAAATTCAGAAAAATAGACCCAACCCTGCCTCTTGTGTGTTATTGGCATCTCCTCCCCCCCACCTCCGTCGACAACTTGCTTTCTTTTGTCATACTGTATTTCTATGATATCGCCGCCCTCCCCCCCAAAGAGAGAGGTTGGATCAGCCACTGCATCAGATACAAAGTATCCCGTTAAAAGTAAAAAAATACACTAAAAAAAAAGACCACCTTCCAATACGAAAAACGAAAAATATTTGATAAAAATATAAACAAAATTAAAGCAAGTAAAAGTAATTTTTTCGAAAAATTTACAAGTAGAAAATATTTTAATGACAAAATGGTGAATGTATTTTAATTTAGTTTAACCATGAAAAAAGTATACCAACTGAAAAATATTACTGTTACTGCAAAAAAAAACATATAAATCGGAAATTAGAAATATTCAAGAACATTTCCTATATATTTTGCTACTTGAGTATTTTAAAAATTTCCCGAGTAAGAAGAAGGGAAACTTAATTTTCAGTACAAATATATTATCCTTTTGTAAATTTATGAAATATTTCAACGTAAGTTCTTCACTTACTCTGTAATCTCCTTAATTCAAAGAAATTACAGAAAAAAAAAGTTTTAAAGTAAAATAATGTATTAAATATGTTGTTAATTAGTGCGTGCATTAGCCACTTTCTAGGCCAATTAAGTATAAAAAATTTAGAGTAATAATTCCACTGTATTTGGATTTTATGTAAATATATGATTCCTATTAATGTGAAACAATAACATCGATAATTATATAGGATGCTGAGAACGTTACACAAAGAACATCGAAGAAAGTAGAAAAGCCTAGTTAAGAAACGAAAATTAAAATAAAAGAAAAGCAAATGGGAAAGAAATAAAATGTTGAGAATTCAGAAAGACCTCTAAAAAGACCCAAAAACTGATAAGGAAAGGCACGGAGTAGAAATAATAATTGAAAAGAAGAAGAATATTAAAAGTTTCAAAAATCAAGGGAAAAATTGTTTAACAAGAGATGGTGGTGAGGAAAAAAAAACTAGAAGTGATCTTGAAAATAATTAATTACGCATTGATTTTACATTAACCTTATTAATACCAACATTCACCCTGAAATAACGGAACACACAGAACCAAAAACTCAACATAAGATCGGAATAAATGCCGAATATCATAACAAGAACCAAAAACTCAACATAAGATCGGAACAAATGCCGAATATCATAACAAGAATTAAGGTACTCTTCAAGTCAAATGAAAAACAATAAAGCTCCTGGAAAGAATTATGTATTCATTGAAAAAATAAAGAATGGAGAAAACGTACTCAGAACTAAGCTCTGTGAACTATTCAATAGATGCTTAAATGAATGTTAATCTCCGAAAACTGGAATAACGCCATTATAATATGGATCTCCAAAATGGAAGATAAAGAGGATCTTATCAGCACTGTGTTCCCCACCACTTTATTTAAAAGGATAGAATAACTTGTGTGAAACAGAAAAAGTTTTCAATTTCCTCAAGATTAAGACGCAAATACTTTCAATACAACTTAATTGGGTAAATTACTGACAAAAATACTTTTTCCTAATTGGCCATAGTTGTTAGGCCCCCTGGCGATTACCGTAAGAACTTAAAAATAATTTTCAGCTATTTTTAAGGTCTTCTTTTACTATAAATATTTTTTCAGAAGCTACGAAGTAAACGGTTCCTGAGATGTAACCGGTGTTCTCTCTTATTTGGCCACTCAGTACACTTGCAACAATTTAAAAAATAACATATCTGATTTCCACAAGAAGCTTTGTGTTTTTATTCCAAGATATGGATACCTCAAAAATGATTTTTAGAAATAAAAAATACCCTTCTCCCTATAAAAAGCTACCTTCCTTCATATTCACAAAAAATATATAAGAAATAACTTAAAACAGTCTTTATTTTATACTAGTTGAATCACTGTTCAAAAACTTTTATAAATTAACGATATATCTACAACTTCTTTTCTGCCCCCGCCGCCTCAGTAAAAACTTCCTCCTGGAATACGAACAAAAAGGTATAATAAAAATATATTAATTTTGAAAAAATAATCTCTAATACATTTTCCCGAAGTTCTTGATAGTTTTATAAACTTTAAAATAATCTTAAGAAGAAAATATAAATCTGACTCTCACAAGAAGTCCTTTTCGTATCCTTGTGAGAACAATATAAATAATTTTTTTTAAGACCCAAAAAAATTACTGGAAAAGTTTCAGACAATTCCAAAATCTTTGTAAATCTTTGCAACCTGAACTTTGAAAAATTTATCTTATCAAAATTTATTTATATTGTTTTCATGAGGATGCATAAGGGGCTTCTTGTGAAAGTCAAATTTATATTTCCTTTTTTTGAGATTATTGTAGAGTTTACGAAAGGAGCAGAAATTTTTTCAACTTGTATAGGAGACAATTTTTAAAAAAATTAATGTGTATTTAATATATCTTTTTTGTACGTGTCCCAGGGGACTGGCGGTGGGAATTATTTTTAAATTTAAAGATCATTTCAAAGTGCCCAAGACTTAAAATAATATTTGTGAAAAAATATTATAAAATATAAATTTTATGTCTTGTCAAAATTAATTTACCTATTTTTTCACAAGCATATATACTAAAGGGGCTACTTGTAGAAGTCAAATATGTATTTCACCTTTTAAGATTATCGTAGTCTTTGAAACTTGCAAAAACATAGGTGGTCCCCTAAAAATGCCTCTTTCGCCCCCTTACAAGAAAATTTTTTTATTTTTTATATTTATTTACATTTTAAAATAATTTAAAACTACAAGAAGGTCATACGGCACATTTTTTTTTTAATTTTCCTATGGAAAGGGTAAAAACAAGACCAGGCACGGATACAAGGGGGAGCAATGAGTGCAACGCCTTCCCCCTGAGTGAAACAAAACCAAAAAACTTTTTTTTCAATAAATTTTCTTGAAAATAGTAAGATCGAAAAATAATTGCCTCCTCTCCTCCCTCAGCAAAATCCTGTATGCGCACCTCAATGTGACAAAAAAATAATATTAATATTTTAACGTAAGTTTTTTGCTAATTTGAATTATTTTCATACAATTTCCAAAAAATAAAAATTTTTCCTTCATTTCATATAGCAAATTTAGGACATAATATTTAGGTTTCAGAAAATACTTCAAATTACACTTTTTTCAGGTGGCTAGGATTCTATAAAAATAAATGGAAAGAAAATATCATAATAATGATCTTGCCTCTTTGGTTTATAATAATGTAGAGGTATGTCACTGTCTTGAAAGAGATGAGGAAAGTGAATGTCAAAAAATTTGCTTACAGAATCGGGCTGCATATGTCACATTTCAGCATGACTACGTTCAAAGTTCAAACCCTATTAAAATAATTTATTATATATGTAGTTAAGAATATAATTACACAATACTACAGGATAAGTTCGACATCTAGTTACATAAGTAGGAAAAGGCGCAAAGAGGCAAATAATTTTGAAATAAAAAAATTTTCAAAAACTTTCGAAATCCAAAAAGTGGCGGAAAAAGAATAAAAATTGTTATTCTACAGGGTGTCCACAAAAACCTCGGCTTTAAATTAAAAAAAATCTTAATAAATTATTTTTCGCAAAAATTTAATTTTATTAAACATAATATTAGAAATATGAAAGTTAAAATGACATGTACAAGGTGGAGAAAAAGTTAAAAATATGTAAAGTAATATTAAAAAGCGAACGTGTAAAATTTTTATTTTAATGTAGATTTTCGATTATTTAAAGTTGTGCAATAGTAAAATATTATTTTATTTTTGAAGATTTATGACGAAGAAAAAATCAAATGACCCAAGAGATCCCGCACAACGATTCTCAGTGAAATGGCCCGAAATGTACTATGACATAGTTCTTGAGTTCCTGGTTAAAAATTCTCATGTGTGTGAAACCAAACAATGGCTAGTTTTTACGATACAGAGTGTTTAAGGTTTTTTTCTCTTTTATACGCCCAGCCATGGAGGATGTGTGTGGGGAAAGTTTTATCGAATTTTTGCAAGTATTGCGAAACCAATTATTATAAATAAACCGGCAACTGTTCTAATCCAAAGTGTAAAAATATACTAGTTTGGGTAACTGTAATCCTGATTCCCTTACTTTCTCTTTAATTTCATAACTTAGCTTTGTATATTACCGCCAAGAAGTCAAAATGGCCTACAAAACACTTCACAGAGACATTTCACTGCAACAACAGAGGCCTTTCAGCGTAATTGTTGAAAGCAAGGTTGATGATATTGGTAACATACATCCCGTGGCATTGGCAAAAAAAACTTAAAATTGCAAATACAAATGATAATATTAGGGTAAAAATAGAATTGCAGCAGAGTTTACAACAACCGCAGGGGCTAATAATTTTCTCAACAACAAAATTTTTACAAATGAATGACTGAACGCATACATACAAGTGGCAGCTTTTCCTTAGGTTGTGCAACCCCTAAAAATTGTAAATTAAAATAAAACCGACTAAGTACAAATATTTTTTTAACTTCTACTTATAATTTAATGATTAAATAAATTAATAATATACGTTATCGCTTTGCAGGTTTGCAATTTTGATGCAATCAAAGTTAAACCACTGGAGCGTATATAGAGTTGCCTATCTAACACGTAGAGATTAATTTCGTCTCATAAGCTTCATATAGGTTGCATGTCTACTTGCAAACCTGAGTATAGTTTGCCTCACAAAATATCCTTCTACTAGAAAAACTTCTCTTATGCAACCCACTGGACTAGTATTTGAACTTTTGCTTCCAGTCGTGCGTGGCCCAAGTAAAAGTGTCTTCTTCAA
The DNA here is from genome assembly GCA_034092305.1 of Diaprepes abbreviatus. NCBI lineage: Eukaryota > Metazoa > Arthropoda > Insecta > Coleoptera > Curculionidae > Diaprepes > Diaprepes abbreviatus. The sequence goes on along the minus strand of JASJET010000002.1, from coordinate 10,834,808 downwards.
GCGGCAGTTAAACGATTCGTTTAATTCAGGTTAGAGTGCAACCGTGCGTTCCCTAAAACTTATTGATAGTTAAGCTCAGGGAGGTTCTAATCTAAATTTGGAAGATGTAAGGTTAGGAAGAATCAGGTGTGTGCAGAATAAAAGTCGGAAGTAACAATAAACAATAATTTGTATTTAAAATGGTAATGTACAAAAAAAATAAAATGATATACTAACGGTTGGTACTTTACCAAACTATGACACAATCCGTGCCGTTAAAAATTAAAAGTTAAAATTTCTTAAAAAAATAATAAATTCTTTTGGTGCCGACCTTATAGTATGTTAAAAAACAAATAAGTAAGTTAACCATCTATAATATTTTGAAATAAATAATATATTTTTAAATTAACATTCACCATTTTGACAAGATACTTTGAAGAAATTAGTAGTAATAGATAAGAAAAGGAAATTACAATAGAACGTAATATAAAAAGACAAGAAAGTTGATCAATCATAAGAAGATAGAATAGTAGGAAAAACCAGTAGGAAAACTCTACAAAAAAAAAACATCGACGACTACTTATAAAATTTTGATTAAAAAGCAATTGAATTTGTTAATCCACCTTCACCAGAGACAATATAATCAGGTACTAAGTTTTTTCTATTTAAATTTACAATCTTAACTTCAAACATATTCAGAAAAAAAATATATCGAAGGTGTTCTTAAAGTTAAGGTATCATAAGGCAACGAAACACCCATCAACAACCAACCAGCAATAATCACACAAAAAATTAATCCAAAGTAATAAACTGCTGATACGGTTGAACTCAAGACAATTAACAGTAAAAATAAATAAACATTCAATAAAAATCCACTCTAACTTCGTGCGATCACCAATATTTAGTTTAATATAAGATAAAACAACAGATTTATTTTACAAAATAATCATTTACTCAACTGTGTTAAGAATCACATAGTTCAAAATAATATTAAAATGAAACAGATAATAATTCGGATTTGAGACCACTGGTTGACACTAATTACTATTAACAAATCAGCTTCAATCAAGTAAAAAAAAATATAATTTTAATTATGCTCTAAGGAAATTATAGTAAATCAAAATAAAATCGTAATATTTACCATAATACCAAGTAGAAGCATACGCATTTTGGCATTAGCTATTTAATTAAAATAATCAACATAATGTGCAGAGTCTTAAGTACCTAAATAATGTGATCGAACACAGAAAAATTCACACTAGAATCAAACTGAAGGTAATAGAGCCACCAGATATATCACGATGCTATATTGTTTTATTTTCTGAAATTTTAAACTCAGAATGGGGCTTAAATATTAAATAAAATTTAGGTATACCTTGAAATACATAGGAAAATTAATTTTTCACATGAGAGAAGAGAGAGAAGACTTGAAACGATAAATTAATTGATACTATATTCCTTCAAATTTTAGTTTGCGATGGACATTTGCATAACGGTTTGGTTACTTTGAAACATCTTGTTAAACCAAAATATTCCATTATAGACAAGAGGAGCGCCTCGTGGATGATTTTGCCAGCATATTGACGCTTGTCGACATCCAAACTCACAGAAATCCTATTTTTCGTGATACTTTGATTAAAAGAAAAATTAGAACTAGACTTTTGACTAAGAAAACGATGTCCCACTGCGTCAGATGTTTCCCGTTTTAGAAGGCATCCCAGGTAATCTAGACCTGGAAAAATGTCTTTTAATCGACTCAAATATTTCAACGGAAATAATTGAAGAATTCGCTAACCAAGAAAGCAAGACTGACCTCTCCCGATTATGAAAATTATGAAAGTGAAGAAAACCAAAAGATTTTTAGTTCGTCTGTGAAAAATATGGGTGAAGTTTATGAAAAATTAAGAGACCTACAGAATTTTTTGTTGGACAAAACAAATGGTGACTTGGCCCTTGATATTTCTAGCATTTTAATAAAATGTGAGAATGACGTAGCAAAAATAAAATTTAAAAATTTAAGACAGATCTTCATTGAACATTTTTTCACAAAACTTAATGTTTTTTTTTGTACAGTACCTCTTATTTTTTAGCACATTATATACATATTATTTTTTTACGGCTTGGTTCAGAAATTTGAAAAAAAATATTTCTATGTGTCTATGTTTTTTTGTAGTTTATATTTATCTATTTGTAATTAGTTTTCTTATGCCTCAACGTAAAATAAAAACATATCATAATAAACGTAGTTTCATTTAACTAAACCAAAAAACATATGGTTGATGTAAATATAATTAAGAATTTACTTTTATCATAGAGGCATTCTTGTCTTATTCATAAAAATTAATATATTTTTCCTGCTTTTTTGTGCAAGTACATATAAGTTAATCCTCGCTTTTACGCATATGAATTACTTTATGTAGAATTTTTAAATTCTTCTTCAAAGCCGGTCACCCTTAAGATGGTAAATATTTCATAATTTGCTTAGTGGTCGTTATTGAGAAATTTTACTGTAGATCTGGTTCGAAGAAACAAATTTTGTCTCTAAACTTTTTCTGTATTTCTTAAAATTGGCCTGCAATAAAATAAAATTGAAAAATTGGCGAATATTTTGGAATCACTTTTAATCTTGTATGGTGAATTTCGGCACCAAAATTGGGTAGTACAGAACGGTGTGTGCCATACATATTTAAAAATTATTTTTACTGACAATTCCGTTATGTTCTTTTTTAAGTATTAAAAATTAATAGGCGAAAATTCTTTACTTGGCCTGTCCTACAGCCTGCAACCATGACCCAAAAACTTCCAGCTATATATTTATTATAATAGTGAATAATTTAAAAACATGTACAACTTGTTAACCTTTGTTTTATAATTTTAGATGGTTTTATGTTTAGTAAAATATAATCGTATTCATAAAATTTCTAACAATAGTTGATCTATAACAGAAATTATATTTTTACTCTATTATTTTTAAGACATGTCATAAAAATACAGATGGGTCAATTCTTTGCCTTTATTATTTTTTAAAACCTAAATTCTATTGAGGAGAGTTGTTGTTAAATTTTGATTTTACGTTATTTTTTTTTTGTTGCAAAGAAACATTACATTGATTTATACAATAAAAGGCAATCAAACTTAAATGGTTTTAATTTGCTCCTATTTTTGATTAACTAATATTATTAACCAATAAATTATCTGATTGTATCCGTCAAAGTCAGAAAAAATTAAAACGACAATGCAACTTTTGTGTTTTGATTAGTACCTTTGAAAGTACCTATGCCAAAATTTGATCAATCTGGTATGTCTTATAATTCTTAAGATTTTAATGTCTCAAAGCAAATTCGGAAGTTTATAAACCTCTTTCTTGGAGACAAAAAAGTTCATCCAATTATATTACTGAAGATTTTACATCAGCAAAACAATAGCGTCTCCCATGAGTTGCTACGCAAAAGTATAATTAAATATGTTAAATCATAAGGAATGCACTTTTGTAATAATTATTTTTCGCTACAGTTGCTGAAATTATATTTTTATTTACATAAAAGTAATTTGCACAGTTATCCATTTTAAGTATAAAACTATTAAGGGTATGCAATATATTAGTTTTTTTCCTTCTTAGTGATGGATCGCTTAACTTTGTATCGTCATTGCTACTGGCCAAAATCATTACATAATTCTTAATGGTCCGTGGAATAATGTGACTAATTTTCGTAATGGCTCGATTCTCTTATAACAAAACCCTTTTTGAAATTTCATAAAAGCTTTAATTGCTTCGAGAGAATAGCTCAAAGGCATTTTGTTATAAATGCATGTGCGCAAACGTACGAGGAAGTTTTCCGATGATTTGCCGCCGTTTTCCATCTGGAATTCTTCGAACAAATTCGTAATGGATAGGTTAGGTTTTATACAAAAAATAATTGAAAATTTAGTTTAATTTCCTTGCATTTAATTTAATTTTCTTTGGTACGATACATTTGATATCATCTGTCAAGAAATAATTCTGAAATATACTTACTGGTTACAAATATATATACAAAACTTTTGTTAGGCATATTTGTAACTTATTTATCGAATGTAAATATATACAGGGTGAGCGTCTATGAGAATATTTCGAGAAGTAATGCGATTTGGATCCTGTAAGGTTGTATATTGGGGTTTTCGGTGCCGCTCTCTTCAGATGAAGTAGAAGCGATTTTGGGTGACTTAAGGTTATACCGTCCTAGAAAAAACCGAGAAATATAACATTCCTATACACCTGGCATTTGTAGATTTTCACAAGGCCTTTGACTCTATAAAAGCATGGACGATCTTGAAATAATGCTAGAATTGACTCCAGGTATACCACTATCATACAGAACATATATAAAAACGCAACTATACAGGTTAAAATCGACGAAGACACAAAGACCGAAAAAATAAACGTTATGAGAGGTGTGCATCAGGGAGACGTCATCTCTCCGAAACTATTTACGCTAGCTTTGGAAGATGTCTTTAAAAAACTAAACTGGGATGAGAAAGGTTTGAGAATCGACGGTTCTTATCTTAGTCATCTTCGTTTCGCCGACGATGTTCTGTCATGTCTAGTAACCCAGAAGAGCTAAAACAAATGCATCAAGATTTCAGTGAAGAGGCGAGAAAAGTGGGACTTAAGATGAACTTGGGGAACAAATAGAGATTCAAAATGAAATCATAGAGAATGTCCAAGAGTATATCTATTTAGGCTACGTCATGAGATTGGGTAAAGACAATCAAACGGCGGAAATAACAAGGAGAATAGGGCTGACATGGGCTACCTTAGGAAAGTTGCAGTACGTATTAAGAGATAGAAACACACCAATCAACCTTAAACGGAAAGTGTATAACACGTGTGTCTTGCCTGTTGCTACTTACAGCATGGAAACGATAACACTAACCAAACAAAACGCAAATAGGCTCCGAGTCACTCAACGCTCCATGGAGAGACAAATGTTAGGAATTTCGTTACGGGATATATACGAAATCAAGTAATAAGATCAAGAACTAAAGTAGTTGACGTCATTGAACGCATATCATGACTAAAGTGGCAATGGACGGAGCACATAGCTAGACAACAGCCCGATAGGCGGACGAGTAAATTACTGCAATGGCGACCGCCAGAAATGAACCTAAATCGTGCCAGGCCACAACGCAGATGGGTAAATGATATAAGACAGTTTGCTGGAAAAGACTGGCTCCAGAAGGCGAGAGACAGATCCCAGTGGAGGACCATCGGAGAGGCTTATGTCCAGGAGTGGACGTCAATGGGCTGAGAAAGAAGAAAGAAGAAGAAGGTTATACCGGAAATTGCCAGAAAATTATTTATTTTAAATAGATCACCCTGTATGCTATTTTTTTTATCCCTTCTCTATTTCAGATATTTTTAACTCAAAGTTTTGGCCTTCACTAGCTGTTACTGAGGAAAAAAATATTTTTTCCAAATTTTGACCTTTAACAGGATGTCGCTTAAAATTGAATATCGTTTCAAAAATAAAATAGTCAACCTAGGAATTTCGGTTGTCACATTAAATATTATTAAGTTCGATGATGAATTGCATAAAAATAACATTTTAGATACAGGTATGTGGAAAAGTAACAAATTTTGAGCTCAAACAAAAAATTTAAAAGAAAACTAAATTTTTTCAAATACGATGTTACGTTGTTGATGCATTCAGCAAAAGATTCCCTTTATATCCATATAGGATGTCCCCGTATCTAGCTAGAACAGATTTCAACTTATTTAAGATTTTTGGTAAAAATCCTCCAAATATCATCAGTTTTAGTGATTTTTGGCAAGAAGGCTATCATAAACATACTAATATGGTAAGGCGCGTCATTGTCAATTGCAATTAATTATTTTTTGGCGATTTGCCTCCGTGTTTGCTCGCGAAAAATATTGCCGGAAAATGAAAAATAATATGTATACAAACCTTGACATATTAAATTTAGTTTTTGTTCATGGCAAGAATTATAAGTCCAACATTCAGAGTTTTCAAAGAAAGATATACTAACTGGTAATGATATGCTTCATAATAGAAAGATAGTATTATCTTGTTTCTCATGGCTTTCTTGTCAAAAATCACTGACACTGCTAGATATTTGGAGGATTTTGCGAAAAATCGTAAGTTGATAACTATTCTAGCTAGGTATGAAGACACCCTATATGGAAAGATTAAGAATGCCTTTGTCTGTCTACTGAATGAATCAACAACGTAGCATTGTATTTGAAAAAAATTAAGTTTTTTTTTTAATTTTTCGATGCAGCTCATAATTTGCTACTTTTCCACTTCTTTGTATCTAAAATATCAATTTCACACAATCCATTATCGAGCGCAAAAATATCCGAAACTGGAATTTCGAATTTCACTATTTCATTTTTGAAATAATATTCAATTTAAAAAGTAAAGGTTAAAATTTGGAAAAAATAGCTTTTTCCTCAAAATGACTAAAGTAGGGCAAAACCACTTTAAGTAAAAGTTATCAAAAATGAATAAAGGGCACAAAAAATATACAGGGTGTCCAGGAAAAAGTAGGAAATCTTACGGGTATGAAAAAATGCGGAGACATAGGCTCCCAAAGAGCCGCAATGAAATCGAGTTTTTTACACATAATTATTAAACCACCAGGTATATTTCAATTTTTTTTTAAACGATGTATACTAAGTAAGATCCTTCAAGTTATTATCCAAAAAAGTATTATGTATTTCTCACAGCTGCAGGGACGGACTAGCTGTGACACTAATGACCCCATTTTTTATAGTCTGTATGATAAGAACTTTTGAAAACGTTTTTTACATACCTTAGACTATTAACTTAATATTAAGTTCTCTTCATTCATATCGTCAATCATAACCGTTTTCGAAAAAACATCATTTTATTTACATCATGTATTTTTGGCGTATTTTGATAAAATATACATCTTTGTTCCTATCAAATGTTCAACCTTCAACCTTATGATAAAAAAATTCAATACATATTGAGATTTTATCTCTTTAGTTAAAAACGGCTAATTCTGTGAATTGCAGTTTGACCTAGATTCGCAAAAAATGTGTGTTTTATTTTATCGGCACCAAAAACAAAGTATTGTTGTTGCAAACGTTGCTACATTGTTGCAAACGTTGAAAAAAATAATTATCCTGCATTTTAGAACTTGTCAACTTTTACATCGCTGACACATTGATTCTTTCCTTGAATTTTGATTTACTGATTTTTGGATTTTGTGGTGATATTAATTGTGAAATAATTCGGAATATGGAATACACGTTTATTGCGTATGCAGATATGCATCTAATATATGGTCTTGAATCTTGCAATGCTTTGGACGCCAGGAGGTTATATCACGACAGATATCCTAGTCGTAATCTTCCAGATCAGAAAACATTTCAACTAGTTGACCAATGTCTAAGAGGGAATGGCACCCGGTTCTATTAAATAAAGTAACATTAAATTTTTTCATAATTTTAGAAAATTTTGAGAAAAGAAGTAGTAGTGCTAGTCAGAGAAGGACAGTACGTACGCCGCAATTAGAGGAAAACATCTTAAATGTTGTAGATGATACTCTTTCAACTAGCACTCGAAAATTATCAGCGCAGTTTAATACGTCGAAAACAATAGTACATGAAGTTCTTCAAGAACAGCTGTTATATCTATATCATTTGAAAAAAGTACATGAACTGATTCCTGAAGATTTTTCCCGTAGAATGAAGTTTGCAACGACATGATGTAGACTTAATTAGCACTATTTTCTTCACGCCTACTTCATGGCTTTACCAAAAATTGTATCATAAATTTACACAACTTACATGTATGGGCTGATGAAAATCCTCATGCAACTATTGTTTCGCACCAGCAACATCAGTTCCAATTAATTAATATCTGGTCAGGAATCATTGGCAATTTATTGATTGAACCATTGTTTTTGTCGGCACGACTGAATGGAAAACTTTATTTGGAGTTGCTTTTCATGATTTAGTAGAGCACTTTTCACTTGAGATCCACCGAAACATGTTCTACATGTACGATAGAGCACCTCCTCATTTCAGCATTGCTATGCGGGAGCAGCTGAATAATGTCTATCCAAACTGTTGGATAGGTAGAGGAGGACCTATTGCCTGGCCCTTTCGATCTCCCAACCTAACGCCGTTTGATTTTTATCTGTGGGGATATCTCAAAACCTTGGTGTATTCTACTCTGTTCGATAGTAGGGAGGAACTTCTAAGGAGAATTACATTTCATTGTGATCAAATAAGGGACAATGATGAGTTAATGTGGCGGGTACAGCTGTCCTCAATTCGTCATGTCCGCCACTATATCAGACTTCACACAGCTCATGTTGAACGAAGTTTAGTTTTTAACTAAGCAGTTAGTTTAACTTTTTAGTGAAACTATGGTGAGAGGGGAAAATTTATCTTTTTAATATTCAACCTGACAGAAGCTAGGAGACTAACAGAGTAAATAAAATGAATATTTTGAAAACGGTTAGGATTAGCGACATGATTGAAGAGCGCTTAATTTTTAATCAATATTTAAAGGTATATAAAATACGTTGTCCAAAGTTTTTATCATACAGCGCGTAAAAAAGATGTGTGTCACAACTAGTCCGTTTTTGCAGCTGTGAGTAATTCAGAACATTTTCTTGGATGGTAATTTGAAGGGCCTTACCTGGTATACATCTTATTAAAAAAATTGAAATATACCTGGTGGTTCAGTAATTATGTATAAAAAACTTGATTCCATTGCAGCCCACTATAAACCCATGTCTCCGAGGAGAAGGCATATACGGAAAAGATGTATATGAACTTGTAGTATTTTTTTCACGTGTTTTTTTCATATCCGGGAGTTTTTCCACATTTTACCGGACACCTTGTATAACACACTGGGGATCTATTTAAAATAAGTAAGTTTCGGATAACTTCCGGTATACTTGGAAGTCGCACAAGGTCGCTTTTACTTTAGCTGAAGAGGGCGCACCGACAACACCACTATGCAAATTTGCAGGATTCAAATCGTATTATTTTCCGAAATATTCTAATGGACGGTCACCGTGAGACATCCTGTAGAGAGTATTGAGTAACTGTATTGAAAAATAATTACTTCGAATTTGGATGTGTTTAATAACTAAGAAGTTTGCAATTTTTGATTCTTATTTTGAGTTGATACCATTTAGGGAATTAAGAAGAGGAATACAATACAAATATATTTAAATAATTCAATAAATTTATATTAGTTATTATAAATAATATTGGCAAGGGGCTTAAATGTAGAATGAGGTAATGAAAGATACGGGTAAACTCGAAGAATTTAAAATAAAAAAATTCAGAGTTTATTGGCCGTAAAGTTAACTATAAAAAAAAGGTGATAACATTTTCATCTTTTAAAGTGAATTAAAAATTTTTGATTTCATATTTATAACTCAAAGAATGAAAATATAGTATGAAAAATTAGAATTTTAGCGCTAATAAAATATTAATATTTTATGATGAAATATAATATAATATTACACACTATAAACGCCTCACTAAATCCTGGCAACACCCTGTAAGGTACCTCAGTTCCGACTTACCCAATATTTGTTCTAATGCTGACTGGAGTCTACCTATACTTATCTCAAAGTAGATTCGTTATTTTTATATTTTTCCCCTATTTTTAATATTTCAACTCTATCTTAACCTCAATTCTATTGCCTGTGTAAGATTTTTAAATGTCTAATTCAGGAGAAAGGCGCCACCAAATAAATCGCAGAGTTTAATTAGTTAATAGTATCCTAATTTAAAATTATATTAAATAAAACCAATTAAATTGAAGTCAATACATTTATTCTTCATGGTATACCCCTTCCCAGAAGATAAGTATAACCCCTGGAAAAAGTTATCACTAGTGTGAATTATTGCAAGCTCCTCTAATGGGGCTATCTGATAGAAATGCGATTATGAATGGTAAATTGCAATAAATAAATTTGTTAGCAACTTACTGGGAAGTTATTAACTTTCTATGACTTAGAAAAGGTGAAAGTTAAAATAGAGTAAGTTAAACTTGACAGTGTCCTGAAAAATGAACGGCAAACCGATCCAAAAAAGTAAACAAAACAACTACCTCAGTTGAAAAGTCTTCGTCGACATAGCCTAGTTATAGAAGATAAAAACGTTCTCTATTTTAAACTAGACAATGAAGTTCCATAAGCCAAACAATGCAGGAGACTATCAACTTTGCAGTAATAAAAAAATAAGCAATTCCAAGGAACTACAAAAATGTCTGCAAAGAGAAAGAATTAGAAAATTGATAATGTCAGAGATAATGAGTATTTAAGTGATCATAAAAGGGAATACGCCACACTGGCTGAGTAAAAATACCTAGTTTCCAAAATATTGAATTGTTAAACAATTAAAATTTTCAATAAATTTAACATTATAATGTTCATTACTTTAAACAATTATTAAATGGTAAATTGGTCACTCTGGGACTCTAAAAGGGAACCATAAAAAAAACCTTAATTACCGTAGGATATTGCAAAATAAAACGTTTAGTATTTGCGGTTGTAGCGCCACGTAGTCGACTTTGTTACGCTTTACAAAGTTTATTGGTTCGCCACAAAGATCTACTTCTTTTAAATGATTTAGTAAATTTAACAAAAGGTAAATATCATTACAGAATAATTATAATATCCAAATATTTAAAGTCTTTCAATTAAAAAGGTTCAAAATCATGTACAAAAGAATCATTTGTTTCATTGTTCAAAACATAGTTTACGATAAATTTAAATTTCAAGTTATGTATGTCATTAACAACTCCAAAAAAAATCGTACAAAACAAAAATCTATATCTATATATGACTTATAGCAATCTGAACCTGTAATTTAATCTAGAAAAATATGAACGAAAATATTTATTATTTAAGATCAATTTTTAACCGTAATAGTCACCCCCTTTTCTAAGGAAATAAAACTATGAAATAATTATTCTTTAAAACAAATAGCAACCTAATTATCATTGGGATCATAGTATGGCTTTAAATCCTGAACATACCAATTTCTCTTGGACTTTCCATTCATATCCCGTAACTCATTAATATTGTAACCAACTTTTTTAACAATCTCAAAAGGTTTTTTTTTCATTTTTTGTTTTTAATGTGAAGTCGTGATTCTCAACAAAGTGATATTTCATAATAGTAAATCGAATAATTTGTCGCTGAGATATTTTTATTTGTTTATCCTAAGTCGCAAAATGTTGATTGCGGTACCTTTTTTTTACATGAACATTTTGACCACCACAAAGGCTCAATCTCTTCGTGAAGGCCTATATTTTCATATCTTCTTCCGGTAAATGAAAAAATTTATTTTCAACCTCTTAAAGATTGTTTTAAAAAGGTTTTTTTTTCAAAAAATCGCGATACTTTTGTTTGTAACAATTAAGAAACAAGTCTAACGGCGTTTAATACTAAGAAGGATATGATTTCAGAATCCATGATCAGATTTTACAAAGTTAAAATTTTTTATGTAGTAAATCAGCAGATTCCAGTATAAATAGACAAGATAGGGTCAACATTTTATGTTTCTCAAACAAGAGCGGACTTTTGACTCTGGATATGTACTACAGTGCTGTTTTTGTAAAAGAAAACGGACACAAAAGCAAAGAACATACCTTACTTGAGTTTACATGAGGGCAAAATATGAACTTTTTGCTACCGTTGTTTTAAAAAGCAAGCCTTGAATTTAGTAGAATGTGGCTCTCGAATCTTATCGCACGTTTCAAATACATACCAAGAAACTTATTTACTTCAAAATTTTTCAGTAAGGTATTTCGATATAAAAATTATTTAGATTATATTTAAACTGCATATCTCCCGTTTTGTTCACAATAAATCTCAATTCATTTATTTGAGTCACAGCTAGTTTTAATTTTGCGTTAGTTTCTATTACTGTTAGGCTCAGGTCTGCAGAACTCGTACTATGTCACAGAATAGTGACATCGCCAGCAAATAAGATAAATTTGTTTCTAATGTCCAAATTAGTACACCTGTGGTATTATTTAAATGAATAGACGTGCAGCTCCAAAAGTTGTAGTCCGTATTCTCTCTTCTAAGTGAGAGGCAAACCATTGTATCCAATCCTTGAAGCTAATAAGTTTCCAACTTATTAAGTAGCACTGCATGGTTCATACAATCGAAAGCCTTTGAGAAATCGCAGAAGGCATCTGCAGCAAACTCTTTCTCATTAAACATTAAATATAATGATTCTTGAAATGTAAATATAGCATTATTAGTATTTTTCGTTGATTGGAAACCATACTGGCTCGAACTTAAAATATAATGCTTTGCTATAGAACAAATATTAATTATTTTACACCCTCCGATGTGAACTATATTCTGTTAAAATGAACAATTAAATAATCACTCTGTGAATAGATTTCCCGTGGGAATAGGGTGGTTATATTTTTTATCACTATCCACGAAAGTCTAAAGGAAAAATAAATCAGTTATCGAACTTAACTTTTATGATCTTTGTCGTTTAAATGTTTTCTTAAAAAAATACATAAAGTCAGTTAAATTATGAAGACGTAATAGGACCCTCTCTTAGAATTGCCTATAAATCTGTCTAAGTAATCCCGCCCTGGTTATGTAAATAAAACCGAAAGATACGGGAGGTTTGTAACATATGGTATATGAAATACCGTTAAAATATATTAAAATATTGAACGATTTTCCCATTATTAGGAAACAAAAGAATGATCAAATAAACTCACTATAATAGAAATATATCTTTTGGTCATTTGTAAAAAGAATACTGAGTAATCACTGTTTTTTATATTCATAAGAAATAACGAGTTAAGATGTTTATTGCCAAATCAGCCAAGAAAAGTGAATAGTTTTTTTTACAGTCTTTAACATATATTCTTTTAATTATAGAAAGAAATAGAGTAGTTTTATTAATTGTGTTTATATAAAAATTATTATTAAGATGCTCACAGGTCAATTCGTGAATCAAGCATCCGCTATAGAATAGCTAACACCCTCAGTACATAACGATCGAAACCTTCGAACTTTAAGGGAAAGAAATTGACGTTTACCAGGTTCCATCGCGTAATATGGGTACAAACGGGAAACAAAGGGAGAGGGGGTGTAAGATTCGAAGACACTCTTTTAAGGAATAGTAAATTTTAGTTCCGTAGAATAATTACGTCACGGGTATAATCGTCGGGAAAGAAGGTTATCTTTGTTTAATTTGGGAAATTAAGGGATTATCGTGTGTTATTTTAGTGGGGCATTTCGCGATTTTTGTATGGTTCGATTAAGTAATATCAATAGCTGTTTCTTCGCGTTTTATTTCTTTTTTTTTGTTTAATGTTTTATTAAGCTATTTATACGTGTTTCTTTTCAAAATTGGGTTTTACCTTTTGGTTAAAAAACGGCCGAGAAGAGCAACTATGTTAGTTTTTCGTAATTGTTATTAGTTTTAAGTTTCTCATTCTAAATAGTTCGTTTTTATTCTATTTATTTTGTTAATAGACTAAGTTGTTTTGAGAAACTTGTTTTATTCAATTTAATTAAAATCTTCACGCGACAACTTGCGGGCGCGTTGTTGCGAGACCTACAAAACAAGAGATGTCTTCTGACCAACTAATTAGCAGCCTTTCCTGAGTCCTGAAGATCTCAGTCATAGTTGTTTTAAGCTTTCATAACCGTAGTGTTTGGTACTAAAGCCGCAAGAGAGAAGTTGAACGACCAGACTTCCAGAGTGTCTTTATTACTATGAAATTCAATTATGGGTTACTAAAATTGTTACTAATTAGTATGGGGCAGAAAATGATTATAGATGAAAGGGTTAACGCTACCACAATATATCATTTGAAAGAGTCTATGATCAAATTCTGTCACGGCTTTGCCAAAAAATATCATCACTCGAGACCGAAGAGACTTTCCAGTAATCTTGTAAAAGGTAGGTAAAAGAGCAGTAGGGCGAAAGTTAAATGGATAGTCGCTGTCTCCATCCCTGTAAAGAGGAATAACATTTGCTGTTTTTTAAACAAGTGGGAAAGACACCACTAGTTAATGATATCAGGCAAAACATTTGACACGTTGTTATTGAGGTTAAGGAGTATTTGCACATCCATTCCATGTCATATAAAAGAATGCTTCTTTTCCAATTAAGCAAAAATCTCTTGAAATTCATTAACGTCTTTTAATTTTTTGGATATACGGCATCTAATTTTGCTTAATATAGTTCGTTGACTATGCGCCAAGTCTCATTACCAATTCTTTCAGTATAATAACTTTGCTTGACAGCTTTAATAGCTTTTTTATAATCATTCCTGTAATTATTAAACAAGAGGTAATATACTTCATTATCAGAGGAAAACTTTCTTATGTAATGAAGGCATCTGAAATTTTTAGATGACACTTTTAAACTCTGTCAGTCAGGATTTCTTACATTTCTCCTTTAGGCAAACTAAAGAAAACATTTTAGAAAATATAGATGATAACATACTATGAAGAATTTCCAAGGAATTTCCAGATTAAAGCACCTTGCTCACCATGGCACAGTTGGATAAATCTTGCAGGTTTTTTTTTTTTTAAATAAAGTCTACTTTTTTTTTAACTGATATTTATAAAGTTTGCGTCCTATTTTAAAACTAAAATACACTGCCATTGACATTGATAAACTAGCACTGACCACCTCGCACTCTGGCCCATCCTCAAGATTGACAGAAGAAGGGTTTAAACTAACGTAATCAAATAGAGTGGCAGAGTTTTACATGTAGGGTTCTCTATATGTATGACCAAGCCAATTCATGTAAATAAATATATTAACATACAGTTTTTAAATTTAATAATTATATAACAGTTCATAGGACTTAACACTTATATCAACTTGATTATCACTCTTCTCAAGCTTTGCGACTGGCTTCACCTTGACGACCACGACAACTTCTTTATTTGCAAAAATTCTCATATTACTCCACGGAAATTGGGCTTTTGTATATTTCGGTATCTTTAATAACATATTTCGATGTTAACATTGGCAACCCTGTGCTAATAAAAGGGCGGACCAAAAATGATCGCTTTTTTCTGTTTTTATCAAAAAAAGTTTCAAACAGAAGATACAGATACTTGAATTACCTATCGACTCGTTTATGAAGTAATAGATAGCACCACTGGTTATTGAGATATATTTTTCCCAAATAATTTTACTTCTTTTTTTTTATAATAAAGCCACATTTATTTAAGAACTATTGTCTCGAAATTCACGGTAGATATAGATATTATTTATCTAAAAAAGTATGCTAAATCCAGGATCGGTGCGATTAATATTTTTTGAGAAAATTCACTTCAAAAGTGAAAGTTTGACCTTGATTTTCCGCTCTCCTAATTAAGATACAGCAACCATTTTTATAGTAAATTGTTAAAAATGACGTATATTTTTAAAATCCACTTTTTAAAAAAGAAGTATTGTTAATTCTGGGCTCAAAAAACAAATTCTGGATCATAAAAATTGCAATTACTTTTTCCTTAGTGAACTTAAAATTTTTTTAATGTTTTCATTAGATTTAAATGCATCATTTCCGATCTGTAAAAAAAATTATAGTACAATGAAAAACAATTTTTTCTTTAAATTAGAAATGTCGCTGCTAATGAATATTAAGGGATAAAACTTAGGAAAGATATTGTTGAATACCTCATCCAAATGAGGTCATCCAGGACAATGTCGGCAACTCAGCGTCGAACTACTTTTTAATTTCAGAATAGATGTTTCCGGAAACAGAGGACTTCTTGTTAACTATCCAAAATCAGGTTATTACGACGAACAACTATCGAAAGTTCATCATTGAATATCTCTGAATAGAAAACGACCAATATAGATATGGTTGTCGAACATCAGAGACAATCCAGCACATAACTGGAGGATGTCAAGTGTTTGCCACAACCGAGTATAAGGAAAGACACGACTCAGCCGCAAAGATACTTCACCAAGAGTTAGCAGATAAGTTAAAACTATTGCAGGTAGGAAAAGTGCCTTATTATAAATACAGTCCGGAGATACAGATAAAATTTCTAGGCGAACTACACTGATTGACATTGCTATACCTAATAACAACAACCTAAGATCAAAATACAATGAGAAGATCACCAAATACAGAGATCTGGAGGTGTAAATTCGCAGACATTGAGGAATGAACATCGTCCACATAATTCTCATAATACTATCAATAACTGGAGTGATACCAAAGAACCTCCTGCAGAACATCAAGGGACTGGGCCTTAGAGAGCATTTGTATAAACCGATGCAGAAGGCAGTTCTCCTTGCAATCGCGTGAACCTGAAGGGAGTGCGAAGCCGTTTAGTTTGTAAATCTATACTAAAGTTATATAAAAATTTATATTCTAAGTGCCTAGTCATAGCAAAAACATGTACATTGGAACATCTATCCGTTAAGATTTATAGGTACTGTCAATTTTTCTTGATTGCTTAGTATACTAAGCAAAGTTTGTAGTTCGGTTACCTTAGAGGTCCAACGGGTAAAAGATTTTTCTATGCTTGGTTTTGAACCATTTTATTGAACAAATTGAAATATTTGGATTTTACTACTCTACTAAGATAGTAATCTTTCTGAAAAATTAATCAAACTATTTAACAAAAGTAGATTTTTGCGGTGAACGAATAATTTGTATAGTGAAACGGAGTCGACTGCGTAGCGCTACATCTTCAAAGAATAAATGTTGTTTTATTTTACGGTAGCCTTCTGTAGTTGATGTTTTTATTGTTTTTTTCAAAGTCTAAGAGTGGCCAATTAATACTACAATAATTATGTACTTTAATTTACTAAATTTTACATTGATAAATTGGTGTAAATTTTAATTATTTCACATTTTAAGTTTTTGGGAACTATACTTTTACTTAGCCGGTGCAACGTATTATCTTTTACAATTTGAGACATTTTATACAAACAATTTAGTATCTACTTCAAAATTTACCATATTAATATTTATTGATATTTTAGTTTAATCGTCTAAGTGTTTGTAAGCAGATTCTTGCTTGGTCTATGGTGTCTACTTATTTGTTTTGTCACATGTACGTAGTTTTAAGAGAACCCATAGAGAAGCTTGCAATAATTCACGCCGGTGATAGCTTTTTCCCGGATTGTACTTATTCCTGGGAAGGGGAATACCGTAGGGAATAAATGTATTGGCCTTTATTTACCTGCTTTTGTGTCCTATAATTTTAATTTAGAATACTACCAAGTAATTCAAAATAATGATCGATTTACGCGGACATAATTTACTAAGTATTAGTTCTTTTCTAAATTTTCTCGATTAGCTCTGTCCATCTTATAATTATTAGGGCATATTTTAAAGTAAAATCTTGTAGCGCCTTTCTCTCGATTTAGACATTTATAAAACTTATATTAGAAATAAAATTTAGTTCAGGTTAGTAAAAGGTGGTAAAAATAATGGAAAATATAAAATGACTAATCTAGTCTGAGAAGAGCAAGCATATAGGTAGACTCCAATCAGCATAAAGTCTAACATTAGGTAAGTCTGAACTGAGCTACCTTACAGGGTATTGCTGGGATTTTGTAAAGCGTCGGACCAAATCCTTATAATTTGGCAATTAATTTTTATATTTCATTTTAAAATTCACTATATCAAGATATAGAAAATTCCGAAATTGACGATGAAACTCTCACAGCGGAATTCAACAGATTTGGGCAATTATATAACACTAAATCCTTAACCGATTATTTGAAAATTGAAATATTGGACTTTTATCTTCTAGACGAGTCAAACAAATATATAGTAACTTTTTTCTGGCAAAACGAATCTTCGAGGAAAATCTCAAACTCGATCATATTAAAATCAATAAAACTTCAAGCTTCAGTTAAAGATCGTACAAATTTTATTATTCTACTCTTTGAACCTAGATCTGTTGTAGAATATTTGCTTTATATCTTATTTAACAACCAAACACGCATTCCAACCCGGAAAAACTTGCTGTATAGAAAGCAAGGCATAACTTTTCCCGAAATCTTTTCATTTATTTTTGCTGATAAAGACATTATACTAAAAATTTGACCAAATATTGTCAGAAACTCTAAAAATACCCCGAATTTCAGATCATTGTTATACGGGGAATATAATTTACATTTTGCTATCAATCAAACAGTTAGATACATAAAGGAAAAATACAACAGGTCAAACTTAGCTAAAGATGTCAAACAATCTATAGAAAAGTGCAAAACGTGCCAAAAAGTGAAACTTTGTAGGAAAAATCTAAGTACCTTTCTCATCATAACTGAAATACTTAAAACCACTTTTAAAAGAGAAAATATTGATATGTCTTAAACGACAAGGAAGCTAATACTATGGTAAATATTATACTAGTATTCTGTCAGTACTATAGAGCTCCACTAAGAGTTAATTGCGATTATGCCTGTAGGCCGTCCACAGTCAAACAGTTCATATAAACGATTTCACGGATCCCTCTCTGAAATGACCAGAGTCAATATGACGGAAAACACTCATGAACACCCCTCAACATGTTACCCTAAGTCAATATATGTCATAACAACATTCAAAATAAGACCCATTGATTTAAACTCTATGAACCTCTTTTTAGACACACGTCCATCAGATGCTCGGAGACTTTACACAATCATCAAGAACTAATTTCTAAGCACATACGAGACAAAAGCAACCGTACGGAACACTATTACAAACTCGCTAGACAAAGAAAGCAAAAGCAAAAAGAAAAAGCCAAAGTTAGATTGAACCAAACAACATTCACTAATACTCACATAAAATCGGTGATAAAGTATATCTTAAAAATCCCAGATCAGAGCAAAAGACAAAAACAAATTTAATGAACCCTTCAAAATAAAAGAAAATTTTCAAAATTCAGTTATTCTCTTTAGCACCCGAACTAAACAAAACACCAAAGTTAACGTTGGTAGGTTAAAACTCTATTATAGTTAACGTCAAATTTACACCCTCATCCATCGAAAACACCCTAGGAGTCTTCTTCAACGAAGCAGGAAACTTTAAGATATCAAAAGATAAATGGCCACTTCTTACCCATATTAAATAAAGTATCACGAATAATTATAAAATTTTAGACCAACTTTTAGATGCCTACATGTACGCGGAAACACCCCTAATGATATCATTTAAAAAGGACATTCGTATCAGCCTTCTTGATCAAATGTCCGAATCTGTAAACCAAAAATTCAAAGATATGCTGATCGATAGTCAAAATTATATTTATAGAGAAAAACAAGGTATTTTCAAATGAATAACAATATCAATCAATGCTACCGACTGCGCCAGTTAACTTATTAATATCAGTAAATCTTTTTAAAAAACTGAATTTTATTTCTTTACTTTACAAAATACGAAATTTATTGTGTTACTTAATTTGTTTCTTGTTAATAGCAACTCTAGCTGTTCTTTAGTATTGAACTTGGTCTCAATCAGATGTTTTGAAAACATTTCTTCTTTTTGTTGGATCCACTGCTGATCTGTAACATCACAAAATCGTTGATGGCTTGATCAAAGTAAACTTGTCTGTGTTTTGTTGCTAATTTTTGTTTTACTATAAATGACAATTATAATCAACAAGCCAAAGAGAAGGCGTTTATTGTTGAAATCATTGGAACTTGATACTGGATTTAGGATAAAACAACCAATAGTATTTTAAAACTAATTGAAAAAAAATAGTTTAATATTTAGCTACAATAAATAATAGTATGTAAAGTTTTCCAACATCAGTTAAACTTATTTTAAATGATTGTATTATTTTATAAAAATATGTTCTTTATCTTTTTTATCACTAATGTGCTGCACTCAATGGAAGTTTTTTTTGTCATTATTTGTTGAAAATAATTTTAAATCAAATGGGCAATTAAATTCAGTTATTTTAAAAATTAATCGATGTTTATTATCTCTGAAGTATTTTATCATACAAAATTCTATGGGTAATTCAAAACTCAATAATTATTCGTCGAAAATAACTTTAAACCAAGTGGGCAGATAAACTCAGTTTTTTTTTAAAATAAATTACAGGTGTTTATTGTCTCTCGAGTATTTTATCATACAAAATTCTAAAATTATCAGTGACTTCCGTTTCTTATTTCCTATATATATATATATATATATATATATATATATATATATATATATATATATATATATATATAATATATCTGGAAAAGCCTTCCTAAAGGAAATAAATTCTAACTAAGCTATCTTCCAATCGGAAGGGAAATGGCCTAATTGTAAAACTGCATTAACTATATTGGCTATAGCAGAGAGGGTCTTGTTCGGAGGACGGGAGACCATCCAACCCTGGCGCTTTCTTCGCGTCTAATCCCGTGGCAATGTCTTTTACCTCAGTAAGAACTATGACTGGAATGTCTAGGTCAATAAATTGAATAGTCCTGTATAATGAATTTACAGAGATTCTAATTTTGATTCCAACATTGATTTATACAAGACTTGAAACTTCTTCTTAATCTTATCACCAGCTTAGTTGGCTTGCCTTTTACTGGCAGGATCACCAGTTCCATAGGCTCAATTTTTTGGTCTATTTTTCTTCCTAATACGCTCTCGCAAATGTGCAGGAAGTTCACACATTTAGAATACCTAAATACCTCGGTGATCGACGACTTGACTAAGGCACCAGTAAGTAGAAATATCAAGTGTTTGACAGAGTCCTCTAGAGGCGCAATACCCAGAGCAAGCTCTAGATAGTCGGCCTCATCGAGGATCTCTCTATATTTAATCCAATTGTTGAATGCTTTGAGCCTACAACTGTCCTGTTTGGTTTAGAGTGATCCGTGGTTAGCTTATGAGGAACTAACGGTCTGGAGAACCTGTCAGTATTCTTGGCCAGAAAGATATCTAGGATATCCGGCAAGCCAATAGGAGCTAGATGAGTCGGCTTATCTGTGGTAATTACTCCGAATAGATAGTCTTGAGAAGCGTTTTTGAAAACCTTGCCTTTAGCATTGGTGATCCTGGCTCCCCAAAGACGATGTTTGGCATTAAAATCACCTCCTACAAGGATTAGGTCAGTGATATTAAAAATTCTTTCTAAGTTATAACATTTTACGACCCCGTGGGAGCTTGAGTATATAGAGTCCAAAATGAGCGGTTTATCTTTCATCTGAATCCTGACAAATGTAGCTTCCAGTATATCGTCAAGATTCGGGATGGAGTAGGCTACGATGAGTTTCTTTAAGAAGATCATTGTGCCCCTAAGCGGCCTAATTGGTCTGTCATTTCGAAAGAGGTTGTAATTTAAATACGAGAATTGAGGACCCTTCAACCAGATCTCCTGGATGAAGAGTGCATCGATTCCGTGCTTACCTCAAATGACGTTGAGCCATCTCCATCTGTTTCAAAATGACGTAAACTCGATGATTCTGCTGAATTTTCTTGGGAAGCGAAAGAATTTTGTGATATAATTATTTGTCTGGTAAAAGAACAATTTATCTTTACATGTCACTTGGTAGCAGCCAGTGTTTTTTTTTCGGAACAGTATGACAAATGTATTACGTATTTCCCGAAAAAAAAAATTAAAAACCTTCCTAAAGGAAATAAATATCTACTAAATAACTTCCTAGTAACTAGTAAATAAAATTTTAATGAACTCTTCAACAGTTTAAAATGCAATTTTGGCAAGTACGGCTCTTATTATGAATTTAAATTTGTCAAGGCTTAATGCTTTTGTATCATATGTAAGTTTATTGAACAAAATTTGGCTGTATTAATTAGATAGTACGTCACTGACCAGTGATCGGCAGTCATTTATCAATAAGAGATATCTTACAGGATATGGTAAATGCTCATGAATATCCTGACTTTAATTACAGGCATTTAATTTTTTTTATGGGTACTATGTAGTGGTAGATGGTGCATTAAAAAAGTAGGGATTGCAATTCCAATGGTACATTAAATATATATATATATATATATATATATATATATATATATATATATATATATATATATATATATATATATATATATATATATATATATGCGGCGTTCACGGACTCCTACGTGTGAGTTGCAATAGCAGTGGATACATCCACATTATGCCGTTGTAGTGCTGAAATCACATTCAGCAAACGTACAACCATAGGCAACTCCGTGAATAAGTGAAGTAAAATGCAAACAGTAAATGCAAACTTCGTTCCATCATATCCTTTCCGTATTGGAGGTTGCATAGTTTGAATAGATTGCTACAGAAACACAATCCATCCAATTCCACCACCATCGAGATGATGGCCTACCTGTACCACCATACCGAGAAGAAAGTCAAAACTTACCTTCCTACTTACGTTTCCCAAGAAAACTCCGCAGAATCATCGAGTTTTGAAACAGATAGAGATGGCTCAACGTCATTTGAGTCAAGCACGGAATCGATGCATCCTTCATCCAGGAGATCTGGTTGAAGAGTCATCAATTTTCATATACAAATTACAACATCTTTCAAAATGGCAGAACAATTAGGCCGCTTGGGGCTACAATGATCTTCTTAAATCGTAGCCTACTCCATCCCTAATCCTGCGATGTACTAGAAGCTACATTTGTCAGGATTCAGATGAAAGATAAACCGCTCATTTTAGGCTCTATGTACTCAAGCTCCCACGTGATCGTTGAATGTTATAACATAGAAAGAATTTTTAATACCAGTGACCCAATCCTTGCAGGAGGTAAATTTAATGCCAAGCATCGTCTTTGGGGAGCCAGGATCACCAATGCTAAAGGCAAGATTTTCGAAAACGCCTCTCAAGACAATCGGTTCGGAGTAATTACTAGAGATAAGGTGACTCATCTAGCTCCTATTGGCTTACCAGATATCCTAGATATCTTTCTGACCCAGAATACTGACAGGTGGTCCAGACCGTTAGTTTTTCATGAGCTAACCTCGTATCACCTGCCAATATTTATCGAATATGGTCACCCTAAAACCAAATAGGACGGTTGAAGGCTCAAAACATTCAACAATTGGATTAAATATAGAGAGATCCCCGATGAGGCCGACGATCCGGAGCTTGCTCTGGGTATTGCGCATTTTGAGGACTCTGTCAAACACTTGATGTTTCTAATTACTGATGCCTTGGCCAAGTCGTCGATCACCGAGGTATTTAGGTCTTCTAAATGTGTGAACTTTCTGCAGATTTGCGAGAGCGTATTCGGAAGAAAAGCAGGCCGAAAAATTGAGCTATGATCCTGCCATTAAAAGGCAAGCCGAACAAACAAGTGAACACATAAAGAAGGAGTTTTAAGTCTTGTATAATCAATGCTGGGGTCAAAACTAGAATCTATGTAAATTCATTATGACAGTCTATTTAGAATTACGCTCTATCTAACCAAAGGTACAAAAATGCCTTTACCACACATTCGGAGCAGTAATAGGACATTAACCGATCCGGAAAACAAAGCCAATGAATTTGAAGAAAAAATTTACGAACAATTTAGTTTCAACCCCAGCAAGGATTATTAAGAACATAGAATTAACAGTACCGTCTAAATTTACAAGAACATTCAATTTATTGACCTAGGCATTCCAGTTATAATTCTTACTGAGGTAAAAGACATTGCCACGGGATTAGTCGCGAAGAAAGCGCCAGGCCTGGATGGTCTCCTGTGCTCCGGACAAAACCCTCTCAGTTATAGCCAATATAGCTAAAGCAGTTTTACAATTAAGCAATTTTTCCTCGGATTGGAAGATAGCTAAGATAATTCTGATTAAGAAGAAAGGGCAACAAACATCAACAGCCACAGGCCTATAAGCCAGCTTTCCAATCTAAGGAAAATCATTGAACGCATTATTTTAAACAGATTGTCTGATTTTATATCCCAGGGGGGAAATCTTGCCTCCGGAGCAAATTGGCTTCAGAATCACTCATAGCAACATCCAGCAAGCCATCAGGATGGCCTCAGTGATAATTTAAGGTTTCAATAAAAAATCTTTTTTGATATCAGCAAGGCCTTTGATAAGGTGTGGCACAATGATCTTGTGTTTAAGCTCATACTGCTAGAAAACAGATCCTTTGTGGTGTCATCAGACGGTACTACTTCCGAAGTTAAAAAGATTAGAGCTGGGGTGGCTCAAGGCTCTCCTCTATCTCCAACTCTCTTTAACTTGTACACAGTTGACATTCCCGTCAACGACCATAGCAAATTATTCCTGTTTGTTGATGACACCGCCATTACAACCTCATCGGGATTTTTTCGTCTTATTATTTTACACCGACAACGTGATTGGTTGGAAGATCAAGTTGAATCCTAACGAAACATAAGCTCTCGTGTTTTCAAAATCAAGAATTCTAGCGTCGTAAGATCAGCTATCCATCTCGAATACTCGATAGAAAACTAAATTGGGTACTACATCCTAGCGAAGGCCAAATCGTCTTTGTCATTTCTCTATTCGTTGCTTAATAAGAATAGTAAATTAAATTAAAATAAAAAATTGCTTATTTATAAACTTTTTCTCTGATCTGTTCTGTCCGTTGGTGTTCCAGCCTGGATTATCACAGGCAGAACAAGATTTAAACGTCTAGAGAGATCTCGAAACAAGGTGCTTCGAATGATATTCGGAGCCTCATACTTTATCAGAGACACAACCATACACAGAGACCTAAAGTGTGATACCTTCAACACCTTAATTAAAAGTACCATTTCACAATATATGGATAGAGCCACTAACTCTACTAGCATCTTAATACAGCAATCCCACAGGCTCACCAGAATATCATGACAATACTAGAGATTCTTCTGACACTGGCTACTGGACCAACAACTTTGGTCATTTCCTTCCTTAAATTTATGGTTTAAAAGCCGAATAGAATCTTATCATTTGCAAGTCTATTAAAAGTCCATTCAGCAAACAAGGCTATGGATCAACCTCGACTTAATTTTCCAAACAAGGCCCCATACTTTGACATTTTCGCGAATTTCAAAATGCCTATTCTGCATCAAAATTACTATTTCTTTTGGACGCTCTGTTTTCTATTAATTACAAAAATTTAAATCATTTTACCGACTGACATAAAATGTTGTAGTTCTTATAAATTTTGATTACGTTTGCAAGAATAATCATTTCCTTTGTAGCTTTTTTTTTTCGTCTTCCAATTTGAATGACTTCTTGAAATTATGGAAAATAACACTTATGAAACTACTTTAAACTTATTTATTTAATTTATCTTTTAATGCACAATGAAAAATACTGAAAAAAAATATTCTCTCTTAAAAACAGGTGTGTTTCTGATAAGTGCTTATAATGTATTTTATATATAAAGGGATTTTGTATCCAAAATAAAGTTATACTTCTTGCTTAGATTCAAAATGAAGTCCATTACCATAATATTGACTGTTGCAGTGTTTATTCAAAGTTCTAAAGTTTTTGCAATTTCAGGTGGTGAATCAGCACAAGAAGGAGAGTTTCCTTTTGTAGTTTCATTAAAACGCAGCGGTTCTGCCAACTGTCATTTTTGTGCAGGAACAATCATTGGAGATAGATGGATTTTAACAAGTAACAGATGTTACTCTCGTTCATGAGGTAATTTATTAATTAGCTTAGGTTTTCTTAAGTACGAGTACAGCAGGCAACTAATATAACTTTCGGAATGGAAAATAAATTAAGTAGTTTTTTTTTGAGTAAATATAGAATATCTATATAAAATGAAAATAATTAATGTGTTTGTTACGCTTGGAAATTTAAACATATGGAACCTAGAGTTGCGAATAAGTATTAGTTAAATTTATTTAGTATAACTTTATAATATTTTAATGTATTAGTAAAAATAATTAAATCCTAGAATTTTAATAATTGTTTTTAAGATACAATGTTGAACCTAATTATGGTATTTCTGGTATATTTTATTTAAAAGTTAACGTGGAATTTTTTTACATGGTTATTTTGATTATGCTAGTTCATTTCATTTATTAATTTTACATGACACACACACACACACACACACACACATATATATATATATATATATATATATATATATATATATATATATATATATATATATATATATATATATATATATATATTTTTTTTCTAATAAATATATACATATATATATATATATATATATATATATATATATATATATATATATATATATATATATATATATATATATATATATATGTAAGTAAAATACGAATAGTGAGTGCAAA
Source organism: Diaprepes abbreviatus (assembly GCA_034092305.1). Lineage (NCBI taxonomy): Eukaryota > Metazoa > Arthropoda > Insecta > Coleoptera > Curculionidae > Diaprepes > Diaprepes abbreviatus. The sequence goes on along the minus strand of JASJET010000002.1, from coordinate 10,808,625 downwards.
CTTCGCTCCATCATATCCTTTTCGTATTGGAAGTTGCACAATTTGAACAAATTGCTAAAAAAAACACAATTTATCCTATTTCACTACCACCTAGATGGAGTTGCATATAAAGGGTGTTTTTTTTATAGAGGTCTAGAACTTTTAAATGGAATAAAACAAAGATGAATTTTTTAAATTGACATGAAATTTACTTTATTCGAAAGATAACCTTCTGGCATTATAATTTAAATATGACTTCTGGCATATGACCGCCACGCCTGGCTCGGACGTAGTCTAATATGGAGGTCCAATTTTCGATGACTTTTTCCAAGATTTGTGGCCGTATATCGGCAATAACGCGGCGAATGTTGTCCTCCAAGTGATCAATCGTTTCGGGCTTATCGGCGTAGACTAGCGACTTCACATGTCCCCACAGAAAATAATCTAGCGGCTTTAAGTCACACGATCTTGGAGGCCAATTCACGGGTCCGAAACGTGAAACTATACGGTTACCAAACGTTTCCTTCAATAAATCAATTGTGGCACGAGCTGTGTGACATGTTGCGGCGTCTTGTTGAAATCACAGTTCCTGCACATCGTGGTTGTTCAATTGATGAACGAAAAAGTCAGTAATCATGGCTCTATAGCGGTCACCATTGACTGTAATATTCTGACCAGCATCGTTTTTAAAGAAGTACGGACCAATGATTCCACCAGCACACCAAACAGTCAGTTTTTCTGGATGTAACGGTGTCTCAACATACACTTGAGGATTATCATCACTCCAAATACGGCAGTTTTGTTTATTGGCGTATCCATTCAAACAAAAGTCAGCTTCATCGCTAAACAAAATTCGCTTATGAAAATCGGGATCAACGGCAATCTTGTTTTGGGCTCATTCACCGAATCTACGCCTTGCTAGGTGATCGTGTGGCTTCAATTCTTGCACGAGTTGGATTTTGTAAGCACGCAAACCAAGATCTTTCCGCAAAATCTTCCATAAAGTGAATGGACACATATCCAATTCCTGTGCACGATGGCGGATAGACTGATTCGGGTCTTCCTCTAAGCTACGCTCTACAGCAGCAATGACTTCTTCTGTACGCACTGTACGACATCTCTGTGGATGCGTATTATAATTTAGAGTAAACGTGGTGCGAAAAAGTTCCATAGTTAATCGAATTAATTGCTCTGATGGACGATTATGTTGACCGTAAAATGGACATAGTGCGCGACACGTATTTCGAACAAAACCATGATTTTCAAAATAAATTTGCACAATTTGGAAGCGTTGTTCAGGCGTCAGTCTATTCATGTTGAAATGCCAAACCAAACTAAACATAAATCACTTAACAGCTGACAAAATGGCCGTCAGTTAAAAAAGTGTTGCCAACTTAAAGTTCTATACCTCTATAAAAACACCCTTTAGTTGTACGTAACAGCATAATGTGGATATAACCACTGCTATTGCATCTCACACGGGGGAATTCTTGAAAGCCGCATATATATATATATATATATATATATATATATACATATATATATATATATATATATATATATATATATATATATATATATATATATATATATATATATATATATATATATATATATATATAGTTTTTTTTTATTGATAGTTTATAGGCCGGCATCAAGGCTGCTGAATGTTGTTTTCTGTCAATATCTCTCTTGGTTCGAAACAGCTCCACTGAAAAGACTATATGATTAATAGAAAACGAACTGTCTACCCTTCCTTAATAATCATAAAAAGAAAAGGCAACTTATTCAGATGTACTCCTTAAAACCCTTTTAAATCTTTATTTATATAAATATTTTAAATAATGCTTTCCTATTGCTTGGCATTGGCGTTTGCTCCGCCTCCTTTTGGAGAGCCGTGGGTGTTATCAGTTTTTGTTTAGGCGCCATGTCGATAGAATTGTCATCGTTTGAGGAGAACTTTCCAAAAGATAAGAAGGTTTAGTTTATCTTCTCTTTTGTTTAGAGTGCTATTCTTTTCAAATTCAGATTCCATATGCATGATTTGCAGGCAGTTGTCAAAATAAATTTTTGTGATCTCTCTCGAACTGATTTTGGAAAAGGGCAGATGTCTTAGTGCAGGTGCCGTATGCGATCTTGTTCAATCTTTAACTTTCCAGGTAGCGTTTGTTCAAAGTAAGCTGGATAATATTCCTGAAGAGAGGAAAACATTACATTTTCATTCTAATTTTGAATCAGAATTTTATGACTCCTTTACTCTCTTTTAATCGCTTATGTATACGAGTGGCGTGTTGTCTGAGATTCACTTATAATACAGAAAACAAGCGTAATAAGAATTTAGATTCGCCGTCTCTTTTTGAAATGTCGAAAAAAAGAAAAACTAAAAAACTTGTAGAGTCTGAGGGATACGACATCCTTGGGCTCTCTGAATACTGATATTCCCAGTGAAGGTTTAGCTATCCCAGGCTATGTTTTGGTTAGAAGGGATAGAGATCGTAAAGGTGGCGGTGTAGCTTTTTATATAAAAAAATCTTTGAAGTTTAAAATTTTACCTATACCACCAACGGTAGGTTTACTTGAACAAATTTGGATTGATGTTAAAATTAATGGGACTAGATTGTGTTTTGGGTAGTTATACAGGCCGTCAAATGTGAATTTGATTACTAGCATAGATGAATTAGAAGCTTCCTTGATATCATTTTTACCTTCATGTGATTATTTAGTCTTTGGTGGGGATTTAAATATAAATTTGCTTAATTTAAATTCAGATGGATATAGGACATTGAACAGGTTTTTTCATAGATATACTCTTAGTCAATTAGTTCTTTCCCCTACACGTGTCACACAGAATACACAAACTCTCATAGATGTTATAGTTACTTCTTCAAAAAATCTGTTTTTAAACACTCATGTCATCAAAATGGAAGGTATTTCAGATCACAGCTTAGTATATACTGAATTAAAAGTTAATAAGCTTCGTCTTTCAATAATTTTTCGAACATATCGCGATTATACACATTTTAATTATAATAATTTTCTGAATGATTTGCATGCTGTTAATTGGAATGTAATTTATGACATGCAGAGAGTGGATGACATGGTTTTGTTTTTAAACGAGAATGTTAGATCGGTATTTGACGTTCACGCGCCTATCAAAAGATCGCGCTTTACCAAAGCACCTGCTCCATGGTTGACGGAAAACCTCAAATTTATGATAAAACTGCGTAAAAAAGCTCTATCGAAGTTTAAAAAAACAAAGACAGATGCTGCTTGGAATGAATATAGGGATCTTCGCAATTACATTACGATGGCTGTCCGAAATGAAGAAAAGGCGTACCTATAACAGAGGTATAGGGTGGATCCGAGAGCTTTTTGGCGTACTTTAAAGAGACTTAATATTGGCACATCAACTAGATCGTTGCCTTAAAATATGGGTTCCCCTTCGGATTATAATGATCATTTTCTCAACAGTATTCCTTTGACAGATATAACATCTAACAATAGGTTTTTGGATGAGTACAGGAATTCGCATTTCGGAGATGTAAGCGATGATTTTGTTTTTGCCGAAGTTGACGATAACCGTGTGAATTTTTAAAATAAAGTCAAATGCTCTGGGATCTGATGAGAAGATGCTATTGTTGATCACCCCTTGTCTCACTTCTTATTTAACTTTCATAATTAATAAATGCCTTTCTCCTTCTTCCTTTCCACTACAGTGAAAATGTGCTAATGTATTACCAGTTTCTAAGGTTTCTAATCCCACTACCATTTCTGAGTTTCGTCCTATTAGTATTTTACCGACATTGTCTATGATGCTCGAGAAGATTGTCTATGATCAGATAAGCAAATTTGTGAATTCGAGAGGCATTTTACCATCTACATAGTCGGGATTTTGCCCTTTACATAGTACAACTACTGAACTTCTTAAAGTGAGCGATGATGTGTTTGGTGCAAGTGATAGCAGTTTGGCGACATCTCCTATATTACTGGATTTTAGTAGGGCCTTCGACACTTTGGATCATACGATGTTTTTTGCAAAACTGGGATACTTTGGCTTGGGGAGGAGTGCAATGGAGTGGTTTAGGAGTTATCTTGGAGATAGAATGCAAAGAGTGTGCATTGGCAATGAGAGGTCTGAATTTGTGACTTTTAATAGGGGTGTACCACAGGGCAGCATTCTTGGGCCGCTGTTATTTTCGCTGTATAGAGCTGATTTCTGTAAATTTATAAAAACTTGTCATTTTCACCAATACGCTGATAATTTGCAAGTTTACCGCTCGTTTAATTGAGTCGGTATGGCACAGGCTGCACAGCAAATTAGTGATGATTTACAGATCATTTTGGAGATATCCAGAGTTCATGGACTGTGTCTGAATGGTAAAAAGTCGACACTTCTTCTTTTTGGTTCGCACAGACAACAAATTGTAGAGAGTAATATTTTTAAAATTAAAATTGGTGATACAATGTTGACGCCGTCGGACTCGAATTTATTGCAAAGGTGTTATTATAAGCTAAAAATTCTTTATATGCATAAAGATGTCTTAACAACTGATATAAAGTTGAGACTCTGTGACTCTTTGATATTGTCTTTGGTGTCATACTGTGACGTTGTATATTGGACAGCACTTACATTACGTGAGAGGAATACTTTCCAGGAACTTCAGAATGCCTGCCTTAGGTTTTGCTACAGTATGAGAAAGTTCGATCATGTGACACCTTTATTTCGGGAATCCCGATGGTTTAATTTAGAGGAAAGATTCTTTATACATTTAGCAACCCTTGTTCATAAGATTGTGTTGATAGAAGCACCTTCTTATCTATCTAATAAATTAATTCGTGGCAGTGATATTCATAGGAGACAAACACGTTATAGTTCCAGGTTCATAGTCCCGAAACATAGAACTGCCCTTTTTCAGAGATCTTTCAGACATAATGCAGTGAAAATTTATAACTCACTTCCTAGGGATATCGTAGCCCTTAAGAATGTCGCTAGCTTCAAAAAAGCTGTTAAATTATTTATTATTGGTACGCGTGGTCGGATGCGATGATTTTCTGGATCACTTACACGTAAAAGCCCAAAAGTGTGAACATGAATGTTTTAGAATTTACATGTTTGTTTTTTCCCAAATAATTTACTTTTAGTTTATTTTAGATTTAATTTAAGAAAACAGACGGTTAGATGAGTAGATATGCTAGATCTCGCCGTCCATTATTGTATTTGTTCAGTTTATATTTTTGATGCTAATAAAAAGACATTATTATTATTATTAAAAACTTTAACAAATATTTTGGTTAAGAAAATTAAGACTAAAAAATTCAAAAACTCTTTAGCATAATAATATACAAAGATTATGTTAATTTTTAGATACTATCGGTAGATTTAGAGTCGCTGGCCGTCTTTTAAATGCAAGTGTGCCTTATGAATAAAAATTTCCTGTTCTTCTGCATTCTAAGTATTATATTGTTAAGTTAAGCCTAAAATCGAAACATTTACTTTTGGTACATGTTTACTCATGGAGTATTGTTTCCAGTATTAGACTTATTGGTTTTTTGATGGTCTAAGAGGAGTAAAAAGAATATTTTATAACTGTGAGACTTGCTATCGCTTTAATGCAAGCCACAGTCTAAAATAATGTCTCATTTACCCAAAGAAAAACTTTTAACCTCTTGATTTTTCACAAATATAAAAACAGATTTTGGTGGACTGTTTTCACACAAAACCACCAAAATTAAACGTAGCCCAGTAATTAAAATTTATCTGGCAATTTTTGTATACCTAGTAACTCATGCTCGTACATTTAAATTGCTTCTTTAAATATTTGCTTAGCTGTTTCCGAAGTAACATTAAATTCTCTTACATTTCGTAGCTTACTTTTGAGATACATGAATGTCAACGTGCCATTTCGTGAAAAATTAAGTATCAAAAAATCAATAGTTGTTGTATCTCTTTTAAATGTGCGCCGTATACTCATTACTACTTTAGCTAAATTTCTTTAACATTATTGTGTTATTAAAAATAGTTATATATAGCTATTATATGTGAAACCATAGACACTTTAATATAAAAAAAAAGAAATTGAAATAAAAACTGAATCAAAAATGAACTCTAAAAATATAATGATTTTTTCGCTGTCTTAATTTAGCTACATAATAAACTAAATATTTTATAATTTTTACAGTTTTGGTTCTACTAAAATCTCAACACCGGTTAATTACGTATGTGACCCTTATGACAGTACTGTACAACGTAGCGTGGATGATGTTATATACAACCCAGAGGCTTGGGATAAACCGCCTTATACACATGATTTAGTCCTCGTTCATTTAAACGAATCAATTCCTTTCTCAGACAATGTGCAACCTGTTAAGCTACCTGAAATAGGTGAGGAGTGGCCTGTTGGTAAAACTGGAACGATCCTTGGTAAGTTAAAATTTTATGAATCCTTTTTTCCATTTGTTTGAAATCTCAGAGGAGAAACTTAATTTTATGTAATGCTTTAAAAATATAATTTTGGTAACAGATAACAGTCACAAAAAATCGCCTATTGCTGCTCAAATTTCGATAATCTTGAATCAAAAGAATGGAAAAAGATCGAAACATCAGAAAATAAGACCAATCTTCGATAGAAACATTTTTTGTTTCAAAATTATTAAGAAGTGTTTATATTTCGAAAACAAATTTGGTTTAGGTTACGCTTGTAATAAATATCCAAGAATTAAAACAAACAAAGCAGTATTCACAGGGTGATTTTTGTAGAAAGTATTAAGCCAAAACTGTTAAAAACACAAAATGGACTTATTTTTGAGTTAACATAATTTCTTAAATTTATAAATGAAAGTGTGATGATTAAAAATCAAAGAATATTAGATAAATATAGATTATTTAAGGCTACCTTGGTCATTGCATAACATTAAAATTTAGCCTATAATATACAGGAAAGTTTTTTTTTACTTTAAGTATAACAAGTAAACAAATATATTAAATTGTTTATGAAATATTGTATGTAAAATTTATCTACTTGTTGTAGGTTGGGGTTATGGAGACAGTTATTTTGAAGAGGTTCAAGTAGATTTACAGAAAGCTCAAGTTTCACTTTATAGCGACGAATATTGTGCGAACAGTTCACTTTGGGGTGGTTGGACGGTGACAGATCAAACTGTAAGTAGTACCCTTTTAACTTAGTATTAAAACAACGATAAGAAGTTGTAATATAATTTACCCCAATAAAAAATTGAAATTTTTAATCAGATGTGGCATATAGAAGCGAAATTAAGAAAATATGTTTAAATAGCGATATCCAAATACATCGATGATTTATAAGAAGAATATATCAAAATAGTTTAATTTTTGAAAGTTTAATTTTTGGTTTATGGCAGTCCAGTGGTTTTATTCGTTCCATTAATGGAAGATATATGAAAATAATCTTAACTGACTGAGTTTCTAAACGAGCATCATAATTACAGTTTTCTAGTACCTAAAAAAAGAAAATTATGCAATTTTACGTATAATATATGTAAAAATTTGCCTCCAGTATTTAAATATATGAGGGATTGTTCTATTGCCTGAAGTAATATTAATGATATAGAAAAGTTTTATTATTTTTAAAGTGTAACTACCTAGGCGTTTTAATATAAGATTTTATGATTTTTCTTTAATATTTTAGCTTCCTTTTCCCATTATTTAGATTTTGGTGGAATATTTAACTAATTTTTTTCTCCAAGAAATTTAAAAATTGGTTTACTTTTTTTCTCTGGAAAATAAGTTAAAAATCTTACATTTATACCTTAGCGAGGCGTACAAATGTCAGAACTCCCTACTTTTCTCGTTTGTATACTTTTTTTAACAGTTGATTCATTTTCGCATCACCACCATAACTCTGACGAAATGACACAACATATTTCATAAACTGTTCCAATCAACCTATGAATTAGAGATCAATAATCTCAAGAATCAACCAAACGAAACCGAATTTTCATTTGTTTTACTGCAGGGCGTATCTGAAGCAACTTTTATTCGAAGGTGGGAGAAAATGTTTAGACAGTTTTGTTTTCTACACACTTCTATAGAAGCAAAAATCAAAAAAAAAAATCGGACAGAGGATCTTTTTTAAGAAAAGTTGATTCTTCCATTTGCACCTTTATAAACATACATCGATATCTACGATGCCGAAAGATGCATGTACTCTTGATGAAAACCGCAAAAATTTTGTATTACTTGTTTGCAAAAAAGTCTAATCGAAATATTTCAAAGAGGGTCAAAAATAATTCGAAAAGAAAGAAAAAAATCAAATCCTCGTAAACAAAGTTTTTCCTTACGATTATAATTAGGGATCGTTGCTTAATAAAATTTAGAATAGGTGTTTATTTAAGCAGTATACTATTGAAAACAAATAATTCATGATAGATTTCGGGGACAATATTGCATGATCTAACCCAAAATGAAGCAACTTGATCGTCGATTTTGAACATATGATTGTACATGATAATAACTATACTCTGCGCGAGATAGAGCTTACTCTATATTTCTTCATTACCACTAAATATAACTGCATATATATAGTTTATGTAACTTTAAGCATTTTCTTGTTTTGCGCCAGCTCTCTTCCAGTCATTACAATTGCTAGGTATGTTTTTATCGATAGAAACGTTGCTTGTTCCTCTAAGTAAATCTTGGGTGCATGGCACTTAGTGCATGAGTAGTAGCTATAACGATCCATTTTTTCCAATCAAATTTGCTAGTTTTAAATCTGCAATAAAAGGATCTCTGAATATGCTAATATAATTGTTGAACACATAGAAAATAAATTCTTACAATTTTCTTGATAAGAAGTAATTTTGTCACGTCAGAATCACTAAATTTCTTTATAGAATGCCTGCTTTATATTTCAGGCGACGCGAAAAACTAGCTTTAATTTAAGTAATAATAGCAGTATACTAAATGGATAAAGGGAGCTTCAAATTGTTCTAAATTTTTAACGAAATAGCGTGATGTACCGCGTTGTTCAATAATGTGTCGTAGTCCTAATAAGTTTTAACAGGATAATGCCCCTTGCTTATCAATAATTATTTCATTGGTCACAGAACTGATAGCTGCTAAATCCTTTATTTTAAAAAATTTATAAACAAGACACAATTTTCTAAGTCTAATTTTGAAATAAGGTTCAATAATTTTTCTACTTCTGGCTGAAGTGCTAGACATAGACTGATGGTCAATTTTGAGATGAGTAATATTATCTACAGAAATATAAATATTCACCATTTTGTGATGTTTAAGGTAACTCGCATTGGACGCAAGAATAATCTCGCTGTTCTATATTAAATTGTGATCAATTTTACTATGTGCGATTGATGATATAAAATAATTTATTTTCTTTCATACTAGTTTTTGCTGCAAGCTATACTCTTTCCATGACAGATAAGCAAGAACCAGATCGTACTATATATCCTCAAGAGGTATTTTTTTCTAAAACATATCAAACACAAGTTGTAATTCAGTAACAGAAATCAATGGAAAAATACACATTCATAAAATTATTGTTTATTTATAGTATTCTGTATTTTCACACAGCAGTTTTTCCGCTACTTGATGAGTCATATGATCACATATTTATTTTAACATGTTTAAATTGGGGAAGAATATAGAATTTTGATTAACGGATATTTCAGATTCCAATAGATAACGATTTTTGACACTCTTAATACTGAAAAACTTTAGCGATACAGTTTCTTCCTTTTATTTCCTTTACTTTGATATATATGTTAAAGAATAAAACAGAAAAAGAATATCCACCTTCAAAATAATCAATACGAGAAGACTCTTTTATACCTCTTCATATGTTAATTTTTATTTTTAGGTAATGAAATGTGGTGGTGAAGCACATAAAACTTATTACTGTTTTGCCGATTATGGTGGACCTCTATTGGTAGACGGAAAACAGTATGGAATAATATCTTATGTTCGTACTGATCCAGGTGGCGTGTGCGGTGAATACTTGGGAATTTTCTCGCCAGTCGCCTATTTTAGACAATGGATTAAGACTATAACTGGAATTTAGACAGAAACGAGCACTCTGGATAACAAATATACTTACTCTATCTGCTAACGTTTGCAAACTTATAATGGTATAATAAACATTTTTCATTCAATGAATGTATTTTTATCAAAAATTCCTAAGTTTTTTTCATAAAAGAATCTATAAGTACAAAAGCCTTGTGGCAGCTCTAAATTGGTAAGATAGTTTTCACGATGACTGCCCTTTACTGCTTTAGGTCTCTATAGTTTGATTGCAGAAGAAATCAGCAAAAAATACATTTGTACTTGGCAAAAAAGCTGTTTAGCTTTTGACACACCATATCCAAAATAAATCGAAAAAGGGTAATCGTTTTATATGAAAGTTTACAGTCTATAAGGGCAACTAGAATTGCTTTATTACTATTAGACCATTACATGGGCGCTACTTGTATGGATGGCTTAGTAGTTTTATGTAAGTATACTAGACCATAAATGTTATCTTTAGAAAAATTTCAGTTCGCCGATTTATAATAGTAATTGTCAAAGTTAAAAATTGTGTTTGACTTGGGAACTAATTTGAATTGCGACATTTAACCTTATTTTCAAACAAAAATATGTTTTTATGTAACACCTATTATGATTATGAATAGTGAAATAAGTCGGACAAAAATCCTTTACTTCTCTGTTTTTGTTAGGTATAGGAGCTTACTTTAATATAGCTGTTTTTATCTTAGCTTGTGGCTGGGTGTCTCTTAATAGTGCCATGTTCACAGCTTAGTAGATCAGTTACTTCATAGTTAGCCTACCTGGTTTATTGAGTCCTGTGAATTATTAACTGTAGTATGTCAGATTTGGTTTTCCGTGATTTTTACTTCAAATTTTGACAAAATATTCTTAAATCGTCTACACTTTTAGATATCTTTAAATAAGCCTAGTTAGAATAAACCTGGGAGTGCTTTATAATATTTGCAATACCTTGGTTTGAAATGTTTGAATACTAGTAAGATTGACCATGATTACGAAAGACCATGTAGGTACATCATAAGACCTCACTAGAACTTTATAAATTATTAACTAGATCCTTGGTCTAAGTTTTCTTTTTCGACTCAATGGGCTATAGATAATTCCTAGATGTCTATTGAATTTTTGTCAAATAAAATTGGTGTTCTCGGACCAGTTCAGCTGCTGGTTAAAGATGATCCCAAGTATTTAACTTTCAATTTACCATGATTATTGGAAGTATTAATCTACCAATTAGAAGCCCGCAGTGTAACTTTGAAAGGTAAATGGTTTTAGTTCAATTTGGAAATATTTGAAATGTTGTCGGTTTCTGAAGATTCCTTAATATAAATGATTTTAATATGTACTGAATTGATTCAAATCTAAGTAAAAGTATTACTTCACATCGCAAGAAATTACCAGAAGAAGTGAAAACTTTTCTTATTGGTAGTGTACGGTAGATCGGTTTTGAACTCATTGGTTCTCGTCAGTACATAGCAGTGGACATAACCATAAGAAAAGTGTATCCTTTATTATAAGTTGTTTATATGAATCTAAATAAAAAGTTCAATACAAGCTGCGACATCTTCCGGAATTTCATGCAATCTGATCAGAAACATCCTCTGTGAGATATATTTAAGCAGTAGATGATGAAAAATATACTTGCAGCTGGTATACATAAATAAATAAATGTATATTTAAAAAAAACTAACTGACAAAGCGTTATATTATAATCCTACAGAGGTTTTTCAAGAAAAGACACAATATCTCACAATAAAGGGAAAAAAGAAAACAAATGTTGATTTATTTCACCAAATCATTAGAGTGTAGTGGAAAGCTAGTAGCAGTATCAACGAGCAAAAATGCCGAACTAATCCCTTATGCTGAAGAGTAGGGGTGGGTTATTCAGAGCGCCATTGCATCGACGCTAGGCTGAATGCAAAAATTTTTCACGATGTTGTTAGGAACTATTTTTCAACTTTACTTTTTAAAATTGGCTATCAATAATAAATAAAAGATTCAAACGCAAGTAGCATGTGGGACAAATAAAACTCGATAGAGATAGTAATAACAAAAATATTTAATTAAAATTTAAAATGTGGAGTTTTGTCGTAAGCTAATAAATGAACATCGAATAGAAAAAGAGAACTCCAACAGATTCACAACAGTCAAAGAAATAAAAATGAATCTAAATTTAACAAATTCATGACATAAAAAGAAAAGAAAATAATGTTCTTCATGGAGAAGATTTACCAGTTCCAGCGTCCCCAGCAAAATTGGTGGAAGATTTAGAAATATATGATGATAAGGCAGAATCCGATAATGCATCAGGGAAGGACGATTCTTATTTTCCCGAATGTTAAGGAAAATCACCCCATTAAATCGAACAACCTGAATTAAATAATCTAGTTCGGGGCCTCCACTTGTCCAAAGAGCATGCTGAAGTATTAGGGTTTAAATTACAACAATGGAATTTACTAGCCACTGGAAACAAAATTAAAATATTTAAGAATCGTAATCAGGAGCTATCCTCGTTTTTTACTCTATAAAATTTTTGTTTGTGCTAATTCAAATAGTGTGATGGAAAAATTAAGATTTGTACATAATCCAGACGAATGGCGCTTATTTATAGATTCATCTAAAATAAGTTTAAAAGCAGTTCTGCTGCATAATGGCAACAAAAGAATCTCTATTCCTCTTGCACATGCAGTTGATATGAAGGAAACATATAATAGTATGCAACTTATTCTAATTGCAATAAGCTATGATACGTTGCAAATATGTGGTGACCTAAAAGTCATAAGACTATTACTATGGTTTTAGGGGGAATTTACGAAGTATTGCCATTTTCTGTGTCTTTGGGATAGTAAAGCAACACAGAGCCATTATCAAGTAAAATAATGGCTTTCGAAAGATCAATATATTCCAGATCAAGATAACGTAAAGAATATACCTTTTGTTGATCCCAAAAAAGTACTATTATCTCCATTACACATTAAATTCGGATGGATTAAAAATTTCGTTAAAGCATTAGATAAAAAAAGAGATGCGTTTAAATATCTTAAACAAATTTTTTCTAAACTAAGTGATGCTAAGCTTAAACTCCCACAGACAGCCATTATAACATTAGTAGCAATTTTTTTTTTGTATTTGTTGACTAGTGTTATATACGTATAAATAATTTTGGAATATTATATTTGCAAAAATAGAATTATCAAATATTTAATCTATAGTGTTCTCAAGATATTCTTATGAAACATATATATTGATTTTATAAGACATTGTAGATTACCATAATAATGTTTATACCGTCAAAAAATTTTATCAAATATTCTTGTAAATCAGTTATAAAGTATCAGAACAACATACCTTATTAAAACAACAATAGAATAATAGACGAAGTACTTGATTTGATTAGAGTTTTAAAAAATGTTATTTAATTATAAATATTATTGGTGTTTAAAACGCATTAAATTTTTTGCAATTTTCCTTATTTGCTCAAAAATTAACCGAAATTTCTGCGTGTCTATCATTTTTAACTGACTTCAAAAGAAGATGAAATTCTGTATTTGATCTATGTTGTATGAAGGTTCACCTTACTCGAAGACATTTGTTCAAAAATATTTTAATGGATTATTAGCATTTCAGGAATTTGCGCAACACTATAGTTCTATTGACAAAAGTTTTCTACTACCTTATTATTGGAGGCACACCTGCTGGAATTTTCGAATTTTTAAAAAGAGAGAAACAGAAACTGCGCAGCACTTGGACCAGACAGTCATTACCTATGTGCAATAACACTAGTTCAGGTTAGTCCAGCTAATCTGAATTAAACAGTACTAGGGTCAGAAAGTTTTTACTATGTACAATAAAATTTCTACTTAAATTCTCAACTTTTTGACACATTACTTAATTATGCTCGCTTCTACTCCCTCTTTCTGACCAATGTCACCATTACTTATCCTTAAATAACATAAAATAATCTTCGTTACCTACTTAGTTTTAAAACAATATATAAAATACGTAAAGATATCTTGGAAATTGCATTACCTCGCAGTTTTTCACCATAGACTAGTAGTTACTCGTTTCCAACATTAAATATGTCTGCAGTAATATTTAATCTATTACTTACCTTACACAGAAAAATTAATTTCAACTAAAAATAAAAAATTGAGTGTCATCTATATTAACGGACTTAAAACAAATACAAAAACCAGTGCCACATATTCTATCCATTAAAAAAGAATATCGATTTTATATAAATCGGTTAGTATTTTTACAGCGGAAATATGGGCAATATATTAGACCATCACAAATGTAAGTGCATCAGCAAATAAAATATTTATAATAGATAAGGACTTCCTCAGCTCTATAAAAACTACCAAATTTTTTATTCCCTAACGTCCCTCGGTTAAAAAAATCGATTGTCTCCAGGGAAAGAAGACATATCGCGAACAAGAGCATTCATTTTGGATTTTCAACCGATTCTGGTCTAGAGAAAATGAGTGAGTGGTTGCTCTGGCCAAAAATCTGATCAGTTCAATACTCTAAATAGTATTTTCCATAAAAATAAATTTGAATTAGGCCCTTAACTTCAAATAAGGTACATAATATAAAAATACTTACTTCACCAACACTCCCAACATTTGGTAACTAGGAAAGAATGTGTAATTTTCATGAGAATTGGTATCGGTCATATTTGCCTTATTTAATATTTAATAAAAAATCCAGGACAACCCATGTGTCCTTCTTGTAATAAATCACTGACTGTACAAACCATATTTTTTTAATACTGTATCTTTGCAGATCAATCAACATGCGACAAAAAAAGTATTATCTTGTTTCTTGGTATTCTACTTATAATAAAATTTAACTTATCCTATCTATTCTGTTGTCGGTAAATATCAATTTTTGTTTAACTAGATGATCTATTGAATATCCATCAGTTCATCTGGAATTTTATTCTATGGATTAACGTAGCACAGAGCTTTTTTTTATCGGGTAGCTTTCTACATTCAATAAGCTGGTGCTCTCAACAAAACTTCGGTATTCAATTATGCATCCAAAGTTTTATCTTTGGATAAATGTTATCATTTTGTAACAAGTATTAAAGCTCTCCTATATAATATCATCAATGAAGCCAACTTATTAACTCTTTGTTAAAATACCAAGGTTGATTTATGATGCTGGTTAGAAATTTTTTAAAATAAATTTAAAAAATGTTCTCGATTTCGGAAAGATCCATATGATAGTGGTTGCCGTCGCAATCAAAAATAGGGAAAATAATCTTATGAAGAAGATAATTGATAATGGAAATGTAAAATTTATAGTATTAAATCGTTAAGAGATTCATCATGAAAGAGGATAATTGTTAATAAAATTAACAGATAGCTGAACGTCTCGAAAAACATTTGAAAAAATTATTGGAAGAAGCCAGTCAATAGTTGAATTTATAATAAAAAAATGAGAAGCAACCCAAAGAATAAAAATATAACAGGGAGAGGAAGTAAAAATATTTCGATCTATGGACAAAAACAAGAAATGATAAAAAAAAGTTACAGGAAGTCATTAATTAACTGAGACGGAAATAACGGAAGGTATCGCATGTAGCAATAATTATATTCTTAAAAAAAGATAGATTCATAGGCACGAATGAGCAGATGATCATTAATAAAAGAGAAAAATTGAAAAATGCCTGAAGTTAGTTTAGAGTCATTAGGACAAAAATATTGAATATCGGAAAATTGTGATGTCGCGGGAGAGAATAAATTGAGAGTTTGAGAATGAAATGAGAAAGTAATAATTTATCGTGTCGTGAAGTGGGCGCCCTCAATATACTGAAGGTTGTTAAAGAGTGGATAATGAGAAATGTACTATTTTTATTGGAAACGCCAGTCTCCCGATGTTAACCTCGTTGATTAATTGCGGTTAGAACTCAAGAAAAATGTGGAAATATATGAAATTTTTAACTATGAAGAATTAAGGAACTTTATTGGTCCAAAATTGAAATAATTTGATTTTTTTGAAAATTGGTGAAATCGATTAATAATAGCTTACAAGAAATTATAAAATAAGCAGGATACTCTATATATTGTTTCAATTTTTCACAATTAAAATAATTGAATTTAAATTTTTATCTCAGATAAATCGGAAAAAAAAATAAAACGATAAACAATCAACAACAATGAACAATTTTTATTATTCACAGCCTGATAAAAATTGAAGTAGTCGACATTTTTCAAATACATGGCAATATAGCACTTAAAACATAATGTTTTTGTCATTATTTTAATTATGTTTTTTTTAAGTTCATTTATGAGAACACGCATTTTATTGTACTTGGAAGTTTATTGTAAAGGATACAAAGAAGACTTTTCAAGTATATTATGAATGAATGAAACTTTCCTTAGAAAAATGCTGTGGTTTTAAATTAGCCTTAAAACATATTTTTCTTCACAAATTATCTACTTGCATAGGAGTTTTTCATAATGCTATATTGTAAATTAAATGACTGCAAGATATATAATACATTTATTGTAGATTGTTTTATTAAAATTATTTTTTAAGTTAGGAATTACAAAATGAGATAAATTAAGTTTTTGCATATGTATTCCATAGTATCTCCCCATGAAAAGCTGTCACCCAAAAACATACCCAAATATCTAATAGCTTCAGAAAGAATTAAGTTAGAATCATCAATATAGTAATCAAATTTTCTATTATAAAAGTTAATAAAAAAGGTTTTATCGTTGTTGTTATAAGTTAATTTTTTTACACAAATATTGAAATTTTTCTATTACACTTTTGGCGTATGTCTGAAGTCGTTCAGGGTGGTCCTATGATATTACCAACGCAGTATCATCTGCAAATACTACTATATGTTATTTAATTATAAGTTGCCGTAAGTCGTTTATAAATAATAACAACAAAAATGGCTCCAGGACAGAACCCTGAACGACTCCCATAAAAAGTTCTATTTGCTTTAATACAAATTTTCCTATTTATCAAAATGAATGATATTCAGCAGTTTGCGTTCCCTCGAATTCCTATAAATCAAGTTTTTAAGTATGGTATATGAAATACAGTTAAAATATATTAAAATATTGAACGATTTTCCCATTATTAGAAAACAAAAGAATAATCAAATAAACTCATTATACTGTAATATAACATTTGATCTGTGAAAGGAGTTATGTAGCGTATTTTTTCCCTGATTGCAAGAAAGAATGCTTTAAATACCAGCAATAGGAATAAAAGGGCACTCAGGTTTTTTCACAGACGTTAAATTATCTTATTCCTTTAGTTGTAGAAAGAATAGAATAGTTTTATTAATTGTGCTTATATAAAAATTAAGCTTAAGATGCTCACAGGCCAATTCGTGAATCAAGCACCCGGTATAGAATAGCTAACGCCCTCAGCACGTAACGATCGAAACCTTCGAACTTTAAGGGAAAGAAATTGACGTTTACCAGGTTCCATCGGGTAATATGGTACAAACGGGAATCAGAGGGGTGTCGAGGGGTGTAAGATTCGAAGACACTGTTTTAAGGAATAGTAAATGTCAGTCACAGTTTGAATGTCGATAGAACGTTACCGTGAATACCAGTGCCGTAGAATAATTACGTCACGGGTATAATCGTCGGGAAAGAAGGTAATCTTTGTTTAATTTGGGAAATTAAGGGATTATCGTTTGTTATTTTAGTGGGGCATTTAGCGATTTTCATCGGTTCGATTAAATAATATAAATAGCTGTTTTTCGCGTTTTATTTCTTTTTTTTTTGTTTAATATTTTATTAAGATATTTATACGTGTTTTTTTTTTCAAAATTGAGTTTTACGTTTTTGGTTAAAATAACGGCCGAGAAGAGCAACTGTGGTAGTTTTTCGTAATTGTTATTAGTTTTAAGTTTCTCATTGTAAATAGTTTGTATTTCTATTTATTTTTGTAAAATAAATTTAAGTGTTTTGAGAAACTTGTTTTATTCAATTTAAATAAAACCTTCACGCGAATTACTTGCGGGCGCGCTGTTGCGAGACCTACAAAACACGAGATGTCTACTGACCAACTAATTAGCAGCCTTTTCTGAGTCCTGAAGATCTGAGTCATGGTTGTGGTAAGCTTTAATAACCGTAGTGTTTGGTACTAAAGCTGCAAGAGAGAAGATGCACGACCAAACTTCCAGAGTATCTTTATTACTGTGATATTTATTTGTAGGTTATTAAAATAGTTACTAATTAATATAGGGCAAAAAATGATTATAGATAAAATGATTAACGCTACCTCAATATGTCATTGGCCAGAGTCTATAATCAAATTCTGTCACACTGTTACGGTTTTTTCTCTTTAAAATCGTTCACTGGGTTCGCAGAATAAAACACAATACCTTTCACTAATACTTCCAATACTTATATTATCACTCTCTTATTACTGCTACTCAATCTTCACTATTCAAATACCACTATACAACTCTTAACTATACAAGTATACGACTAACTCTACTTTGTTTATACTATTTCTATTTATATACCTATGGAAATTCCTATATAAATCTAAAGCATAAAAGTTGAAATCTATCTAGAAATATGACACATCGATACGCTATTTCTTTCGGCACATTATAACAAAGATGAATCATCCCGTTGGAATATTTTGTTGTATACGAGGACGTATCAATAAGTTTTTTCTTAGTCGTTCTTAATAATACTAACGACCTAATTTTTTTCCTGTGTTTGAAATAAAGGTGCCTGCTAAGAAAAAGTAGCTTTCTTCAAAAAAACCTAGAGAACCTAGAAATATTATAAATCTGGGATTTAGTTGGATCAGGTTAATAAAACACCTTATGTAACGCCTTGCTGTAATTGTCGACCCCAATATATTACTTCCTAGAAATGTTTTCATTTATTTTGTACGCAAGATATCTAGCTGTATAGTCCTGAGGATGATCTCATAGAGGTCGAAACGTCGATAAATACAGCAAAGTGCTCCATAAGTTGTTTTATTGACCTGGTCCAGTTAAATCTCAGATTTATAATCAGTTGAGGTCACTGGCATTTGGAATGAAAGAGAAATATTTTCTTCGGATCGAATAAACCACTTATACTAACTTGTTTAAAAAAATTGTGCATATTCAAATTCCGACAATATGCATTTTTGTGTGGTTGATACATAATTAAATTAATTATTCATATTTAAATACCCAAAAATTCCCAAAATTTATTAGTTAATCGGTTATCGAAAAACAATAATTTTTTTCGTGGCTATATTTAAACTTATTTCCATGAGACATTTGACTTTAATAAATTAAAGGTATTTTACCATCATGTCGTTAGTGAAAATTAATGGACGCACGCCTTTCCAAATTGCTGCGGAAAGTACAATCATGCGGGCTACTGTACTAGTATAGCCTCAACTAAAAATATGAATGAAAGAAATTATAATTCCCAAGGAGATAAGTTGAACCCGATAACGATTAGTTTCATTTTTTTATATTCATATATTTTTTTGGTTTATTAAAAAATAAAATGGTTCAAAGTTGAAAACCTTTTCAAAGACTTTTTAAATTTTTTTGAATTGAACAAACAATTAAATTTTAAGAAAAAAAATTAGGATTAAAATTTTTCCTGTTTGGTGTCCAAGCATTGCGATGAAGAAGGCAAACGAAAATCATCTCGTTAAATCTTCCTGGTACAATTAGCGTGGCAGAAGAAATATTACAAATGACACTCAGTTCCGGGCAGCCCTTTAATGGACATAAGGGGCGAAGAATCAACGGGTGTTTTAAAATAGCATGGGCATAATAGTGACAGGGGAAATCGAAAAATACGTGAAAACATTTATACCACATTCAGACAGAATACTTCTTGAATCAATATCGACATAATACAAATATATGCTCCTACCACTGACAAAGGCGAAGAACTAGTCGAAGAATTTTATGAACACCTAAAGGACGTGATGAAATATGTTTAAAACAACGAAGACATTTCACGGCGACTTTAAAGCAAAAGTTGGGAGCAAGTCGAAGAAGGGCATAGTGGGAAAAATTAGGCTTGGCATTAGGAACGATCAAGGAGACGGCCAGGTACAGTTCTTCAGATAGAATAAATTGTATGTAACACCTGTTTCAAACTACCACCAAAAGGACTTTATACTTGGAGATCCCCAGTAGACCCCAGGACACATAGTGTGCAATCAAATTTACTCCTCAGAAATGCTTTCAAAATGCCCATCCCCAGGTCACCACATGTAAAAATTTGTGACCAGTACAGGCTAATTAGTTTAATCAACATCATAACAAAAGTATTTACTAAAATTAACCGTAATCGTATATATGCAAAATGCATATCAAATATGGCAGAGAACCACCTTGGCTTTAGAAGTGGCTTCAGGATCCGAGAGGCGGTTTTTTCCCTGCAACTGACATTAGATTAAGCAATAACCATAGAACACGTTGAAAAATATATCTATTTGGGAACCATCGTTCATGAACAGTGGCACATGACGACAGAGATCAGATCTAGAATTAAAAAGGCGAGACAGCAGAGACATTTCATTACCACTAAAAATCAGATTTGTAAAATGTTACGTCTTCCTGGCCTTACTATATGGGGTGGAAACCTGGACTATGTCAAAATAACTCATGAAAAAGCTCTTCGCCTTTGAAGTGTCGGTGTAACGACGAATTCTAAAAATATCCTAGATGGATCACATCACAAACCAGGAAGTGTTGAGAAGGATTGACAAGCAGCAAGAAATTACGCTCGCAGTAAAGAAAAAGGAGACCCAACTTGGCTTTAGAAGTGGCTTCTGGACCCAAGTGGCTGTTTTTTACCTGCAAGTGCTTATACGAATATCCAGATATATGAACCGGGATGTGAATATACGTTTCATCGAATTTCAAAAGCCCTTAAAAATGTAAAAGACGAAAAACTTATAAAACTTCTTAAAGCTGAGAGCCGAGATTCTCAAGACATCAGAATCATAATAAACCTATACTGGAGTCAGTCTGCAACAATAAAAAGCCATGGAAACTTGTCAAAAAATATTCAAATAAAAAAAGGAGTCCACCAAGGATGTGTTCTATCACCTACACTGGTCAATATATAGTCGGAAACCATTTTTGATAAAGTACTTCATGATGCCGTAGTGGGAGTGAGGGTGAATGTGGGATCCATAAATAATATCAGATATATGGATGATACTGTCATCTTAACTAATAGCATTGAAGAGATACAGGGCCTCCTAAAAAGAGTCAACGACTTATCTGAAGTATTTGGGTTAAAATTTAATGTATCAAAAACAAAATGGAAGTCAATTAATAAAAACCGACATTAGATAAAAGAATAACTGTAGGACATATATACGTATTTGGGAACCATCATTCATGAACAATGGCACATGACGACAGAGATCAGATCTGGAATTGAAAAGGCGAGGCAGTAGAGACATTTCATTACCACTAAAGATCAGATTAGTAAAATGCTGCGACAGAATTTGATCATAGACTCTTGCAAATGATATATGGTGTTAGCGTTAGCCCTTTCATCCATAATCGCTTTACTTCCTCATATTAATTAGTAGCTCTTTTGATAACCTATTATTAAATTTTACAGCAATAAAGACATTCTGGAAGTCTGGACGTTCATCTTCTCTCTTGCAGCGTTAGTACCAAACAACTATGGTTATTTAAGCTTACCACAACCATAACTCAGAACTTCAGGACTCAGACAAGGCTGCTAATTAGCTGGACAGATGACCCCTCTTGTTCACAGCTATTTACAAAGAGAAACTTAAACTAATAAATAACAATTGCGAAGTAACTTACATAATAGCTGTTATTAACCAAAAATGTAAAACCTAATTTTGAAAAAACACGTATAAATAGCTTACTAAAACATTAAACAGGAAAAAGAATAAAATGCAAAAAAAACAGCTATTTATATTTCTTAATTCAATAGTATTAAAAATCGCGAAATACTCGACTAAAATAACATACGATATTTCCTTAATTTCCCAAATCAACTGAAAACAAATCGAAACAAAGGTAACCTTTCCCCACGATTATACCAATGACGTAATTATTCTACGGCACTGGTACACACGGTACCGATTTAACGACTTCCAGATTGGAACTGACTTTAATTAATTTTTGAAAATCAAATGCAACTTTCATCCCTTGGAACCTCCCCTGTTTTAGACGCGTTGGTTCCGACATGCGTGCTTTTCTACCAATTGAACGTACTTCCGCGATGCATCCCCACCCGCGAAAGGTAGTTTTCGATCCCCTGATTCATAGATAGCATAAGTCATCCATACGTCGAATTTAATTTAATTTAAAACTGACCAGAGCTCAAAATTAATAGTTATTTTACACAAATGTAATCGGTAACTATTCTACACTTATACTAAAAGATCGTGTAAGAACCCATGGAAAAAACCCCTAGGTGTTAACCATTTACACATTTTCTTATTCTTATTTTCGTCAATTGGGGAAAAAATGGGTAACAGACGTGAACTTTGTACATAATAACAAATACTAATATTGCATTTTAGTGATTTTATTTTAATATTCTTCTGTTTTCTTATGATGGGAAAATTTGCTCAGTTTAAGTTAAAGAAAGCTCTCACACGGTCGCCTACATGTGGTTATAAATTTAGCGCTTAACCTTAGCCCCCTAACGAAGTTGATGTTAAGACTATTAGGTTACTTTTACAGATTTATATTAAAATCTTCGAGAGGGTAGAACCGTTTAGATTTTGTGTCACATAAACTGACTGAGTTTATGTTGTTTTGTTAGGAAAAAATTAACTACCCCAAAAGTAAAAAAAAAACTTAAGGTTAAGTATGTTAATGGATTTATATCGCCCTGATATGTCACTATATTTAGATAGACATTTCAACCTTATACAGAGGGACTCAAGTAAATTCTTCCATTTAGTAGAATTTTATATAAAGTTAATAAATGTTAAAATAATTAAAAATCACAATGAACTTTTGTTCCCTTACAATGCTACGTCTTCCCAGTCTTACTATATAGGGTCGAAGCGTGAACTATGACAAAACAACTTATGAAAAAGCTCTCGGCCTCTGAATTGTGGGTGTATCGACGAATTCTAAAAATATCCTTGACGGATCACATCACAAACGAGGAAGTGTTGAGAAGGAATGGCAAATAACAAGAAATTGCTCTCGCGGTAAAGAAAAAGGCGCTGGAATACCCTGGCCATATAATAAGATACAACAAATGTCTCCAACAACAACTTAACCTACAGGAAAACATCGATGATAGGGGAAGTCAAGGCAGAAGAAGAAACTCAAGGATGAACAACTTGCGAAAATGGTTTGTACTAACGTCTGTCCAATTATTTAGACTAGCCATCAACAAGATATGAATTGTTATGTTAATAGGTAACGTCCGCAGTGAATGAGGCAAAACAAGAAGAATAACGTGCCCAAAATTATTTTACGAACTTCCAAAAATTCAAAGCTAGTTTTTCTAATTTTTTGAAATGAAACACTCTATATACTTCAGTTAATGTAACGTAGAATTTACGGAAGAATATGTTTTGGTGAAACTAACATAGTAGTTTTTCAAAATATTTGGAAATAATTTTTTGTTATCCCTCGACTAATTAGTGTATACTAAAATAAGCAATAAAAATGAACATCATGCATTTGTTAAACAAATATAAAGCTGTTTCAGAATGTTGATTTCATTTTCTGAAATTTTGGATGTTAACAAAAGAGTAGCGGTTAGTGATTGTTCAGTCACACTACTAGTTGTTGGATGCTAAATGTTTTAAGGCTTATTAAGTCCAATGTACTACCTACTATCTTACTGTTTTCTGATTATGAATTCAGCATTTTTGCAGATATTTAAATGTCGATTTTCAAAAAATCAAAATATTGAGAACATAAAATTTGTTAATTATATTTTTGAAAAAAACCTTAAAATATTCCAAATATTAAATGATTTTTGCGTCAGCCTTAATTGTTTAGATCTCTGCCCCATATAGTACCACTGGCCAGACGTATGATCTTATCATTCTCGGTCGAAGTTTTAGGTTGAGGTTATCATTGCAGAAAAGTGGTTTCACTTTTTGAAAAGTTGCTCTAGCAGTCTCTATTCTACACCTTATCTCTTTATCTGGGTTTGTATTTTCGGTGATATAAAATCCAAGATATTTAAAATGAGTTACCTTGTCTATACTTTTTCCTTCTATTTGTATGGAAGCGTTAAGATGAGATTGTCTACTAAAGACCATAAATTTTGTCTTTTTAATATTTATGTTGAGCCCCATTTCTTGACCCTGAGTGTTAACACAGTTTAATAGATGTTGCAGGTCTTGTAGTTTGCCGCTTAGGATAACTAAAATTAGCAGTAAGCCGAAATAGTTCAAGTTTTCCAAAACATCATCATAATTATAGTTTTTCAGTTAATAAGAAGGGAATGATGATTCAGTATTACATGCAACAAATGTAAAATTTTGCACCTCAGCGATTGTTTGTTAGTGATGACCACACATAAAGAAATGCATTACCATTTTTTAAGCATCATTATCCAGAAGTTCTAATTGATAAACTTATCGTCATCTTCCCTTTTCAATTATTTAGATTTGTAAGGATACAGTCATTAGATTTTTATTTTGGAATATTTTAAGAATAAATTATTTATTTCCTCTGGTAAATAATATAAAATTTTTGGATTAGAAATAATAAATTCTACTTATTTGGAATTGACGTTTTAGCAAAGAATAAAGTTATCACCTTCTTTGGTTCTCCTCCGGACCTATTACCACCATATCTTTGGTGAAGGGATGGTACAATATATTTCAAATTTCTGTGATGAGCATTCAAGATATAAAACAATCCTTTAGAATGGACCAAGTGAAACCACATTTAACTTGTTTTGACTAAATGTCAAAGTGAAAAGTTTTATTTGCTAAAAACTATGGTGGTTTTAACATATTTTTCGATGTCACTATTTGTACTATCTATATACAACTCAACATCAGT
The DNA here is from genome assembly GCA_034092305.1 of Diaprepes abbreviatus. Lineage (NCBI taxonomy): Eukaryota > Metazoa > Arthropoda > Insecta > Coleoptera > Curculionidae > Diaprepes > Diaprepes abbreviatus. Next base: position 10,783,618 of record JASJET010000002.1, on the reverse strand, counting down.
GAAGACATCTTTCACCCTTTTTACCTCATAAATATTATATCCCGAAAAAGAAATAAAAAATTTAGCTCTGTACTGTTCATTCCCATGGTCCAGAGATCATTTGTGTAAAATTTCAGATTTCTAGATTAAGAGAATGAAGAGAGACATACAGAAAGACCTTTAGGATATATATATATATATATATATATATATATATATATATATATATATATATATATATATATATATATATATACGCACAGTAGAAACTAATAGATTTAACCAGGAAAATTAGCGAATGCTAGTCAATTCAAGGATGTATAAGACTAAAAATTATATTTTCTTCTAAAACAATCAATAGTCCAATCGAAGGACCAAAGTAAATTTATAAATACCGAAATTTTTTAAGTGCTTAAGCTAGCCTAGCTCACATCATTGCCAGATTCGGGTCCGCCAAAAAGAATTGCTAATTAGCAATAAAAACAGAATTTTCTCAAAAATTAACTTTTTGGTATCTGTTCGCAGCAAGGCAATAAGAAATATTTCATCATAATTCTTTCACTATTACTGAGTTTCCACATTTTTTCATAACTGACACTCGACTAGGATATATAGGATGTCCGGTAAGTACCTCCTAATTTCTCGAGAGCATACCGTAAAGATCAAAATAACCATACATTGTCATAGAAAAAATTTCCTAAAGTGCCCCTTAATAACAGAGATACAGAGCCATAAAGGGGTACCCAGCGAATTACCTTATCGGTTCTAAGTTTAGAACCGACTTATATAATTTATTGAAATTTTAATATTTTTATGAAGACCTCAAAGACTCATTAAATTATACAGTAGATGTTTTAAATCATTAAAGAAGTTAGAAATTGACTTATTTTTTAAATACTTTGGTTATTCCTCTTCAAAAAAGGTACTTTTAATTTATTTCGAAAAAAACTGTCGGTTTTCGAGATAAATCGATTTTTATGCGAAACACTCAAAAGTTACTATGCTAAACACAAACAGGTAAAAATCAGCTTGTTGTTGTTAATACCTACATAATGAATTACTATTGACGAAACATGTCAAAACTGCCCTTCAAAAAATGGAAGAAATTCAGAGTATGCTAATATACATTTAATTTATAATGAAGCGCTGTCAAATTCTTCGAAGGCAAGAAGACTTTATGCAGAAAGATTTCTAGCTCGAACTTGCCAAGTCCAAAAACCTTTCATAGGGTCGATCGAAGCTTAAGGGAAACAGGTAAAAGATGATTACAAAACAATTATCAGAGTAAACGAATTAATTTTTTACATGTTTTATTTGGGGTCATGTAGAGGAATATGTGCAAGATATTGCTGACTACCCTTTAAACAGCATAAGAAAGCTCACGACACAAAACAATGTTACAAAATGGATTGTACATGAAACTCTAACAGAACAGTTACTTCACCCGTAGCACGTTGAAAAAGTACAGGTAATGTTTCCGGATGATTATCCTGCAAGACATTAATACTGCCACTGGTTTACACCGCAAAATAACATAAATCTAAATTTTTTTAACCTAGTTTTTTTTAGCGATGAGGCTGGTTTTACAAGAGGTGACATAATAAACTAACACAATTTCTATTTTTGGGCTGATGAAAACCCGCACGCTATAATTCAAAACAAACAGCATTAAAAGCTTATTGTAAATGTGTGGGCTGGCATCAGAAATAACTTTATAGGTTCATTTGTTTTGGAAGAAAGATTCAATGGTGAGATTTATTCACAATTTTTGCAGCAGAATTTCAATAATTTTTTTTTCAAGTTTTTAGCTCTGTAATATTACACCTATTAAAAATTAGGCCCAACGGGTCTGACTGCAAGTCCGTTCCTGACTTCTCTGATAATCTAAAAATCTACTGTAGTATGATTTAATGAATATTTATGATCTCTATAAAATATTAAAATTTCATTAAATTGTACAAGTCGGTTCAAAATTTAGAGCCGATAAGGTAAATTGCTGGGTACTCTTTTAAGCCTCTATATCTGAGTTTAGGCGCACTTTAGCAATTTTATTTTCTATGACAAAATAGGAGGATTTGACTTCTCTAGTATATTCCCGAGAAATTAGGTACTTACTGGACACCCTGTATAGCCTTTGAAAAAGTGTTAATCAAAATTGTGTCAACTTACCCCATAATTGTTGACTTCTAAGGTGATTACGGTTAAAAAAAGTCTACATAAGCTATCCCCATAAATTATTTCTGAAAATGGTAACAAACACAAACTGTTAAAAAAAAATGCGTTTTGGAAAATAGAAAGATGGATTGGAAATAAGGTTACATAATCATTAATAATTAAGTTTATTATATTTTCTAACGTTCACCCATAGATAGATAGATAGATAGATAAATTTATTTCATTACATTTGTACAGAAAACTACTATTGTAATATGTCACAAAACAAAAAAAAAATAAGGTTAAAACTATCAGTAAATTACATTAAAAAAGTCCTAACAATATGCTCTAGAAGAAGTCTCCATGTACTCATCCACCGAACAACAATGTCACCGAAGAACCATCAACCACTCCACGTCCATTCATGAAAAACAAATTCCGTTTTTTTTCTTTATTCAGTTTAAGGGAATTATTAGCAAACCAACATCTCGCACGCTCTCCCATAACAGACATTTCCTTCATTAAACATTCTGGGTCTCTACTTTTACAAATTAGCGCAGTGTCGTCAGCGTAACAGATACACAGATCCGGTGACAAATGCCTAAAGAGATCATTGATACATATATATATATATATATATATATATATATATATATATATATATATATATATATATATAATGAAAAGAAGAGATCCCAATACGGAACTCTGCGGTACTCCACATCGTACCGCCATAGGCTCAGAAAGCTCTCCATCATATGCGACTGCCTGCTTTCTATTTGATAAGAAAGATGAAAGCAAATCGAGGGGAATGCCTCTTACACCGTATCTATGAAGCTTTCTACTCAAAAGTTCATGAGAAACACAATCAAAGGAACGATTGACGTTGCACAATGAGAGCCCCACGCTTTCCCCACCTTCTGTTCGCTCAACCGTGCCTTCCACAACCGCAGCAACTGTCTGAATAGTCGAAAAATTCCGGCGAAAACTGTGAAGGATGCAAAAAATTGTAATGTTCAAAATAACGACTCAATCTCTTTTTCAGTATTACCTCAAATACTTTCCCCAATAACGAAATCAATATCTATATGTCTATAATTTTCCATGGAATCGACATTCCCTTATTTAAACAAAGGCACAGTCCTTACTATCTTTAGATAATCCGGAAAATTACCCTGAGCCAGGCTGCAATTAAATAAATGTCTCAAAGGTTTGACCAAATAGACACTAATCTTCTTCAGAATAGCGCTACTCATATCATATATGTGAAAAGAGTTCGATCTTTTGAGAGCATGTATACCACTCCAAACATCACACTCCGTAACGGGCAAAAGGGCAAAAGAATGCATTAAATTTGGGATCGATGAAACCATTGCATTTTGTATTTATGTGTCAATCTGTAGATCCTTTATAGTGTCGGATACTATTTTACTAAAGAACTCACCAAAGTTCCCAGCGCTGGGCAATGAACTAGAAATATTATGTGAAGATTGATTTCTCTCATAGTCAATAACTCTCCAAACATCCCTTGCTTTGTTTTGGGAATTTTTCAGAAAACTCCCAAATGCATCCTTCTTTGTACTGTACTTTTTATTCATAAGTTTATACAAATCCTGGAATTTCGTGCTCCTATCGCTCAAAAGCCTCACCACAGAGAGCTCATCCCTCATTTTCCTTAATGTCTCATTACACCACCGAACAGGAAGCCTATCGGTGAAGACATCTCTCATAGGAAGATGCTTGCAGATCAGCTGCTGAAAAACCGAAACCAGATACCAAGCAAGGCATTCAGAGTCGACATTCTGATAGAAAAATATATAATGTTAATAAATATCATAAATATTAATATAATATCTCCGTTATTTCTTTATTTTACACTGACTAAAATGTGGGTGTCGAACTTGCATTATCTTTATTTTAGTTTGTCCTTACGAAGTTTTAATTATGATGTATCTCAAATCGTCATCAAGTATGAACTTTATTGTCCTAAAACTACGAGTTTATATATGAGCTGGACACACCTCAATAATTTAAAGGTACAGAGTAGTGGTTGTCAAAAATTAGGTATCTCAATACTGAGTTTACCGAAGATTCTATTATTATTTTTAAAATGAGCTGCTTCTACAACTATTCTCTTGTTCATGTTGGGTTCCATATATATTGCTGCATCTTCAGATTATTTTATATGGTGCTGATTACCGCAGGCGTGTTCTGCAGTACCAGATCTCGATGTTTATTTTTTTTGTGCATGATTTTTATGTTTCTTAATTCTAATCTCCAGCAGCTGCTAAGTTTCATCAATATATGTATACTTCACCACAATCACGTGGAACTTCTAAACATTCTCTTTTATCGGACTTTTAAGCGTTGTTTTGTTAAATGAGCTTTGAATGATTTCTCAGATTAGAATTCTATTTTTAAATTTCAGCAGCTGGCAATTCATCTTATTTTCTCTTAGGTTCCTGATCTTTGTCCTGAGATTAACTAAAATATTGTTATTTAATTTTATAGGCGAACCATTCTTTGTAAGTTTGATTTTATTATGTCTCTTTTTCAAATGAATGTACATTGTTATACACAGATATTTTGCGATTATAAAATTTATGTATTATTACTCGTTTGGTTACAATAGAATGGTTAGACCTATAATTGAGATATTGTCCAGTACATGTAGACTCAAATTTTAATAATTTAATTTTAATGACCAACTATGGCATCTTATAATGAACCTCTTTTTCCATGGTTAACTTAATTTTTGGTCGAATGGAGTACATATGTGTCATTAAATCATTTAGTTCTTCATCATTACGCATTCATACGATAAAGGTATCATCGATATATTTCAAATAGACTTATTGCTATTGCTATGGCAACATATAAATGTTGGCCCAAACTGGAGAGGGTGAAAAACCTATTGAAAGCATGTCATCCTAAGTATAAATCTTTTCCATTATTTAAAAGTAAGTAGTACGAAAGCAATACTAAAAAAAGTCAATTACGCCGTCCACTTGCTTGAACGTTTTGAATAAGACTGCTAAAGAGAAAAGTCATTCTTCATTTGAACAGCAAAAGTTAAATCGATAGTCAGGTTGAAATATATCAATGATACTGATATCGCACAGCAGGGTAATGATCAATAATTTTTTTATACCTCTAAACTCCATTTAACTAACAATTAATTTTATCATTTAAAAAGAAGTCAATGATTAGTTCCCCGGTCTGTGTGTCATGGACTAACGCTTAGAAGAGAAATTTTATAGAAATAGTTTACATTATAAAAAAACCCAGTGGGATGTCTAATTTTCGACAATCATTACTTTGTAACATCAAACCATTGATGTCTATACAGTGAAACGAAACGAATCGAAGAGTTGTACAAAAAAGCAAAAATAAAGACAATACAAGTCTGACAAGTACATTATAATCATTCTTCAGTACTGTCTGCAATCTCTTTTACATGTTATTAAATAAGATGGAAATAGGCTACCTACTTCAAGATAATCGATAGAAAAATACTATCATGCTATTCGTCTTTTTAACCGATTTCTAAAAGACGCCGACTTCATAAATTTCAATTTCACATAAAAATTTCTAGTTATTTTTCACTTTTTAGCGCACGTTTAGAAGTCGGTTCAATTTTTTTTATAAAAATTTTATATAAAATGTTGTATTTTTATTTTCACTTTTAGGTAATGAAATGTGGTGGTGAAGTAAATAAGACTTATTACTGTTATGGCGACTACGGTGGACCATTATTGGTGGACGGAAAACAATATGGAATAATATCTTACGCTTTTGTTGGTCGGAGTGACCAATGTGGTGCATTCTTAGGAATATTTTCTCCTGTATCATATTTTAGACAATGGATTAAGGATACTACTGGAATTTAGAAATAATAGATGTAATCTGGTTAATCACTATTTCTATTAAAGTTAGCAAATATATATTATTCTAATGAAGGTTTCTCATTGATTTTATTTTTAATTAGAAATTAATATTAATTATTTTAATATTTTCTCTAAATAAGCCACAGGAATAAAGACGGATTAGTTGGACAGAATAAAAGAATGATTTTGTTGGACAAAAAAAACAGTTTTTGTAGGACATTTCCTCCTTGTATATACGTGGTGGCGGAATAGTGTAACAAAGTACCCTATCTTCCTTATGTAAGAATCATTCCAGAGAGTTTAGTGAAATTGTATCTGTAACACCTTAACAGAAAAGATTACCAAGGTGGAAATTACCAGAGCACCAATTACATTTTTTAATAATAAAAACGATACTAAAACTAAAAAAGAAACCATCAAGGCACAAGTTAACATTATAACTTTTAGCATTTTGACAAGAATATCAACCGAATTATTCGAATGATTAAAATAAGTAACTTTTAAGACTAGTGTTAAGATTCAGATAGATAGCATACCATAATGTTATGGAGGTACCTTCTAGAAAAATTTCAGGTAGTCGGTATCCAGGATCATATAGCCCAGAACCTAAAAAGCTGATTAACAAGGGAAACAGATTATATCATAAGTTTAAACGACCTGGGCATTAGTTAGATTATGAAAGTTTTTCTGCTGTGCGTCGTGAGATTAAGATTCAAATTGATATTTGTTATTTGAAGCTTGTTTCTAATTCCGAAATAATAATTCCAAATAATATAAATCATTTCTGGTCCTACGTTAATAATGAAATATGACAACGAGCAGCTTAATACCCTACATGATATCGTCGCAGCCATTGCTCAGCATTTTTTGCCGTGCTATTCTGATCACAGTAACATTAATTCTTTTGACGTCAACTTAATAAATGAGGTTTTATATTTACAATCTCATGTATTTACTTTGGGCGAGACTCAGAATAAGTTGGACTCGCTAGACTGTAACAAGGGTGCAGGACCTGATGGAATATCGACATATTTTATCAAGAAGTGCATGATTTGCCTTGCACCTTATATATGTCGCATTTACCAAAAATCTTTTAATGATGGAATTTTTGCTTCGAGATAGAAATAGTCTACCTTGTTCCCCATTTTCAAATCTGGTGACCGTAATCATGTTGAAAACTATCGGGGTATATAATTTTTGTGTATTATGGGAAAGATGTTCGAGTCGATAATAACTGATGAATTGTTCAATTCTTTTAAGACTTATATCGGCCTAGCACGATATGTTTTTTTCCAAGGAAGGTTAACGGTTACCAATCTGACTGTTTGATATTTTGGTTCGAGGTGTGGAGCGTTTGATAGTGTTTGTCACAAGTTGCTGGTATAACGAGTGTCTCGGTTTGTATAATCCATATTTAAAATGGATAGCCTCATATCTCTCTTCGAGTATGTAGTATCTTAAATTGTGTGGTGAAATATCAAGGGAGATTCTGGTGCTATCTGGAGTTCCTCAGGGGTCACATTTAGTTCTAAATTTATTTTTAGTGTTTGTTAATGATGTTGTAAATGTTTTTAAATTTTAACATTGCCTTTTGTATGCTGATGATTTGAAACTATTTGCAATTATTTCCTCGTTAGGTGATTGTATTTATATTCTGCGAGAGCTAGATTTACTAGTCAGATGGTGTGATAATAATTTTTCAAATTTAATGTAAATATATGTAAGGTTATGAAATTTTTAAATGCTTTTCATCTGTGATAAATTCTTTTCGTACAAATGATTTCAATTTGGTGTGTGTGTTATTTTTTAATAATCTTGAGGTTATCTTCGATAAAGAGTTAGGTTTTAATATACATAATGACAGTATTGTACTAAAGAGTTTTAGACGTTGGGTTTTAAAAAAGGAACTGTAGACATATCGAAGACACAGGGACTATCCAAACACTTTATACCAGTTTTGTGCGTATTATCTTGGAGTATGCTGGTTTTGGGCATCTATATATCAATGTCACTTAGATAGATTTGAGAGAGTACAGTAAATATATAAACACCGATTCTCATATGAGTATTTATCGCATTAAATTCGTTTATTGTTAGTAGGTCTCTCAAATTTAGAAATGCATAGAATAAAACATTATTTACTCTTTTTGTACTGGTTAATGGTTTGGTTAATTGTAACGAACTTTTCGACCAACCTAATTTTAGAGTACCCAGTAGACATACTCGATAAAGTCGGTTATTTGCTGTAACAGTACACTGAATAAATTATGATTCGAGAGCTTTTGTCGAGATTGCTTAACCAAAATTTGTAATGAACACTTTTTAAATATAGATATTTTTTAGGTAAGTTTTTATCAGTTAAAAAGAATTACTGGGTAGCCATTAATCTTTATTACCAATATTTTTTTTTATATTTAGTTTGTAGGATCTATGTACTATTTGGAAATTATTCTGTGATGTACTGTAAACACTTAAATTAAAAAAAAAGTTAAAATAAAACAAAATAAAATAAAAATGTTTTTGGCACTGAGAGTAGATATAAAATTCTTACATTTTCCAGCATTTTTATAAAAATATCGATTTTTTCAATCTTAATGAGTTTATATTTTCTACTTATGAAATCATTACTATATAAATCTTCAACTTGGATTAAAAATTTTTTGCCCGAATTTATATTAAATTTTCCGACGATTCCTCACTATATATTTAGTTATTATTGTGGCTAATGTTTAATTCAATTTTTTAAATTTGGAACAGTTAGATAGAACACGTATAGTAGAGATAAGTCTGAAAGAGGATAAGCTATTGTTGGAAGATCAAAATATTAAAAAATCTCTGTGTTAGGAAAGGTCAGCTCCTGTCAAAAATTCTAATATTTCCCGATGTCCTAAAATGCAAGATTAAAACCTCTCGTATAAATAATTGCACTGATTACTTTTTGCGTGGTTTCCAGAATACCTTGGCTCTATTTTATAAACTGTGAGGTTAAATTTCAAAATACTTAGTCTTCCATTTGACAAAATTGCAAACAGTTAAAATCTATATAAAAAAAGAAGAAAAAGAAAAGATTATTCACCTTTATTTTAACATTTAAATATCCTTTGTGACTTCACTAAGCCACTCATAATAAATATTGTTTTTCATCGTAATTGTTTAAGTAGTCTACCAACTATGCAATTGTTAAATTTTAACTTTTTTATCAATTATTATTATCAAGTCTATCAATGTGATGACTTTAGTATTTATTTACCGATTACCTCACAAAATTGCATACTACATGTACACTTATAAATAAATGTTTATGTTCTTGGGATCTTATTTTTCAATAGTTTAACCCCTTAATCTAACATAATACAACCTGTAAAATGCGTCTCACATAAACAATGTTTTTGTTTGATTTGTTATATTTTCTTTTTGAATCTCGTAGTTCAAGTTTGGAATTTTCTTTGTTATATAATACGGGCCAAACTACCTTAGAGTAACTTTCGCTTCTACCGAATTTCTTTACTGGAGTAAATACTGAAGAGCTTTTCGCACTCGTTCTGAAATATTTTCCGACATAAAAAAATGTGCCCCTCGATGGAACAGGTAATCCCTGTATTCGACCATATTCCGCACTTGTAAGGGTTACATTACTATTTATATAAAACAATTAAACAACGATATGCAAAATCTAATTTTGTTTGGCAGTTTTTTCGAAGTCCCTTCAATTGCTTATCTATAACCATGGCTATGTATGGGGCCCAACAACAAAAAAAATATATATAACAATGAGCTAACAATTAGAATAATCTATCTAAGCATAAAGTGTCTTCTACATTTTGTATTCGTGCCCACAAGTCTTCTTCTGGGTCTACAGGTAGACAGTATACCATCTGTTTAAAATTTCCTTGTAAAAAGTAATCCATAGGCATTTAATCTGGTAACCAGGGTGGCTAATTTGTAGGAACATCATTTCCTTTGTCGATCCCTCGATTTTGAAAATTTTCATTTAAATGATTTGTAACGTTTAATGTGAAGCGTAGGAGAGCGTTCTGTACGAACCATATATTTTGTCTAGTAGATAGTGAAAGATCATACAATAAATTTGGAAAGACTATTAGATGAAGTAGGTTTGTGCCTTTTCGGTGAAATTAACAAAGAAACTATATTTATTGTTTGATACAGTTTATTTTTACGCAGATTTTAAAAATATTTAGGACTCTACAGGTTGAGCCAAAAAACTAGGACAGCATAAAGTTGTATTTTTTTAAATAGAACACCCTATATACGAATCGTATTTTCGATTTAGCTTATAATTTTAAATCTTTTTAATTAAGAGTTTACTATAACAAAACTTTATAGTTTCTGAGATAATTAAGTTTAAAGAAAAAAAGTCACATTTTCAAGCATCAATTCAATCCTAAATAACGTTTTCAATTTTGTGACAAATACATTCAAATTTGGAATTTAGCAAGGCCAAGGACAAGTTAATATAATTTTTACCTAATATTTGCAATAAAAGCTACAGGGTGTTGAACACATCGGCTCAAATTTGAACAAGTTTAAATGAATAAATGTCTTTTTTTTAAATGGTACACCCTGTATATTTTCATGTTATTTAATAGAGTAACAAAAACCCTAAAAGTTTTGTTCAATATATCCTATACCTATTTATAATAGTTTTTGAGATATTTCAGTTTTTCTTATTTTCCATACTTTTTTACAGAAATAGTCTTCATTATCATAGCAGCCATGTAAAATAATAAAAAGAAACTACAGAAACAAACATAATGTGGTTAAATATGATGAAATACATTATTCGTTATATTACAACGGCAATAGTTTAATTAAACATAATGTGAAAAAATTAACACAACAATAACAACAAGGCAAATACATATTTACTTTTATACTAAATTGAAACAAAAAAATTACCTATTAAATACTGAGATTAATTATTTCTTTTTAATAAGTGTTCGAATAAACGACCCTCTTGTGCAATGCACAAATTTAGTCTTTTTTGCAGATTTTCTCGGACCCTGGACAAAATTAGTGGCGTTATTGTTCTACAGGTATCCCTAATCCTGTTTCGCATATCTTCCACTGTTGTTGGTGGATTAACATACACCTTATTTTTAATATAACCCCATAGGAAGAAATCTAATGGGGTGATGTCGCAAGATCTTGGTGGCCACTCAATGAAACCCCCAGGTTCAATCCATTTTTGCGGATATCGTTGATCCAAAAACGCACGAACTTCACGATGGTAATGCGGAGGCGCACCATCGTGCTGGAACCACATAATGTTGAGCTCATCCCTATCGAGACCTTGAAGCAGTTGGTGTAGTTCTTCTTGTAGAAAGTTCAGGTAAGTTCAAGCCATTTAGTGGTTCATTAAAAAAGTGGGGTCCAATAATTCGATTATGATGAATACCACACCAAACATTTAATGACCAGTGGTTTTGATGTTGCACCTCTCTAATCCAAAATGGGTTTTCTGTGGCATAATAATGCATGTTGCGTCTATTTACGGCACCGTTACTTCTAAAAATAGCTTCATCACTAAACATTACCTTGCATAATAAATTTGGATTTACTTGAATCTCCGCATTTATTGTACGACAAAGGTTTACACGACATTCAAAATCCTGTCCATGCAATTCTTGGTGTAATTCCATGTGATATGGATGATACCTATATTTCTTGGTAGTACGATTAGCGGTGGATTGTGATGTTTCATATAATGCTGCTAACTGACGGCTACCAATATAAGGATTTTCCTGAACATTTAACAATGCTTGTAGTTCTTTTTCTTCATTAGTTACTGGTTTGTTGACCACTTTACGTTTTGGATAATCAACAGTACCAGAAGAATCAAATCTTTGCACTAAGTTTTGAAAAGTATGGGTATTAGGCTGGCGTCGATCAGGATACTTCATTTTGTAAATTCTTTGAGCAAGAAGGCAATTTTTTTGAGCCTCTCCTATTCATCGATTAACTCATTCTTTGGAAAATTCATTTTACAATATAAGATGAATGCAAAAAAAACCAAACTACACTACATAAAAACCAAAAGAAGCGATTGCGGTTATAAATTTGACACACAGAAAAATGTTCTTTTACATTGTTTTTGCCATGGCTACTATGATAATGAAGACTATTTCTGTAAAAAAGTATGGAAAATAAGAAAAACTGAAATATCTCAAAAACTATTATAAATAGGTATAGGATATATTGAACAAAACTTTTAAGGTTTTTATTACTCTATTAAATAACATGAAAACATACAGGGTGTACCATTTAAAAAAAAGATATTTATTCATTTAAACTTGTTCAAATTTGAGCCGATGTGTTCAACACCCTGTAGCTTTTATTGCAAATATTAGGTAAAAATTATGTTAATTTGTCCTTGGCCTTGCTAAATTCCAAATTTGAATATATTTGTCACAAAATTGAAAACGTTATTTAGGATTGAATTGATGCTTGAAAATCTGACTTTTTTTCTTTAAACTTAATTATCTCAGAAACTATAAAGTTTTGTTATAGTAAACCCTTAATTAAAAAGATTTAAAATTATAAGCTAAATCGAAAATACGATTCGTATATAGGGTTTTCTATTTAAAAAAATACAACTTTATGCTGTCCTAGTTTTTTGGCTCACCCTGTAGAGTCCTAAATATTTTTAAAATCTGCGTAAAAATAAACTGTATCAAACAATAAATATAGTTTCTTTGTTAATTTCATCGAAAAGGCACAAACCTACTTCATCCAATCGTTGACTCACCCTGTACATACAACCTTTATTGCATGCGGTTTTGCGTCAGCATCGACATGTTCATTATGTAAATTAGTTATACTCCTTTTTGTAAAGTAACACTCATTGATAATTGTTCTTTTTTTATTTAAATTTACACCATATATTTTTCGTTCTCTACTCAATCGACAGAAGACTAGTTTCAATTCGAGATCGAGAAGTACTATCTGAAATGGGAATGGATCTAACAGATATTCTCTTAAAGTCCTATTTACTGCAACTTTAGAAATTAATTTCCAAACCTGATTGTTTGGTGCACAGATTCAGATTATTCAAACCTTAAGATTGCTTCCCCAACCTCCGAGGTCTTAGGCCTAAGATTCCTTTTATAACCGATCATTGCAGATGTAAACTTACGGATTTCTCGAAGACGCTTTTCAACGCGACAAATGTTTAGAGACTAGGTACGCATCTACGTGGAAACTTTCTCTATATACTCTCACCGACTCCCCCTATTTTCTTGATAACAGTTGTAAACTAATATTGTCACGCCCAGGTTTGGGATGTGACTAGGGACGTAGGAATCGGAAACTTAGTTCTTCAGAGAATCAAATGTAATCTCATCGACTAAGATTTATTTGAAAAAACGTTGTATTCAAAGTTTTACATTCATTTCATTCATTGACTAAAAAGAAAAGGTTTCCACTTACATTATTGTCACACTAATAGCGAACACTTTACATGGAGTTGCCCCTGTGTTCACTAATGATCGACCTGTTATTGACTAGAGAATGTCTTGGGATCGATCCTTGAATGTCCTCACACAGGCTTACCAACTTTCTTGGGTAATGCATCGACTGACTGTACAGCTAAATGATCAGATGACTGACCATTATCCCAAGCGTGTCCGTCCTTTTAGTACCTCTTGTTTTCTTTATGAAATCTACGATCGCATTTTTTACAAACCTTGGTTTATCATAAGCCGGACAGCAACCTTGCTGATTTAGTGAATTTGCAGGATTGACGACCATTAAATAAACGTAATAATTCATAATTGGAAGGCTATAAAATTATTAAAGGTATCGCGATTTGTTTTTGTTTTAATTTATAGTGAAGAAATTATTGAATTAGAAATCCAAATTTATGAAATATTATATTTTTGTATATTTTCCTATATGAATTAGAAATTGCAAAATATGACTTAAGATTGAACAGTATCAAAGAAGTTTTACTTTTTTGCTATTTTATGACATTCAACATAATTATACAAAAATGCATTTTACAATTTTTTTAATTTTTCGCACCACTGCACTAAATAATTTGTTAAGTCTGTCTGCAGAATGTTGGGGTGTCGCCTTGCCCGGTGGGTCGGAAGAGGTGTGTACCATTACCGTTGATGATGTGGTACACCTTTAGTTATTTAAAAATTATATTTGCAAAATAGTAAGTTGGATAATGAAAGTTGAGTTTGTGTGAGCAGGTGAGGTAATCACTTAGTCAAAATTTATTTTAAACAACTGAAAATTTACTTTTTTAACTCTCAAACAATTTTTGTCACATAATTAATATAACGAATTGATGGTTGTAAAAGAGCTACGCCGAAAAAGTGTATCTTTTTTTAGGATACGTATAACATTGTATTATTTATAAGTAACTAATTTTTTATTACATATATTTACGTATTATTAACGTATTCAATATTTTCCATACAATGTATATTTTACATGTATTAACATATGCATATGCATATGAGTACCTTATTTTGGTACTATCCCCGGACTTAAGAGTTAATGTAATTTACAATGATATATACCTAAAAACTCTTCTTAAGGTGTACCGAAAGTTTTGGCTTAAATAACAAAGTAAAAATATATTCTAAATGGCTACTAAATTTTGAAAGTTAGCTTGGGGATATTATGTGTCTTAATTATAAAAAGGAGATAATGATAGAAAATTCTTTAAATCAAGTTTCACTAGTGCCAATTTTTTTGCATGATTTTTATTTATTATTGTGACGTATGTTTAATTCAATTTTTTAAATTTGGAACAATAACACAGTACGTGTATAGTACTGACAAGTCTGAAAAAGGATAAGCTATTGTTGGAAGGTCAAAATATTAAAAAATCTTTGTGATAGGAAACACCAGTTCCTGTCCTTTCTAATATTTTCTCAAAGTCCTAAAATGCTGGATAAGTTACACTTGTACAAGTAATTGAACCGGTTACTCTGAGTGTGGTTTCGGAATGCCTTGCTTCTGTTTTCTACATCGTGAGGATTAAATTCTAAAATACTTAATCTTCCATTTGACTTTATAGAAAATAGAAATCCATATAAAAAGGGAAGAAAAAAGATTGTTCACTTTTATGTTAACATTTAAATATCTGTTGTTGTGTCCCTAAGCCACTCATAATAAATATTGTTTTGCATCGTAATTGTTTGTGCAGTCTACCAACTATGTGATTGTTAAGTTTATATTTTTTCGTCAGTGATTATAATCAAATCTATAAATGTGATGACTTTAGTATTTATTTATCGATTACATCATAACATTGTATACTAGACGTATATGTATAAATGAAAGTTTATGTACATGAGTTTCTATTTTTCAATAGTTTAACTTCTTAATATAACATAATAGAACCCTATATAGGTTTATGTTACTGCAAGGGTATATCACTAACAAATTATTATAAAATTTATGAACAGGGATGGGGGTATATATTATGCTATGGGGTTTATATTTCTGGAATGTGTATTGGGGTCCACGGATCATAGTAAAGTAAAATGCGACTCACATAAACAATTTCTTTCTTTGATGTGTTAGATTTTCCTTTTTGAATCTCGTAGTCCACGTCTGAAATTTTCTTTGTTATGGAGTACTGGCCAAACCACCTTAGAAGTAACTTTCACTTTTACCGATCTTCCTTACTGAAGTAGAAATTTTAACTTGGTCCCCTTCTTGATATTCAACGTGTCTATGTTTAGAGTAGTATCGTAGTTTATCTATTTTTTGTTTTTGCTCAAGATTTTCGATGCTTTTTTCGTACTGCTGAGGCCTTGTCACATGGAAAGTGGCTGTCTAACGACTCTCTTGGCTCGTTCAATTTTGCTTCGCTTGGTAGTATGTGCTCTCTTGCTTTTCTTTCTGGTGGGTCATTTAGAGATTTTAACCAAGAGAGTGCACGATAATTAAGTATCATAAATATGTAAGTTCCCATATCGCTGCTAACCTTTCTATTTCGGTTACTGTGTAGTTTTTTTTTCAGCTTCTGCTGGCATATGCAACTGAATGCTTTTTTTGGTTATCTCCAAGTTGTAATACGATAGCATCGATATCGGTTAGGCTTTCTTCCACTCTTAGCTCGCCAGTTTGGTTAGCTGTAAGGGGCCAAAATGAGTGTTTTGCAGAGTTTAACTTTTAGAATTTGAAATGCAGTTTCCTGTTTTTCATTTCATATAAAGCTTATATTTTTTTGTTGCCTAGTGTAGTGGATGTGCAATTTTGGAAATTATTTTATAAATTTTCCATAATAATAACAAAGGCCGATTAAATTTTTTATGTCTTTTGTAAATTTTGATGCAGGAAATTCTTAAATCGCCACTAGCTTTCTTCCTAGAGGGAGAATACCGTCTTTTATAATAGTATATCTCAGTAAATTGATTTTTTCTTTTGCTAGGTTTTGAGTTTAAACCAGCCGCTCGTGAACTACTTTATTGATTTAAGAAATGTCCTGCTCCTCCTCGTACCGAAATAAAAACTAATTTTACCTGAATAATCAAGCTTTGCAACATAAGACACTTACTTGAGGACAGCATGAATTCCAATAGACCTTCATAAAAAACAGTTCGTTACAAGTCATAGAACTAGGTATATTGTATCAAACAAAAGCTTTTTAAATTTACTATAGCTCAAATACTGTTGGAAAATCCCTAAAAACGTATGGAAAGCAATACTTTAATCAAAATTTGGAAAATTATGAAGCAAAAATTGTTTTTTAGTCATGATTTCATAAATACTCTGTAAATGACTAACTGCAGATTACCTAAAATATACTACGGAAGGTACCTGATTTTAATAAAACTTCAATAAGTTGTAGAGGGTACAAAAATAAGAGAAACATGTTTTTTTTTATCTGCGGACATTCATTGTAACGGGATGAAAACCGCCCCTAAAGTTCATGTCTAAAAACAGTATTTTTGAGATATCTCAGGTTTTAAGTGTGATATCGTTACAAAACAAAATGAAAATTACTTGTCATTCGATATGATTTAAACTATGGTTTTGTCACCCCCAAGTATATCATCCCTTATTTTTTGTATAGGTAAACCACCTATTCACGCACGTAATTTAATTCTTAAAATTAAGAAATTTAATAAAATCGTTTTAAAATATTTTTTAGAATACCATAATTAACTCAAGTTGATTGTCATCTTTCGGGGTTTCCAAAAATAAACTAGTAAAAGAGGGTGAGCTACCCCCATATATTTTTTTACATCTCAAGTTCTAATTGAGATAACTTTACGAAACAAATTGGAAATTACTTGTTATTTGAAATGAAGTTAAACTATAGTATTTTTACTCTCAAGGATATCATTTGAAGGATGTCTTTTCATACATGTTTTATTATTCTTAAAATTGTTAAGTTTCAGTTAATATGAACGTTATAAAGCTTACTGAAATTTTTCTTTTAACTAGTAAGAAAATATAAACTTATTTTATTGATTAGACATTTATGTCTATAAATTATTATAATATATGACACATAGAAATTTTTAATTCTGTAACGTTCATTTAAATTAAAATTTGCC
Source organism: Diaprepes abbreviatus (assembly GCA_034092305.1). Classification (NCBI taxonomy): domain Eukaryota; kingdom Metazoa; phylum Arthropoda; class Insecta; order Coleoptera; family Curculionidae; genus Diaprepes; species Diaprepes abbreviatus. The sequence goes on along the minus strand of JASJET010000002.1, from coordinate 10,766,052 downwards.
AATTTTATGAATAATAATATATGCGCGAAATGACGGTTTACTTTTATAAAACATAATAATATCCTTGGGAGTGAAATAACTATAGTTTAACATCATTTCGAATAACAAGTAATTTTAATTTTGTTTTGTAGAGATATCTTAATAAGAACTTAGAGATATTAAAAAAAATATTTGGGGGTCGCTCACCTTCTTTCACTAGTTTATTTTCAGAAACCCCCGAAACACGTCTTTAAGAATGTCGAGAATTCAATGATATAAACGAATTACAAGACTAACCCGCAGCAAGTTATAATATCTATAAGATTAAAATAACATGGTATAACCTGACTTCAACTAACAAGTAGTTTCCACTTTGTTTTGTAAAGACATCTCAATTAGAATTTGAGATTTGAAAAAAATATATTTGGGGTAACTCACCTTGAGTTAATTATGGTATTCGTGACAGAAATACTTTGAAACAATTTTTTTAGATTTCGTAATTTTTAAAATTAAATTGCGTGCGCTAATAGATGGTTTATCATTATAAGAAATAAGGAATGATATCTTTGGGAGTAAAAGTACCATAGTTCAACACCATTTCAAATAACAAGTAATTTCCATTTTGTTTTGTAAAAATATCTCAATTAGAACTTGAAATTAAAAAAAAAGTATTTGGGGGTAATTTAAGTTACTTAAGGTATTCGTGAAAAAATATTTTAAAACAATTCCATTAAATTTCGTAATTTTTACAATTAAATTACGTCCGCAAATATATAATTTACCCTAATAAAAAATAAAGGATGAAATCCTTGGTGGTGAAAATACCATAGTTTAATATAATTTCGAATAACAAGCAACTTTCATTTTGTTTTGTAAAAACATCTCAGAACTTGTTATATTTCAAAAATAAAGGGTTTAGGGGTGACCTTTAGGAGCGGTTTTCACGAATTTCCGCAGATAAAAAAATACGTGTCTCCTATTTTTATACCTCCTTCAATATATTGAAGTTTCATTAAAATCGGAGCCGGACATTTCAGGTGCCTTCCTTGTAAGATATATTTTGGTTAGATTTTTACTTTTATTTATTGATTTTGGGGTTTCAATTAGGAGAATTTGAAAGTTAATTAGTTAAGTAAATTAATTATACCGGTTGCATTATAAATATTTTTCTTAAGAAATCAATATTTAGATTTTGGTTTTGCAATTTAAATTATTCCCTATTATTACAGTAAAATATTTTTCTTAAATTGCCATTTTGAACTTTCCATATCTCAAGCAATGAATAGTCAAAACATATTTTTTTTCACATGACGTATTTACGTTTTAATTTAAAACATGCCGATTTAACAAAGTATCCCATCTTCATCGAATTTTACAAATAATTCGTTTCGTGACTTCCTAAAATAAATGCTTTCCCCTTTCCAACACTCCAAGATTCTTGTTAGAATTCATTATATTTTAAATGTTTGCAAAACCTAATTTAAATACTAGGGTTGTATCTACTCAACATGAAGATCTCTCTTTAACACACTTAAAAGCTTGGATATAGAAAGAAAAGTCAAATTACCGAAGTAATTCGTTTTTCGCATATACTATTTGGTGGACTTTTATTAGTATTGAAACTCGGAATAACAACATTATAGCACAAAACTATCACAAAATAAGGAAAGAATATTATGAAAAGCTTTTCAATGCTTTATGAGAAACTTTCTTTTATGTTTACCTAAATACTTTACTTTTTATCTTTTTATTGTAAAATACAAACAGGTAAGAAATTTAATAAAATATACCAATAACCTTCTGGTTGTAAATTTTTAAAGAAATATATTGTATATAGAAAAGCGGGGCATTCTTTTTATAGTTTTGTAATATGTAAAATAACGCTACATCAGGTTTGTGCAAATTTTACTCCAAAATATATTGTTGTTATATTCCTTTGTATGCCGTGGATATATTTACCGCAAAAATTAGGTTTTGCTCCACTACAAAACCACTGAATTTTTTTTATCTGGTTTTCATCATTGATTGGAAATATTTTGGTACATAATACACTAAAATAGGTATAATGTGTAATGCCACGCTAAAATTTAAAAGTGACGACAGATCTCAGATATCTAATTATCGTCTAAGATTAGTACAGCGGCTAAATTATTTGAATTAATCATCATTAGAAAATTGAGTTCATTATTTGGCAATTTTATTTCAACAGTACAGCATGGTTTTGTGAAAGTAAGGTCATCAGCAACAAATCTTATGGTATATGGAGAATGTTTGTCGAAGGCATGGGAGAGTGGGTGTCAGGTTGACTCATTTTACATCGACTTCTCCAAGGCCTTTGACAGGGTTCAGCACCAGGTTCTGGTATGCAAATTAGAATATTCTGGCATACATGGTCCCCTATTAACTTGGTTTAAAAGGTATTTGGAAGGGAAAAACAGATTGTAAAAATTAAAAACTTTATCTCTGGAGAGATTCTTGTCACTTCGGGAGTTTTTTAAGGCTCGCATCATTCACCATTGTTATTTAACATCTTTATCAATGACCTTAGTAACTGCCTTAGTGCTTCTTGTAAACTGTTGTTTGCTGATGATCTCAAATTGTTTATGAAAATCTCAAATGAGAATGATTACACGGCTTTGCAGGGTGATCTGGATGGACCAGCTCTATGGTGCGAAATCAATCCTATGAAGTTAAACAAAGATAAGTGTAAAATTTTAACTATTTCTAAAAAACGTAACAATATACTTTATAATTATGTTATCGGCAATGAACTGTTTGAAAGAATTAATGTTATTGATGATCTGGGAGTTTTTGTGAATAGTGAACCAAGATTTGACTATCATCTAAGTTTCATTAGAGCAAAAGAACTTAAAATGTTGGATTTTGTTATTAAAATATTGAGTAATTTTCATAACCTAAATTGTTTTAAATTTTTTTATTGTTGTTTTGTACGATCAGGTTTGTAGTACGCTTGTTCATTTTGTTGTCCAGAATATAATATTATGATAGTCTAGAAAATGTCTAAAAAAAGTTTTTAAGATTTATCAATTTTAGGTTAGGAATCAGATCTGAAGATATTGATTATGATTATTGTATAAGTTGCTGAAGTTGCCTACCTTCAAGACTAGAAGACTACAATATAATATATGTATTTTACGTAAAATAGACAATGGACTTATCGACAGCCCATAACTTTTCCATACTTTGTTTAATCTAGAATTTCATCGAACTAATTATAGTATGAATAGTCCTATTTCTAGATTGTGCAGAGTAACAAATGCTTTCTGCAAGGCTTGAACTTTTTTGGGATAAGTTCTCCGGTCTTCAAGAAGAGGTTGGCAATTAAAACTGATTAGACTTGTATGTAAACTGGGACAATCAGACATTAATTTGTTATATTGGGCTGGATAATACATATTTGTTTTATTTATATAAAAAAAGTTAAAAAAAAATTATGTCTATGTGATTATTTTTACTTTAAATATATTTATGTACTTTTATAATTGTTATATGTGATAAACTTTATGTTCTGTGTTTATTATAATAGTTCTATACCGTAAATAAAGAATTATTATTATAATGTAATATAGTTAAGCAATGATTATTGTTTCAAATTAAGCCTGAAACAAACAAGAAGCCTTTTGAGATACATTAGAACAATATATGAGGATATTGTAGATTTCAAAAATTTCCACATATTAGTCTGCAGCCGTCTTTCCTTAAAAATTATAACAAATGGGGGTTAAACTTTGGACACAGGTAGTTTATATACTTTTTCCCTAATTTCAGGAAGGGACGTAACTGCTGCGTACATTTTGCAGGAAACAAAATTCCAAAATTCTTTGGTGGTTTTGAAATTAATAATTTGAGCATTTTGATTTTGATTGATTATGATAAGGGAAACATGTTATCATTTCTTATCGTATTTTAGTACGTATATTAAATATTGTTAGTATTATTTAAAAATATTTAGGTTACCCAGCCTAATTAATAACGAAAAATCTTGGTATGTTTCATGGAAATGTTATTTTTTTGCAGAGTCAAGGTTAAATTTTTAAATAGATTACCTGATATGTTTCATTATAATAACATCATAATTAACTTTTAAAAGATTATGGAATTTTTATGCCTTGTTTAAAAATATTAGACCAAGGCCTTTTTTTTATTGATGGTTAACTAACAAACTGAATCTTCGTGAGTAGTTTCGTTTTGACGAGACGACCAACTTTTTTCTCTGTGAGAAATCTTGATAGTGTTAACTAATAGAGTACGCAGACGTAAAACACGTTCACTGGGTGATTGTTTAAACTTTATTACTAACAGTTAGTATATATACTGGTCTGGAAAATCCACACCAGAAACTGGACGTTTCTTAAGTAAAATAAAGAAAATACTATATTATTCATCAAATCAGAATGAGACAGAAGAATAAGCATTGTAAGCATCGACATACGTGTAAATTACCAGTTTGGTCCTCATATGAGAGGTAATACAATGCTGGCGCGGTGAAAGCGGGCGGCAGCATACGCCTTGCCCTAGCACAACAAGAGGATTCCAAGTTATTTGCTTTCATTCAGGCCGTCGAAGCATAAGTACCGTGTTTTGCTCCAAATTTTTTTTTCAATGGTAGTTTATTCCACGGAACAAAAAGAGCACATTATTAAGTGGTACACTATTCTGATAAATAATCGGCAGATTTGTATTTACTTGCGAAAATCATCCTGTTCCTTGAAAATTTAGAATTTTGGAAATTATTAAAAAATTTGAGACAACCGGTTGTCTAAAAATTTGTAAAAAATGCACTGATAATAATGAGGAGCAACTGGTTCCTTAAATTACTGAAGAACGAACAAATCGGGGAGACTGACGTTTGTAGTTTAGCAGAAATTAATTTTCCTTGCAATAGTTCCGTAACTTGATATGAACGCTCGTACGGTTAGGAATATTTTAAAGCTAATAGGGATATAACCCCTGAAGTTTTGGCAAATACGCGAACTATATTTTACAATAGACTGGGTTATTGTCTCGCTCAAAGTGGAGGCCTGTTTGAACACCTCTTGTAGACTTTTAGGTATTTTTGTTGATTTAAATTGAATTTAATTATTTGTTTATTTATTTACAATTACTGAACGTGTTACTTTTATTTTTTACCAGAATAAAAGTTTATTTTTGAGAATGATTTGTAATTTTAAAGTGGTCTATTAGCTTATTTACTTAGAAATTACCGTTGCGTCTCACTAGTATTTTTATTAGAATAAATGTTTATTTTGTAACAGAAATATCAATTTTCTTTACGCTCAACGCCCAACAAAAACTATTTTTTTTTGTATTTCGACTATTTGATACATTGATTTTTTTAAATACATCAAATCATTAAATATTCCAAATTCCGTCGATTACGTTATAAGTTTAGACGAAAAATAAATACACCCTCTCATTCGCTTCAAGGTACTGCTCGTCTTCGTGTCGTACGAAAGTTAGCGGGGGTTATATTGCGGTAGGCGTTCCCTACGATCTTCTGTCCGCACTTATCTGAAAGAAGTTAGACGGGCTTAGTGGGTTAGAATTTGAGAAACGGCCAAAATAATTTCTAGTTAAGAAATTTAAAATAGAAATTTGGCTATAGTAACGTTTCTATTAAACCTCGGTAATATGAACGGTCAGTCTTTTCTTTCTAAAGTTTCGACTCAGGTCAAAGGCAACAGTGTTGTGGTTGCGTCGCGCCCAGTTATATTTGTGCGCCGCTCTTCTATTTGATATTGGATTGTCGAGAAACAAATATCAACGATTACAAAATTGGTCTAAACAGAAAGGCAGTAATATATTTTCGCCGTACTCTGGTGTGTAAAATACAAAAAAAAGCATGTTATCCACATGACGAGTATCTAACTTTTACTAAATCAAAAGCCGAGGTTAAATTCCAAGGCTTACTGGATCATTCAGTGGATTGAATTATATTGCTTCAATTAGACGCCCTTGAACAAATCGATAAATTAGATTTGTAGAAATGAGTTTTTTTTTTGCAAATGTGGCTTCGATGAAATGTCAGGTCAGAGCCAGTATAAAATGAAATTCACTGATCCGAATATTTCTGATACAAACTTATTCCTAACCTCTCTTATTCCACTTCAATTAGCAGGTAGTAACACGCAAACTCAACAAGAACAGATTGTGTTTTACAATTCCAAACCCTCGTCTACTATGAATTGCCGGCCTCTGAAATTTGAATTTATTAAGAAAACCGAACAAAAGTCTTTAACGAAAATAGAAAATTATGAACTCTGTTACGGTTAAAAATTGATCTTAAATAATAAATATTTTCGTTTAAATTTTTCTACATTAAATTACAGGTTTAGATTATTAAAGTAATAAATAGATTTTTGTTTTGTACGTTTTTGTTTAAAGGTTGTCAATGACATGCATAACTTGAAACGTAAATTTACAGTAAACGATGTTTTCTACTATAAAACTAATGATTACCTTTTGTTTTTCATTCATTAATATTGGTTTAATCTATATTCAGATCATTCCTTTTGTTTACATTTTGAAATTTTGATTGACATCGAAACTTGATCTAATTTTGTAATTTGTAAATTTCGTTAGGTACCTCGAGACAATGTATCACAGATTGGGAAAAGCGTTTTATTTATGATTGGATAAATATAAACAGTATTTTTTTGTTTTCCTGTTGATTTTCTTTCTTTGGGAAATATTTATTTATTGTCACATATCAGCTGTTTGAGATAGCCAAGTCCACTGAATTGCATGGATAATTTTAATGGTTGCCTATATGACGGCACCTCTGTTAAATATATCGAAATGTTACATTCGAAATAAGATAGTATCGATTTTCATTATGTTGTTTTTAGTTTAATAGTTGAATATTTCCCTTTACTTTACTATATAGAATTTTTGGTAATTAAAATAATTGAAATTAGGCCCTCGAACTATTTCGAAGTAATTGGATTTCATTCTTGAATATTATGAATCCGTAAAGTACTTTGATCATAGGATAATCATTTTGTAGGACGAAGCAGTTTAGATCATTAAGATATTGGTTGTCTCTGTCTGGTTTCAGTACTGGCCAGTTTAAAATTGAGATAGAAGAATTTTTGTATATATTTTCCGGAAGTAGTTCAAATTGTTTGATAAATTTCAAGTGTTCGAGATTATTGCTACGAGATTAAGGTTATTTTTTTTTAGATAGATTTTTGATGGACTTTTTTTATTAAGTTTTTTTGGTAACTTCCGTTGGAAGGAATGTGCGAGTGATTTGAGAAAAATCGTTCTCTTTTGGCTATCTGATGCAAGAGCGAGAAGTGGTTTAGTTTTACTACTTTCCCAAATTAAGGGATTTGGTCATAAATGGCCGAATAAAGTAACAAACCAAGTCGGGGTGCAAACATTTTTTTGGTGATTTGGTCATTTCACCTTACAGCCAGTTTGGCGATTATTTTTCTTCAGCCAGCCCAGAAACAACGGCTTAACTTTTATCAGATGCCACCATTTTCTTGAGTTCGAGGGTCTCTGGGATAACTACAATACGTCTTTGGGATAACCACAATACGCCCTAGAATAACTACAGTACATCTTAGGACAATTTCAGTATGTCTTTGGATTTCTTCATTGATTCTGTTTTTTTTTTTATAATATACAGCGTTTGGGAAAAAAATATGCAGTTTGGGTTATCGTGCTGCACTTTTGGGATTGTGAGTCTCTGAATGGGACAATCTCCATATTGAGCCAGGTCAACGTCCTTTCTGGTGAAGCCGTCTACGTCACAGGCCTTGTTTATCCACTGTTTGAAAGTGATTGAGCTAAGTGCCTAGTTTTAGTCACGGTATGTACACGAGAGTTTCTGATTGTTAAGCCTAATGGGTATTAAACCTGTATTTTAAATCGCTCAGTTATCTGAGCCGAGTTTCCTTTTCGATTACCTAGAGGGCTAACAAGTGAGGAATTCTTCTATACATGTACTGAACTTTTTTTCTAATTAATAGATTTTAAATATTTGGACTTTAATATCTTTCTAATGATATTTATCTTTTGCTAAATTTACCATGTCACATAATATTTGCGGCGAACTAGTAAACTTTGTAAAGTGAAACGCAGTCGCCTCCGTGGCGCTACAACCTCAAATTTAAATGTTTTATTTTACGATACCCTACTGTACTGTTTTTTTTATTGCGGTTCCCAGAGTGGCCATTTAACCATTTAATAATTGTTTAAAATAATGAATATTATAATGATACATTTATTGAAAATTTTAATTGCTTAACAATTCAATATTTTGGAAGCTAGTTATTTTGTACAAAATTGTAACATACTTTTCAGCAAAATTTTATTAAGATTTTAACCACTTGAGCGACAGTTATAAGTTGATTTCTATGATCTAATTCTTGTAATTATTTATCACTTTTTTGTGTAATTATCTATTACTTATATTCTGTTAACTATCGCTTAAACATTCATCTCTCATATTATCAATTTTCTAATTCTTTCTCTTTGCAGACATTTTTTTGTAGTTTTTGATATTGTCTATCTTTTTTATATTACTGCAAAGTTGATAGTCTCCTGCATTGTTGGGCTTATGGAACTTCATAGTCTAGTTTAAAATAAAGAGTTTTTTTTATCTTCTATGACTAGGCTATGTCAACGTAAACCTTCCAAGTATAGTGGTTGATTTGTTTACTTTTTTGGATTGGTTTGCCGTTCACTGTGCAGGACACTGTCAAGTTTAACTTATTCTTTTGTTTTAATTTTCATGTTTTTCTACGTCATAGAAAGACAATAACTTTCGACTAAGTCGAAAAAGTTTATTTATTGCAATTTACCATTTGTAATCTCACTTCTATTAGATAGCCCCATTAGAGGAGCTTGCAATAATTCACACTGATGATAACTTTTTCCAGGGGTTGTACTTATTTTCAGGGAAGGGGTATACCGTGAGGAATAAATGTATTGGTCTCTATTTAATTGGTTTTATTTCCCATAATCTTAAATTAGGATACTTTTAAGTACTTAGACTCTGCGATTTATTTACCCGGGTATGACATATTAAATATTTGTTCTTTTCCAAGTTTTCTCTACAAGTGCTCGTAGTATAATCATTAGGGCAAATTTTAAAGTAAAATTTGGTGGCGCCTTTTTCCTGATTTAGACATTTATAAAACTTACACAGGCAATATATTAAAAATAGTGGAAAAATATAAAAATAACGAATCTACCCTGAGATGAGCTAGCGTATAGGTGGACTTCAGTCAGCATTTGGACAAACTTTAGGTAAGTCTAAACTGAGGTATCTTACATGGTAAAATATTAAGATTTCATTTGCGCCCAAAATTCATGATTTCACTGGCGCGAAATTAATTACAATTTTAATTACCCAGTTTAATATATTTTTTTACGCAGTAATTCTAATTTCTCAACTCGAACCAGACAACTTGCACCATATAATAGAGTTTTCTTTGCCACCCGAGCTTCAGTACAGGACAATATATCTATGACGTTGATAGATGGCTAGGTGAATGGTATGGCTGGAGCGAAATCAGTCCAACGTTGTTACCTCTGCCAAACAACATCTCAGTTCAACAACATTGTTACTGTGTCCCAGTAAATACAGAGTATTTCAAGCTACAGCCATTATAACAAGAGTAAAGCGAAAACTGATTCTCCGGTTTTCCGTCATTTTGCAAACTATTGGAAGCGGACATTAAACTGCAATAGAGAAGTTTTGGGAATACAAACTTCAAACAGCAAGATTATTCTTCAAAAGATATTCTTGGTACAACATTCCAAGAGGAATGTACAAATGACTTACTTCATTGACCAGACATCATAGCATTTGGAAAATTACCGATAGGTATACTAGCGAAAGATGCACAAGGTTATATACGGATGTGTGGGTTTAAGCATATATTGATAATACTACTCGACTTCTATAAAATCCAGTGTTGATATTGAACGGTGTTCTTTTTTTAACATTAACTGCTGTTTATACTAGTATGCCAATACCGAAACTACTGTTATATTTCATGAATGGCATGAAAAACGAAACACAATTTTGCTAATGGTTATATAGGTTTGGCTGGAAATTTCCAAAACGAAAAAAATTTTTTAATACTTTTATTAGATATACAATAGTCGCCGTCTTACAAGATTTAATTTATTATAGTTTTTTCAACTTTAGGAGTTCCTATATTATAAATTAAATATTAGGGTAAAAATGTGTATTTTTCAATAGATTACTATGGATTCTGCTTGGCAAAATCACCGGATCTCGATCGAGAAGATGAGTTTAAGCTGACTTAAGACTGTAAACAATCTCCGAAGCACGTGGAAAAATAAAACGATAAGCTATATATGGCGAGTAGGGGAAGCAGAACTGCTGATCCCTTACATATAATTATGCAGCAGACGCTACGAAACATTATAAATATAACGTTTGTTCGAAGGTTGAAGAGAATGTTGAAGATTGACCAAAATGTGATTGTCGGACCTTACTTTTGTTTATTTTTACGACGTTTTGATTAGGTTGTATCCCTTATTGTTATCAAGTATAAACTGAATGTTTTGTCTTAAGGTTACGAGCTTATAAATTGCAAACCTGCAAGACAAGAAGGAAAACGCCCTTCCTATGGATTACGAAAAAGTAGTACAACTGAAATTGTGCAAATAAAAATAGGTAATAATAATCCATCATATATAGAGTGCGTCAAACTCCGTGGATTATATTAAGTAGATCACTAGAAATATCTTTCTAAAATTTTGGTTATGATCTTAACACTAGCAAGCTGAGTCGTTAATATATATGCGACACTAGCAGTTTTATTACTACTTGATATCAAAGTCCAAATTTGAAAATTTAAATATGCATTATTATATTTTTGTATTCTATGGAAGTTCCTGAGCAAATTTTCTATGACATAACCTATACCTAACTTTTTCAGTTTTAAGGAATTAATTATTTTTTAATTTTCGCGTGTTTTACCAATATAATCTAACCAGTCAAAGTATCACGGTTAAAATGTTCGTTTAGGTTCACTATGGCTAATTCAGTTAATTTAACTTAATTTTTGCAAATAATCGCGTTATAGGTAACGCAGTATCATTTTTCAACAGTAATTTTCATAGGCTTTTTTAAATAACAGCATTCTATAAAGTGCAGTTTTGGTTAATTTTGAAGTTTGATCATTATACTGGTATTTCACTACACTGCTTAAATGTTTTCTTATCGATGCTGAATTTACTGTTATCTTTTTTTCAGATAGATCTCGGTTTCCTGCCTACTAATATTTGAGTGGAATATTTTGGGTTGCCTAAATTCCTGTGGTTTAGGATTCATTTCGTTAATTTAAAATAACTACTAGGATACTTATTTAATTTTGAGAACCAAATGCTAATTGTTGATGAACTGGCTTATGTAAAAAATTTATTTCAGCCTATTGTTGTTGGCCAGGTTCATTTTTGAGCTATCATTTCTTTCTAAAATGTCAATTAAATGCATTTAAAAAAATTTTGTTCTGCGTAAGCAAGGATCTTTGTTATAAATGGAGGTCATTTTAAATTAAGTTTTACTTTTTCCTGTTCGATACGGCTAAAGAAGCCGAAGACTTCCATCTTCATTTAATTGAACCATCTTTTATGATTTGGGGCTGGAAAGTCATTTATTATCCTGGTAACTTTATTGTGTTTTTGAGTTAGTTTATCTTTTGCATGTTTGGCGTTTATTGGGTTATTTTTACTGGGATAAACCTGGAAATAAGGACTTTGGCAGTTTCGCACGTTTCGACAAACGAATCTTGTTAGACCCCATCAACATCGGGTAAGATCCTTTAATTACAATTTATTAAAAACAGTTTTTCATTCATTTTATTGATATAGTAAGATTTGGGCTCAAAATTGATTCATATCACCGAATAAATTTATTGTCCAATTTGAATCTGGCTATAGCATGCTGTTTTAAATTTCAATAAGACCTAAACGGATAGCATTAGAATATTATTAAATTTTATATTGGGTTGTAAGGCCGATTGTTGCTTGTTTTGTGTGAATATTGACTTTTTTTGATTTTCTTTTTAGTTTCTAATGGTGTAAAAATAATAGTAAATATTTTATTTATTTCTGTAATATTAATAAACACCTTATTTTAAGTTTAACTTTGCAGTTGATCGTAAATTTATTATATTTTGTTACGTATTTGCTTTCTGGAAGTATCGCGATGACCACAGTTTAGAGGAAACTTAATCTATATTATGGGTTTTAAAATATTTCTAAATTGAATTCAATTTCTTGACCCTACTCTAGGCTTCATATTGGTAAAATGAAATAAAAGAGTATCGTGATATGCCGGTTGACTTTCAGTTTGACTCCAGTATATTATTATTATTTTGATTTACAAGCCAGACGGCTTCGCACTCCCTCCAGGGAATATTCACTCATACCAGGTACACAAAGGTACCAGAAGTATGAAGCTCTGTGGGAACCCTTTCCATATTATCGGGTCCTAGGTGACGTGGTCCGCTGTATTTCCCATGAACTTTCGGACGGTTCGCGCGGTTGCTAGGAGAGTTGCTTTCTGCATAGGTTTATACAGATGCTCACCAAGACCCAGTCCCTTGATGTTCTGCAGGAGGTTCTTTGGTATCACTCCAGTTGTTGAGAGTATTATGGGAATCGTTTGGACGCTGTTCATTGCCCATTGTCTTCGGATTTGCACCTCCAGATCTCTGTATTTGGCGATCTTCTCGTTGTATTTTGGTCTTAGGTTGTTGTTGTTAGGTACAGCGATGTCGATTAGTGTAGTTCGCCTAGAAATTTTATCTATTAGTATAATATCTGGTCTATTATGAGCAACTGTTTGATCCGTCAGAACCGTTCGGTCCCAATATAACTTGAACTGGTTGTTCTCAAGAATAGGCTCTGGATTGTATTTGTAATAAGGCACCTTTCCTACCTGTAATAGGTTCAATTTTTCTGCTAACTCTTGGTGGAGTATCTTAGCGGCTGAGTCGTGTCTTTCCTTATTATTATTATTATTATTATTTTTTTTTTTGGTGTTCGATTATAATGTCTGGGAATTTGAGATGGGCCAAGTTAAGATAAAAATCGAAATTCTAGCAGTAGAAGTTCATTTATTTTATCTAATTAAAAGTAAATGCCAAAATGTATATCCGGTCTTTTCATATAGTATTGTGGTAATTATTTTGATTATATTTTGAGTATGTTTGTATTATTGTTTTTACATTGAAGTGTAATTAAAATTGAGTTTAGTTTTGCCAAGTTAGGCTATCCTATTTAATAATAATTGAGGTTAATAAACTAATCATGTGGCGTCATCATACACTGTTCTAAAATCTCCAGATATTGTCGCTTTTACTTATTTAATCGAGTAAGTTATTATTGGTGATCACCTGGAGTCAGGAGGTGTTTCATTGTACATTTAATGATTTGTTTCTTAATTATTTTCTATCTGGAGTTATCCGTTAAAGCACTTTATTACTTTAAATAGATTATTAACTTTTTTTGATATTTATCTCTAATTTATTCTTGATTAATATTTCATTTCCTTTTCCTAGTTTAACGTAAAGAGCACCTTCGAAAATTTCTTTCTTTGAATACGTGGAAAGTTTAAAATTTTAAAATAAACATTTCTTGATATTTTGGCGAATTTTTATTAATAAATTTATTTGCCTTTTAATTTAATTTTCATAGTAGTCTGAAATACTCCTTTTTTGAAGGGTTTTTACGAATTGGTCCTCCCTACTGGTTATTATACTTACGGGGTATTCTCCCTAAGGGTTATATTATGCAATCCTCCCTTCTGACTATGTTAGTACTGAATTATCATCAACGTGTACTGTGTCAAGGAGAATATTTTTTTCCTGGCAGACGATCCACTGGACAGGCAAACTTTATTGATTTATTATTTTCCTAAGTTGTTACGATCTAGTAGTTAAATCAAATTTTTATTTTTGTAAGGCGTTACGCAATCATATTATACTACGATCAAAGTATAAACGGAATTATTTTATGTTTTTGTTTTAACGCCATTTAGTTTTAGGATATCTTGATTAGGTTTTTAGATTTAATGTATAATTTATTTTTTTCCCTGTTGTGAATTTGTTGAAGTTTGATTTTTATTATAAGATATCTAGCTTACGCTACCACTCTACGTTTCAACTTAGAATTAAAAATTTTCATTATTACCATCAACCAGGGTTTTATTTGTCCCACATGTTTACTTACTTTTGAGATCTCTTTTAAGTACTTGTAAATTTATGGGGGTAAATTGAAAGTTAGTTCCTAATGACACCACGGAAAGTAACCCCTGTTCGCTGGCTTAGGGGTTAGTTCGGCATTTTTTCTCGCTGGTGTTGCTACTAGCCTTCAAATGTACTCTGATGATTTATTATTATTAATTGACTTTTTTTCTCACTTAATTGTGAGGTGTTGCGACTTTAAATACCAGTGTAACAAAAGCAGGTGCATAAAAGAGTAGTTGCGAATAAACAAGTAAATGCAATTCTAAGAGGCACTATTAATGATAATATTATGATCGTGATGATTGGTGTTTTGAAACAACATGCCAAACCTTCGATGATACCAATAGATTTAGGCAAGAGTATATCTGTTATGTATTTTATTAAGTTCTAGGAATTTTATCTTCTAGATAGGACATAGGGATATACACACAATGCCCCATAACTGCAGAATAAGGTTGTATATTATATACAGAGTGTACCTGTCATTGTGTTGCATAATATACTAATAAGTTTTCGCTGCTAAGTTCATTAACATCTGTATTGCCTATTAAAAGATTCAGTACTAGATTGGCACTTTCCATCTTGGATGATGCACAGAACAGAACTAAATTTATAAAGAATAATATGGGTTTAATGTGCATTAATTTATCACTACATATGTGTCAAGGCATCTTTAAAAACTTCATTTCCATACAGTCCATTAATTTTAGAATGTCAGGATTTTTTTAATGAATTCCTTCAAAACTATTTTTACCACATAAGTATATCATTTTCACGACAAATTGGTGAACGCCAAACCTAATTATCTAAACAACTTACACTACGTTTTTTAAACTTATCTATTTTACAAATAAATATATTAAAATGAATTTATTAAAGCATGTACTGCAATGATATCAAGAAATATGACAAGGGAGAAACCTCATGTTTGTCTATCACTCTACCAATAAATCTGCCAGTCTGGGAGGCTGTCTGTTTGTAATCATAGTGTAGTCATTTTTTACTTTTACGCCTGTTTTACTCAAATATGGAATTTCGCAAGAGATTGTATGCATCTCGCCATCTATTGACATGGTTCTCAAGTGGAGCGTTTTGTATCAGTATATTGATTATCTGTTTCTGTTACAGTTTTTAGTTGGATAATATTGAATTTTGGAAATACGTCTTGTCGAATATTTTTGGAATAATTATAACCGTAGATTCAAAAATCTCTTAAAAGGTGCCTGTTTGCCATTTTCTCTGCAAATGGCCAAACTTGCAGTCGAGTAGAATTGTTAAAGATCAAAAGCATTTATCATATATGTTATATTTTATTTTTGATTTGATTGATCTACACCAAAATCAGGTAACTATATTCTATATTTTTCACTATAATCTTCGAGTCCAATAAATTAAATTATTTCCATTTTATGTACGCCATAACCTCCAAAATTCCTTTTGATGCCTCTAAATATACAGGACAGGTGTCTAGCTCAAAATCAGTTCATCAAAATGACTTCCAGTAGATGTTCTTGCATATTTGCCGTGCTTGCTTCTACGAACTTTCTGTGCTATAAATGCAAAAAGTACTCTATTGGTATGCGGCCAGGCCATTAGAAAATTTTGCTGTTAAAAACACTTAAATAGGTTGCGTATAGAAGTCAGAGAGTACTACCCTCTCGGACAATGTGCGATAATTTTCACAGGGGAAATTTATGCTATTCTGCAGTGTGCCCATCTCTGTGAGAGGGACATAGACAGGAATAATGTAATAAATATATGCTCAGACAGTAAGGCAGCGATATTGGCACTAAAGTCCAGTGTCGTGACTTCGCGACTCGTGTCTGAGTGGCGTATTAAGGAGCTTCTCTCCTTGGAAAGGAAAGAGCTGCGAATTGTGGTGGGTTTGTTGACAGAACATTGTCTCCTCAGGGGCCATCTTCATAGAATCGGTGTCGAAGACGACCCTACGAGCAGATGGTGTTTGAAAGGGGATGAAACTGTTGACTATATCCTCAGAGAGTGCCCAGCACTCAACGGACTGAGACAGCGATATTTTGGAGATGCAGTTTTGTTACCAGAAGCAATTAGGCAAATTCAACTAACGAGGCTGCTTGGATTCGCAAAGGCGATCGACCTCGAATAACCTGCAGATATGGTGGGATGTAAAGGGCCCAATAGAGGCCTAGGCATGGATGATCTAGTATCACCACCCCTTTTTCCTTCATTTATTCATTCACTCAGGTTGCGTATGGTCAACTTAGCTAGAGCATTTTTTACATTAAAATATCTTTGATATCTTGATGGTAATAATTGATCATTGATTTGAAAAACACATCTAAAGAACTTAAAGCCATTTTAAATTTAACTGATATTATGTTTGACTCATATGTGCATTAGTAGAGTATTAGTTAAGTAATTGGCTTCCAGTAACCAAAATACCAAGTTCAATTCCAGAATCTGAAATGGATGTTCGTATCTAAAGTACCTACTACTTATAATTTCCACATGATTGAATTAATATAATTTCTTTTTTTTTTGTATATGTACAAAAGCTAAAAATCCCTAGTTCTTTGTTCGATGTTTCCAGTTAATTGCTTAATATCATAATGATTCTATTAATGTTGTGAGTTCATATTTTTAATTCATAAGTATGTATATTATTTTTTTTATCTATTTCAGTAACCTTAGCGCGCAAACTTTTCCCATATGACTTTTAACTAGTACGATTGCGCATTTTTACCTGCATATCTATACTTATAAGCGGCGTTGTTCTAATTCACTGACTAACTGACTGACATGTAGCCCAAACTATTAAAGATGTTTTGGAAAAAGCTTGACAATATCATATGGGCACCGGCTAAGAAAGGTTTTTCAAAATTCACGCTCCAAAAAAGTGAAAAGGGGTAAATTATCATTTGATAAATTTATCGATATATTCTGATAAAATAGAGATATGGAATTTATTTTAATTTCTAAAGATAGCTCATAACAACAGCTAAAAGCTAATTTCTTGATTTTTCAATATGTATATTTTAAAGAGGGGAAAAAGTTAGGACGTCAGTTTCTTCTGCAAAAAATCACATGTTCTGCATAAGATTAACTAAAAACTAATTTCGGCATTTTTTAAAACTTCTTTTTGTAAGGTTGAAAAATGTGTTTTTACCATTTTTCCAGATAACGCTAAGACTACGTATTCAAACGTCATTAGTTTTTAGCGACAGTTTGCAAAAGTAGTACAAAATTTATTTCACATTGATACAAATAGAAAAATAACAATAGAAAGATTTGCCTATTTTTTGAATAGATGTAAAATTACTCATTGTTGATGACAATCTTCGGTAAGAGAGTTGTTTTATTTTTAAAGAAATCTTGCTGGAATTACCCTTTAACAATCTAATGCATACTTTCGTATTTTTATTACGTGCATATACATAATTTTGGAATTTTACAATTACGAAAACAAAAATATTAAATATTCAATCTAAAGTGTTTTCCAGATATTCACATAAAAATGTATTGTTTATTTTAAGCACATATATATTTTAATAATAATATTTACACAGTTAATTAATTTTATCAAATATTCTCGGAAATCAGATAGGAATGTGAGTTGTAAAGTATGAGCACCAACATTCCTTAATAAAAAAAAACAATAGTATAATATACGAAATACTTGATTAAATTAGAGTTTTAAAAAGGTGTTATTGTATAATTATGACTATTATTGGTGCTTAAAAAGTGTTAAGTTGTTTGTTCAAAAATTTAACCGAAATATCCGTATGTCTAGCATTTTTTACTGACTTCAAAAGAAGATGAAATTCTGTATTTAATCCATTTTGCATGAAGGTTCACAATAATCTAACAAGAAAGGTACTTGAAGTGTCCTGCTTCAATTTTAATAAAACTTTAACATGATGTAGACGTTACAAAAATAAGAGACATGTGTTCTTTGTTATTTGCATAGTGCTAAAAAAGTATTTTTGAAATATCTCAGGTTCTAATTGAGATATCTTTTCAAAACAAAATGGAAATTACTTGTTATTTAAAATGATGTTGAACTGTGGTATTTTCCCTCCAAGGATATTATCTCTTATTTTTTTATAAGGGTTAACCATCTATTTGCGCACATAATTTAATTCTAAAAATTACAAAATTTAATAAAATTGTTTGAAAATATTTTTTTATAAATACCATTAGTAACTTAAGTTGACGTGTTTCGAAGTTTCCAAAAATAAATTAGTAAAAGAGGGTGAGTCACCCTCAAAACCTTTTTTTTTTCTCAAATTCTAATTGAGATATCTTTACAAAACAAAATGGAAATTACATGTTATGTAAAATGATGGTGAACTGTGATATTTTCCCCCCTAAGAATATCATCCCTTATTTATTAAAAGTGTTAATCATCTATTCGCGCACGTAAATTCTCAAAATTACGAAATTTAATGAAATTGTTTGAAAATATTTTTTTTTCACGAATACCATCATTAAGTCACTAATAAAAAAGGGTGATTTAAAAAAATGGAAATTACTTATTACTTGAAAGGAAGTTAAACTATAATATTTTCACATTCAGATATTATTATTGTCGAAATTTCCAAATTTCAATCGCTGTGAACGTTACAGAGCCTGCTGAAATTTTTTGTTTTAATTAATAAGATAATTAGAAATCACCACATATCGTGAATTTTAATCATTTACGAATCTATGTTAAAATACAAAAGTAGAATATTTATTCAAATTATATAATATTTTATAGGACTTATTGTAATATTACGAAATGTATGTTGCACAATAATGAAAACCTTTAAAAAATGTTTTAAGCATAACGATTTTTTCACCATGAGTATCGAATTAATGCAACATTGCTGCAGCCAATTAATTTCGAGATTGATTCTCATAAAAAACAAGGGATGATATCTAAGTAATTTCCATCTTCTTTTATAAAGATATCTTAATTAGAACTTAGGATATTAAAAAAAAGTCTTGGGGTGACTCACTCTCCTTTATTAGTTTATTTTTGAAAATCCCAAAACATGTAAACTTGAGTTCATTACAGTGTTCGGGAAAAAATATTTTCAAACAATTTCATTAAATTTCGTAATTTTTAGAACTATATTACGTGCGTGAATAGCATATCATTTATAAAAAATAAGGGATGATATCCTTGAAAGTGAAACTACCATAGTTCAACATCATTTCAAGTAATTTCCATTTTGTTTCATAAAGATATCTCACGTAGAATCTGAGATATTTGAAGAACACTGTTTCTAGGGGTGAACTTTTAGGGTACTTTTCATCCCGTTATAACGAATCTCCGCAGATAAAAAAAAACACGTGTCTCATATTTTTCTACACTCTACAACATATTGACGTTTCATTAAAATCGGAGACGGACACTTCAGGCACCTTCTTTGTAAGACAATTGTTTCAAACTATTTTAGTGGTACAAGTCATAACTTTAGCACAGCAAGAAGTTGCACAGAAATAAATTTACATTCATAAAATTTTTTGACCACTGTACCGTAGCAGGTATATTAACTTATCTCTAATTGAAGAAAAAAAATATATAATTTTGGAGTTTTAAGAAAGGATATACACAACACTAAGTTAAGTAAGTTATAAACTATGTACAATAGGACAATTAGTTCAGGTTAGTACAGCTAACCTGAACTACACAGTTCTGGGGCCAGAAAGTTATTTACTCTGTGCAATAAAATTACTAGTTAAATTCTCAATTTTTTGACAGCTTATCTTAATATATAAGTTTCATTTTAAACTCTTCATTAAGTTAGCTACCAAAATATGCTTACTTCTGCTTAAAGTGAATCATCATATTTCCAAACAATATCACACCATTACCTTTCCTTGAATAATACAGAACAGCCTTCACAATCTTCCTAGCCATAAGACAAGATACAAAATACAACAAGAGAACTTAAAAATTGCACTACCTATCAGTTTTTTTACCATATAATAATGGATATTTCTTTGCACTAGGAAAAATGTCTTCAGTAATACTAGATCTAGTACTACCTTATACGGAAAACATCAATTACTGTAAATAAAATATAAGAACTATAATGTAGACTAGATTGATGGATTTAAAACAATTACAAAAATCAGTGTCACATATCATACTATCAAATAAGAAAAAATATTTATTTTACATAAATCGATAGGTATTTTGACGGCAGAATTGAGGATGGTTGGCCAGGTCATCACACATATCAGTGTATCATCAAACTAAAAATTGATATAGCCAGGGACTTCCTTAACTCTACAAAAATTATCACGTCCTTTTTTCCCTAATATCCCCCAATCAAGGAAGTTAATTATCTCCAGGAAAGAAGACGAACAAGAACATAGTTCTGTTCTGGATTCTCAGCCAATTGAGGATTCAAGGAAATGATAGAGCCGTTTTCTTGGCGAAAAAGCCCACAAATCCTACACTTCTAGATAGCATTTTCATAAAGAATATCGTAAAATATTTACCAAAAACCTTTAACAAATAATTTAATACTACTCGAATAGGATTTTAACTTGGAGGAAAATAAACTACATAATATAAAAATACCTTCTTCACCAACACTTAACATCATACAGTAACTAGGAAATAATCTGTAATTCTCAAAAGATATTTAAGAAAAATCTAGAAAAACCCATGGGTTTTTGTTGTAATTAATCACTCACTATTAAACATATGTTTTTTGAGTGCTGTAAATTTTCAGATCGATGTGTCAGGTATAACATTACATTGTGCGTAGCATGCAACGGAAAAATTATCATCTCGTTTCTATAAGATTTTCTACTTTATAACAAAATATAAACGATATAATCAACCTCCAGTTTGAACCTAAAGGGCAGGGAGTATCTCTTTACAGTCAGTAAATTGGTACTCTCAAGAGAATGCTTGTAACTAAGTATAATTTTTGATGGTGGTCAGAAATATTTTAAAATAAATTAAGAAAGGACTTTCTTGAATTTGAAGAAATTAATATGATAATGGTTGACGGCGCAATAGAAGATAGAAAAATTAATTTTTGAAGAAGATAACTGATCATGAAAATTAAATATTTATAGTATCGAAAAGTTAGAAGATTCGTCATCAAATAAGATTATTATTAATAAAATTAATAGGGGGCAGGAAATCTTGAAACGCAATTAGGAAAATGATTGATATTTGAACCATGATAAAAAATTGGGAAGCAACACACACAAGAAAAAATTTGACAGGAAGGGGAAGAAAAATTATCGTAACAGAGATGTAAGGTTTAGTTGCCCATATGTATTCTCCTTTCAAACAGAGAAAAATGAAAAAATATATGAAACAGTATATTTCCTAAAAATACAACTCAGGTCCTCTCTTCATACGCGTTTCGACTACTCTATCGTATCATCAATGGAGATGTATCGAATCTAGAGTAACACTCGCATAAAACAACTGCTATATAAAACATGAATTCCGAGACATGTTGACAGGATATTAAAAACCTGACGACTTCAATGTCAGACTAAAAAATATGGCCAGTCGAATGGCATCTATACATTTGCCGGAGTAGAGAGAAATTTTAACAAATCAAAATTTCAGTATGAAATATTAGCCGTGTTTGAACAGTTGTCTATATATATTCTCCTTTCAAGCAGAAAAAAAGGAAAGAATATATAGAAACAATTTATTTTATTACTCTTGTTCTCTCTCCATATGGTCTCATGATTTTAATATCCTGCCGACATGTCTCGAAATTTATATTTTATATAGCAGTTGTTTCTCCAACGTTGTTCTCAGTTCGATATAGCTCCACTGATGGGACCATAAGGTGGTCGAAACGCGTATGGAGAGAAGATTAGAGTTGCAGGAAATAAACTGTTTCTATATATTCTTTCTGCTTGAAAGGAATATATATATATATATATATATATATATATATATATATATATATATATATATATATATATACATATATAGTATAATAATTATATTGGACCCGCAAGTCTCCATATATTAACCTCATTGATCAGTTGTTGTTAGAACTCAAGAAAAAAGTAACAAATATAAAATTTTTGTTTGTAGTTATTATTTTTGATAACTTATCTTTTATCGTGAATTTACATTTTTTTTTATTACAAAGGAATAATTGTTTTTATTTTTCAAAATAAAAATTACTTGAATTTAAAAGGTTTTGATTTTATCTTACTTTTGTTCAATTAATATAACTAAGCACTCAACTAAGTGACTTTGCCAAGGCTTAATTCTAACGTGTGGCGACCGTGCCGAGAGGATGTATGGCAACTGGGCCTATCAGTTGTTCCAGACGGTGCCTTTGGGAAACCGGGCGAAATCCCAAAGTAATACAGCCTTGCGTCGGTAAAGGGAGCTCTGCCGGCGTGGACCACCCTTTCTTCCATACTCGTGGGAACATGTATGAGGAAAAAGAAGACGAAGAAACATTATTAAAGGAGGACTCAGCAATGAGTGACTCCGACAAACAATCAGAGGTGGATCTCATTGTAGAAGACTCCTCTGACAACACTCTAGTGGCTGAATCCAGTAGGATGGGTGAAAGTCCCACCGAAAAATCAGACACTGGGAAAACAGACCCTGGAGGGAAAACGCAAGTTGACCCACAGGGAAAGAAGCTTTCCGGAGCCCAAAGAAAGAAGATCCGGAAGGCACAGAAAATGGCAGCGGGGACTTGGACTAAGGAAAAACCAAAGTCGGGGACCGAAGCCAAAAAAGAGGGGAGTGCAACCAGCAAACGGCTGCACTCGGACTCAAGTACCTCCCCTGGAGATAAACGACCTGCGAAGAGAACCAGAAGTCAAGTAGGACAGGCTGGAGCCTCTTACAGCAGGGCAGTAAGTGATCTCAGGATGGCGATTGTGCATAGTCGTCACCCTAACTTCACAATTGACCAGATCCAAGCTGACCTAATTCTAAATAGGCTTCTAGAGATCATGGATGAGATGCCCTCTGGCAGTGGGAATCCACCACAGTTTGAGGGAAATAAGTACACGGGAGGCATTTTATGGATCACGTGTGCTAATGTAAATACAAAAACCTGGTTGCAACAATCTGTTGCAAAACTAGGGAATTTATGGGAAGGAGTAGACCTGACAGTAGTCGAGGCCAAGGACCTTCCCAAAAGACCTAAAGTCCTCGTCTGGCTACCAGGGACAGACGAGCTAGAAAAAGCCAGAACACGCCTGGGAACACAGAACCCAGGGCTGAAGGTGGGTGACTGGACGAATTTAAGCCGCAAAATGGACGAGAAAGGTCAAACATTGGCCTTCTCGGTTGATGCGGCATCCTTCAAATGCCTTGAACAGACCCAGTTCAGGGCATTCTATAAATTCGGGAAGGTGACCTTCCGTAGTCTGGGAACCGGGAAGAAAAGTGAGGGTGATACAGGTAAACCTCCAACACAGTAGGGCGGCTTCGGCCGCTCTGTGCAGGGAGATGAAAGACTGTGACATCGCCCTCATTCAAGAACCCTGGATACACCAGGGGAAAGTAAAAGGGATTACGGGAATCGGATGTGAGCTTATATATTGCAGAACAGCCGATAAACCAAGGACCTGTATATTGTATAAAAAACACCTAAAAGTGCTTGCACTAACGAAACATATTTCTAGGGATCTTGTTGCCGCAAAAATAGCAACAAAGGGAGCTGGACCAACAAACATCACTATCGGCTCAGCCTACTTCCCCTACGATGACCTAGAAGAACCACCACCAAGAGCAGTGGGAGACCTGGTGAGAGACTGCAGAGGAAATGGATCGCAGCTGATCATTGGGTGTGATGCAAATGCCCATCACGATGCTTGGGGCAGCACAAACATCAATCAAAGAGGTAAGTCAGTCTTTGAATTCATAATGGTAAATAACTTAGACATAATGAATAAAGGCAATGAACCCACCTTCGTCACCAGACAAAGGCAGGAGGTCATTGATATAACGTTAAGCACAACATATCTTGGCAACTTTATAAAAAACTGGCATGTGTCTAGGGAGGCAAGTTGTTCTGACCATAGGTGCATCAGGTTTGAAATAACGGGTATAGAACGGGAACAACTAAACTACCGGAATCCGCGAAGGACAAACTGGGGAAACTACTACCAAGACCTAGAACAGAGACTAGCGGAAATCAAAAGTTCGGTAAGCAACATAATAGAAGTAGAACTGATGGCAGAACAACTAACAGAAGCCACAGTCTCAGCCTTTGAAGCTAACTGTCCTCAGATCACTCAACATTCTACTCGCAATGTGCCGTGGTGGAATGCTAAATTAGAGGCGAAAAGAGGACAAGTTAGGAAACTATGGAACAAGGCGAAAATAACAGGAAACTGGGACGAATATAGACTGGTCCTGACTGAATATAACAGGAACTTGCGTAAGGCTAAGAGAGA
The DNA here is from genome assembly GCA_034092305.1 of Diaprepes abbreviatus. NCBI lineage: Eukaryota > Metazoa > Arthropoda > Insecta > Coleoptera > Curculionidae > Diaprepes > Diaprepes abbreviatus. The sequence goes on along the minus strand of JASJET010000002.1, from coordinate 10,741,420 downwards.
ATCTTGGAGGAAGCACTGTGAGGAGATCGAAACGACCCCAGAATGTGCCAGACTCCGAAAGATACTCTCAAAGGATACGCAACCATCAATAAACTCTCTAAAAACAAATACAGGGGAGCACACCTATACTGGGAAAGAAACAATGACCGAGTTATTTCGGGCTCACTTCCCAGGGTCAACAATAATTGAGAAATCACCGGAGACTTGGAGGACTGAAGCAGAGATAAATACTGCTGTAAGAGCCACCAAGGACAATTGGCAAACGGCAAAAAAGGTGATTACCTATGAAAAGATAAAATGGGCCATAAACTCATTTGAACCATATAAATCGCCGGGACCGGACGGGATTTATCCAGCAATGTTACAACAGGGTCCAAACCTGTTGATTAACAGACTTTGCTGCATATTAAGAGCCACTCTAGCTCTAGGATATGTGCCAAAGGTTTGGAGGTTAGCCAGGGTAGTGTTCATTCAAAAACCTGGGAAACCCAACTACTCTACAGCAAAGGCATTTAGACCAATCAGTCTAATGTCATTTATCCTTAAGACTCTCGAGAAGCTGTTGGACAGACATGTCAGAGATGATTTAATGGTGAACAGCCCATTTCATCGGAGCCAGCATGCATATAGAATCGGGAGATCCACAGAGACAGCGCTCCACGACTTGGTCAGCAAGGTGGAAAACACTCTGGAAAATGGAGAAGTGCTTCTAGGAGCATTTCTAGATATAGAGGGGGCGTTCGACAACACGTCTTTTCAATCAATCATCACTGCAATAAGGAACATCAATCTGGAGGAGACCTGTTGCAGGTGGATTGGAAATATGTTAAAAGACAGAGTGATCTACACAGAACTGCTCGGAGAGTCGCTGATGGCACGGGTGACTGGGGGGTGTCCGCAGGGGGGGGTTCTCTCCCCACTGCTTTGGAACCTAGTAATGGATGGGCTTCTGCGAACCCTGAGTGGGGAGGGTCACTCTGTGCTGGGATATGCAGATGACTTGGTAATCTTAACCCAAGGCAAATTTAATACAACAGTAAGAGAAAGAATGCAGAGGGCTCTTGAAGTTGTAGAAAGATGGGTAAGGCAGGAGGGACTCAATATAAGTCCCCAAAAGACTGTCCTAATTCCCTTTACAAAACGGAGAAGGATAGAGGATCTCGGTCCCATCATCCTCCAAGGAAACACAATACCACTTGCCAGAGAAGTAAAATATCTGGGGGTGATTTTAGACTCCAGGCTGACCTGGAACAGACAAGTGGAAAACATAACCAGAAAATCGGAAACATCTCTTATGACTGTTAGAAGATTATGTGGGAAAACATGGGGTCTCTCACCGAAAATGGTGCATTGGTTATACACCAGTGTTGTGAGACCAGCCATCACTTACGCAGCCTTGGTCTGGTGGCCCAAGGTAATGCAGAGAGCAACTATGACAAAGCTGAGTGGAATACAAAGGGTCGCCTGTTTATGTATTACTGGGGCCATGAAATCAACGCCCACTTCGGCAATGGAGTGTATTCTGGATCTGCCTCCGCTACACTTAGTGATTCAGGCAGAGGCAAGAATGGGACTCCACCGACTAAATCACTCAGCAGTAAAATCGCAAATGACGATGTCAGGACATAAAAACATATGTAAAAAAATCAGGAGCCCTGAGTTGGAAATGGACACGGACCATATGAACTCGAGCTACCGTTATAATATACCGTTTGAAGTCACAATAGAGGATCGAATGGCAAGTAAAAGAGAAAGACCGGAAACATTCTCGGGTGCAAGTATCTGGTACACTGACGGTTCAAAAACTAGTGAGGGTACTGGAGCTGGGATATATGGGTTACAACCGAGGAAGGAACTAACCCTTCCCCTTGGGAAATACCCAACAGTGTTCCAGGCAGAAATATACGCAATCTTACGGTGCGCAGATGAGATAAATAGGAGAGCTTACAAAGGGAAGCAAATCCTCATTTACTCTGACAGCCAGGCAGCCCTAAGGGCCCTCAAGGGCCAAAAGGTATCATCGAGGCTGGTTTGGGAATGTCAGAGTGAGCTGGAAACTCTGACAAAAGACAACAGAGTTATGTTAAAGTGGGTACCAGGACACGAAGGCATACATGGAAATGAAAAAGCTGACGAACTAGCTAGAGCAGGGTCAGCATCTCAATACATTGGTCCAGAACCGGCCTTTGGGGTGCCGCGGTGTGCGGCACGAGAAGCAGTCAAAGAATGGATCAAAAGAGAACATAAAAACCACTGGATGACCAGACAGGGTTTAAACCACAGCAAGCTATTTATTGGGAATCCGGACCCGAAACTGGCAAAGAAACTACTACAAATGAGTAGAAACCAATTAAGGACTATTACAGGTATAATGACGGGACACATGGCCGTCAAAGTACATCTGAATAGAATGAATCTATATAACGGAAACCTCGGCTGCAGACTGTGTGGACAAGCCGAGGAAACGGTGAAGCATATCATATGTGACTGTGAGTCACTGGTGAGATTTAGACAACAAACTTTCGGGTCAGTAAAACTGGAACCGGAAGAAATACTCAATCACTCTTTAGCAGGACTGTACAGATTGAGCCAGGGGGCTAGGTTGACAGAGTGGCTATAATGTCTAGGGTGAGCACAATAGGCCTACTCTGGTCGCAGTGCATCCGGCTTTAGGACGGACCCGAGAATATATAAAAAAAAAAAAAAAAAAGTGACTTTGCCACAATTTGATCGATTTGGTACCTCTCATAATTTTTAACATTTTAATGTGTCGAATTGAGTTTGAAAGTGTATAGGCCTAGCTTTCTAATGAATAATAAGAGGCGAAAAATAATGTAAAATATATCCAATTAATATAATTACCAAAAATTTAATAGATAATAAAATATATCTTTAAGTAAATGTATAATTATATAATACATATATCATAATAGAGACCCTGTTGTAATAAATTTATTTCATTGCGATTACTGAAATTATACTCGTATTTTTATTTACATAAAAGCAATTTGCAGTCTTCCGCTTTGAGTTTAAAACCATTAAGAGAATATAATTTCCTCGTTTTTTCCTTCTTAGTAATGGATCGCTTAACTTTAAATCGTCATTACTACTGGCCAAAATCATTACATAATTCTTAATGGTCCGTAGAATAATTTGACTAATTTTCGGAATGGCTCGATTCTCTAATAACAAAACCCTTTTTGAAATTTCATAAAAGCTTTAATTGCCCCGAGAGAAAAGCTCAAAGGCATTCTGTTATAAATGCATTTGCGGAAACGTACGAAGAAGTTTTTCGATGGTTTGCCGCCGTTTTCCATCTGGCGTTCTTCGAACAAATTCGTAATGAATAGGTTAGATTTTATGCGATAAACTAATTGAAAATTTAGTTTAATTTTCTTGCATTTAATTGCATTTTCTCCGACACAATACATTTAGTGTCATCAACCAAAAAGTATTTGAGTGAATATTAAAATGTACCTAGAAGTTGTCCAAAAAAAAAACTCATGCTAGAAGAAATAGTTAAATAGAAAAGTTTAGTTTTTTGGTTAATTTAATTCTTATATAGGGTGTTCGGATAATACATCGATAACCTTGGACAGGTGATTCTACAGGGTAAAATAAAGATAGTAAGTCATACAACTAAATGTCGAAAACTCAATACTTCTCGAGTTACAGCCTGCCAAAGTTCTTTTTTTTTCTTATTGTTAATCTTGCGGTTGGTTTTTAACTTATCAGGTTGATAAATTTTATTGAAATCGGTAGTACACAATTTTGAGAAACTAGCCATCGGGAAAAATGCAAAAGAAAAATAAATACGATAGCGTCACAAAATCAAATAAAGGGTGTTTTTTTATAGAGGTATAGAACTTTTGAATGGAATAAAACAAAGATGAATTTTTTAAATTGACATGAAATTTACTTTATTCGAAAGATAACCTTCTGTCATTATAACTTAAATATGACTTCTGGCATATGACCGCCACGGCTGGCTCGAACGTAGTCTAATCTAGAGGTCCAATTTTCGATGACTTTTTCCAACATTTGTGGCCGTATATCGGCAATAACGCGGCGAATGTTGTCCTCCAAGTGATCAATCGTTTCGGGCTTATCGGCGTAGACTAGCGACTTCACATATCTCCACAGAAAATAGTTTAGCGGCGTTAAGTCGCACGATCTTGGAGGCCAATTCACGGGTCCGAAACGTGAAACTATGCGGTTACCAAACATTTCCTTCAATAAATCAATTGTGACACGAACTGTGTGACATGCTGCTCCGTCTTGTTGAAACCACAGCTCCTGCATATCATGGTTGTTCAATTGATGAACGAAAAAGTCAGTAATCATGGGTCTATAGCGGTCACCATTGACTGTAACGTTCTGACCAGCATCATTTTTAACGAAGTATGGACCAATGATTTCACCAGCCCATAAAGCACACCAAACAGTCAGTTTTTCTGGATGTAACGGTGTCTCAACATACACTTGAGGATTATCATCACTCCAAATACGGCAGTTTTGTTTATTGACGTATCCATTCAAACAAAAGTGAGCTTCATCGCTAAACAAAATTCGCTTATGAAAATCGGGATCAACGGCAATCTTGTTTTGGGCCCATTCACCGAATCTACGCCTTGCTAGGTGATCGTGTGGCTTCAATTCTTGCACGAGTTGGATTTTGTAAGCACGCAAACCGCAAAATCTTCCATAAAGTGAATGGACACATATCCAATTCCTGTGCACGATGGCGGATAGACTGATTCGGGTCTTTCTCTACTGCAGCAATGACTTCTTCTGTACACACTGTACGACGTCTCTGTGGATGCGTATTATCATATAGAGTAAACGTGGTGCGAAAACGTTCCATAGTTAATCGAATTAATTGTTCTGATGGACGATTATATTACCGTAAAATGGACGTAGTGCTCGATACGTATTTCGAACAGAACCATGATTTTCAAAATAAATTTGCACAATTTGGAAGCGTTGTTCAGGCGTCAGTCTATTCATGTTGAAATGCCAAACCAAACTGAACATAAATCACTTGACAGCTGACAAAATGGCCGCTAGTTAAAAAAGTGTTGCCAACTTAAAGTTTTATACCTCTATAAAAAACACCCTTTATTACCTTTACCCTGCAAATCTTCCATTAATATTGCGATATATTCTGTCTCATTTTGAGCTATTCTTTTCAATTTTCTAGCCCCTTTAGTCTCATGTGTAACTCTAATGTTGGCTAGTTACTCGCTGAAAGTAGCTTAGGTCAATTATAAGGTTTAATAATATTTAATAAAAATAGTGATCTGTACATTACTACGTTACTTTGCAAACTGATTCAATGATCTTATCTCTAAAATAGCATTCTGATCGATTCAATGCAGTTACATCCACATAATAAACGGCTCTGATTAAAGTTTCGATCGGATATAACATTTCAATGTACATGGAGGAGAATAGTTTCGTAAGCGTTAAAAACGGAATCGAATTGAAATGACAATACAGTAATAGTTGACTTATTCCTTTTTTTTTTGAATACTTACCTCTAATTTTTATTAGAAAATTTTCTATATATTTTCTTGATTAAAATGTTGCAAACAGAAACAGAAAAAAAGGAAAAAGTAAGAAAATGCGTATATAAAAATCGGATGAAATTAAATATTATAAAGGAAAATAACTTGACTTTACCTTTTTTTTCCAAAATATTTGGGCACATTTACCTACCTGAAGTAATTTGCAGTTACTGACATCTCGACAGAAAGAAGAATGGCTTACATCTCATTTTTTTCAATATCATTTCCTCGTTTTATTGTTAGGAATTGAACTGGGGATAGGTGAGTCGAATAGAGCCGTTTTCGATAAAAACCAATTTCATTTCAAAATGTCTCCATCAGATAATTCCGATCCGATCGGAAATTTGCGTTCGAAACAAGATTTGAATGTTCAGTTCCAATTTTATACACCTGAGCTATTTACACCCTCTAAAATTCCACAAAGTAATTCTTATTACAAAGGACTCATTTAAAATATTTAACAATACCCTTTGTCAAGGCTCTGACTGATCCACTTGTGTGTAATTGCTGTAATTTCGGAAAAAACTTGAATTTTAGATTGGTTAAACACTAGAAATATTCCTGAAAAAATAAACAATTTATCTAGCCAAGGAATCCATTTTTCAAAATATCAAGGTGGTGTAAACCCATAAATGAGAAATAAGTTCTTTGTGGCGATTTATGACCGTCAACCATTCACTGACGGTCTCATCGAGTTAGAACGATTTTGAAAAAGGCTCTATCTCTTCAATGCATGTCCATATTCAAACCCCTATATACCTATAAATAACCATTAATGAGATTTTCTGAGTGAATTCTGTGAATTACTTTAAATTTTTTATTGTTCTAAGGTCTTTTACGTAGAACGTCTCACAGATGGCATAGAATCTAAATAAAGCATAATTATTAAGTGGTTTCTACCCTGTACGGGTGTCCAATTTTCGATATTTTTAGAGAATATTGGAATTATTATCACCGATAGAGTGTTGCAGTTTTCATTCCCCTGTCCTACTTTTTAACGAAACGGAAGGTTCCGGTGTCAAATTTGTCATGGATCCCTTAATTTTTAATCTTAGGGTGATTTTGAAAATCTTAATTTTTTGACACATCTCGTATTTCTGTTGTGTTAATTTATCAAAAAGGTAAACACTGGTTTTTATAGAGTTTTTTACGCAGAGTTTAGTGATATAGTCAGATATTTTCTAAAAAGTTCAGTTTTTGAGATATTAATGAAACTTATGATTTTCTAAATAGTACACACTATATATTATTTTAGATATTGGTTAAGTATAATATAGGCTTTTCATATATATATATATATATATATATATATATATATATATATATATATATATATATATATATATATATATATGTGTGTGTGTGTGTGTGTTTATTTTATCTTGGAAAACAAGGTCAGAATTCAATATTTTCAATAATTTATTTTATTTGTAACAGTAGACCATAGCTTAGACAATTTAAAAGTTAACTTTAATGTTTTTCTATATTTTTAGTTGTAAATATTTAATTGTCATTACATTTTTTACTTTAAACCACACTCTTATTATAAAACCAGAATATTGAAATTTTATTGCAAAGTAACAATAATAACATTATTTTATATAAAATTTTTATAAAAAATTGAACCGACTTCTAAAAGTGCGCTAAAAAGTGAAAAATAACTGTAAATTTTTATATGAAATTGAAACTTTTGAAGTCGGGGCCAAATTATTTCTAAATGAAATAAACAACTACTAATATAGAAAAATTGTGGTAAGAAAGCAATTACAAATAAAGTATTTTTAATCTGTTTATGCGAATCACATTTTGTCTAGTATTAGTTTGGCGCCGACATCAAAAATTTCAATTTCATATAAAAATTTCTAGTTATTTTTCCCTTTTTAGCGCACTTTTAGAAGTCGATTCAATTTTTTTATAAAAATTTTATTTTAAAATAATGTTAGATTCGTAATGTACGATCCCAAAAACTACTCCCTATCAATTTTGAAAAAAATCTGACAAAATTAATTTTTTATCCGCCATATTGAATTCTTTAAAAATATTTTTAGATTTATCATGTGCGACCCTTAAAACTCCCCCGTATCAATTTAGAAGAAAATCGAACAAAATTGATTTTTTGTCCACAATATTGGATCAGCCATATTATATTTTTAAAAAATATTTTGGATTCGTTATGTGCGACTTCAAAAACTCCCCCATATCAATTTTGAAGAAAATCGAACAAAATTGATTTTTCGTCCGCCATATGGGATCTGCCATATTGAATTTTTTAACAATAATTTTAGATTCGTTATGTGCGACCCCGGAAACTCCCTTGTACCAATTTTGGAGAAAATCGAACCAAATTGATTTATTTGTCCGCCATATTGGATTTGCCATGTTGAATTTTTTAAAAATATTTTGGATTCTTTATGAGCAACCCCAAAAACTCCCCCACACCAATTTTGGAGAAAATCGGACAAAATTAAATTTTCTTGTCAGCTATATTGGATCCGCCCTATTGAATTTTTTAAAAATAATTTCAGATTCGTTGTATACGAACCCGAAAATTCAGCCATACAATTTTGGAGAAAATCGGACAAAATTAAATTTATTTACCTCCATATTGTCAGCGCCATTTTGGATTTTATTGCACCAATTTCGTCTGAAAAAATATGTGACCACCGCACCTACCTCCCGAACATAACGTAAAAAATTTCATTCAAATCGGTGCCGCCGTTCCGGAGTAATCGGTGTACATACATAAAAAAACATACATAGTCGACGAATTGAGAACCTCCTTCTTTTAGAAGTCGGTTAAAAACTAAAGTAACAAAACAAAAAGAAACACTGAAACCAAAAACAACCAAGAATTTTTTTAATGATGATTTTCAAAATGACGGTCTTTTTCTCGAATGTAATATCGGTACAGTTCTGTTATTATTCTAAATGCATTTAAAATAATCATAGGTCTATTATGAAGAGTTTGGAAGGCCAAACCAATTGCTTCAAGAAGTTTCGCTATAGATTTATGTCGTGTCTTATACACTTGATTGTGCATAGAACCCCCACGAAGAAAAATCCAATAGGGAAAGATCGGGAGATCGTGGAGGCTATTTCACTGCCCAATTGGTACCTATCCATTTTTGAGGAAAGTTATTACCCAAAAATGGTCTTAACAGCCCAAAGTTGTGGCTCGGGCTGATAGAACGTTTTTAAGCAATTCTGGAATAATTTCCTCCAGGATCTCTAGGTATCTACGTGCTGTGAGACACCCTTCATACATCCTGTAGGCTATGCATTGATCCACAATAAAACATTAGACACCAACCCCCAAGCGCCCTTGTTTTGTCTTTTGGAAAATTAAATGGTGATTTTCTGCAGACTAATGCCTCGTGTTGAGATAATTAAAAATTTCCGCACTTGAAAAATAACATATCTATCAAAAGTTTCGTTGGTGCGGATTTGTTCTAAATACTATTCACAAAAGTTTCTTGGCACTCAACATCTCCGTGGTGTTAATGTTGCACTATTTCAAATTTATATGGATGGTATATTTTTCTAAAAATTCTTTCTGCGTCAGATTTTGCTACACCAACTTCTTCCTTTGTTTTTCTACAGGATTATGAAGCTGTTGCTGCTACGTAAAATAACACGTTTGTTTCTTTTCTCTTCCTGTCTTCTTTGACGTATGTTTTGGCTAAATAAAAGATCCGTGTTCCACTAGATTTCTTTTTAAACGAGCAAATATGTCTGGAAAGGGTTGCCTTGTTCATGAACACAAGCGATCGCTAGATATGAGAAGTTATTCTAATAATTACGCTTTAAATACACTAACTATTGGAATACAATCTAGAAAGAACTTCTTCGGGACTTTCATTGCTTTGTATAAAATATACCAACATATCATTCTTCTCATAATTATCATAGACGATCATTGTAAATGCGAAATAAATAAAAAGTAAAATAAAAATACTTTCGTAATAAAAATATTTCATAAATAATAACAATTTGACAAAACGGTGACGTTTTGGACATCTGCTTTTTGTTTCTTATAAGTTTACAAATAAAGTAAACTATTGAAAACATCGAACCTTGTTTTTCAAAATAAAATAAACACATTATATTTTTTGAAAAGCCTAAATTATACTTAATTAGTAACCAAAATAATATACAGGGTGTCCTACTTAAAAAATCATAAGTTTGGTTAATATCTCAAAAACTAAACTTTTTAGAAAGATAATTACTACGCCACTGAACTCTACGTAAAAAACTCTGTAAAATCAGTTTTTACCTTTTTGATGAATTAACGCATAACAGGAATACGACATGTGCCTAAAAAATGAAGATTTTCAAAATTACCCTGTAAATTAAAAACTAAGAGAGCCATGACAAATTTAACACTAGAATCTTTCGTTTCGTTAAAAAGTAGGAACTAAAGTGAAAACCGCAACACTCTATCTTTGATAACTCCAATATCCTCTAAAAGTGTCAAAAAGAGGACACCCCGTACGTATATGCAATAATAACATATTACATTGCATTAAAACGGTCGCTTCACGGGTCTTCATTCATCAAGATGAAGTAGATATCACTACTGAAATCTCAATTAAAGTTTTGGTACCGAAAACTGGAAAAAAGTTTATTTCATATGCCAGTTTATTTTAAACCGAATTAAAACCACGTTAAATAAAAACTTCACAAAAATTAAAAACAATATTTTTATTTATAACCAAATTTCGCTAAAATATTTTAAAATTTATACATTAAAATTTTTGATTCTAATAATAAAACGGATAAAATTGATATATAAAATCTACAAATTAAAATTAAAATCTATTTGCAATAAACCAGTCTGTCATTTTGTATACCCTAATAGATATAAATACTAGTTTAATCAGCTGTAAACGAGTAGAATATTTAGATTTTATAGAAAATTTTGTAATCTACATACATTCTAAATACTCTGAACAATTTTAAATTTGTTCACAAACTCAAAAAAATTGCAAAATTTTAGAATTTTGAAAATTTTGAATTTTGGTATTGATTTCATTGTAAAATTTAAAATTATTTTTATACATCACATTTTGTAATTTTCAGTAAACATATGGTAAATATTATTTAGCAACGTGTTTAGTACGAAGATAAATCAACATATAGCTTTTTCTTGCAAACTGATACACATTTTAAAAAGTTTCTTTAGCAGATCCAGTGTTAATTTTCTAAAATTTGGCATAGATATCACCTGCCAAGTTCCAAATATCATGTATGAAGGATGGCCAGTAATAAATGTATATGTAGACTCTGGACAAGCTGGAAGGTAATTTTTAATATTGTATTTTGTAGGTTATGTTAATTAATAGAAATTTGTAACTGGATGTTTTTGAGGATAAACACCAATCGCATCCCTTTTCTAGTAGTTTTCTCTCATTTTAATTTGAATTGATTTTAATTTTGAAAGTTTATTATTTAATATTGCCATTGACGAATTATACTAAGACGGCTCATTCTTATGGGAGGATTGGAAGTATTAAAACTCGGTCATTGATAAATCCGAAAATTTAAATTTTTTTAAACTTGTTTCTAGCAAAAGTATGAATAACACATTAAAATACTGATATAGATATCAGTAATTGCCTTTTATGAATGAGACGGCGTACCAGTTTGGCGTACCATTTAGGAGCGTCAAAATTATAGCACAGGATAGGAATTCTTGGTATATTTCTTCTATGATATTGCTAAATCATTTCGTTTCTAAGGTAATCGCAATGAACACAAATTATTTTTGTCTACACATATAAATGTTTGCCGCCTTAATTGTTGAGTTAAATCATACTAAATAGTTACTTCACATAATGTCGCAAAAATTGTTCACTATAATTTTATAAAATAACATTTTTATATTAATTTTTATTTAAATTAATATTCAATACATTTCAAAACACCACATTTTTCATGAATAGTTAACAATAGTTAATAATAATTTTACATATTAATTATTTAGATTACAAAATTTTATCTGTAAAGTTAATAACATAACATATTATTTACATGAATTTTTTACATATACATCTTATTATGTTAACATTTAGGTAAATTTTGACTGTTTTTCCCTATATTTTTTATAAAGCTTTGGCATTAGGTTTCTAATAGATAATATACAAATACATACAAATATCAGCTAGCAGGAATTTTTAAATTAGTACTACAAGATAACAAATTAATTTAGTTATGGTTGATTAATATTTCTTCTATAGAACAAGATCGTTAAATAAAAAATGATTTGTTACTATCCTTAAGTACGTAAATAAGATTCATGAGAGTGTTATTAGCATACATAGCAGAAGGAAATAAGAAAAAAATCAGTCAAGTATGTGAGAGAACACTTTTTTTTCTTCATACTGTCGAAAAATGCAATAAAAAAATTATTATTTTCAAGTTGACGCCTTGTTGACAATATAGATACATTTAAATATCTGGAACAAGATATTCTTCGCCATAATATCCTCTAAATTTTAAATATGTTCTAACATAACGAATACAGGAGATAAAGAACTAATCGTTATCAATATAAAATTTCGAAATCTTGATAAGTGGCATTTTCAAGAAATACTTCATCTTGACCATCTACCAACAGTATATATTGAGTGTCTTTAAAAATACAAAAAAAAAGTTTTATATACATTTTTTATTTATTTGCTTTATTTTCGAGATATGAGCGCCAAGGTGGCTTTCGAAATGTCTCCCTCTTCTAACCTTCCAACAGAAAATATGAAAATATTAAAAAAAAGAATTACTATATGGAAATTCTCATGGGTAAGTTACGTACAGTATTTAAGATTTAATTTTGCCTTTTTTCTTAGTCCGATCGAATGGGATACCGCTGTATATGTCTTTAAAAAGAATTAAGAATATATATTTTTTACTCAGTTATTTTATTCACGAAATATGAACTTTAAATATTCCTGACTATTGTCGCTTTATTTTAGGAGTGTGACCCTTGGTGAATATAACGAGCAACAATGTGGATAAATCAAATATAAATTTAATTTCTTTATATGGGGTACTTGTCGTAAATTATTTCTTGATATGAAAGCGCAGGGTTGCAATAAAGTTAGCTGATTGAATAACGATCTTACGGTGTTAAGGAAGTAAACAGGCAGACTGTTTAACAGAGCGAAAAAATCGGCGAGTGTACAGAATATTCAAAAACACTCACTGACTACAACAAAATATAAGAGAAACCAAAAAAAGCTCCTGAAGAAAGCTCTATCAAGAGGTTGAAAACAGCTCTGAAGCATCACGGGTCCACAAGATTTTGGTTGAAAATTCCTTCGATACTGCGGAAATCGAATGGGACTTTTACTGAAACTCGCAATCTCTCGAAAATACTCCTTCACTAGCAACTGCAAGACTCTGATGTTATCTCTGATGCTAAAATAAATGATGAAGTCTATCTCCCAATCCTGTTCAGAAGGGCATAAAAATAAGACTTGGAAATGGCAAGCAAAGTAATAACCCACAACAAGGTATTATGGGCTATAGAATCTTTTGAAAGCTGCAAGGCACTGGGACCCGACGAGGTCATCTCAAAGTTTTAAAGCAGTGTAAAGAGCTTATTATTTCGTGGCTCTGTAGAATTGTAAGGGCAAATATAGCTACCGGTTACTTAACTTTGTTTTAAAAAAGTATAGAATCATTTTCATACGAAAATCTGGGAGAGACTGCTCTCAGGCGAAGTAGCACCTTAGGGTAAACCTTTGAAAAACAACACTTAAAACTTTCACTAAAAGAAGAAAGTTAGGGTAATTAGAATTACCAATTCACTTCGATACACAATTGCACATCAGACAGGAGGTTTAATATCTCGGTACAATCCTGCAGAAATTTATCTTTAAAGGCAAAATGTCCGGCGTGGCAGCAAAAGGGCACTGGGCTAGACGTGAGGATTAAAACCAAACATTGTGCATTGGCTGTGCACTGCGATGTTAAGACCCATGATAACCTCGGTTATATGGCAGACAAAAAAGTAGTGCTAAGAACCTATAACTTTGACAGATCCTACATCATTCAGCTTGACTGGAAGGTGGACTTTGACCAAACAGTGAGTCACTTCTGATATACGGATGGGTGATGTCCGTCTTCAGGAGAATTTGAGGAGAGATTACAGGGCAGAACTGTTCTCATTGTCTCTGAGAGTCGCGTAGCGCTGAAGGCTCTAGCTTTCTATCAAATAGCATCAAAATAGATCTGAGACTGTCTTCAAAATCTTATCGCTCTGGCAAAATACAACAGGTCACTGCATGGGTAGCAGGATACAAGGACATTCCGGGTCTTTAAAAAATATACCATCTCACAAAACAAGGGTCTGCTAATATATTTATTGGATTAGAACCGGTATTTGAAATTATAAAGTCTGCTATTTATGGGTGGTTATCCTGGTGAATAAATTAATCTACTGAAACCACATTGCGAAACACAGACACAGCAAGCTATTGCTGAGCAGACCATCCGATAAACTAAGCTGAGAAATTCTGTGTCTATGCAGATAACAGATTAGGTTGGCGACATTACTTATAACTGACCACGTCAGTTTGAGAAAGCATCTTTAATGAAGAACCATTATGTACAGTGTGATGAAGAGGACGAGATGGCCTCATAAATCATCGTCAAATGCGAAGCTTTAACTTACTGTAGACAACTTCAGGGATCAAACAATCTGTAAGACTTATACTCAGAGGACAAACTAGTGAATAACCTGCTAAACCTGATCAAGGCAACCAACTTTTTCACCTAGAACAGATATAAGAGACGACACAATAAGTCTTTAGGCTGAAGTGTAAGGGCTGCTTAACCCTGGCCTGCTATGTCAAGTAATCAATCATGCTGCGGAATTGCAGCTGATTTGTTCCCGTATTTCTGTGAGGTTGAATTGCGCAATAATTATATGTTTCATTATTTTTTTGCGCAGTTTTTTTTCCAGCATTTTGCATTTATTCTATCAGTTTAAAATTTACTACAATCTTTATATACGTTTATATTAAAATTTTAGATTATTTTATTAAATTAATTTATTTTAGATATAAATCTGAATTTTTATTTTGCTCTCAGGTTTGAGTTTACTAATTTAGGAAATAAATAAAAATATTTAATATTTAATCTCTGGTAAAAATCTCATTTTGTAGCATAATGCGTACTCAACACGCACTTGACTATTTTTTTAAATCTTTTTTCTACTGCTCAATATTAATTTGTCCATAATTTTTCGTATATAAACTCAACAAGAAAGAAGGATACTATATAAAAGCTATGGATACTAATAATTTTCAATTCAAAACAGTGAAAAAGAACTGAATATAATAATGTTTACAAATTTAGTATTTGATTTTATTTTTAAATGGTATAAAGGTTAATGAAGCCTAATTTTAAGGTAACTCCTAACAATCATACAGAACCACAGAACCATTGCGATAGGAATTAAAATTAATCATAAATCTAAGAGATCAAAAATAGTTTCAAATAAGTCAAACCATAATTGAGTTCGAAGACGAACATATATCCAGATTTGTTATATTAATCCCAAGCTCCTGGTTTTATAGTTCTCGACGCGTAAATGAACGAAAAGTCAATATACTGGTTGTGTTTTATTGCTTCATTTGGCACTCACGTTCTTTTGTTGCTAATTTATTTTTATTTCAAGTCATATACTTTGTTTTGTATTTTCCTAAATTACTTGTATGGTAAATAAAGTAGACTTTCTCTTTAAAAATTTTCACATTTAAGAAAAATGCTTGCTATAAAAACATTACATTTCCTTAAACCTTTTGTAAAGAAATAACCTTGGAGTAAGCAATATCTACTTATTTTTTATAAATACGAATCGAGGATATTACAATTTCTAAACAACGTTTTACCCAAAATCCAGTCATATATGACTTTTTTTCGACGTTTTGACTTTAAAAAATATTCAACATCCATGACCCTGATTTCGCGGTAAATTGATTCGAGTCTCATCATATATATATATATATATATATATATATATATATATATATATATATATATATATGGCTTTAATAGATGAAACTGGTATAGTCATAGCTTATAATTCTTTCTTAATGAAAAATATAAAAATAAAGTACTAATTATAACTTAATTCTATCACACAATAATAAATTAACTTATAGTAAACAAAAAACAACAAAATTTTTGTCCTTTTTTGAAAAAGTGAAATCTTTCTAAATTCGTTGCAATATAAAAAGAATTTTTTTTTCCTTTTTTGAAAAAGTGAAAACTTTCTAAATTCGTTGCAATACGTTATTGCACTGTAAGTATAAAATGTTGATAGAGTGTAGTTAGAATATTAAATCTAATGAAGAAATATGATGAATTCCTTGCCCACCTAATTGAGATCAGTCATATCCTAGGCTAACAAAATTATGTTTTCAATAAATCTCTCAGTTACTCTCTCAAGGTTATTAAATAGATCGGATCTTTCTTATCAAAAAATCATTTCAGGTGTACCCGTTTTTATTTGTTCAGTTTGAAACAGTTCTAAACTCCAACTCATCTCCAATCCCGATATAGCATAAAGTATTACTTTTTAGATAACTTTATTTATATCCTTTGTATTGGGCTGTAATTAACCCAAAGAAATATTTTAACACCTGACGGTAAATACTTAAAGTCAAAACGCCCAGAATTATACAACTGCTGTATATGGGTAAGAAAATTGTTCCAAAAAATTTTTTAAGGGAAAAAAGAAAATATCTGTATGAAAGTAGTAAACATTTTTCTTTAATATCAAAAACTACCTAGATATTTAACAAAAGAGTTTTCGTAAATTTTTGAATTTTCTTTAATATCTTCCAAAGTTTAAAAAGTCATGTCTAATACACTCTAAAACAGAAACGTTCCTCTTACTTAATCGTCGTCGATTATAACGCTGCATGAAGTTATGATTTTATCATTTAAACTATTCACACAATATATATATAGTCTAAAAGTCTTCATATATTATGATTTGATATCAGTATTTCCAATTTTTAGGTTTTATTCGCACTATATTATACATATTTTTGAATAAGTCTCCAAAATCCCTTAGCGAATAATTAAAAAGAAAGAATTTGAAACAATTTATTTTAACATCAGAATAACATTATAAAATAACGCTACCTAGAAGAGTACAGTGTTATGAAAAAGACCAAAACATATATTAAAATAAGCGCACCAAAATCGACGAAACAAATTAATGAAGTATTCTCAAAGAAAACAAAATTTCGATATTTTATACTTTAACTCTCTTTGAAAACGCTTAACAAAAAAGAAAAGATCTTTCCAAGATACATAGTTCAAATTTTAGCTCTGTTCTCTGGTTATGTGTGTTAAAAAGCTTGGGATTGTAGCTTATCTATCTGTAGTCTTCATTATTTCAGACCTGCTGCATAATACAATTGTTTAAACCTGTTTGCCGAACTGCAAGTTTTAAAACTTCTTAACCTCACCAAAGATAAAAGAGAACTTTTTCAAAACGCGTAGAAGGTATTAAAATTGCACTTTTTGTTTACAAACTTTAAATGCGTATTTTTTTTTTAATTTCAAAAGTTCCTGAAATCGTGAGTTTTCAAGCTTTCTGAATGTGCTGAAATAAAATTTAGTAGGCATCTCGGTAAAATTTTCTTTTCTTTTTTTGGTACGTGCAAGAAACTTTGGGAATCGCGATTCTGGAAAGAGGTAGAGTTCTAAATATTGAAAATTCGTTTTCTTAGGAACTTTAAACGGTAATAAAATAAAAT
Source organism: Diaprepes abbreviatus (assembly GCA_034092305.1). NCBI lineage: Eukaryota > Metazoa > Arthropoda > Insecta > Coleoptera > Curculionidae > Diaprepes > Diaprepes abbreviatus. Next base: position 10,724,079 of record JASJET010000002.1, on the reverse strand, counting down.
CATGAATCTAGAAGCGTTCAAAACTAAAACAAAAAAATATTTATACATCTTGAAAAGACTTTTTGTCCTAAGAAGATTCGCGATTTTAAGGACAGTTAAGCTTAAGACGATTTTTTGCAACTTCTACTACTTGTAGAATTGAGAATTAGAGAGTAGAGTTTTGAAGTTTAAGGTTTCAGCATAATTTCTCTTAATTTTACTTATTTTTCTCTTTCGAATGCTCCTTAGTTTATCTCTGCAGCACTTTTCTTTCCAGAAATATTTAGTCTTGTCCGAAAATTTATAAAATTAGCCGAGCGCCGCTATTAAAAACTTATGTTATAATTAACTTGAAAATTAAACCCTTAAAGTGAGGGAATATTCCAGCAGAAGTAAGAAAGTGTAGTAAGTATGACAAAAGGACAGTTATAAGTTATAGTTCGATTTTTTAGTGTATAACGACATTTTTCAAGTAATTTTTGTGCTGTCGATGTTATTTTATAAGCATTTTTTTAAGTATTGTTTTAAATTTCGGAGGATTGATTCAAAAATAGTTCTTGCTGAATTCACATAAAATATAAAAAAGTTAATATTAAAAAACAAATTTTGTATGCACACATATGAATTACAGTTAAAAAAAATTAGAGCAACAAATGAATGTGATTGACATATCTATTTCTAAGACAGACAGGCAATCATTGTACAAAATAAGTTTTATAAATTGAAAATGTTATCAAGTTGCAAATTAGAGTAGCGTTTTACATTTTTGGGTATCACATTTTTTAAAATGAAATAATTTTCCTTTAAATTCTACGTGTAGGCCATATTTAACTACAACTTATCCTTTATTTACAATAAAACTAATAGTGTCTTAAAATCCTAACTTTTATCGAAAAATATTGAAGTATTAACGTTTTTTACATTAGAAGGTGATTGCGCAATTCAGTAGGAAACTAAAATCTAATTGATAGTCTCACAAAAGACTTAAGTTAAAATCAATAAATCAAATTGCTTTTAATCTATCTAAATCATGTATAAAAAAATACAAGTAATCAAAATATCCCTAAGCCTATAAGCATTTCTTTAATTGTTCAACTTATCTAAAAGTACAATTTTTACTGTTGGATAAATATTTTACTACAAAAATGGAGGGTGTGTTCTCGAAGATTTCCACATATCAAAAAGAAGAAACAATGTAATTCTACTGTCGTATGATGACTTTATACCGTATCTGCATTTTTGTGGAAAAGGTTGAGACTAGCGCAAAAACCTGATAAAGTCTCATTTTAGTTGAGGACATTAGGATCTTTTGATTAGAGAATGATGGATATTTGGGAACTATTTTTAATCCTTTGCAAAAAAGTAAAACTAAAGCAGGTCTCCAATGAGTAATTGTACCAAGAGCAATTAATTCAATTTGGTCAAAATTTACAATAGTCAAAAAAATCAGAGGGAACAAGAAAATTTTAATATCTGGATAAAATGGAACTATAGGAGGTTTTCCGTAGCGATAAATCCAATTCTAAACATGGTTCTGCTGTTCGTTAAAGAGGGCGCAACATGCGATTTTTTTAAACGTCACAACTTTTTTGCGTCTCAGTGTACCTTAAATTTTATTAAAATAAGCCGTTTCTACTTGTTTTACATAAAAAAAATATATTTTGCACATGTCCTTGAAAAATAGTTTGCAGATTTTCGGGTTTAAAATTACTAATACAAGCAATTTTAAATACAATATTCAGAGCAAAAAAAGGAATATTTTAAAAAGGTCAAAATAAGGAAAGTTCATGTAATATTCGATGGACTATTTTCAAGTGATTAATTAAAATAATGTTTATTTTACACTATTCTGAATCAGACTTACGTGAAGCGGAAAATGTATTTTTATTTATTACTTGAAAATGGTCTGCTGGATATAAAAATCTTAGAGGACTTTTTTTTATTAAAAACGACCAAAAAATAAAAAAGAAAAATGTGATTTACCAAATAGTAATATTTTTTTTTCCAAAAATATTTGGTATGCTTTTACGCATGTCCCTGGTAGTAGCACAAAAACTCATTTTACCCCTATAATTATAACTAAAATTTTAGAAAATGACTGGTTAATAATGAAAACTAATTGAAATTATTTAAAATTAAAATTGTTTGACGACTAACATGATTTAGTAAAAAATACTCAATATATAAATAATATAGTTTTTATGACTTCAATATCTTTCAATTGTATTAAATTTTCTACCCGAAAAGGAGAAGCGGGGTTACAAACACAGCTCTTTTACATTGAACGATGTCATTTGACGAATTAGATTTACGTTTTTTCTTATTAAAAATTTGTGATATTTAATCAATTCGAACTTAGTTTACAAAAAGTGAACAATTGTTTCAGCCTTTTTGTCGTTTGATAAATAAAATATATAACGCTGGGGATGTAGTCTACAAGCCCATTGTAAATTTCCAAGGGGTCATTCCATACAACATGAGTTATATTTACAACGATACTTCTGTAAGAAACAATTAGTTTAAGTACTATGCCGTCAATTTTGGGTGGCACAAGCGACTACACAGGAAAGATAAATTATCCACCCGGAAGTGGAAAATGTGTTCAAAACATTTTTGTACAGCATTTCCCAAATGATAATACAAAAAGAGTCACCAAGAACTTCATACAGTACAAAATTGGGTCATTTTGAGGTCAATTTGATGTGAAATGGAAATTCATATTTTTTATTGTAGCAAAAAAAAATGGTCTAGGAACCAGAGAGGCACTATTTTGTAGGCGCGTTTTCCTACAAAAAAGTTGTGAATTCCGAAAGAATATCTACGTATGTTTCATCGACTTTGAAAAGACATTCGACCGAATACAACACGATACACTTTTAGAATGTCTACAAGCAGCAGGTCTAGACCACTACGATATAAGACTGCTAAAACATCTGTATTACAATCAAGTAGCCTCTATCCAAATTGAAAACAATTGTACTCAAAGCCTACCCATCAAACGTGGAGTAAGACAGGGTTGCGTTTTGTCACCCTGTCTTTTTAATGTATACTCTGAAGAAATTTTTAGGGAGGCTTTGGATGACAGAAAAGAGGGAGTAAGACTGGGTGGAGAAGTAATCAACAATATTAGATTTGCTGGTGATACGGCCATTCTTGCAGAAAGCATCGAGGATCTCCAAACATTAATAAATCTAGTCAATGAGGCGAGCTGCCGAAGAGGCCTTAAAATCAACATCTCAAAAACAAAGTGGATGCCTGTTGGAAAGATTAATGTAAATAAATGTCAATTTTGGCTCGATAAAGAGAGGATAGAGCGTGTAAACCATTTCAGATACCTTGGCAGTTGGTTGAATGTGAATGGGGACTCAGATGAAGAGATAATAGCTAGGATCGAAATATCGCGTAAGGCCTTTATGACATGGAAACCAGTTCTATGCAACAGGAACCTGTCAATGCATATTCGTAAGAGGGTCCTGAGATGCTATGTATGTTCTATTCTGTTATACGGTTGCGAGACATGTACACTAAAAACAACAACGCTAAACAAACTGGAAGCTTTCGAATTGTGGTGCTATCGTCGAATCCTAAAGATATCATGGGTTTCGCACACTTCCAATGAGGATGTTCTCAGAATGATGGATTCAGATCGACTGCTCTTGAACATTATAAAGAGGCGGAAAACAGAATACTTCTGCCACATAATTAGAGGACCTAAATACCATCTACTTCGCCTTATAATACAAGGAAAAGTGGAAGGAAAAAATGGATAGGCCGAAAGAAGCTTTCATGGCTACGTAACACAGGCAGTGGTGTGATTGCACGGTGGAGGAACTATTTCGCGCTGCATCCGATAGAGAAAGATTTCAGGAAATTGTAAACATGATGACTACCAACGTCTGAATACAGGCATGGCACCTAAAGAAGAAGAAGAAGTTAGGGGAATTCCGTTTCTAACGGTGTAAGTAAAATAAGAGGTCATATGTTGTGTGGAGGTCACATGAAAGTTAAATGTAGGTAAAATATAAACTTGGTTTTAAAGTTTACTCCCAAGGTCTACCTCAAGGTCATTATAATATTTCACGTTTAATTTCCTACTTTTGCTTGTAAAGTTGTTTTCCTTAATTCTTGATTAGAGATTTATAGGCTGATTTGTTACAAATTCATCGAAAAAAACATATTTGACCTTCAAATAAACTTTATCTGACATTTGAAAACCCAAGTTATTTATATACACTGTTGGATGTTGAATTTGTTAGACTTTTCATATCTGCAATAAAATATTTGGATTAACATTAACAAACAAAAAACAAATTAACTTTGAAAGTACCAAAAAGATCACTATCAAGGTCAACACCGAGATAAACATGGCATGCCTCGTTAAATTACTTAAAGCCTTAGTATCAAAACTTCTTTTCGGAATGCTTGGTGATCGAATTATCCTACTTTCGACCAAGAAATAGAATGTGTTCCGGCGAGTGGCAATATTTAATCAGGAAGTCACAAATTAAACGATTTTACATTTCTAGTCAATTTCACTGGGATAGTTCTCCATAAGATTGGTGCAGAGCTTTTTTAAATTAAAAAAAAACATCATAAAGTATTTAACGTTTCCCTTTTTAATTTGAAAATTTGTTTTAAGCACTAATGATTTGTTTTTCTAATTTATTTAGTAATAAAATCTTATCCCAGAATAAATATTTATTCTTTCTTCAATACAACGGATTATTGGAGAAGTATATAATGGATTATTATGGAACTTTAAAAACCGTTGTCAAATTTGGGAACAAAAAGTATTTTAAAAAGTGAAAAAAATCTGTACATGCATATTTAAGGCTATTAAATTGATGATAATCTGTGAAGTTCGAAACGTTGGATTAAAAAAGTAATGATGCTGTCCTGTAGAGGTGGAAAAGATACAATAAAAAGTGTAAATTATTTCAAAATATTTTTTCAAATAGGGTCAGAAGAAAATATAAAAAAACGAAATAGCACAATTTTTAAAACTACGATAAAATCTTAAAATAGCTAATTTAAAATAAAACTGATAAGGTAGGATATGACTTCACTTTTCTTTGAAGTGAATTAGCGGAAAAATTATGATAAAAATGTAAACAATTTTAAACCGGATATCTTAATTTTTTTCACTGTAATCAGCACATTGTCGGCATTGATTACATTCATTTCGTTGGTAAATAACTTCTACTATAAGTGTTGTGATTAATAAACTTCCTGTAATTTAATTTAAGGTCGACTTTTTATAGTACTTAGAAAAATAAGCAAATATAATCTTATCGTTATGTTAATTGGTCTATATATGTTTGAAATTATTATTTTTGAATTATTTATTTGATAAGAGATTGAAACAAGTGATATTTCATAAACAGAAGATCACATCTACTATTTTATATTAATATTTTATTTAAATTTCTGGGCTCATATATAAGACACTGTTGTATCTAGGTAGATGAAGCAGATACTTACGTGTAAGGTCTAAAGCAAAAATGACATAGGAAAGTTGTAGATAAGGGTCTAAGAGTACGGCAGATTATGACTGGAGAAGTGAAGACCAACGGTCGCCTTGGAAGTAACCCTATACCTTACACCTCTATTTATATAATATATATGATGATGATAAATGAAGTCATAAAAATAAGGCTCAATTTTTTAAACAGAAATCAACAAATCTGGGATATGTTCAACTTTGTGAAAAATTTCTAGATAAAGCTGAGTCGCACAAGTAAATGGGACAGAAACACCATGAAAAACAACAAGAAATCTATTAAATGTACAGATGGCCACACACAATGGAGAGATCTGGAACAGGAATATATGGACCCAGAATCAGACACCACGAAAGCCTGGATAAATTACTAAGCATTTTCCAGGTCGAAATACACGCTATCAGGAAATGCATTGGATGGACAAAACCTATCGCGGACAGAAGATTATTATTATATCGTATATTCAAGCAGCAATCAATGCGCTTAGTTCTCAAGTAATCAGCTTTAAGACGCTCTGAGAATACCTAAAGAAACTAATACGAATTAGGTAAGTATAATAAGTTCTCTTTCCTGTGAGTACCGGGACATACCGGGGTAGAGGAGAATGAAATAGTAGGCAAGCTCGCTTGAAAAGAGATTGTTGCACCATTTTTGCGAAGATACTTCTTAGGAACTACGACCAGAAGAGATGCAATAAAGGCATAAGATTAAACAAAAACCAACTTAGAATCCTGACGGGGCATTCCCACCTGAAGCGACAACTCAAGAAATTCGTATTGGCAGAAATAGTAGAGTATAGATTCTGCGAGGAACATGACGAAACTTCTAGTTCTATTCTTTCAGAGCTTTAGAAAAATCTAAAATACGATTATTGAGAGCACACCATAAAGCTGTCTAAGATTCCAAGGTCTCTGAGGGAAATAAAGGGTTTTCCAATAAGAGGTGTCATTTTGAAAAGCCCGCTATTTCGGTAGATGTCACTTTTGAAGCTGTAAGTTTTTGACGTTTGACAAGTAGAAACTACGCCATAAATAAATATGGAACGATACACGCTTCAACAACGCATTGAAATTATTAAAATTCACTATAAAAATGGTGAAAATTTGGCAGAGACGGTTCGTAAAACTCGAACATTTTTGGGTCGTCATGAAGCACCTTGTGGGAGCGCAATAAAGAAATTGGTGAAAAAATTCGAGCTGTTGGGACAAGTTAGTTATGTGAAGAAGAAAACCCGTGCACGTCGCTCAAAAACAGCCGAGAATATTGCTGCTGTAGCCGAAAGTGTTGAAGAAAACCCAGGTTTGTCCATTCCTCGTCGTTCTTTGGAATTAGGGATTCCACAAACGTCATTACACCGTATTTTGCATAAAGATTTGGGTCTTAAGGCTTATAAAGTTCAGTTAACGCAAGAACTCAAGCCGGCCGATCATCAACAACGTCGTGCCTTTGCTGATTGGGTTCTTGAAATGCATGAAAATGATCCGGAATTCCATCGAAAAATCATCTTCAGTGATGAGGCCCATTTCCACCTCGGTGGCTTCAACAAACAAAATTGTCACATCTGGGGCTCGGAAAGCCCAAGAGTTACTGTTGAAAAGCCTCTCTATCCTGAACATGTGACTGTTTGGTGCGGTTTATGGTCCGGCGGGGTCATTGGACCTTACTTTTTCGAAAATGAGGCTGGAGCAACAGTTACGGTGAATGGATTGCGCTATCGAGAGATGATTAATGATTTTTTATGGCCGGAATTGGATGGTATTTATCTGGACCACGTTTACTTTCAACAAGACGGCGCTACGTGTCACACAAGCAACGAAACCATTGATCTTTTACGGGAAAAGTTTCCGGGCCGTGTTATCTCTCGAAGAGGTGATCACAATTGGCCACCGAGATCTTGTGATGTGACACCTTGCGATTTCTTCCTTTGGGGCCACGTGAAAGACAAGGTCTACGCCAACAGCCCAGCGTCGATTCAAGACCTCAAAGATGGAATTCGTGAGGCTATCGAGGACATAGGGCAGCCACTTTGCGGATTTGGTTATGGAAAATTTCATGAAAAGGATATGGTCCTGTAGGCATGGTCGTGGTGGTCATTTGGCTGATGTTATTTTCCATCATTAACGGCATACCTTCCTCTTTATAATGTAATAAATATCCGATCATTTATCTTAAAAAATGGCATTTTTCTTTGAATATCAAAATAACACCTCTTATTGGAAAACCCTTTAGTACTGGAGGACCTGCCCTAGTCGGTAAGGTATCACCAACGACTTGGCAGTAGAATAGACTTATTAAATCGCAGTGTACTGATCCCCGATTCTACATACATACACATACACGGTGGCTTTAAATTTTACTATGGAAAACACGTGAACGTTCGGTTTGGTTTTTCTGGGAATAAGAAATTCGAAATTTTTTTTCCTAAATTTTATTCAAAATAGCATGAAACCTCTCCATGAAGTGTATAAAATAAATCACAGCACAAGACTAAGCTTAATATGCTAGATTTTATCCTAGAAATGAAAATTTGGAGATATTTCAATTTAAGACACTACCGCCAAATCACAAAAATTAAAGCAAATTACTACCATGAAACAAATTTAAAATAGGTTGAAGTTGAAAATAAATGATTTAAGTTGATAACTGCAATAATAAATAGTCTAAAATTGCAAGAATAAAAATGTTGTTTTTTTTTTAATATTTTTTTTCTGATACCAATCTTGGAATCCTATCTAGTTATTTTCCTCATTTTCTGATGTGAAAGTTTTTTAAGCTGGCATATACAATTTAAATTATACCAATAGCCAAACAAAAATGACTAACTTGGATACTTAATTTCAATAGAAACTATTTTAGTGTAATTTAAAACTACCTACGAAAAAAAATCTATTTTATAATAAACAAATCGAAAAGAATCAAAAGTTTTATTTCGTTCCATAAGTTTACCAGTTTCAATCATTCTTTCCCTGTTGTATCTTCCGAAACTCGAAAAAAGAGAAAATTTCACATTCAAAACCGTCTTTCATAGTTTTTTTTATAGTAACCTTCATATGGTCAAATAAAAAACTATAACGGAGCCTGAATAAGTTTTAAAAACTTATAGCAATATGTTTCAATTTGATTTCTGCTTACTCACATGCTTCTTATCGAATGGTCGGAGGAAAGTGATTCTGCGACCTTTTGGTCTCGATATTTTGGTCCCCTTTTTTACCATAAAGCAGTAATCTGCCAACATAATAATACCCAATCGTCCTTGGAAGCGACGTTTAAACACCCTTGTGGCGAAAGCTCTTTCCTTGCTCTTCACTGAAATCCCAGTGATTTTCTGGGAATTGTCCAACATGTGAGTCAAGGATATGGAGTTTTAAGATCAATAGACAGCCCAATTTTTGAAAGTTTCCTACCATACTTGCTACAATATTTATGTAATACGCATCTTTCGTATTATCTAAAAATTTTGTTTTAACTCAACCATGCTACTTTCTCGGTATCATTTGCAATTGCGTCACACAATTAGCATCACTTTAATGACTAAACACGACTAAAATGTTCGCAGTATTGTTCATACTTGTTTGAAGCTTAAAAAAATTTCGTTTTGTCAAACCAAGTTTTATATGAATTGACAAATTTTGGATGGTTTATTCAAAATGTTCTGTTTTTCAGATTTAAAAGATGTTCTGTAAGACCAAATTTTCTTCTTGTAGTAACTAACAACTACTAACGAATAAGCACAAAAACATGGATACTTTTTAAATCCAGTTTTGGTACAACTATTACATTAAGAATTTTTAAGTCTCACTTTGCCTCTGATGTTTACCGTAAACATTTTTTAGATAATATGAAAGATTAAGATTACATAAATATTTGGCAACAATGGTACAAAACTTTCAAAAATTGGGCTGCCCAACTCCATTTCCTTGCTTTACATATTTATCAATTCTCAGAAAATGAGTGAAGAGCAAGGAGAGGGGTTTTACCAGAAGTTAAAAGAATTTGAACATCACTTCCAAGGATGATGGGACATTGATATGTTGGCAAATTACTGCGATATGAGGAAAAAGGAAACAAAAATATCCGAACAAAAACGTAGTAGAAACTATTTACACCGATCATTCGATAAGAGGCGTTTGGGTTAGCGGAAACCAATTTAAAACCTATAATTTGCTATGGGATTCAAAAACTGATTCAGGCTAGGTTATAGTTTTCGACATATTTTGATTTGTAGAATTTAAAATTGAAGTCCGGTTAGTCATTCACCCCCACCCCAAAAAAAAAGCGATAAAACATAAAATTTTATGCATTTTTCTCGAAAACTACTTTCGGATTCGGATTCCGTGATGATAAATAAGAATTGAAAGTCTCATCAAAAGCACATTGTGGGCCTGTGAACTCAATACTACAACTATTTAATAAAATCGTTGGATGATATTTTTGAACAAAATATTTTTATAATAATATTGCACAAAAATAGTTCACAGAAATTTTTATGAGACATATTTTGAGAAGGGCTTATTTTAACTTCTCGAATTTTATATAAGATCAAGTAGGTTTAACATTTAAAAATATTTTTAAAGATGCAAAGCAATCACTTTATTCCGAAGAGAGAGCCAATTTAATTTTTAAAAGGAAGTATCCAGTGTATTGACGCATTCTTATTCGGGAAATTAATGTAGGTGAGTTTTACCAAGGATTTTCTGAATCTATTTTTTATCTCTTTAATAGAAAAATTAAAAAAAAATCAATTTCAATCATATATATGGAAAAGCTGTTCAACACTCCATATGCCAGTCCTTTCTCGAATGTTTCGGAGCCATTATTGCTGTTTTCTTCCAATTACCCGTCGGCCTACAAGTTTACCTTTGAGTATTAGTTGTAATAAGCGGCATTTTTCTCCTCTTCAGCACGTGCCCTAGATATGATAATTTACTGCACTTTATTGTAAAACATCTGTGATATATGTATGTCCTACCAATGATATGCGATGCATTCTTCCATGTAATCATATCTTGAAAGCCTCAAGACGATTGATTGTTTTTATTTCTAATGCCCACGTTTCGATACCATATAATAATACTGACCACAGCATTCTCATTTGTTGTCTTAGTTTTAAGTTTAAATTATCAACGCACAAAAATTCTACTCTTAATCTCACAGTTAAGGTCCAGGTCTTGCGTAATAATGCTTCCCAAACATTTAAATCTTTCGACGTTTTCTATCTGCGTTCCATTTACTTTTAATGTGATGTTGTTGTATGTTGTTAGACTAAATACCATGGATTTAGTTTAGCTACGTTTATGTAGAGTCCAAATCTTTCATGTATTGCATTGATACTATTTAAAAGCTCTTGAACTTTCTCTATAGTGTCAGACAGAATAACCGCATCTTCTGCATATCTAATTGTAGTTAATGGCACTCCATTTATCTTAACCCGTAATCTGCCAGTTCCTCTACTGCTTTTTAAATATTTGATTAGAATATAGATTTAATAGCAGAAGTGATAGTATACACACCTGTCGAACTCCTCGCTATAAATAAATGTCGTCTGTTATAGAGTGTCCTACTCGTACCCGTGATTTTTGTTTTGTTTATAATTCGGATATACTTCTCATCAATGTTGTGAAGTTTTTGTATTAACCTGTAATGTTGGACTCGATTAAAAGCTTTCTCATAATCGATGAAACAATCAAATACGTCCTTTCTTTGACCTCGATATTTCTGCAGGAGCAGGTTTATACTGAACAGTCCTTCACGTGTTCCAAAGGCGTTCCTGAAGCCAAACTGAGAGTTCGGCTATGTATTATTCGCAGAAAGGTCCTGAGCATATGGGACATAAGGTTAATTAGTCGGTAATCAGCACAGTTCCTCAGTTGTTTTTTTTAGGGATAGTTATGAAAGTGGATTTTAACAAGTCATTGTCATTTACAAGCTCAAAAACAATAATTTAGTAAAACCTCAACTTTTTTTACTATGTAGTCTATAGATTTTATCGGAAAGCCGATAGTTTTTCTGTATTATGTGTTTATCTTACCCACCTTTGCGAACTTTAAGTTCAAAATGGTAATAGGTGCGCAGAGTTTTTCTTGATCTCTTCTTTTTCTTCTTTTACTTTCTATAATAGGTCCCTGACCTGTTCCTTCTTCGATTTTCCTCATTCTGGACTTAAATTATCGCTCCACCTTTTCCGTGGTCGACCTCTACTGCGTGTACCACTAGGCGATTTATCTCGTGCGATCCTTACCAGTATATCCTCTGTCATTCGGCTTATGTGTTTGTTCCATTGTGTCTTACGCTGTAGGAGCCACTTATTAATGCAGTCTGTGTTGCATGATTGCCTAATGTTATCGCTTCTTTCTCTGTCTAGTAGCGTTTTTCCTGTTATTCGTCGAAGTATTCTCATTTCTGTAGTCTCCAATAGTTGTTTCGTTTTTGTCGTCTCTGGCCGTGTTTCTGAGGTGTATGTCATAATAAGTCTAATTGTGGTTTTGTAGATCCGAACCTTTGTTTCTTGTTCGTCTTCATTTTCGACCCATATCACAGCGTCATCAGCGTAACAGAGAATTTTTATTTCTGTATCACCCATTTTATATCCTCTACCAAGTCGTACCTCCTTTATTATTTCGTCCATTATCATGTTAAACAACAAAGGACTAAGCGAGTCTCCCTGTCTAATACTGCTGTTGACTGGTATGGATGTTGATAATTTACCGTTAGTGCGAATCTGAACTTTATTGTTTGCGTATATGTTTTCGATGGTCTGAATTATATTGATAGGAATATTTTTCTTATATAACAGGTGGATTACGTCATCTAGCTTTATGCGATCGAATGCTTTTGTTAGATCTATAAAGCATAAAAATATTGGTTTATTGTATTCTATAGATTTTTCGACTATCTGTCGTAGAATAAATACTGCATCCACGCAAGACCTTCCTGATCTAAATCCCTGCTGTTCGTCTTCCAGTGTTGTAACCGAATTAATTTTATTTTTGATTACTTTCGTAACGAGTTTCAGAGTTGTGTCCAGTAGATTAATACCCTTGTAGTTCCCTGGTTCTTGTTTGTCACCTTTCTTAAACATAAACATCATTGTGCTGGTTCTTCACCTATCTGGTATTTTGTATTGTGTCAGGATTTTTCAAATGAAGCTTGTGAGTTCCTGTGTTAGTCGCTGTCCTCCGTATTTCAACAATTCGTTATAAATTCCGTCTTGTCCGGGAGACTTTCTATTTCTTAAGGATTTTATAGCTTTCTCTACTTCTTGAATGGTGACTTCCACATTTCCACATTATCTCCGTTCATGATATTCATTATATTCTTTAACCGCTAAATATTTCCAAACATATCAATAACGTGTTTGTCTGCTTTTTTAACAGCTCGGTTACATAGGGCTTCAAAGAATACTAGAATTTTTTCAAGTTTCAATTTGGTTTAAAGAATAATATGATTCTCCAAAATTGCCTTATTCGATGTCGTCAATTCTGGATATTTCTTATCTACTATTGTTTCATCTATTGATAATATGATACATATGAAAAACTTTGTGCTACTAAGTAATTAGTAATATTTATGCAAGTTGTCCAAAAATATTTAATAAATAAAACAATCGACTCAGGTCAGGTATGCTCAAAATATTTCCAGCGTTGAGATATTGGGGATAGAACGAAAGTATTGAGGAACATGGAGAACTGTAAGGTTAGAAGATTCATTTTTAAGTGTTACAGTTTTTCTATGTGAAGTTATAACTTCACAATATAAACAGGTAACATAACTATAAGATACACACCTAAATTAAAGCTGATTTATACATTTTAAAATTAGCATCACTTATTTCTTGTCTCCTATTGTTTCATCTATCGATAATATGATACATATGAAAAACTTTGTGCTACTAAGTAATTAGTAATATTTATGAAAGTTGTCCAAAAATATTTAGTAAATAAAACAATCGACTCAGGTCAGGTATGCTCAAAATATTTCCAGCATTGAGATATTGGGGATAGAACGAAAGTATTGAGGAACATGGAGAACTGTAAGGTTAGAAGATTCATTTTTAAGTGTTACAGTTTTTCTATGTGAAGTTATAACTTCACAATATAAACAGGTAACATAACTATAAGATACACACCTAAATTAAAGCTGATTTATGCATTTTAAAATTAGCATCACTTATTTCTTGAGCATAAAAAACTTATAATTTGTTGACTGCTCTAAAATTAGAGTAGATATTGCAAGTCAATAGAATTTACTTAGATTAACGTTTCTTTTGAAAAAGTCAAATTTCTGAAAGTTTTAAGGTAGATCTGTAAGCACCGAATCTTCGAAAATATTTTCAGAAAGCGTATATCCATTTAGTGGAATTCAAAAAGTTAGAATGAGTTCCTCTTTAGATATATTTAACACTATCAACGTGAATTATCCATATGATAAAATCTGTGGAATTGAAGATAAGATTGAAATATAGTATTTATACTTTTTCGTATTTACAGATACAAATTCTTTTAACTACGAGAAAAATGAATTCTGACAGATTCTTGGCCAACTCCGTAATTTGACTATATATGTACGATACTTGAAAGCTTCTGGTAATGTGAATAGATTTTTTCGAGATATTTTAATTTCAATATATTCATTATCCTTAAATTTGATTCATATAAAATGTTTTGATTAAAATATTTGACATATAGACTGAAACATAAAAATTACTCGACCATAATAGCAAGAAAAACTGTAAATCTAAACGTCCTTATATTGAATAAATGTCTCTCTTATTGTCAAACTATATAATATAAATACTTACACAGCAACTTATATATTTATTAAGCTTGCTAAAAGACTAACAACAAATATCCAAGCGATAACTAGTTCTCTGACATTCTCATTTCTGGAACAAGTAGCTGAACTGTCACTCTCTAATACATTATTGCTTTGTGCAGATGATTGTGTGGGCTTTTTCAAGGTCTCCGTGGTTGAAAACACTGTTAATCTACTTCTTTCGAGAATATTGTTCGAAAATTCTTCATCCTGATCCCGTTCTGCAGATCCAAGTTGATCATTGTAGTCTTCTTCATCCAGAGATAGACCGGTATAGGGGCGAGTTGGACCTATTATTTCTGAAAAAAAAATTTTATTTTTAATTAAGGAGAATTATAAAGTATCAGTCAAAAGTCTAATTAATTTATTCCTAACTGATTATATAACTATTCTTATACTCAAAAGAAAATACACAAAGCCCGAGATAACTAGCTCTATTGGCGTCATAATATTGATGGCAGTAGTTAATATACTTAGTGAACAACCCAAAAAGAACGTTTTGAATCTAAATAAAATATTGGTGTCTACATTGACGGAGGACATCCGATGATGATCTTTACCTTGAGGTCACTTTTGAAAGATTTATTCAATTCTAATTCTGTATCACCCTCCGCTTCGCAGTTTCAGAGGAAACAATCTAGCAACTCGATTGCCAAATGTAAAAATATAAATGACTGTTATATTTATTTGAGGTAAATAGTTTTAAAGGTGGTTATGAATGGCGAATATATAACGACGACCACCTACACAGAATCAAAGTTTGCGACTTGATTTACTTCTATCCATTGTATACCCATACAATTAGTTAATAGCCAACTAATTAGTTAATTGTATTAACCACGTATGGTTCAGATGATACTAAGAGCCAGTACTTTGTTTTATGATTAACTTTTTAAACAGTTAATTAAAATAATTAAGGTTTTTGATCACTGATAAATAATGATTCCATCACGTATAGATTTTGAATTATAGAATATTTCATTTATTTTTATTTAATACAAATATTTTTTTATATTATTTATACATAAGTTCACAACAATGAAAAAAAACAAGATATTTTAAGCATAATAAACATGCACATGAAAATACACTTATAGTAGGTCTTTTGTAAATAAGTTTTTTGCAAATGTTTACTTTCTTTTATATTTTTAATTGCCTTCTCTCATAGGAAACCAACAATATTCTCCCATCATTACTGGATCCCACCTGCTTTGGCAGCGTTGCTCCATTGTTAATATGTCTTGGAAGAATCTTTTTCCTTGCTCGTCACTAACCGCGCCCAAATTTTCTGGGAAAAAATTTAAATGGGAGTGCATGAAGTGTATTTTAAAAGACAGTTCTCCTACAAGTTTTTCTTAGTTTTCTACTTTTTCGTTTCATAAAAGCTCCGAAACAACTGTTTTCAAAGAACTCCACGCAGCTAATTGAACATAATTTAATTTTTGATCAAACTGTTGATTCCTTAGTATTTTTCTAATTTGTAGTCCAACAAATCTTCCTTTGTTAAACTTAGCATCAAGTAATTTAGGAAAAATTTGTTTGGGGTATTTAATGCATCTCCTTCTTTATCTAATGCTTTACCGAATATTTTTTTTCAATTCCAGTTTACTGTGTGATGGAGGTGACAGTACTTTTTCGGGATCATCAAGAAATATGTTCTTTACGTTAGCTTGATCTGGAATATATTGATTTCTCGGAAGACATTATTTTACTTGGTAATGGCTCTGTGTTGCTGTACTGTCCCACAGATAAAGAAAACAGCAATACTTCGTAAGTTCTCCTTGAAGCCCTAGTAATAGTCCTATGACTTTTAGGTCACCACATATTTGCCACTTATACGTATCATGGCTTATTGCATTTAGAATAAGTGACATACTTTCATATGTTTCCTTCATGTCAACTGCATGTGCGAGAAAAATAGAGGGTCTTTTGTTGCCATTATAGAGCAGAACTGCTTTTAGACTTATTGTAGAAGAATCTACAAGTAAGACTATTCGTCCGGGTTATGTGCAAATCCTAATTTTTCCATAACACTACTTGGATTAACACAAACACACATTTAATCCTGCAGAATAAATAACAAGGATAGCTCCTGGTTACCGTTCCGGAATATTGTAACTTTGGTTCCAATGGCTAGTAAATTCCATTCTTGTTATCTAGACCCTGATACGTCCCTCATGCTCTTTGGACAAGTGGAGGTCCCGAGCTAGATCATTTAATTCAGGTTGTTCGATTAAATGGGATTCTTTTCCTTCACTTTCGGAAAATAAGAATAGTCCTTTTCTGATACACTATCGGATCTTGCGTTACCATCATGCATCGGGTATCGACAGTTTGAAAACCAACGGTACACTTGTCGTATACAGGGGCCATCTATAAATAGATTCGGCTACGAAGCAGAGTGAAATTTGGAATTATATCGGTTTAAATGTATACTTCCATTATTTTAAGCACTAGTGGTTCAGACTTCATGGTTGACTTATCATCCTTGGACACTCCCACGTAGTATTGCCAAACTGTGCACAATTTCCCTAACTTATGGATGACGTAAATTTCACAACCTAGAGCTCCGGTATATTACAAATTACTTTTTAAAATAATGATATTAAACTATCCATTCGCTTTTGCTGAAAAAATCATAACTCAAAAATCTTACATGTTAAGAAATTTTTACCAGCCTTTTTGGATTTAGAGAACAAGAATTAATTAAAGACTGCCTTTTACATTACAGTTGCAAATTAGCTGTACAGTAGTGTAATCATCCATGAAATAATTTAATATATAAAGTCAGAATCCTGACGTATTACAAGGTAAAATCAGTAAAATGGTTTGGAATATTTTAATAAAAGACTGGTGAAGGAATACGGCGGCAGAGGGGAAGACTTCAGAAATTCTTAACATTTAGTCCCTTTCCACATATTGAGTGGCGGATGGCAACTATGGTATATCAAATAAAAAGGTATTTTTCCGCAAATTTCGATTCTCTATCCAAAAATCATTATTAACAGTGCTGGCCTAATGATGATTTGAGCAGAAATAAAATATAGCTCTACATACCGTAAATTTACTACTAAATATTTTCTGATTCCTTTTCTACAAAAGTTGTGCTGACGAAGTAAGATTTTCAGGCCTTACTATGGTGTATACCAGTCAAATCTGATTTTTCTTATTTTTTGATATGGTGTTATAGCCATAACTTTATTTATTTGAATTCACATAAAAAAATCCAAGAGAATTAAACCGGGAGGTCTTGCAGGAGAGTTTGCAGACCCTCCAGGGTCAATCTATCTCTAACCATGCAATTCTACCCTTTCTTATGCATACTAATGATGATTTAGAATTTTGTGTACAATGGTTTCTAAATTAGTACACACCAAATGGGGAAACATAAAATGCTAGACCTACATTTTTTCTCAATTTTTTTCAATTATAACCAAATAATCAGCGAAGTAAAAGAAAAAAAATTGGAGTACATAAATCATATTTGAGAGAAAATCGAAATTTCAAAAAAAAAGGAAATAGGTTTCGATTTATTATTCTGCAGTTGCCACCCGCCATTCAATATGTAAAGAGAGGTAAATGTCAAAAATATCTTAAAATTTGTCCTTCAACTTCCATACTACTCCTCCAGTCTTTTATTAAAATATTTCACACTTTTTCCCAGTATTACCTTGTAACACTTTAAAATCCTTACCCAATATACACAAATGAAGCAATGCTTCATATATTTAAAGATTATGACGATGTATATATTAAACCTTATTAATCTAAATTCTTAAAATAACGTTTGAAAATTATTATTATTGATAATGTGATAAGCCGTTTCTTTCGAGGTACAATTGAGAAGAATATGACTTGCACATTACTTTTGTATTTTTTAAAGTTATTGCACGTATATCAACGCCCGATGTATTGAAGCTATTCAATTTTCAATCCAAAATACATCAAACTTGCGTTTTTTTTTTTGTAAATTAGATCTCGGCTTTTACCAGTTATAATATAATTCAAAATATTTCTGATGTGTTGTATTGCTTACAAACATTTATTAATGCAAATTAAAACACAAAAAAATTATTATTTTGGTGTCTTTGCAATAATATCAACATAATATCAACATAATATCAACATTTATATTTAATAATATTCTTTAACAATCAAAAATTATAAACAAAAAAGTAACCTCTATCCTGCATGACTGCTATTACATAACCCTACCAAAAACAGTAACTAAAAATGAACCCTTTTGGTTACATGTCTTGGAACAATAACTGTTAAAAATATTGAAATATATATGTGATAATAAATTTAACAATTAACGAAGAAAGAGAGAGAGAAAAGCCAACTTCTACAACTTAAGCCATACATAATTTATGTTCGGGCTCCAATGTGGTCTGGTCTGATATAAATAATATTTTGCTTTTCGTTCAAAAGACGAAAAAGCGGACAGTTTTAGATCATTAGGGAGCTTATTATAAGTTTTGATAGCAATGTAAGTAAAGTTACGCGGAAATAGCGTGGAGTTATGTCGGGAAACAGTAAACTCTTATGATTTCATTTTAGTAATTCTCCAACAAAAAGAAATAATTTAAAATTCTAAAAATAATATAATTTCCTGTCTTAAAGATTTCAAATAATTGTAGCAAAAAAATCAATTATTGTGAAATTTTCGTGATTTTAAATTTTTACGGGCACCATATTGGATATGCCATTTTGACATTCGACTCGAAATATTAACTAGCGACATCGAGGATCCGATATTAAACCATGCTGAGCGAAATTCGTTCATTATGGGATTAATAGCATCGATTTCCTGTTCATTTTAATGACTTTTAATCCTGATGGGTGTTAGATTGTATCTGCTGTCTTGAATCTCGCAAATGAACTACTTCAATAGTACGTTAAATGGGAAAATTTTAAGTATCCATTCGATAAAATCGAACTCAAAATTGTTTTTTGTTTACAACAGTCCTATTACCAACTTCCAAACAACTAGTTTTTAGTCGTAATTTAATCGAAAAATTTGAAAAATTTAGAGGAATTATTCCTCTAATTTCCAGTGTGATTCTAAGAATTGTTTCACCGTTTTGACTCTCATGCAATATTGTTTTTGAAGAGGAGACACGATATTTTTAAAATAACAACCTTAAAGTTTCGATCAAAATATTGGCATTTTCGTTCTGTTTTAGATCTACGCAACTTGAATAATGTTTGAAGACATTAGATTTTTTATGCAATATTTGTAAATTTGATGATTGAACTTGAAGTATTTTTTGATCAAAATAATATCACTTAAGATTTTTCTATTCGTAATACTTAACATGTTCTTTTAATTAATTAATTCATAATACAGAAAATTTTTCCTCAATAACTGCATAATTTAGCAAAAAATGAACCATGGTGCAGCAGATAGTAGGGATCCGCCATTTTAAAATTCGACAATTTGAATCCATAATATTGGTAAGTGACTTCAAAACCCGGTGCTAAGCCATTTTTAGAGAAATACAATCCTTGAGCGATCAGTGGTAAGGATTTCCTTACGATTTTTAATTCACATGGACGCCATATTGGATGCACCTTTAGGACATTCGATAATTTTTCAGTTCTAAAAAATATTTGAAAATGATGCAAAAGTGGTAAAATGTTATATTTTTTTAACACAATATCAATAATATTACCCATATGCACGCATCAGATGGGAAAAATATTTAGATAAGACCTTTCGTATAACATACAGGGTGTTTCATTAAGGGTGGCCTGGCACCATATCTTAGGAAGTGGTAGTCCAGGAACTTTGAGAAAAGAATCATGTTGAGGAAAGTGGCTAAGAGAAATTGCTGGAAATAATTTTTACGTTTCTACCTCTATCGCTAGGGGGCGTAATTGCTATGGTCATGTAAAAAAAGACATTTTTCTGGACAATATCCCTATATAAGCCATCAAAAAAATATTACACTGATAATTTTACTACAATTCTACATCTTTTTAGATTGGAAAGTATACTCCTCAAAGTTAATATAAGTTTGGTATGGCTGAATCGAATTTAATAAACTTAGTCTCGTTTGTGAAAGAAAGATTTGACGATTAAAACGAAATATTAGATGTATTAAAATGATTTTCGCGGTCCAATATTTCAGGTAAGTACCCCCTAATTTCTCGAGAACTCCGAATCCAAAAAATGACGCGCCGTTTCGTCGTAAGATGTGACTCATCAGACTATTGCATTCGGTAAAAACCATCACCTAGCATTCGTGCCCTGTAAGCTGATTTTAAAAATAAAAAAAAGCAACACACAAGACAACAAAGCGACATCTCGATGGTCAAAAATTACTTAATTAATTTTTGGACAAATTTATTGCTATATTATGCTATGACTGTGTGGCATAACCTCACTGTCTTTTGAGTTGTTATTGTAAAGGTTTATTATTTTAATAATGTTAATGTATACAATGTTTTCAATGTTTTTATTGTTTAATTTGGGACAGATTCTTTAAATTGTATATGTGACTTGTTCTGTGTGGAGGCTACGCTGGCGTTTTTGGAGACTGTTCTCAAAATGGCAGGGTTAAGGTATGTCCTTTGACGAGTAAGTGTGGTGGGTGAGTACTGAGTAAGCTTATTTGCTGACCATATTCTCTTGTTTCTAGGGTCTAAGCCCTGAAGATGGTCTAAGTTAGATCGAAAGCGCTTTGCCGATAATAATAATTTAAAAAATATACACTGAAATACACAATCCGTCTATTTCTTGATCTCGATTATTCACTCAATAACACAAGATCAACACAAATTAACAATGTTATACAAAATCGCCAAGTGATGGCGCGACGGTAAACTAAAAGGGTATATACCAAAATTCAATACACGAAACGCGCTACCAAAAGGATAGGGATCGCGCTGTGATTATTGTCCAAGCTTATCTTCTCTTAAGAATTTATCTTATAAGTAAGTACACATACACCTATTGTGTAAATTTATTAGCCTCGTTGTGCATTTTACGATTTGTTAAGACATATTTTAGAGCACGAGGGTGCTCAGAAATCTATAGAGGCTCTTTTCTTGACCAGAACTCTTAAGCTTCTTAAACAACTTGTGAATATTAAGGTAATCTCTCATGTTATTATGTAGAAATTGTTATGCAGTCGTTTGCTGAAATTAGTTATTTTAGCAGATTTACAAGCCAAACGGCTTCGTACTCCCTCCAGGGATTATTGACTCATACCAGATATACAAAGGCATTGCTTTCTGAATCGATTTATATAAATACTCACTAGTCCAGTGCCTTGATGTATTGAAGGAGCTTCTTTCGTATCACTCTAGTTGTTGATAGTATTATGGGAATCTGTGGACGCTATTCGTTGCCAACTTCAGATATCTGTATCTGGCAATTTTCTCATTGTATTTTGGTCTAAGGTTGTTGTTATTAGATATAACAACATCAATCAGTGTAGTCCGCCTAGAATTTTATCTGTTAGTAATATGTCTGGCCTATTATGAGCAACTGTTTGATCTGTTAGAACGACTCTGTGCAATAGTTTTAACTTATTTGCTAACTCTTGTAGCTAAGCTTGTAACCTCTCTTGGTCTGTTCGGTGGTAAGAATAAATATCCCGTTCTCTCAGCTGTAGCGGCGTTGAATCGTCTGCCTCGCATATTATTTGTTGTAGAGTGGAAGAAGGATCTATCCTCTTCCTCCTTGGTGTCTTGGAAGCATTGTACGTTCAATAGCACTCCGAGGGTGGTGTTTGTGCCCTTTTGTTAAAAGTGTTCTTATTTTTGTCTGCAGGTTTTCGATGTCCGTCCTGCTCCATTTTACAATTCCAAAAGAGTAGTTAACTGCAGAGCATGCATACGTGTTGAGTGCCTTAAACAAATTTCTACTGTTTATACTAGTTCGTAACATCCGTCACCCTCCTGACAAATTCGGTTGTCAATTCGGTCTTCATAGTACGAGGGTAAATTCTTTTAGCCTGTTTCATACCTAGGTATTCGTGTGTATGTTCTACTTCCATTGCACCTATATTTTCACCATTCTGCATCTCAAATGCTCCTGGTTGTATCTTTAATTTAACGATGTTCAAAATATAGCAATTATCAAGTCCAAACTGCATTCCGATATTCTCGGAAAACTTCTCCACAATTTTGAGCATTTGCTCCAGCTGGTTGTTCGAAGCAGTGAGTTCATTGCTAGGCAGAACCACAATGGGCTTAGTGAATCGTCTTGAAATATTCCCCTTTTGGGATTGTATTAGTTTTGATGGTATCGCTGGATGATGGCTTGTAATTGGATCCTAGTTCTCCAAAATTTTTATCGACTGTATATGACAATATAGTTTTGAGCCACTCATATGGCACTGACTCGAAGGCCTTCTTATAATCCACATAGGTAGCACAAAGGTTTCTTCGGTTGTTACAGGCTTGGTTATATATGACAGAGTCAACAATTGATTGTTCCTTGCATTCCATTTCTCCCCTAGTGATACGGCAGAGATACATGTTTCGTCTCTCACTAGACTCATCAGGGTACCGACATGCACTATGGCGAGGAGGGTAAGCTTTGACTTTCTTCTCGGTATGGTGGTACAGGTAGGTCACCATCTCGATGGTGGTGGAATAGGATGAATTGTGTTTTATCACAGTTTATTCTAACTGTGCAACCTCTAACACAGAAAGGATATGGTGGAGCGAAGTTTGCATTCACTGTTTCGCATTTTACTTCACTTATGTACGTAGTTGCATATAGTTGTACGTTTGCTGAATGTGATTTCAGCACTACAACAGCATAATGTGGATATAACCACTGCTCACGCATCTCACACGGAGGTATCCGTGAAAGCCGTATAAACATATATATATATATATATATATATATATATATATATATATATATATATATATATATATATATATATATATATGTATAGCTATATTTATTATAATAATTTTTACGTATAATTATTTATTTAAAAGGGGTTACTTATTTTATTTCCTTACCTTTCGGTGCTAAGTGTGTATGATTAATATATTGAATTTAACTAAGCTCGAATTTTAAACAGGGTAGACTTGCGACAAAAGATGATCACGATTTAGCAAACGCCTGCAGTATTGATTATTTGAAAATTAGATTTTGTCATCTTGTTAATGATTATTTAAATTGATTATTATTATGTTTTTATTATTTTATGACACGCAGGTGTAAAATTTTTTCTAGCTAGCTTAGTATAAATTATCTTGGCTCTTTAGAGACGAGTGTCACATTTAAAGATTCTAAGAATATTTTATTGCTTATAACTTAATATACTAAGTTTACTGTCATTCCATTTATTTTACTTACACCTTGAAAGCGATACTGGATCTCCAAAAATATTCTGTGACTATTTTCAAAACGAAGTTTGGCTTAGTCACTAAATACAAGTACTACTTAAATTTTATGTTAGATTCTATCGGGAATAAAGCGATTAGATGTTATTACATACATCCAATTTTATTATTATTTTTCTTTGAATCCTTAAGATATTTATTCCCTTGGGGGATACTGTAGAGAAAGTACTGAACGGATCAGTGACAATTTGCAGTTCAGCTGTAATGGAACTGCTGGCGATCTAAATTTTCCGGACCTCCTCTCACTGAGCTGTCGGTGATTTATACAATAACTAAATTGCTTTTTCTACACGGACACTTTTAGTTAACTCTATTTTATATTAAATTTACAAATTTTATTAATTTTAAATATAATTTTACTTCCTCTGCTTTCAAACACATGAAGAATGTAGCAATGGTACGCAATCATTTATTTGAGGGAAATCGTCTGGATACGATGGATCATTCTCCATTATGACAATGCAAGCTCCCACTCATCGGCTTAAAATAAGAAACCTTTGGAGATCTCAAAAAGCAGAATTGGTGAGTTATTCGCCGTAGAGCCCTGATGTTGATCTTTTTTTTTTGTGTTCATGTACACACATGAAGAACAAAATGCGTGGTCAACAATTTTTTACGGCAGAATTTGCGATTTATCCATTCAAAAAAAGGATTCCATCTTCTTCTTCTTCTTCTTCATGTGCTGTATCAGCTCCCCCTGACGTTAGCAGATACAATACCAAGTTGATAACGGTTCTCTGCTGTTCAGCACTGTGTATTTCCGTCCACTCTCGGATGTTTCTCAGCCAAGAGACCTACCTGTTTCCAACACCTCTCTGAGAACATAACCAAGATATGCTGGTTTTCTGCATTCTGCGATCTAAAACCGGTATATTAGTTAGCATAGTTACCCATGGTATTTGAAGCATTCGCCTATGCAATCATATCCCAAATGCCTCCAAACGACTGATCGTGGCAGCCTTCAGTGTCCACACCTCCGCTCCATACAACAACACTGATTAGATATAACATTTAACTATTCTTTGGCTAAGTTTTAAATTTAGATTGTCATTGCAACCAATTTTAGAAAAGTTTTGCAGGCTGATTCGATTCTGCATTTAACTTCTTTATCTGGGTCAAGCTTTTTAGTAATACAACAGCCAAGGTACTTGAAGTGGGAAACTATTTTAACGGCTAGTCCATTTATTAGCAGCGGAGCGTCTGGATACGGTAGACGACTGAAAACCATAAATTAAGTTTTAACAATATTTATGTTGAGTCCTCTTTCTTTCCCCAGTCTATTGACAGAATCAAAGAGTTGTTGTAGACCTTGAACGCTATCACTTATGACGGCTGTATCGAATGAATCGTGTTTTTTAGCTCGTCGTTGATTTTAACCCCACATACTTTATATATCGGGCTTCCTTAAAAACTTTGTCCGAATATAAATCAAACAGCAGTGGAGAAAGAATACATCTAACGCCTCGTTGAATTTGGCATTCTTTGGTAAGCTTAGCATTAATTTGGACCACTGCCCTCTAGCGCCATCTTCATAGTAGCTAAAATACTTTTCGGATTGGCTCAGGAGCATGAAAAGGTGTACTGATTACATCAACATAAATTTGCAAAACCTTAAAATCACTTGTAATAATAAATATTTGTTTCTGATTGTTATTTCCAAAAATAAACTGTTCCCCTTGTACTATGGCATCGACTTCGAAAAGGTAATTAAGTATATATTTTTAATGGCTTTAATTTTGTTGACCTATTAATTATGCTTCGTACCTTCAGTTATAAATTAAAATTGGACCATGTTAAATCGCTTTGGGAAAAAATCGATCTCCTGAACAAAAAATAGTAGGTCAAACCATCAAAAAGAAATCATTATTTTATCAGAATGTTGAAAGTAATAAAATAAATGATAAATAAACAATTCAGTCTCGTTGAATTGCTATTATGGTCAAATTGGAGCGTGTTATCAACAGAAGGGATATCTCCTATTTTATTCACGAATTTGGCTCGTTTTGCAAATACCGTCTTTACAGTTTACCGCCTTTTTATTACATGCTTATATAAGGATTGGATATCTTGAGGGATTTCTGTAATACGGCGTTAGGAATTCTTAGAATGTCGTATATCCCAATTTTTAAGCAAATTTTAAAAATAAATTAAAGATTATTTATTTATAAACTATTTAAAATCTACGGTAGTGGTATTGAAGGAAAAAAGATTATATTCAGTATATTTGAAAAATTACCCTAGATAGCCGATATCACTTTTTTATTGTTTTATTTGAAACTTAAGTTTTATTACTTAACCTGATATATTTGAAATAGTCATTTCTTTAATTTGACCAATATAATCAAGGAATGTAATTTATAAAAATTTTATTACGTATTGCATTTTGTTATTTATTCCCTAGCTAAAAATAGGCACTCTGATTGGTCTTACTTAGAGCAGCGTCTACACTTTTAGGTGTATGGCACGGGTTTCCAAACTTTTTCAGTTAGAGACGCACTTACCGTTTTAGTGTTTTGTCACGGCACTCGAGTCGAAATATGTATACAGTCGTGTTCAACAAAGTGTCGTACAAAGTTTATGCTTTACAACCTGTCTACTACATAGTAGC
This sequence comes from Diaprepes abbreviatus, assembly GCA_034092305.1. Taxonomy (NCBI): domain Eukaryota; kingdom Metazoa; phylum Arthropoda; class Insecta; order Coleoptera; family Curculionidae; genus Diaprepes; species Diaprepes abbreviatus. The sequence continues at coordinate 10,697,805 of JASJET010000002.1, read as the reverse complement.
AAATCACAATACTTCAATGAACACGATTGTACATTGACACTAGTGACCAAACGCAGAAATGAAAACAACTATAATCGAAGGCTTATACCATGCATGTGTACTGAATTTTTGTAGGCTACAAAAAAATTTATTTAAAAAAAATACATGGTTACATTAGTATATATGAAAGTTATTTTTCGACATAGTCACTATTTCTCTCAATGCAGGTGATGAAGCGGGGTATCAACTTTTTGATGCCTTCCTCGAAGTAGTTTCTCCACCTCCCCCTTCACCTCTTCGTCGATTGAAAACCTTTTTCCACCCATGTGCAGCGTCAGGAAGGCGAAGAGATAGTAATATGAAGGTACTAGGTCAGGGGAATGCGCGGGATGGTTCAGGACATCCCATTTAATCGAGGCAGGCAGTTGCTTCATGGCGTTGTCCTTGTGTGGTCTGGTATTGTCGTGCTGCAGGCAAACTCTGTTTATAAGCATGCCTCTCCTATTATTCTGAATCGCCCTCCGCAATTTTTTTAGGGTCTCACAGTATTTTGCAGAATTGATGGTCTCCCCTTAAGGCAAATATTCAATCAAAATTATGTCCTGAGAGTCCCAAAACACGGACGCCATGATTTTCTTGGCTGAAATTGTGGTTTTGAACTTTTTGGCGGAGGGTGAAGAAGTGTAACACCACTGTTTCAGGCGTGTAGTGTGCAACCCGAGTTTCATTTCCAGTAACAATGGAGCGGAGAAATTCATCTCCATGGAGTTTGTAGCTCCCAAAAAACTCTTGCCCGGCCTCCACTCGATTCAAGTTATGTTGATCTGTCAGCTGTTTTGGGACCCACCACGCAGACAGTTTCCGATATCCGAGGGTTTCTGTGACGTTTTTGTGTAGTAGAGATCTGGAGATATGTTGAAACATCACAGAAAGTTCATCTACAGTTAATTTGTGATCCTCACGGAGCGCATTTTCGATTTTTTTCAAAATTTCGTCAGTCACAATTGAAGATCTTCCGCTCCTCTGATCGTCATGCATAGACGTAGGACAATTTTTAAACTCGCGACACCACTTGTACACTCTCGTATGATTCATAGCTGTATCACCATATGCAGTTTTCACCTCATTAAAAACCTCAACCGGAGCTTTTCCCTTCTAAACGAGAAGCGGATGACGGCGCGCATTTCGCACTTGGCGGGAGATTGGATCGGGATTTTTTCCGAAACGTCCTGTCGCGTCGAGAGTTCTCAACGTGCTGACCTTGAACCGGTTTCGTTGTGGAAAGGAGGAGTCAGGCTACACGGCAGTGTAGCCAACATTTCGAAAAAAAATCCCTCCGACCGTGGGAGCTTCAGTACACTTACTTTCTGAACATGCCTCGTATATAGGTCTATATTGAACTGAACAAGAACATATTATTAAAGAAAGGAAAGTCGATGAGACGGGTGAGCTTGGTAATTTCCACACATTTTTTCAAAGCTAGGGATAAGGTTGACGCTGTCACTTTAATTTCTTGTTACGCGTTGATCTTTGAGCGATATTTGCTCTTTATTACTGCTACAGCTGCAAATCTGGTTTCGCATAAATAGGATATTGCAAAGGGAATGAGATTCTTTACAGCTTTATATTCATTTTTGAAGGTTATCCAAAACTTAGAAATCAGTTAGCCTATCTCTTTCTTGTGAAGTGAATTTTGGTGGAGCTTGAGCATGAAAGGGATCTTGGATCAACGAAAATTTCTTGACATTTTCTTCCGTAAAGTATTTTGTAAACCATAGCAAGTCTTAGAGAACTAGATTATTAGAGGACACGTATTTATGCAAATGTGGAAAACAATCTTGACCGTCATCCTCATTAACTTTTCTTATCCACAACTGTAGTTTTCGCCAAATTTTCTCCAGTACTTTGAAAATGTATATATTATTGCCTTGCAGAAGCAGATTCAAGGCATTTAGTTTGTCAAATATATCGCACAAATATGCCATCGCGGATTGCAGTAGTATCGCAGGGCTGTGTATTCAGCTTCCATGTCCATGCAACGTTTTTTGAATAATCTAGCTTTCCGCGGCCTAGTTTTTATGTAGTTTACTATGATACATTCCAATACCAAATTCAATCCACAACTCATAGACATTCTACGCAAGTGCTTCTCTATGGATGATGCAATGGGCAATAAGCGCTTGAAATTCTCCATAGCGGCCACATATTGATTGAATGCCATCAATACATACACCACATAGACTTTTCCTAATCTAAATTATTTTTTGTTATAAACTTGTCAAGAATTTCAAACAAGACTTAAGCCTCTGTGGCTTTAGTATTGCTTTTGCAGAAAAGAAGGTTTCAATAATAATACTATCATCCAGGAAGCAACCATAACAAATAAGGACATCTTTATTACTATCAGTAGCCTCATCAAGTTGCGGACCAAATTCCTTGAATTTTATTTTTCTATTAATTAATCATTGAGATACTCAGCTATATGATGGATTCTTCGACTAATAGTGATGTTAGATATAGGTACCGTTGTAGTTAGTTTTCCAGCCGATTCTTCTACCATAATATTAACCATGTCGAGAGCAGCAGGTAAAATAAGTTCTTCTCCAATCGTGTGAGGTTTTTGCACTTCGCCACCATGTATGCGACTTCGAAAGATACTAGCTAAGTACTGAAACTTGTTAAGTGAACACGTTTTTTGTTTTTTCAAACATAGTAGCGTGAATGGTCTCGAGATGTCCCATGTCGCTTTAGATTAATTAGGAGCATACTCTCGGGCGCTAGAATTTTCAAGCAGAGCACAAGCTGCGATTTTTCTTCACTATTTACTTCTGCTGAAGTTAAGCAAAAGTCCAAATCGTATAACCTAAACTAACAACTTGCTTATTTAATATAAATCTTTCCATTTTGCGACTAGCTTTTAATGAAATCACAAAGCGGTACGATTAAAACAAAGCAACCGACCTGATCGCGTACATAAGTTTAAATAGATATTATATTCATTACAATGTAGTGGTGTCTGCCCTGTGTTCATAAATCACAACACTTTGTATCAGTACTTTCAGTAGTAAGAACACGTTACTATTAATTCCGTTTATCTTAACAATTCAACTGTTTACGCTGACAATAAATAAACTAGCTTGACAATGCTCCTTACTGGCCTATGGCGGCTTATATCCGACCAATGAGCGCTCGCGCAAATTCCCTCAGACGATCGAATGCGGGCTTCTGAAACATACTCCGCTATCTCTCGCGCCCGGCCGGCAACGAAATGGTCCCCCGTAACAACATTGAGTGAATGACGGTCGACGCTACATACGCAACGAATGATTTATGCAGTGCACGCAATTAGAATTCTTTATTTTGTATCAGCGAATATAAATAAATTTAGATTCCATAAAAGAGAAAAGGGGTGCGCCTTGTGTTGTCCCTGTTTACTCTTCTTGGTGCCCCCGGGCTTCGCAGTGCACACTTTGGGAACCCCTGATGTAGGAAATGAAAATTCCGGAAACTAGACTCATGGATAAAATTTTCCAATATTTATAAATTTTTATGAATTAAAAAAAAATACCTTTTAATAAAATAAGTGATTTAGACACTTTCTACTAGAAAGGACAGTTCATTTTTAAAATTTAAATTGAACAATATTAAGATGTTATGAGAAGAAAACCATAAAAAAATCTTATCGTCATAAGAATTGAGGATATTGACTTTAAGATTCACTGTTATTGGAACGATAAATACTTTTTATTACAACAAGATCATAGATAGTAACAGTTATTTTCTTTCCAAGATCTAACTATTGCTTGCAACTTTCTCGCATGCTATAAACAAAGGAATGTTCTGTGCATCCCGTTTCTAATTTGTCTCATTCTGTGTTATATTGTAGTATGCCGAAGAATATTTAACATGTATTTTTTTACGTTCTGCATTTCTAGGGATTTGTAATTAGCTCCAAGGTTCTTCCCTAAAATTTTTTTTTAAATCAAAATTTAAAACTTCCATTTTTTTATGTAAAAACACTTGCATTTTATCAGACTTATAAAAAGGGATTGATATATTTTCAATAAGGCTTGATTGTATTTTTAATATAAGTAATCACGGTTTTAATATATAAACATCTACAGTCAGATTCACGAAGAAGATTTAAGACTTAAACCCGATCTAGTTGCCATGAAATTTAACCACCGAAATCACTAATATGATCTAAACTTAAACGTTCTAAACTGATAGCAGGGTTTTTAACTGACAATAGCAACCATAAGTCAAGCACGTTTTAAACCCTAAAAATACTTTTTTTATTCCTCCTATATATTAAGGCTTTATCGCTAGGTTTTTATCCTTAAAATCCCCATATAAGCATATATTTGTTGACATATATAATATAAATTATGACAATAATACAAGCAAAAAAAACTGGCCTATAACAAGATCTAGTTTTCTGGAAAATAGGTCAAGTTTGGGTACAAAACCTTCTTAGTGAATCTGTAATCTGTAAATCTTCTAGTCGGCCAGTTTAATTTTACCTATGACAATGTTATAATTTCTATTACATATGTCAACCAATAAACGCTTATATAGAGAAATTAAGGATAAGAATTTTGCAATGAAGCACTGAAATATGTAAGAGAAATAGTTGTGTTGCGAAAATAAATAAAATCCTCCATTTTTGAAGGTTCACAAACAGAACAAAATGATTTTTTGCGCTTGTGTTTTTAGAGTTTGAAACTTTTTTGATTTATTTTTGCTCTTGTCAGTTCAAAAACCTCTATTGCCAATTTAGGACGGTTTAAAAGTGAAACCATATCAATAAATTAGGAAATAATATTAATTAGCTATATTGGTTTCTGTTAAATACACCATTGCAATGTGTCATTTGCGTCTATATTTGAATTTAGTATATTAGTATTTGAAATTTTGTAAATGGACTTTGTCCATGGATAGATAATTAAATACATATTAATGTAGGATGCTTGAAGTATAAGAATTACTGTATTATTTTAGCACATGTACATATATTGGCAGGTGGGGAGCATTGCCACAGTCGCCCCTCATTGATCTGCTCTTTTTATAGTGTTTAGTTCAACTAGAAAAAATCAAAAATATTTAGCAAAAATTATTTTCTTTACATACCATATAGTCTTATGTTACTTTCCACCTCTCCAAGTGAATTTTTTGCAATACATCGATATGATCCAACGTCATCCTTCTGAAGATTTCTGATTATTACTGTCATCTTTATTTCAAACGATGACTTACTAACAGTCTGAACATCATATTTGTTACTGGATATTACCATTTCACCTGAAAAAAAAAACATTTTTAAAATGCATCGCCAGTTTTGTTTTTCTTATGATAATGTCATAATTTATATTATATATGTTAATAAATAAACGCTTATATAGAGTAATTAAGGATAAGGGTATAGCGATAAAGCCTTGAAATAAAAAAGGAAAATAGTTGTATCTAGAAAATAAATAAAATTCTCCATTTTACCGGTACACTAATAACCCCCATTTTGTTTGACAAACGCAATTATTAATCATAAGTTATTATTATACAGGGCATCCGATAAGTATATGTCAAACTTTCGGCATTGTATAAAAAGCTTTAAAATAATCATATTGTTTATTATAATTTTTTTAAGGTACCTCATAACGGAAATATGGGGTCCTAAAGTGATTAACTTTTAAGCAGACTCGTAAATATATATCAATGTTTGGAATATTCTTGAATGCAGTAAATTTCGATTTGGAATACAGCGAGATGCAGCTTGAGCCAATTAAAACCAAGGAAATTTCAAGAATAATCAAGAAATCCCATAACTGGAAAGTTCCAGGTCTCGACAGGATCCGGAACTACTGGCTCAAGAAGTTCTGGTGAATACACAATCAACTGGTTAATCTTATTAATGATGTTTTTCTTAACTCAGCAAAAATGCCATTGTTCTTGACCAAAGATATTACGTACCTCCTGCTAAAGGACCAACACAACACACATGACCCAGCTAAGTATAGGCCAATCACCTGCCGATCCACACTGTATAAAGTGATCACATCCTGCTTGACCCAACGCATCTATGTACATTATGAGCAAAATAATATCATCGCAACTCAACAGAAAGGATGCACGAGGGGAGCAATGGAATGCAAGGAACAATTGATTGTTGACTCTGTCATATGTAACCAAGTCTGTACTAACCGAAAAAATCTCTTTACTGCCTACGTGGAATATAAGAAGGTGTTTGACTCAGTGTCACATGAGTGGCTCACAACTATATTGAGAATATATAGGGTCGATAATCATCTTGCTTCCTTTTTAGAATGCATCAGGTGTACCTGGAAAGCTAGCTGTCATTCAGCGACATCATCGAAACTAACATAATTCCAATACGAAGAGGAATATTTCAGGGCGATTCACTTAGCCCACTGTAGTTCTGCCTGCCACTATCATGCCGTTTGAACTCCACCAGATACGGCTTTAGTATTAGAAATAATAACGAAGAGGTAGTAAGAGTGAATCATCTTCTATACATGGATGATTTTAAACTGATGGCTGCTACCTAAAAACCAGCTGGAACAAATGCTTAAAATTGTAAAGTTCTCTGGTGATATCGGAAGGTAATTTGGACTTGACAAGTGCAGTATTTTGAACATCGTTAAAGGTAAGATACAACGAGGAGTATTTGAAATGCAGAACGGTAAAACAATAGCTGCAATGGAAGCAAACCAAACATACAAATACCTAGGTATGAAATAGGCTAGAAGAATTGACCATCGCACTATGAAAGCCGAATTGGCAACCGAATTTGTCAGAAGGGTAAAGCGGGTATTACGAAAACTAGCTTAACGGACGAAAACATGAGATGCAAATTCGGTACCAGTCATGGCAGATTGCAATCCAGTCAGGCGCAGATCCAAGGGGGGGGGGCGATCTCCCCCCCCCCCAGAGCTTTGAGTTCAGGAAATTATACTCGATTTTGCCTCTTATACTATAGTTTATTCAACAACTAGAGAGAGTAATAAATCATTTTTTACCCTTTATTTTCATCGTAAACTACATGTGTTCTTTAGTCCAATGTCCTTGGCAAAATCTGTTAGACACATATACTTTTCATAGGAATGGGTTAGAAATTTTATAATCAAAAATAGGATTTTAATCCTTGTCATAGGCGTCGGAAGGAGGTTTATTTAATCACTAAGTATTTATGACAGAATATTATTTCGGTAATAAACTTAAAACAAGAAGTTTTTATAATGTTATTTTATTTCTTATGATTTCTTAATAATTTACATACAATAGAAAATATAGACAATTTTAACATATTTAACACAAATCATAACTGTATTTTTATTATTTTTAATTTTGGCATATAAACCGTTTTAGGCACATTCAGACTAAAACATAGCCTTTTCTTTCAAAAAATTCGAAGTTATAATTTAAATACTTACAAAATACCCATCGTCAAATAATAATAATTTTTTTTGGGGCTATCAGTCATTTTATTATTGATTAAAAACATTTTTAGGATATTTGACGTTTCAGTTTATTTATTTCTTAAACCATCTGCAAAATTAAAATTAAACACTAAAAAGGGATTCAAATGTAATAAATTTTTATATATTACAGAAAATTTAAGTAATAAATTGTGTTTACGCTGGTAAACATTACATATCTAATTCATAATCAAAGTCAGTGAAGCTATCTTCGCACGAATTAATTATAATTGATTCCTCTATCTCACCGACCATGAGATCGAGTTTCCACATTTTCTTATATTCTTTCATTATATGGATTTTTCCAAATTTTCTGCACTAACTTTATTTAAAAAAATCTTTCAAAAGTTCAGTTAAATTACTAATTTTGTAAGTTGTGTTATTTCTAACAACTCTACCTTTTACTTGAGAGAAATATTTCTTTCCCTAACAGACATTTTCCGGACGATCTATAAGAACTGACTTACTATCTGGTTTTTCCCAGTAAAAATTAAGTTCTCTGAGCAATTTTCAGAGCTCAGTTCTTTTAATTTCATTTAAATTTCAATCTTCGTGGATTTTAGTTAGAATTTTGTCGACGGTTGGGATCTGCTTCTCATAATAAAATGTATGTACAAATCCTTTTATTGCGGTTTACATCTCTTCTTCTAACGAGGTTTTTCATCTGCCTGTGATCGAATGTAGCTTGGGAGTACTAACTATTCCAGTCTTTTTTTCTCTTTCAGTATTTTTTACATAGTAGATTTTCCAATTTCTGTCATGATGGAACACATCTCCACAGAGCTTTTAACATTATTATCTAGATATTGATATCTGAAGGCATCATAAACATTCATCGTAATAAGTTTTTCGTTGAGGAAAAAATGCCCTGGTTTCACGATTTTGGAATAAATATATATTTGGAAGCCATATCTTTTGGATATCTCAGTAATCTCAAATAATAAATAAAAACAAGCACAAACAAGATAAATTACAAAGGACACACTGTAAGGTGTACTTTGCTCACTGACAGAAATTAAATTGAACAATTGGGAATTTTATTCTTGCAGTAAATTTATAAAAGCTTATAATATTTAAATATAATTAAATTTACGGTAGTCCTTAGTTCCGGGCGGCCCTGGAGCAGGTAGGTTGGAGATTTCAGTAACAGTTTCATTACGCTCTCTAGTTCCTGAATAGAGTATAGAAATGTGTATGCTTGCGATCGCCTCTCCCCTTGCCAAGAGCTCACGAAAATAGAACCGATTCTACATTTTATATTAGAAATGTGTATGCTGCTGGCACTCCCCCCCCCCCCCCGTTAACAACTTGTTCTTATACGAGGAATGTGTATGCTGCTCGCATCCTCCCCCCTGTCGGTAACTTGTTTTTTCTTATGATCGCCCCTCCTCTCCAAGAGTTTCAAATTCAGAAAAATAGACCCAACCCAGCCTTTTACACTAGAAATGGAAAGGTTGCTAGTCCCCCCCCCCCATCGGCAACTTGCTTTCGCTTGCCATACGGTACTTTTGTCATATTATCGCCCCCTCCCCTTCTCCAAAGAGAGAGGCTGGATCCGCCCCTGAATCCAGTTGGGTGATGATTGAATCCTCCGCTACCCTACGGCATGAATTATGCATCCTTCAGTTTATGTACACTGTTAAAAATAACCTTAAATTTAATGCAAATTTAATGTCCATTCCATATTCAATTTAATGATTTTGTATCTAAAATTATGAATAATTTACGTTCCCTTTAAATCTAAAGCAACTCATTCAAATATCAGTTCATTGTATATTAAATTTGATTAAATGGTATCTTAAATTTCAATAAAGCAACTGAAAAGTTATTTCAACTTTCTGTCCATTAAAATTAATTCACATGTACCTTAACATTAAAGGAATTTACATTAATATTCATGGTACATTGATATGAGATTCCGGGAGATGGCGCAACTTGTAATGAACTTTTTATTTAGTATGATATAAGCAATTAAAGGAGTTAATTTTCTCATGATTAAGCGTACATGTCTGCCGATACTGACGGAAACCAATGAGTTCGAAACCGGTCAACAGGTGACAGTACATTACCTATAAGGAAAATTTCCACCTTTTCCTGGTAGCACAATTTTTTGACCTCATATTAATGTTGGTGCATTAAATATGTGATAACATATCTTAAATTCAATGAACAGTGTATACTGTATATTTAATGTATATTGTTGTCCTAAAAAGTAATGATTAAAACTTTAAATTTAATGTCTGATTACAATAGATTTAATGAAATAAATTAATTAAGATTAATGTAAATTATTAAATTTAATGCATTACATTAAATGCATTTAATAAACATTTATGAAATTTGCTTCCAGCACATTTACTGTAAATTAAATGCATTTCCTGTTTACAGTGTATATTATCAGTAAACTCTCAGGATGGTCGAAATTACAACTTGAATCCGATATTATTTATAGGTATGATAATGAAAATATTCCCAACTTTCTTCTAATTGGACTAATAATATAATACGTATTACGGAAAATAAAAGTCATTCAATTGTTAATGGTATAAATAAAATAGTTTAGGTGTTGTTATAATGAAAGAGATAGATTGCAATTTGTTGTAAATAAATTAGAATTTTGTTAATAATCTGTCGTGGTTTTGCCAAATAAATAACGACTTTTGTTATCTGATAGTCTACTTTATTTTTTTATTTTATCAGGTGGCTCTGGAATGGTCTCTACCTTTTAGTGCTTATCCGGCTAGCTCCAAAAGGACCGGAGAGTGGTCGGGATAAATATGCGCCACTTTTTTTTGGTACCCTAAAGGTTAAGTTAGATACAGGTCTAACATTAAAAACAAAACAGGAAACCCAATTCAATGTCAAGAAAACACCCAAAAAATATTTAAAAACAAATATCCATATATTACGTCTTATGGTGTAAATGTAGCTAATCGCCGAGAGTGGCCTAGCGCTTTTCTGTTCAAAAGAACAAGCCTGGGATAGTCAGCTGTTCAACCAGGTGAAGTTTGACAAATTAAACTGAGGATAATTAATCTATTAAAACAAATAATTATCCTCTAAACAGTTATTTTCGGTTGTGATTCTAAATATGAAAAAGTGATATAAGGTAAATAATAAATATATGCATAATATGAGAATATTAAGTGCATTCTACTCGTGTAGATAGGTCAGTTTACTAGAGCTAACAAATATGCCCTTTACATACGTGAATGATATCAACTGCATATGGTTGCACGATTCAATAAATTGTACCATGTGAGGAAACACAATAGTTTTTAAAGAGGTAAGTACCCTGATTATTTAATAATTATAAAGGGTATTTTTTATAGAGGTATAGAACTTTTAAATGGAATAAAACAAAGATGAATTTTTTAAATTGACATGAAATTTACTTTATTTGAAAGATAACCTTCTGGAATTATAATTTAAATATGACTTCTGGCATATGACCGCCACGGCTGGCTCGGACGTAGTCTAATCTGGTGGTCCAATTTTCGATGACTTTTTCCAACATTTGTGGCCGTATATCGGCAATAACGCGACGAATATTGTCCTCCAAGTGATCAATCATTTCGAGCTTATCGGCGTAGACTAGCGACTTGACATATCCCCACAGAAAATAGTCTAGTAGCGTTAAGTCGCACGATCTTGAAGGCCAATTCACGGGTCCGAAACGTGAAACTATGCGGTTATCAAACGTTTTCTTGAATAAATCAATTGTGGCACGAGCTGTGTGACATGTTGCGCCGTCTTGTTGAAACCACAGCTCCTGCACATCATGGTTGTTCAATTGATGAACGAAAAAGTCAGTAATCATGGCTCTATAGCGGTCACCATTGACTGTAATGTTCTGACCAGCATCGTTTTTAAAGAAGTAGGGACCGATGATTCCACCAGTCCATAAAGCATACCAAACAGTCAGTTTTTCTGGCTCTAATGGTGTATATGTTGAGACATATACTTGAGGATTATCATCACTCCAAATACGGCAGTTTTCTTTATTGACGTATCCATTCAAACAAAAGTGAGCTTCATCGCTAAACAAAAATTCGCTTATGAAAATGGGGATTAACGGCAATCTTGTTTTGGGCCCATTCACCGAATCTACGCCTTGCTAGGTGATCGTGTGGCTTCAATTGTTGCACGAGTTGGATTTTGTAAGCATGCATACCAAGATCTTTCCGCAAAATCTCCATAAAGTGAATGGACACATATCCAATTCCTGCGCACGATGGCGGATAGACTGATTCGGGTCTTCCTCTACGCTACGCTCTACAGCAGCAATGACTTCTTCTGTACGTACTGTACGACGTCTCTGTGGATGCGTATTATCATTTAGAGTAAACGTGGTGCGAAAACGTGCCATAGTTAATCGAATTAATTGCTCTGATGGACGATTATGTTGACCGTAAACTGGACGTAGTGCGCGATACGTATTTCGGACAGAATCATAATTTTTAAAATAAATTTGCACAATTTGGAAGCGTTGTTCAGGCGTCAGTCTATTTATGTTGAAATGCCAAACCAAACTAAATATAAATCAATTGACAGCTGACAAAATGGCCACCAGTTAAAAAAGTGTTGCCAACTTAAAGTTTTATACCTCTATAAAAAACACCCTTTATATACAAGAGGAAAAGAAAAACTACAATGGCTTTAAATTTGTAAGCTGTATTGAAGGCATAAATTCAGTGGATTAAAAGTCTATAATCCCCTGAGACGACACAGATACATAAAGAATGTTTAGCGGAGGCTTCCTGAGGTCCTGGCGTTGAAGTATACCATGGTAGGCTCTGGACCACTCGATACTAGGACGGAATGTGGTACGTACAGTATATGATACAGGTACCGTAGAAAAATCAGCAAAGAAAAGCTCAATAATAAGGAGAATGGGGCAAAACAGCAGGGAAAAGGGAGGAAAAACTGAAGAAAAAGTTAAAGGAGAAAAGAAAAAAATACAGGAGAGAAAAATTAAAAAGGCCTGTAACAAAAAAGCGGACTTAGAACATATGCTATTTCTAGGTTACGATTGAGGTACGTATGTCAACTCATATCCCTTTTCTAAATATATCCACAATCAGTATATTTAACATGGTAATAATTCAATAAAGAATTATCAGGGATGTTGGGTGGCCTTTTGGTGGTAAAGAAGAAAAAAATGAAAAAAAAACTGGATATCCAGTTATTCCCAGAACTGACCAAACCAATATCACTATTACACTTTAAAGGTACCAAGTAACCTTATACTCTAAAATTTGTTTCGGGACTCGAAATATCCTCATTAAAACTAACAAAAATGCTACACAAGTTTTCTTAGTGCAACTCTGCAAGAAAGTGTAGTTCTTATCAAAACTAATTATTTTTTTCTTCCCCCCAGAAAAACGACTGACAAAATGGCGGGAAAAGATAGAAGAATCTTTAATTCAACACCACGACAAATGACAAGCCTTCAAAACAATGGAAATAAAGAATATCAAATTTTAAAATTATTTCAAGAATGATATGATTTACTAAGGAAATTGTGGTATGTTCTAAAAATTTATACTGGTTAAGAAGGGCTTTATTGAGACAAAATTCTCTTGGAAGGAAGGTTGAATCAGATTTAACGTTCTTCTTCTTCAAGTGCCATATCAGGTCCCCCTGATGTTGGCAATTACATTGGCAAGTCTTTCACGGTCCTGCGCTACCTGGAACAGTTCCCTCGCGCTACATATACCTGTCCATTCACGAATATTCCTCAACCAGGAAGCCTGTCTCCTTCTTACCCCTCTACGTCCCTCTACTTTACCAATCATGATTAATTGAAGAATTCTATATCGCTTCCCTCGGTATATATGTCCAAGATATGAGATTTTTCTATACTTCATAGTGTTTAATAGTAGACGAGTTGTGTCGGCCCTATTGAGTATCATTTCGTTGGTCTGCCTAGCTGTCTAAGGTATTCTCAGCATTCGCCGGTGTAACCACATTTCGAGAGCCTCCAACCGATTAATCGTGGCAGCCTTAATTGTCCAGATCTCTGCCCCATATAGTAACACTGGCCAGACGTATGATCTTATCATTCTCTGTCGTAGTTTTAGATTGAGGTTATCATTGCATTGGGTTTAGATTTTCGGTGATATAACATCCAATATATTTAAAATGAGCCACCCTGTCTATACTTTTTCCTTCTATCTGTATTGAAGCGTTAAGATGAGGTTGTCTACTAAAGACCATAAATTTTGTCTTTTTGATATTTATGTTGAGCCCCATTTCTTGACCCTCAGTGTTAACACAGTTTAATAGATGTTGCAGGTCTTGTAGTTTTTCGCTCAGGATAACAGTGTCGTCAGCATATCGTATTGTATTTATATATTCTCCATTTATTTGTACTCCCATTCGTTGTCCTTGAGTAGCCCGTTTAAATATTTTATATGAATATATAATAAAAAGCATTGGAGATAGTATGCAGCCCTGTCTGACGCCTCGTAGAATTTTACTTTCTTCTGCGAGTTTTCCATTTAGCCTTACTGTTGCTTTCATCCACCAATATAGATTTTTAATAATTCTTACGTCTCTGCTGTCTACCCCTACGTTACTTAAAATGTCTATGAGTCTTCTGTGCTGTACTCTGTCGAAGGCCTTCTCGTAATCGACAAAACATACGAATACATCCTTGTGTTGGTCCCGGCATTTTTGTAGAAGTATATTTAGAGCGAATAAAGCCTCTCTAGTACCTAGGGCGTTTCTAAATCCGAATTGGGTTTCATCTAAATCTGCTTCGCATTTAGATCTTATCCTGCTGTGGATGATTCTGAGAGAGACCTTCAAAGTGTGGCTCATTAGACTTATTAGTCTGTACTCACTGCATCGCTTTGCTCGCTGTTTTTTTTTTTTGGGGGATTGGGACGAATACAGACTTCAGCCAATCTTCCGGCATATCTCCAGTCGCGTAAACGATATTAAACAGTTTGACCAAGATTCCTATATTTTCCTCATGGGTCATTTGTAACAGCTCGGTCGGGACATTATCAGGTTCGGTGGCTTTCCTAGTTTTTGCAGATCTTGTGGCAGATAGAACTTCACTGTTTAGAATTTCCGATTCCATGTCTATATTAGCCTCTATATTAGCGAGATTATCGGAGTTGTGTTCTTTCGGTCTGTCATCATCAAATAATTCTTTTATATATTTAACCCATGTTTTAAAAATTTCTTTTTCGTTTAAGATAATTTTACCATCAGGGTCCACAAGGGTATTAGTGGTATTCTTATTACATAGACCTGCTATTTCTCTGACCTTTTTGTACATGTTGAATGTGTCATGTTTCCTTTCTAGATCTTCCATTTCGATACACTTGTCTCTCATCCAGTTCTCTTTGGCTATCCGAATTTTTTGTTTAATTTCCCTTTGTCTTCTTTTATATTCCACTCGATTTGTTTTCGACTGTCTCCTTTGTTCCATGAGGTCCAATATTTCTGCTGTCATCCATTTCTGTTTTTTCGGTTTGCTCTTCCGTACACTATTTTCAGTTATTAGTTTGTTGGTTAGTTCCTTAAACGATTTTCAAATTTCTTCTACATTGTCGTCAGTTCTTGTGTTCTTTATGTAGTTGTTCAGATCTTTTGTAAGCAGTTCTTTATCGGTTTCCGCTATCTCAAATTTACTGTATTGACTATTACTTTTTATTGTTTTAGGTTTGATTTTAATATCAGCAATCACGGGATTATGGTCAGATCCAATGTCTGCTCCAGGATAGGTTGTGACTCTGTTTATACAATTCCTAAATCTTTTGTTTGTTAATATATAATCAATCTGGTTGTTTACAATGTGTGCGGGATTATCTCCTGGCCCTCTTCACGTATATAGTCTTCGTTTGTGTAATTTGAACCATGTGTTTGTTATTACCATGTTGTGGTCTTGGCAAAATTCGAAGAGTCTGTCACACCGCTCGTTACTTTCACCTAAACCATATCCTCCTATCAGGTCCGCTCTGCTACCCTTACCTATCTATGCATTAAAATCGCCCATGATGTAAGTGATTTCATTGTTTTTAAGAGTTTTCAATATTGTGACCATTTGTCTATATAGGGTTTCAACTTCGTCATCATATCTTCTTTCTGCGGTCGGTGCATATATTTAAAGTATATTAAAGTTAAGTGGGTTTGCTTCCAGCAGTAGCAGTAGGATTCTATCATTTATGATAACAAAGTTACGGACACACTTCGTCAGTTCTGATACCAAGAAAACACCTACACCATTTCTGTGATTTGGTTTGCCATCATCCGTTTCAGAGAAGTATAAGGTGCCTTTTTCATGTTTACATGTTCCACAACCAGGCCATCTCAGTTCGCTTATACCCGTAATTTGTAATTCCATGCGGTAAATCTCTTGGACGAGATTCTCAAATTTTCCAGATGCATAGAGGGATCGCACATTCCATGTTGCGATTCTTAATTTGGACTTTGCCATTTTGAGATTCTTCGCACCCCTTGCCCATCTAAGAGCTGCCCGGGACTGGGGGCAGTTGTATTTAGTTTTCTCGCCATAGCAATTTCCTGGGAAAAGTTGAGCAATGTGGTTTCCCGTTGCCTTCATTGCTTTTTTCTTCAGCCTCTTCTCAGATCCAACCTTACAGTTTATTATTGTTCAAGTTGGACCCAAAATACAATTTAAATTAATACTTTCTGTCTCAGAATGATGTAACGAGCCTCTTTGTACAATACACTTAAAATCCTATCTTAGAATTATATATTGAGCCACTCTGTACAAACTAATAATTTTCCATATTTTAGGTACAAGAGGGAAAGTTTTACGAACTAAGCAGTAGTAACGACCAGAGCTGTCAGAACAGCTACTATTAACAATAATATTATACTGTGAACGAAATTTCGATGAACACAAAAATATTGCCAATGTAAATATGCTCACAAAAAAAAAATTAAACACATAAATGATGGAAGGGGTAACCGTAATGTTATTATTTTTAGATCTATTCCGATCAGGAAAAATAAAAGCGTGACACAATCAGGCGCGGATCCAAGGGGGGGGGCGGTGGGGGCGATCGCCCCCCCCAAGAGCTTTGAGTTTAGGAAAATTGACCCGATTTTTCCTCTTATACTATAGTTTATTCAAGAACTAGAGAGAGTAATAAATCATTTTTTACCCTTTTTCTCTTCGCAAACTACCTGTGTTCTTTAGTCCAGTGTTTTTAGCAAAATTTGTTAGACACATATATTTTTCATAGGAATGGGTTAGAAATTTTATAATCAAAAATACCGGTCTATAGTAATAGACTAAAACGTAGGATTATTCTCTCAAAAAATTCTAATTTAAATACTTACAAAATATCCATTGTAAAAAATACAAAAAGTTAAACATATATAAAAAAATAAATTCGTCCATATAATAATAAAATATTTTTGGGGCTATCGGTCATTTTATTATTAATTAAAAACATTTTTAGGGTTTTTGACGTTTCAGTTTATTTATTTCTTAAACCATCTGCAGAATTACAATTAAACACTAAAAAGGGATTTAAATAAAATTACTTTTTTTTATGTTATAATTAAAATTAGACCTATTTATTATTATTTCTATTGTACTGATATCTTAATTTAATTTACTTTTATATATGGAAATACGATAGCCCCAAAAAAATTAGATAAACATGTTAATTCTACAAGTTTAAGAAAAAGACACAAACAATAATAAAATAGTAAAAAACTTACGGCTAATTAGAATTAAATATATATAAAATTAAAGAGTGGGACACACTAAAATAAAAATATATAAAAAAATAAAAAAACATATAAACAACATTAAACAATAAAACACAACAAAAACAAAAATTTAAATAATAAATTGTGTTTACACTAGTAAACATTACGTATCTAATTCCTAATCAAAGTCAGTGAAACTATCTTCGCTAAAATTAATTATAATTGGTTCTTCTATCTCACCGATTATGAAATCGAGTTCTCACATTTTGTTTTATTCTTTTATTATATGGATTTTTCCCAATTTTCCGCAGTAACTTTATTCAAAAAAATCTTTCAAAAGTTTAGTTAAATTACTATTTTTATTAATTGTGTTATTTCTAGCAACTCTATCTTTTACTTGAGAGAGATATTTACGTCTCCAACGGACAGTTTCCGGACGATTTATAACAACAGATTTTCTATCTGGTTTTTCCCAGCTAAAATTAAGTTCTCTGAGCAATGTCCAGAGATCAGTTCTTTTAATTTCAGGTAAATCGCAATCTTCAATGATTTTAGTTAGAATTTTGTAGATGATTGGAATCTGCTTCTCATAATAAAATGTATATACAATCCCTTTAATTGCAGTTTTCATCTCTTCTTCCAACGAGGTTTTTCGTTTGCCTGTGATCGAATGTGGCTTGGGAGTACTAACAATTCCAGTCGTTTTTTCTCCTTCAGTATTTGGTACATAGTAGATTTTCCAACTCCTGTCATGTTGGAACATATCTCAACAGAGCTTTTAACATTATTATCTAGATATTGATATCTTAAGGCATCATAAACATTCATCGTAATAAGTTTTTCGTTGAGGAAAAAATGCCCTGGTTTAACGATTTTGTAATAAATATAAAGGTGAAAGCCATATCTTTTGGGTATCTCACTAATCTCAAATAATATATAAAAACAAGCGCAAACAAGATAAATCACTAAGAAAAAACTATAAGTTGTACTTTGCTCACTGACTGAAATTAAATTAAACTACCAGAAATTCTATGTTGCAGTAAATTTATAAAATATATTTAAATATAATGAAATATAATTAGATTTACGGCAGTTCTCAGTTACCTGCGGCACTGGAGCAGGTACGTTAGAAGTTTCGGTAACAGTTTTATTACTCTCTCTAGTTCTTGAATAGAGTATAGGAGTCTGTATGCTTGCGATCGCCCCCCCCCCCTCACAAAAGCTTTGAGTTCAGGAAAATAGAACCCATTCGGCCTTTTATATTAGGAATGAGTATGATGTTTGCACCCCCCCCCCCCTTGACAACTTGTTTTTCTTGCCATACTGTACTTTTGTGATATCACCGCCCCCCCCCCCAAAGAGAGAGGCTGGATCCGCCCCTGGACACAATCTTGTCACGTAAAACCATATTCTAAAAATCAGCCATTTAGTTGTAAATAAACTTTTTCTCTATACTGCAACGAACTTGTTTCATTACCTAAAAATGCCGAAGCGCATTAAATCTGCAATATTACGTACACAAAGTAACGTGAACGGGGTTTGCGGTAAACGTAAGATCTAATCTAAAATAAAGAAGGGAATATACGAGCGTAATAGATTTCTGCCGGCCAGAAAAGGAGTGGCTGGCACTAAACTGATAATGGCGGATAATCAAAACTTTATATTTTAGGAGTTCCTGTACATGATTAATGGCGGCCATACTTTATTCCGATTTCGTCCTTTTAATTCCTAACGCGTCACTTCCTCTAACTAATAGCATTAAATATACTGGCGCGAATTGAATTGAAAGATAAAGGCAAATTAAGGGACAGGCCCATGCGGTTAATATTCGGAATAGATGAGGGTTGATGTTCTGACACACTGCCGCGACTGTGTAAGTAAATTTAAATTATCAATAGGTCATTTAAGGCCTTTAATTTATTCGCATGTTTGAATAACCGATACGGCTATTGAAATGTGGGGGAAAGTTGAGTGCTTTTAGACATGTTTATTAAAAATACGGCACTTTAGAAACGTATACACAAAAAAATATTTTTTAAAGGGTATACCGGGATAAGATGCCCCCAAGCGATTCACTACCGCCAATAGCACGTTCAATAAACAATGTTAAAAAATGCCCCTGTGTAAATTATTAACCCCCTATAGACTCTTTAACGGTCTTAAGAGATTGTGTTCACTTTTTTCGATTTTATTTTTTTACGGGAGCAATTTTACAGAAAATTATTTTTTGGTTGTAAAAAACCATGATTTTCTTTAGATGTCTCCAGCAAAAATTGAGCCCAGGACAAATTTTCAAATTTTTCAACATTCTTTTAGGTTAGAATCAAAATTCTTGGCCAACTTTAAAATAATGACTTCTTGTGTATTTCTTTAAAATGCTTTTATTTAGCTTGCCTTGTTTGCGTCTTGTGTGGATCAAATCTATTAACTGAAATTTTATCCCTTTCCTATTGACGGATTGCGTTGAAATTTGGTATACACCTTTAGTTCCGATGACGATAAAATTATGTATTAAATAGGGTGCAGGCTTTTACTTGATGGAAATCTATATTCAACGATGAACAAAAGCCGAATATTTGTCAAATTTCCACTATATTTAACTAAAAAACTTGACGCGTTTCGCTAACACTGTAGCTTCATCAGAAGTTCAATTTTAAATGACAAAATATTTGGTTACTTGAAAAACTTATACCTAGATTTACAATAATAAATAAGTGCATAAATTATTGGGAAATCCACACTGGTTTTTGTTAAAAGATATTTAGCAGGGGTGAGATGTGTGATATCTGTTTGGTCGTTTAATAGATTACCTGTGTTCTTTAATCGATTTATTTGTATGGCTTCTAAGAAATTCAGTTTATAACCTTTCCTTTCTACATGGAGAATTTCAAAATTATCCTCTAATTGATGATTTTGTTCTACTAAATGATTTGAGTGTGAAGAACTGTTTTTATTGTCTAAAAAATTATTTTTGTGTTCCTGAATCCTTTTTTTAAACGAGCTGCCTGTTTGGCCTATATATACTTTTGGACAACTTCCGCATTTAAGTTATATACCCCAGACTTGCTATTTTCATTTATTTTATAATTTTTTAATCATTTTCCTATTGAATTATTTGTTTTGAGGCTATCCCGTTATCTTTTTTATTCAGAAACTTTTTAATTTTAATTGATGATTTACCAAATATGTTAAGGCGGTAAAGTTACGTTTTTTGTTTTCTTGTGCTATAGGATAAACTTCTTGTGTGGCGTTCATTTTTAATTTTTTTGTTAAAATTGAATTGACCATTGATGGTAAGTAACCACTGTTAACTGCAACTTGTTTAACCCAATTTAGTTGTTTATTAAAATTCTCTTCAGATAAAGGAATGCTAATAGGACGATGAATAAAACTATGGTAAGCCGCTAATTTATGTTGATCTGGGTGCGATGAAGCTCTATGTATGGTTGTATCCGCATGTGTGGGTTTGTAAAAAATTCCAAAAAGTGTTTATTTAAAACTTTAGTAATGATAGATCAAGAAAATTTAATGAGTTCTTTTCTTCTATTTCCATAGTGAATTGAATATTTACAACACAAACATCACCTGTTCTCATGATAGTTCTTAGACCATCAGGATCTTCCATCATTTTCTTCATGATACTTGTATCGTTTTTAGTACCTAAAAACGGTTCAGAAAGATATACAAAAAATCCACCAGTAGTACAAATGGTGAAAGGTATACATAAAGGTTTCTTCTTTTGACCTGAATATGACTTTCTTCGGTATCATTTATTTTTGCCGTAAGACACCTGCCCACTTATACATTAAGCATTTATAGAATCTAATCTGTAATAGTTAGGCGAAAACATGTCATAATTATCTGAGAAGTATATTTAAATAGAGAAAAATAAATTAGTTATCTATGTTTGCAAAAAAAATCTCCATTCTCAAAGACTGTTTTCCCTTGGAAATAATGGTTTATTTTTTCAGTATATTTTATCCATAACAACAGTTGCATTTGCTTTATCAGCTGGGAGAATTAAGATGGTGTTCTCGTTAAGTTTTTTAACAGCCTTCCTTTCCGCTTTTGTAATATATGATTTAGGTGACTGTGAGTGTTTTATGACATTCGCTGTTTCATATCGAATCGTGTCTGCATGCAATGTAGATAATTTTCTAATAGAAGCTTTGACACTAGAAATTATTTCTTCTCCTGGTATATGCCTTGGAGTAATGGCAAAGTTCTGTCCTTTGGATTAGATAGTTTCCTCTGCTTCGGTAAGTTGTATACTTGACAAACTGAAGACTGTGTTCGTTGGTGCGCTTGCTGAATTATGGTTGCTCAAAAGTCCTTCGAATTTTCTTTTTTGCTTCATAGTGATTTGTTGACGGATTCTTTCTCTTTGGGCATAGGTGACTTTATCCAGCGTTGCAAATTTATCCTATGCAATTAAAGATGATAATCTTAGATGTAATTTATAGAGATTACGAATATTTGTATAAAAATCACAACGAATTTCCTTGATCCTTTCTCTCACGAGGGCTGTGCTTGCATGCTTGAAGATATTTTGGGTACTTCTGGAGGTTATGTGGTGTTTTGTCTGCAACGATTTCTGTACTACACTTTTGTCACGACATCTTAGATTCTTGGGTTTAGACGGTGTCAAATTGGAATTATTATCTGACGTTTCGCCTACGATTGCACGAGTAAATATCCAAATAATATTAATAGAAATGCGGGCTACAGTTTATATCACACGTGGAAATAGATTGTAATGCTGGATCACGGTTCGCTGACCACCAGTCGGGTATAAATACCAGGCTGTTGCTCCTCGATTGTCATTCAGTGTTCTAATCTCATGCAGTAAAGATCCCTGAATATGATTCGTGCAATCGTAGGCGAAATGTCGGATAATAATTCCAATTTGACACGGTCTAAACCCAAGAACCATGATTTTCAAAGAAGAGTATTGTGTTTTTTAGGATTTCGATTGTGGAAACTACCGTTTCGCTGCAAAATTATATTTTTGTTTGAATACAGTCAACATCCCAATTGAATGTTGATAGGTGAAAAGATCGTCAGCTCATTGATCAAAGTGACTATGCAACACTCAGATGCACTAAATGCGTAGCCTGTTTATAATGCGAACTGACGGTCTTACCCCGTTATAAACAGAGCTGACGATTTTCTTTATTATTTTAAAAGTATAAAGATTTATACTTGAATAATTTCAACATGGTTCATATATGTGACTAACGTATAATTCCCCATCTTCAATACAGCTGACTATTATTTTTTTGTTTGAAATAATCTAAAAGATCATCCCTTAAATTTTGGCGCGATATGAAAATACTCGTAGCATTTTTAACTCCACCACTACGAGAGTAGCTGACGTTCAGATCGATAATGTAATAGGGGAAAAATATTATTGTTATAATTTTCATTCGGTATGAAATGCCGCGCTACCTCCCGTACTCCAAGACGATTGCCTATATTTTGTGCAGATCTACTATACAAATGTAAAAAAAAAATATATTTTTATATTATTATCTAATGACTATATATAGGTATTTTTTTATTTCTTACTAAGCATTCCTATAAACTTTTAAGCAATTTTTAAGAATGGCTCAAAATTACTATTTACCGATTTTGAGGTCTTAATAAAGATAATTTTAAAGTCAGTTAAATTATTCATTACTGCCACATTAAAATATTATTCCTGAACAGTTATTTTGACGAATGAAGGTCTTGCGTGGATGCAGTATTTGTTCTACGACAGATAGTCGAAAAATCTATAGAATACAATAAACCAACATTTTTATGCTTCATAGATCTAACAAAAGCATTCGATCGCATAAAGCTAGATGACGTAATCCACCTGTTATATAAGAGAAATATTCCTATCAATATAATTCAGACCATCGAAAACATATAAGCAAAAAATAAAGTTCAGATTCGCACTAACGGTAAATTATCAACACCCATACCAGTCAACAGCGGTATTAGACAGGGAGACTCGCTTAGTCCTTTATTGTTTAACATGATAATGGACGAAATAATAAAGGAGGTGCGACTTGGTAGAGGATATAAAATGGGTGATACAGAAATAAAAATTCTCTGTTACGCTGATGACGATGTGATATGTGCCGAAAATGAAGACGACCTCCAGAGATTGTTAAATACCTTTAATCTTACGGGAAGAAAATATAATATGATTATCTCAGCCGAAAAAACTAAATGTATGACAGCCTCAAAAGAACCCCTCCGATGCAAACTAGAACTAGACGGTCGAATAATACAACAAGAAATGAGTTTCAAATATCTAGGAATCGACATAACTAGTTACGGCAACATCGAAGATGAAGTAAGAGGGCAGGTGGCCAAAGCAAACAAAGTGGCGGGTTGCCTCAACGACGTGATCTGGCGAAACAAACACTTACAACAAGAAACAAAGGTTCGGATCTACAAAACCACAATTAGATTTATTATGACATATACCTCAGAAACACGGCCAGAGACGACAAAAACGAAACAACTATTGGAGACTACAGAAATGAGAATACTTCGACGAATAACAGGAAAAACGCTACTAGACAGAGAAACATCAGGCAATCATGCAACACAGACTGCATTAATGAGTGGGTCCTACAACGTAAGACACAATGGAACAAACACATAAGCCGAATGACAGAGGATAGACTGGTAAGGATCGCACGAGATAAATCGCCTAATGGTACACGCAGTAGAGGTCGACCACGGAAAAGGTGGAGCGATAATTTAAGTCCATAATGAGGAAAATCGAAGAAGGAACAGGTCAGGGACCTATTATACAAGGTAGAAGAAGAAGAAGAGTTATTTTGACTTTATTTAATTTAAAATTTGGTTCTCCAGATTAAATTATTATCAATTATTGCAATAAAACTATTGTTTTTACATTTCCATTTTGTATTTTTTATACCTGAAGCACTAATAGACAAAATTAGGTACTAGAGTTTTTGATCCATCTTAAAACAACTGAATAAGGAGGTTACAGCATTTCAAACAACTTGTTTATCTGACATTTCTGTTCAGTTTATAAAGTAGCGTCACCACATTTTCCAAATAATTCGATTCATGACTTCCAGAAATAGATATATTCTCCATTTTAGGACTCCAAGACTCTTGTTAGAATTCGTTATATTGTAAATGTTTACAAAACCTATTTTTATTACTAGGGTCGTATATACTCAACACGAAGATCCGTCTTTAACACATTTAAAAGCTTAGATATAAAAAGAAAAGTGAAATTACCGAAGTAATTCGTTTTTCCAGTAATACTGTTTAGTAGACTTTTATTAGTATTGAAACTCGGCAAACAACATTACGCCACAACACTATCACAAAATAAGGAAAGAAGATTACGAAAAGCCGTTCACTCTTTTATGAGAAACTTTCTTTTATGTTTACCTAAATACTTTACTTTTTATCTTTTTATTGTAAAATACAAACAGGTAGGAAGTTTAATAAAATGTATCAATAACTTACTGATGGTAAAGTTTTAAAGAAATACATTGTGTATAAGAAAGTGGGGCATTCTTTTTTGAGTTTTGTAAGATGTAAAATAATGATAAATCAGGTTTTGTAAATTTTACTGCAAAAATATAATCGTAATTCTTTTATATTCCGTGTAAATCTTTTCCAATAAATTTGGTATTGATCCACTGCATAGTACAAATCACCGGCTGTGTCCGTTTGTATGTCCCAGAAATCCTCGAAAATCGCTGAAATAATTTTGATCTAATTTTCTCCATTGACTGATCGTTTTAAATTAAGCCTAAAAAAACATAGGTGTAAACCAAGCAGGCGCGGATCCAAGGGGGGGGGGGCGGTGAGGGCGATCGCTCCCCCCAAGAGCTTGGAGTTCAGGAAAATATCGGAATGGGTTAAAAATTTTATAATCAAAATTACCGGTCTATAATAATGGACTATTTGGGTTGGATAACAATAGATATTTGGATGTGTGAAGTGTTAAAAAGATTTTTAATCCTTGTCATAGGCGTCGGAAGGAGATTTATTATTACTAAGTATTTATAGCATAGAATATTATTTCGGTAATAAACTTAAAATAAGAAGTTTTATAATATTATTTTGTTTCTTATAATTTCTTAATAATTTACATACATTAGAAAATATAGATAATTTTGACATATTTAACACAAATCACAACTGAATTTTTTTTTATTTTTAATTTTGGCATAGAAACCGTTTTTCAGAAAATTCGGACTAAAACTCTCAAAAAATTCGAAGGTTTAATTTAAATACTTACAAAATACTCATTGCCAAAAATACAAGAAGTTAAGCATATATAAAAAAATAAATTTGTCCATATAATATTAAAATTTTTTGGGGGCTATCGGCCATTTTATTATTAATTAAAAACATTTTTAGGACATTTGACGTTTCAATTTGTTTACTTCTTAAACCATCTGCATAATTACAACTAAACACTAAAAGGGGGCTTCAAATGTAATTAATTTTTATATGTTACAGAAAATTTAAATAATCAATTGTGTTTACGCTGGTAAACATTACGTATCTAACTCAAAATCAAAGTCAGTGAAGCTATCTACGCTAAAATTAATTACAATTGGTTCCTCGATCTCACCGATCATGAGATCGAATTTCCACGTTTTCTTTAATACTTTTATTATATGGATTTTTCCCAATTTTCTGCAGTAACTTTATTCAAAGAAATCTTTCAGAAGTTCAATTATATTACTAATTTTGTAAGTTGTGTTATTTCTAGCAATTCTACCTTTTACTTATGAGAGAGATATTTCCTTCTCCAACGGACATTTTCCGGACGATCTATAAGAACAAATTTCCTATCTGTTTTTTTTTCAGCAAAAAGTAAGTTCTCTGAGCAATTTCCAGAGCTCAGTTCTTTTAATTTCAGGTAAATCCCGATCTTCATTGATTTTAGTTAGAATTTTGTCGATGGTTGGGATCTGCTTCTCATAATAAAATGTATGTACAACTCCTTTTATTGCAGTTTACATCTCTTCTTCTAACGAAGTTTTTCGTCTGCATGTGATCGAATGTAGTTTGGGAGTACTAACAATTCTAGTCTTTTTTTCTTCTTCAGTATTTGGTAGATAGTAAATTTTCCAACTCCTGTCATGTTGGAATACATCTCAACAGAGCTTTTACCATTATTACCTAGATATTGATATCTTAACGCATAATAAATATTCATCGTAATTAACGATTTTGGAATAAATATAGATGTGGAAGCCATATCTTTTGGGTATCTCACTAATCTCAAACAATATATAAAAACAAGCACAAACAAGATAAATCACTAAGGATACACTGTAAGGTGTACTATGCTCACTGACAGAAATTTTAATTGTTGCAGTAAATTTATAAAAGCTTATAATACTTAAATATAATTAGATTTACGTCAATCCTCAGTTACCTGCGGCACTGGAGTAGGTACGTTGGAGGTTTCGGTAACAGTTCTATTACTCACTCTAGTTCTTGAATAAAGTATAGAAATGTGTATGCTTGCGATCCCCCTCCCCTTCCCAAGAGCTTTGAGCTCCGGAAAATAGAACCGATTCTGCCTTTTATAGGAGGACTGTGTATGCTGCTGGCATTCCCCCCGTTGACAATTTATTTTTCTTGCAAGAGCCCCCCCCCCTCCCCAAGGGCTTTGAATTCAGGAAAATAGACCCGATTCTGCCTCTTATACTAGGAATGTGTATGCTGCTCGCATCTTTCCCCCCATCGGCAACTTGTTTTTTCTTGTGATCGCCTCCCACCTCTTCAAAAGCTTCAAATTCAGAAATATAGACCTGATCCTGCCTTTTACACTAGAAATGGGAATGTTGCTGGTATCTCACCCCCCCCCCCCCGTCGACAACTTACTTTCGCTTGTCATACTGTACTTTTATGATATCACCGCCCCCCCCCCCCCAAAAAAAAAAGAGAGAGGCTGGATCCGCCCCTGAAACCAAGGAGGTTAGAGGAGATATGGAAAACTGCAAAAATAGGCTAAATGCCTAAAAAATTAACCCAATATAGAGAAAATAAATGTCAT
This sequence comes from Diaprepes abbreviatus, assembly GCA_034092305.1. Lineage (NCBI taxonomy): Eukaryota > Metazoa > Arthropoda > Insecta > Coleoptera > Curculionidae > Diaprepes > Diaprepes abbreviatus. Next base: position 10,670,568 of record JASJET010000002.1, on the reverse strand, counting down.
AAATTGACATCAAGTGGCTATGTGGGGTAAGTGCAAAAACAAATTTTATAGTAAATTTGTTGTATGAGGTTGGCAATATGAGAATCAGAAAACAGAGCAGGATTTTGCGAAAGTGCGGCATTTCGGTGTATTCTTTGTATTTAATGTGGTCTTTTGTCATCGTCTCGATGCTTAAAATTTTCTTGATTTTTTTTTGTTGAGCCGTGCAGTAACCTTAGCTAAATTTTGGGATTTATATTTCTGTATTTTATCAAGACATTTGTGTAAACTTTTTATCTATAATAATGTATCAATGTATGGTATGGTTTTGTAAATCTCGTTAATTCATTATTTTCGGTAAGTACGTCTTTTATGTTTTGGTAATTATTTACGTTATTGTAAATGTAGGAAAACGAGGTTTTTTTTTGGAAAAAAACTCGATACTTACCCCCTACTTCGAGGACGTAAAACACGATTTTGTCTTTGATTTTTCACTATTTTTTCTCACTTTCTCGGAAAACTCAAAACACCAAACGTCACATTACCAAACAATTTGAATTGTGAAGAAAAAAACGAACTTACATATTGATTTTCAATGGTATTAGTTGAAATATCATGTATGTAATATATTTCAGCTATTTTTGAACAAATTCTAGTGAGTAAATTTTAAAAAAACTTGTATTTTCAACGAAAAACCAAAAACATATTCCGGAAAGGCCATCGACCATCAGACTCGTGAAGATGACTAATATTCGTGCGACACGTTGCCAGATGTAAAATACTTTCATGGTATAAACTGTAAAATTTGACCATCTCAGTCAACAATATAGTTCAATTTTTGTAATGTTTTATACAGTCTCAGGGAAAAATTAATCTTAACCACCCAAAATTTTTGTTTAGTTCAGCTTTAGTTTGATTTTGGTTAATTTGTAAAACTGAAAGTAATCCGAACTAATACAAGTTTACCTAGACTTATACTTTCGTAATATAAACTTTAAAATTTATCGATTACAGATAACAACATATTTTAATTTTTATAATGTATAAAAAAGCGTCAAATTATTCTTAGCCACCCAGAATTTTTGATCAGAAATCACGTGAAGGTGGGACAATCTGTGAAAGAAAAGAATATATGCGAATTTCATAAAAATCGTATTGACAACTTGGCAACAGCGTTAATTTTTCGAGTTTTATGAGTCACACCAATATTTAATGGCGAAAGCCATTTTGTTTTAATTTGTTTTTTGATAATTTTTATGATAGTTCCTATCAAAATGTGCAAATTTAAGAATTTTTATATAACACAGAGACTTCTATCAATGTGGAATTTGTGGTTGTAACAAAATTTTAACGATTTAGTACAAAAAATTGAACCTAAAGTGAAAAGTGTTTTTCACTGTTTTCCGCAAAATTGAGGATAAAACGGAGATCAGAATCGTGTTCTACAACCTTGAAATAGCGGGAAGTACCGAAATTTTTTCAAAAAAACGTCATTTTCCTAGATTTTCCATAATGCAAATTTTTACCTGGAAAATTATGTATAAATCTATTTTATGTCAGTATTTATTTTATTAATCATGAACTCTAAATTGTAATTTTTCCAATATAATAACCTAATAAAAGGTTGCTCAAGTCCAGCCCTGTCCCCTGATCTGTGCGAGTACATTATAACCCCTTTAGGGGGGTACAACTTTACATGCTGGACCAAATTTATATTGCGGTATTCCCCCTCTTTTTACCTCCTCCAATTTCCTTGGTGTAAAGGCTTTCTTGGCTTACGCTGCGATACATGAAAATAATCTTAATCTCAAAAAATGATTCAGATAAGTCTCTGGCAGCATATGTCTGTCTTTTAGGAATAAGTTACAATTCCTGAGTATTTCCTATACAATTGATAAAAAAGGAAGGTTAAACTTTGGACACCGTTTATTTTTTTTGTCCCTCCTCTCCGGAAAGGACGTCACTGATTTGAGCACATTTTACACGAGAAAAAATTTTAAAAATTTGATCAATTTGTTCTAGTTATTTTTAAAATAAGTCAAATAAGTACTTGGTATTATGATAAGGGAGGTATGCTATAATTTTTTATCGAGTTTAAATATATTAAGTGTTCTAAGAATTTTTTAAAAACGCAAATCAATTACGTCACTTTACGAGACGATCAATATCAATAATCAAACATTTAAGTCATTGAGTCTAATTAGTATGTTGAAATACTTTTATTACAATATTTCAACCAAATTATATTTATTTAACAAAAGATAGCTTATTAAAAATAGTTATAACCATAGAATATCTTAAGAATATTAGAAAAAAAGGCACTATATAATTACGAGACATGACAATTAACGTAACAAAACTTCACTAAAATTTTACGGATCTGCAATTAATATATGTATATGATTTCCATTTATTGACATTGCAGTATCATCTGTTCAACTGGAACTCAACCAGAGAGTTTTGACTATAGGAAAAAACACGAATGCACTAAGTAGCACGTTGGGGAAAATCCTGGAAAAAACACACTAATGTTCTTTGCTAAAAGAAATAAGTTTAGCGGGTTAAAAATACCAACTCTATTTAACATATAGCTGTAAATGAACGAGAAAGTTAAGCACTTAGATGTAATCATATTTGCGAGACTTACCTGGAACTTACACTTACAGAAAATTGTTACAAAGCTAAAATCGTCATCCTGGCATAAAAAGGGGTACTGTGTAAAACATGAAAACGAAAACCTCACATCGTACATTGACACAGCACTGTATAACCTATGAATCGGTTGAATTGTGAACAAAAACATTTCTCAGGCATAAGAGGAACCATGAAAAGCATTCATATAGAACCCATGGGAACTCTAATAAATTTCTTTCTCTCCATGACATAATAAACAACACTAGAGCGAGGCTAAGGGCATGCAAGTTGAAACAAAACAAGATTTAGGTGGACTGAACCTGCTCTCTGACACACCAGATTCGAAGGCATGGTAACGAACTCATTATCGGAGATGAGCAGTGATACCTATCCGAAAGCCTGTGGAATTATAACATGCTACCAGACTAAACAAACGGTCCTGTTTAGGGCCTAGTGATTAGAGAATTTGTATCTTATGTTCGAATTTGTCACATAAACATAGAAAAGAGAACCTATAAAAACTTTAAAAAATGGCGACATCAACCTAATTGCTATGCACGAATCTGACTGTAGAATGAACGATCTATTACATAAGTGTTGGAAAATTCTTGTTTATGAACTGCTAGGTACTACGTATCGCGAATTATGTCAAACAAGACACAGAAAATGTCTCTCCCGTTTCCACGACTACCGAAGATGAAATCCACAACTTTGTCATTAAAATCGGAAATATCACCGTCCCCAACAGGTACAAGCCAATAACCATATCCTGAACCGCCGAAGTTATCCACATATATCCCCACTTTGTTATATATATATATATATATATATATATATATATATATATATATATATATATATATATATATATATATATATATATATATATATATATATATTAACAGGTATCACAAGCAGTGAAAATTCAGAGACTGCAACGATAACGGTAACACGCTTGTGAAATGTGCGGACCTGTATTCCGTTTCGGCTAACCACGGTGACCAACTTTGGTTGTTTCAGGAAATATTCTCGCTAACTTCTCGCACAGTCAGTAGGGGCAGAAACAAAAATCCCCTAATCACATTCCTTGCTTAAGGTATAATCTAAAGAAGGCGAAATGGAAAAAGTTCTCTAAAAAGCAATATAAATGTTTACGCTGGATGCCCTCTACAAGCAAAAATCACAAAAGATTTGTCGACGCCGTAATAAGTACTGTCAAATAGTGTATACCGAGTGGCTACCGAAACTTTCTAGAGAATAGCGGTCAAAAAATAGTAGACAAGCTACTACATAATCTAGATGCGAAGAAATGACGGAGGTGGACGGAAACTGTGGGAAGTCTGAAGTTTCAAACATCGAGTAGGCAGGCGTGAACATGAAAGAAAAATATAACTGTCAATCCAGATGCATTTGCTTCATGTGTGGTAGAGACATCTAGAGCTCCAAAGGACAAAGCGCGCACCAGCACTTAGAACCTTAAAAGCCGATTCCACGGAAACCGAACATTCCAGCTCCTTCACTTGCGAAGAAGTTTCAACAGCGCTTAACGATGTCAAGCCAGAGAAAGCCCCAGGGTTCGACAGTGTCCACCCATAATTTCTACTATACCTCCATAAACATACTAACGTATAGGTTGATTATTTTCTCACAGACATTATGCAAACCGGTAATATATCACAAGAACTTAAATTGCCATATTGAAACCTGGAGAACCAACTGGTAGTTCTGGAGCTATTAATCAATACCCCGCTAAACGACCAAGTATCCCAAGTAGTCATGGGATCCAACATCGGCTTCGGAAACCTACTGGGCTATTAGAATACTTTGGGTTATCATGGCTACGCGAGTACTCGGGAGACACAAATATTATTTAAATGTCAATAATAGTGGACAAGGTTTTTCTTGTCTATGCCTGTCTCTGTTTTAACCTAAAACCTTTATTGGTTCAAATTCATGCAAAAGTAAATTGGTCACCCTGGAGAATATTCTAACACTCGAATCATTTTCAATGTTAGATATTTGTTTTTTTTAACCGACTTCTAAAAGAGGGAGATTCTCAATTCGTCGACTATGTATTTTTTTTTATGTATGTACACCGATTACTCCGAAACAGCTGCACCAAAGTTGCTGCGGTGGTCCCATATTTTTTAGATGAAATTGGTGCAATAAAATCCAAGATGGCGCTGACAATATGGCGGCCAAAAAAATTAAATTTGTCCGATTTTCTCCAAAATTACCAAGGACCAATTACGGAGGAATTTTCGGGGTTGTACCCAACGAATCTGAAATTATTTAAAAAAAATTCAAAATGGCGGATCCAATATGGCGGACAAAAAAAAAATTAATTTTGTCCGATTGTCTCCAAAATTGGTATGGGGGAGTTTTCGAGGTTGCACATAACGAATTCAAAACATTTTTAAAAAATCCAATATGGCAGATCCAATATAACTGACAAAAAAAATCGATTTTTTCGATTTTGTCCAAAATTAATAGGGGAAGTTTTCGGGGTCGCATATGACGAATCTAAATTAATTTTTAAAAAATTCAATATGGAGGACGAAAAAATAAATTTTTCCGATTTTCTCCAAAATTGATATGGGAGAGTTTTCGGGGCCTCACATAACGAATCTGAAATCATTTTTAAAAAATTTAATATAGCGGATCTAATATGGCGGACAAAAATATTAAGTTTGTCCTATTTTCACGAAAATTGGTACGGGAGAGTTTTCGAGGTCACACATGACGAATTTAAAATTATTTTTAAAAAATTCAATATGACGTATTCAATATGGTGAATAAAAAATTATTTTGCCCGATTTTTCTCAAAATTGATATGATAGCACATTACGCATTTGATATTATTAAAAAAAAATTAAATATGGCGGATCTCAAATGAAGGATTAAAGATTCTACATCTCTCAATTTTGTCTAAAGTTAGTATTGGGGGATTCTTGTTAGTGTTAATTACGAAATTAAAATATTTTTTGAAAAACTCAATCTGGCGGATTCAGTATGGTGTCCTAAAAATTTTACATTTTTCGACTTTCTCCAAAACTGATGTAGAGGGGTCTTGAGGGTGTAAATTATGAATTTAATAGTATTCTTTCTCGATTCAATATGGCGAACGCAATATTGCTGACTAAAAATTTTACATTTTTCGATTTTGTTCAAATGAGGAACTGAATCGTTTTTGAGGATGTAAATAGCGAATAAATATTTTAAGAAAATCTAATATATCAGATGCAATATGACAGTTTAGAAATTTTAAATATCTGGATTTCATCTAAAATTGGTACTAGAGGGCTTTGAAGGGTTTAGATTTAGATTAAATTGAGACATTAAAATTATTTTTTTGAAATTCAATATGGCGGATCCAATATGGTGGGTTGAAAATTTTACCTTAATTGCATTTTTTCGGATTTGGTATTAGAGGGTTGGGGGGTGGTATATTACGAATATGAAATTAATTTTTTACAACTATTAGGTTGATAAGATACAATATGAGAAACTAAAAATTTTACATTTTCCGGTTTTATCTAAAATTGATATTGCGGGGTTCTTGGGTCATATACAAATTTAATATGCAATATAAAATATATTGGGCTAAGAAATTTACGTCTCAAATTCTTTAAATATCAATATTGTAATGTATTGTAATTAATTTGAAATTTAAGACGGTGTATTTACTATGACAGACTAAATATTTGTTTGATACAATTTCATTGGTATTTGGAGAACTCTAAGAATCAAAGAATTTTTGAGAGGTTCATTTTAGGGTGATTTACAATTATGGATAAAATGGGTACTATTTTGCCACCTTGGAGTTATTGCGAGGTACACTAATCTCGATTAACACTTAGTTCAAATAATTTATGAATATCATAATAAATTCAAAACTCAAAATCGAAAAATAAAATATTTATAAAAAAATTGAACCGATTTTTAAAAGCGCGTTAAAAAGTGAAAAATAACTATACATTTTTATATGAAATTGAAATTTTTAAAGTCGGCGTTAAATTATTTCTAAATGAAATAAAAACCTACTAATATATACAAATTATAGTAAGAAAGCAATTACAAATAAAGTACTTTTAATCTGTTTATGCGAATCACATTTTATCAGGTATTAGTTTGGCGCTGACTTCAAAAATTTCAATTTCATATAAAAATTTCTAGTTATTTTTCACCTTTTAGCGCACATTTAGAATTCGGTTCAATTTTTTTATAAAAATTTTATTATTTCCGACATATAAATAGCTTCCTTTATATTAATATATATATATATATATATATATATATATATATATATATATATCTATATATATATATATATATATATATATATATATATATATATAAGCTGGACTTTATATTTGTATATTATAAACTGTAATATATATATATATATATATATATATATATATATATATATATATATATATATATATATATAAGTATATACCATATTTTTATAAAAAGTACTCTGGAATCTTACAATTTGTAATATACAAATATAAAGTCCAGCTTATCTAAGGCGTAAAAATATACAATATTATAATAAAATACAGGAAGAATAATCCGAAAAGCCATTCAAACTTTTATAAGATACTCTCTTTTACGTTTACCTAAACACTTTATATTCTATCTTTTTATTATTAAAGTACAGGCACAAAGTTTTAAGTATATAGTATGTTTTCTTTGTAAACATTTAAAGAATAATAACACAGATACTGTGAAAGATTAGCGAATCAGCAACACAGTCACCCCTGCGTTTTCAATTAAAATCTGTATGCGTATATAGTTGAATATTTGTATACAGGGTCTACGGAGATATTTATGGGGAATTATTATTGAGTCTTCAGAGTTCTATCCATAACAGAATAATGTACAAATGAAATAGTAAAATAGTGTAAAACAAGATAGTGCGAATATGTTATTCTCTATTTTTCACAAAATAGATAAAATACGGTTACTTCTCGAAATGTTTAGATTTAATATCTTTAGACTTCTCTTTTCATCCAGATGCATGATTACTGTGGCACGCATGATTGTTAATTCTAACGCATTTGAGGCCTTTACGAAAAATATTTTACCACCTTAGTATTTGATGACCTACATGTTAAGAGGAAAAAAATTGGGGTGTATGAGATGTAAATAGGGGTTCACAAAAGTGGATCCTATTTCAGCAAATCATCACCAAAATTTAGATTGTCCTTGTAACTCACAAAATACTTATAATCGAATTGATAACAACATTTTCTTTCTTATGGGTCCATCCTGAACCCATATCCATCAAAGCCAGTATAGCTCAGACTTGACTTACAACCCCTCTGTTAACTTAGCCACCTGAGCCAGTTTGTTGACCCGAAGGTTTGTTGTATTATCCGATCTAATGAATCGCAGTAGCATATGATGAGCTTTAGTGGTTTCCTCGACTATACAGCCTGCAGCTGAGGTCTTCGTTGTAAAGATTTATTTTATGCATGTAAACTTTAACGGTCATATGTTCCATCGTTGTACCTATGATTTCTCTTAGTGGGTTCCTGCTCATTTGAAATACTTTTCTGGCTAATTTTGGGTCAGAATACTCTGTAAAATGCCTTTTATGGTTTCAATCCGTGTCTGACTCTCCAATGATTTTAATACTCTTTTCTGATCCATTGTTTAACCGCTTCTCCTACCGCACAACTTGGCACCCTAAAAACTGGTTCTCTATCAATATATTGAGATGACTAGTCCGCTCCCGCTAGCTCATTTGCTGTTGCATTTCTATATATGTCTTAGTTTCTTGGTACCTTGTGTAGCATAAATCTGTTATGCTTTGCCAGAGTTATTAGTTTACTCTGACATTTCTACAATCTAGATGATGTCTTTTGTCCTTTCAGAGTTTTCAGGGCTGCTTGGCAGTCGCAATAAATGTAGGTCAGCTTCTCTCTATAAGCTCTTTTTCTAATCTCGCCTGTAGATTGAAAAATTACATATACGTGTTTCTACTTGAAATATTGTTGTGTATTTCCCAAGGAAAAAATTATTTCTCTTCTTGGTTGTAATTCATATATTCCTATTCCGGTATGCTATTTGGCCTTTAAACCATGATTGTACCAGATAAGTGGACCAGAAGATGGTTTCTGTTTAACCTATTTACTTATCCTTCGGCCCTAATTTCCTCGAATGGTATATTATAACGGTAGCTCAAGGACGTATGGTCTGTGTTCATTTTCAACTCAAGGCTCCTGAATTTCATATCTTGTCATCAGACTTTGTGTTATTGGCAGTAAGTGATGTAGCCAGTGATACCCCATTCTTGCCTCTCCCTGAATCAGTGGAGGGAGATCTATAATGCATTCTATTGCTCATAGTCCGCCTGGTGCTCCAACAGGTTACCCTCAGTATTCCGCCTAGCTTGGTCATAGTTGTTCTTTGTATTACCTTGGGTCACCCAACTAAGGCTGCACATGACATTGGTATATATAGCCAATACACCATCTTGAGTGAGAGATTCTATGTTTTTCCGTCACCCAACTAAGGCTGCACATGACATTGGTATATATAGCCAATACACCATCTTGAGTGAGAGACTCTATGTTTTTCCGCACAACCTTTTAACAGTCACAAGCGTTGTTCCGATTTTCTTGTTATCTTTTCCACGTACTTGTTCTATGTCAGTCTAGAGTCCAATATTATTCCTAGATATTTAACTTCCTGGGAGAGTCGTATTGTGTTTCCTTGCAGGATAATGGGATTGGCGTTATTTGGTATCCTCGGTTTTGTAAAAAGGATTAAGACATATTCTAAATAGTCCATTGTTTGGACAGTAGGACGACGAATAGGAGTAAAAAAAAGTCTTCTTAAATTTTCAAAATTCTTTATGAATAAAAAGCTACCGGTTTTGCAATCACATATGTTGCATCATCAAGCAAACAAACAGGATAAATGAAATTTGTCGGTTGTTGTAAGAGCAAAACCGAGGTTTAGTGCAGGACCAAAAATAAACAGGAAAGTCAAAATTAATATTAGAAGAATTTAGTTCAAAGCGGTAGTACTACTACGAACCTTATTCACCATTTAATGGTGAAACCCTTGCAACCCTTAGATTTAAAAATTGTTTAATACATAGGCATTTTAGTTGCAGTTAAACAAAAAGTAGTTGGAAAGTTTTGGATTATTATTTTATTAAGATGAGAAGGCAATCTATAACGGTTAAGTCCTAAACTGCTGGTACTGCTAATTACGGTCTAGGCATTCTAGAAGAATGATACCAATATTCTTATAGATTCTGCTGGTTGGTGTACATCCTATCTAATTTGGGCTGTCTGACAAATTACTAAATTTTGCCATTTGGCGTACAATAATATGGCCTCCAATATTGGGATGTAATTAAACCCAAAGAAAATATATTTATTTTTTTTTTGTTTGACGAAAAGTTTCTATAGTTTTAACACTGAAATTGTTTGGGTACAGATTGGACTTTGTAGGACTGTGAGGCTGAGCATTATCATGTTAAAGGGCCCATTCTAAGGCATATGATGTAGCTATAAATTCGGCATAAAAATTACTGCATTCCTTAATTCAGATGAATAGATTGTTGGAATACATCAATGTATATTTTGAGAAAATTAGTTAAATAATTTGTAATATATTCCTTAAATTTGAAATAGCAGCATATATCATCGGTATAAATAGGAACTTTTACCTAACGCAAGTAAATATGTATTTATAGGTTATTTTAAATATACTTTTAGGTTTCAGATGTCTATCAATGAAGTATTCCAATTCTTGACATTCTGCAAAGGCTGCAGGAAGCACTGGGTTAGCCCAGTATTTTTTAGTAGGTGTTTTAATAGACATATCCTATATTTTTGCAAGTAATGCGCTATTTATTCTTTGAGATTTAAGCATAAATTTAAATGCTAAATAATCTTTCCTAAATGCCAAAGAAGGTTCTAATGCCTCCACCAATACAACCTTCATTTCATTGGAGCCAGACAAATTTTAAGTGCTTTATATTGCACCCTTTCAATTTTCAATAGGTATGTATTACTAGCGGAATTGTAAAAAGCAACCATAATCGATGAGAAAATGAAAAAACGACAAGTAGAAGAGAAATGCAAATACTAATGCACTCCTCAGGAAAAACAGCAAATTTATTTTAAGATTTTTAAGCCTTTTTCGGTCTGCTTACCAGGGATAATATATCATCCTTCCTAAACAGTTTGTTGTCTAAGTGTATTATATATATATATATATATATATATATATATATATATATATATATATATATATATATATATATATATATATATATATATATATATATATATATATATATATATGAAGTAAGTTTTACGTTTGCTGAATGTGATTTCAGCACTACAACGGCATAATGTGGATGTATCCACTGCTATTGCATCTCACACGGAGGAATCCGTGAAAGCCGCATAAACATATATATATATATATATATATATATATATATATATATATATATGTATATATATAAATGTATATATATATATATATATATATATATATATATATATATGTTATATATGTTGTTGTGGAACTTAACATCTCACCACCGCTTTCCGGCAAAACTGGACTTAAATAGAGGTCCAAGATTGTGGAAAGTAAAAGGATGCCTGGGAAAGATACCGGTGGATCCCATTGATGAGTCCACCACCGGTATCGGGACGAAACATCCATACATTTACTACGGTGGTCGAAAATAGATCGCTAGCTACATGTCCCTACCACCAGGGGAATTGCTAATTGCGACAATGTATATATATTTGCAGGGTATTTGCTAAACAAGATTTATCCTGCAAAGATTGTCCATCGAATTATATCGATCAAACTATTCAGTATCTGTAAAATCTAGACGAGTACTACAAAAAGATATTACAGCCCTAAAAAAACATGAAATGAATCACAAGCACACCCTTGATTATGAAAATACGAAAATCATAAAAACTGAAACTCCCAAAGGAAAACGAGAATTTTACGAAATGATCGCAATAAAAAAAATCCGAATGCCGTAAACGATAAAACAGGCGTTAATATCTAAATCAAATTTACTTCAACATTTTAAAATAAACCAATATAATGGAAATTCTAAAATATACAAAAGATTGAATAAGAATAATTATCCGTTACCATTTCTTTTAAATTAGATCAGGATAATTTTTTTCAGAAACATGTTCTGTAATAGTTTAATTTAAAAAACCCAAACCTTTTATGTTAGTTAAACCACCCAAAATATACACCATTTGATTTCCACATTTCAATCAAGTAAATGCAGTTATATACAAAAATGTAGTGTTCACTCTCCCAGGGGAAAAATATTTGTATTATTTAATATATAAATATTACAGAGTGCTTGGTTATAAGATATTGTAATTAATGTGTACTAAAAACAAAAATCCCTATTCTTAATGGCAAGTTTTTAACTTGTGTAAAATGTTTGTGGAAGCCTCGGATACACAGAGTTGAAAAAGATTCGAAATAATATATATAATACATATATCTTGTTAATGGAAAATGTGGTATTATTAACGCTTATAGAAGTTATTTGCGGGCATAAGGTAAATCTGTTTAAGCAACACCAATTTTCTATGCAGTAAGCACACGTTAGTCTAGGACCAATGACTGAATAGCTCTGCCTAATAAAAACTTTTTTGCAAACAAATTAAAAATTGTATTGACAACTTGAAAAGGATTTTTAAACTTAATGTTAAGTTTATTTCTCTACAATAATGTTTAGAATTAAACAGGTGATTATTTCATTTTATTATTTTAAGAACCTGCGTGTTCTTTCGAACTAGGTGATAAGTAATTTTCGTTATCAAAAATAAGATTTATAAAATGACCTAAAAGATCTGAAACAAAGGATCTGAATAACTGTCATTGAAGTCATATCGACACTCTATAGAAATCTGTAAAAAACGATCGACAATTGAGTCTCATGGTGGCACTGAATTTATTGTCTAATACATTTTAAGTCATAAATATTATCTTTTTAACAAAAAACTCTTGTTTGTCACTTAAACAAATGTAAAGAAATATTACCAATCTTTGCTTTGCTTTGCTTTTATATCTCATTAGATGTGTTTTATTCTAAACTATTGCCCCAATATCTCGTACAGCGTATGTGTCTCCTACTAAAGAAGAAAGGAGAGACTAAAATTATACTCTCCTGATTTATCCATTGTAATTTTGTATCAAAAATTTGTCATGTTAAAGCGAAGAGAGATTATACTATTAGATCATTAGGCGTAAATCAAATACGCCTAAGCTTAAGCTCAAAATAAGGAATTTACGATACTACAATGTATACGTATTATAAGTATTAAAGAAAATAATGGCATAATATTTGAGAGTTATTATGAATTCTAAATTACTATTTTGTATTTGCTTCTCCTCTTTGCCGCTTTTCTTAAAATTAGGACGAAAATGTAACAATTTATGTTGAAGTTGATTAAGAACTTCGTTACGGAAGGTATAATTTCCTGGATTTTATAAAAAAACACCCTTTTAATATATATATATATATATATATATATATATATATATATATATATATATATATATATATATATATATATGTCTTATATCGTAGGTTTTTACGGATGGTGGAAGGAATGGTTTGGTTATTCCGGGTTTCAATCCGTTCGTTCAAAAAATCGTTTTCATGACGGTTTGCCAAAATCTCATTTGGCATTTTCAAGTTCGGTTCGTCTCGTTACTCGCTGATGCACCAAAGCATTGCTAGTACCATAATAAAATTTCACGTTCGAAATCTTAGACATTCTAATTAGTTTTTTAAGCTATTTAAATAAATTTAAAAATAAAATCTCAGCAAATGAAAAGAACTTTTACACCTGTGATTGCTTCCTACTAGCAAAAATAGTTAGAAAATTGGTGTCTATGCCATAAAAGGGCATGGAATTACTTCGAATATCAGTTATATACTATTAGTTTTGGAGCCCGCCCACATGTAAGAAGAATCATTAATACAATTTTGTAACTTCTTGTGCGGCTTAATTAAAATTAGACCGAAAACTTTGTCCTTTGCGAAAATTCTCGTAATCGGTTTATTCACTTTCGAATTTTTTCCGTAACACGTCGATTTACCGTCGTAAGAAAATTTATAAATATATTTTTTTTCCAATTGTAGGTATTAGATTATTGAACTAAAAGCGTGAAAAATATTGATCGACAAAAATTGAGGTTTATAAAGCTTGTCCACCACTAGCAACATGACGATATAATGAATTTTGAAGATTCACTGATAACGAGCTGGTTTTTTCAGAATTGCTTGATAAAAATATGTAATATTTGCTGGTCAAAAAACAATTAAGTTTTGTCAGCTTATTATATATATATATATATATATATATATATATATATATATATATATATATATATATATCATCTGTCTTGTTAAAGTTTTTAGTGCTTTCATTTCGAGAGCTTCTCTGATGATGTGCGTTCTAGAGTGTTTTATGGATGCGATCTGTTTGGTTTCTAGGAAATTTATAGTGTGTCCTGTCTCTTGATGATGTTGAAATAAAGCTGCTGTCGTTTACTTATTCTTTTTGCCATTTTTATGTTCTTGGACCCTTATAGAGTTTCTTTTGTTTGTTTAGCCAATGTATTCTTTTTCATAGTAACTACATGGGATGCTGTACACTCCCTGGTTTTCTAATAGTATTTCGTCTTCAGAATTGCCCAATAATTTGTGAATTGTTATTTCTGGCTTGTAAATTGTGCACATGTCCTCAGAATTCTTCCAATTACGTCTGTTACACTTTTATGTATGGCAGTGTGGTTTTTGGTTAGGATTTGTCATCTTCTTCTTTTTTCTCTGCTACTGCTTTCATGCTCTGTTTTATGGTCTTATTGATATTGTGTTCTTTGTAGTTGTTTTGTTTTAGAGCTGCTGTGATATTGTTGAGTTCTTCTTGGCGGTTCGTAGGTGTGGTTAGTCTCAATGATCTGGAGATCAGTGTGTTGACGACCGATTGCAACTGTGATGGTTGGTGGTGTGATTCGGCGTTCAGGTATCTGTTTATGTGTGTGGGTTTTCTGTAGACCGTATAATCGATACTTAGGTCGTCATTTCTAGTGACTAGAAGGTCAAGGAAAGGTAGCTGCTTGTTAACTTCGACCTCCAATGTGAACTAAATGCGGTGATGAATGCTGTTTAGTTCCTCTAAGAATATGTCTAGGTTGGATCTTCCGTGTGGCCATATGATGAAGATGTCATCCACGTAACGTTTCTAGAGGGTTGGTTTTGTTTTGGTTTTTCTTATAGCTTCTGTTTCAAAAGATTTCATAAAAAGATTTGCAATGACTCGTGATATCGAAGATCTCATAGGATCACCATCCATCCGTCTGTCGGTAGAAATTATTTTCATAGGAAAAATATGTGTTTTTGAGTCAGTATTCTGAGAGGTCGATGAATAGATGTGGAAACTCCTCATTCATAGCAATCTGGTAGACGAATATTTATATTTATATATATATATATATATATATATATATATATATATATAATTGTCATGATATGACAAGTATATATAGCTGAATAAAATAAAATTGCACGAGTTAAATGCTTTCTGTGTAAAAAAATAAATTACAGTTAAAACTTTTAGAACATTTTTCAATTTCGATGAGTTCCAGAAGTTTCAACTGTAGGTTATTTTCATACACAAAAATTGTTTGAATAATGGAATCTTATTTTATTAATTTATCTATTATTGCCATATCACCACAATTATTTTTCTATGACTATAACTTTTTCTGATTCCATTTGAATATCATGCTTATGAGGTGTACTCCTCTGAAAGCGCAGCTGGTAACTAGTAAAATATATATGTGCGCGCGAGATGTAACATGAATGTTAAATTTATAACATTGTTTTTTTTATATAGAAAAAGGTAACTCATTAATCATAATCTTTTATCTTTTCCAAAACCACAAAACTTTAAAAAAATGGTATTAATAAAGATCTTTCTGTCTTGGGAGCGATGACTTGAATGCGTCGGACTAGAAAATCAAAAGATATATTTTATCGGACAATGCCACTGGTGGCTTTTATATGTTTTTATCAAAAAATTCTGAAAAAATAAGCATGTCATCAGAAAATTTCCAAAATTCATCATCTCGTCATATTGAGAGTGGTGGACACCCTTTAAAAACCATTGTAGAACAATTCTTTTTTCACGCTTCTTTTTTCTTACGACGGGAAACCGACGTGTTGCGGAAAAAATTGGAAAGCGAATAAATCGATTACGAGAGTTGTCGGTCTACTCAGAATTAAGCCACACAAGAAGTTACAAAAGTATAATGATGATTCTTCTTATATGTGGGCGGGCTCCCAAATTATATACATAGAAGTACAACATACCCAACAAAAATTGAGGAGCCAGTATTTTCTGAGATGTCCCCTCACGCGAAATGTCCCATGTTTCAAAAGATGATAAACATAATCACAGCGATACACTGTTTGACTACAACTTTTCAATTCCTCTTCTATTATCACTAATATTAAAATTTTAACAAAAAAAATTATTTTATATATCCATACTATCTGTCACCGCGTATGTATTGTTTTGCTTTCCATTACGCGAGCTATAACATAATTTCGGTTTCCATTTCTGTCAGTGACATTCGAAGTTGACTTAACGACTCCAGACGCCGTTCCATTTGTTTGAAGGGATAACAAAGTAAACAAAAAGACGAAAAACATTAAAAATGCAGTCGCAAGAGTGGCATTAAACTTTTGATGAATGATTTCTTAGAAGAAATTTGTAAATCTTGTTGGGATTTCGGAGCCATCAGTCACAACGGGTAAAAGAACATTACGAAAACATAAAGTATACGGGGTCCTATAAATTCCAAAATTAATACTTTCGGGAATATCTGCACAAAATTTTATTTTATCGTATATATACAAAATTTTTTAATTTATTGGGTATAGGTTTTTACTTCCATTGTGACATCAAAAGATATCTGAGAAGTTTGTAAAAATGTGTAACAGGTATAGAATAATTCTTGGTTGTTAAACAGAAGTAAACTAAAAGTTTTGACCATTGTTTGAAAATATTTTCAGCGGATTAAATTGTGATAAATTTGGCGTAAAATGCTTACCTATGTCTTGTTTATCATTGACGACATGTTGTTTTTTTCCTATTATTACACTATTTTTTTTTTAGAAGTAGGGTGGTGTGAATTATTATTAAGATAACAGCCTGGCCACATGTTTTTTGTGTACCATTTAGTTTTAAGTGTCTCGCTATTTACTTTTCTGATTAATGTCAAATCGAGGAAATTAATTTCCATATTATATTCAATTTCTCGCGTAAATTGTAATTCATGATGAAAATCAATAAAAGTTTTTTGAATACTATCCATTTGATCCTCAGGCACAGCTGTAAGATAATCATCGACGTATCTTTTGAAAAAAATTACAGGTATGTCAATTTTTTTTTAAAGTTCCTCTTCTAAGTATTTCATGACTAGTTGTGCCACGGTTGAAGATATGGGAGAGCCCATTGCACAACCGTCTAAATGTTGATAAAAAGTATCTTTGAATTGAAAATAGTTATTAGTTAAAGATAAATTGATGCATTCTATAAACATATCCTCTCTCAAGGTAAAATTTTCTTTTAATAGTTTCCACTTTTCTTTGATTATATTAGTTAAACGTTCATTAGGGATATTTGTATATAGAGATACTACATCTAGAGAAACAAGCTTAAAGTTACTAGGTATTTTTAACATCTTAATAAGTTTTCTGAAACTAAAGGAATCTTTTATATAATAGCTACTTTTACGTGTAATTTTAGACAAGCAGTTACTTAGATATTTTGATAATGTATAAAACGGTGATTGAATGCATGATAAAATGGGTCCTAGAGGGGTGTTGGGTTTACGTAATTTGGGAAGCCCATGATATTTTGATAATGTATAAAACGGTGATTGAATGCGTGATAAAATGGGTCCTAGAGGGGTGTTGGGTTTACGTAATTTGGGAAGCCCATATATTTTGGGTGCTACAGAATTGTGAATACTTAGTTTTTTTGCTTCTAGCTCCGTTATAAGATTTTTAGACATAATTCTTTCCATTAAGTTATTATTTTTAGTTAACATTTCAAAAAAATAGTATAATAATAAAATCAACATATAAAGCACTAAACTTAACTTCACTAGAATATCGACCAGAAACATTGGAATAAGTAGGGAAGATACTTAAAGAAAATAATTATTTAGAAGACCAGATAAATAAAATAATTAAACAACGTACTTAGTAGTAGATTTTACAAAAAAAAATTGTCCCCCACAACCTTACCGAAAACTAATAATACAAAATATATCACCATGCCTTACGTTCAAGAATTGACTGAGAAAATCAAATATGATTTAAAGAAATACGATATTGTTGTATGCCACCAAGCCCCAAACTACCTATCTTCACTCTTTACACCTTTAAAGAGTAAAGTCCCTTCTAAAAAAAGATGAAATGTAATTTATTCCATACCATGTATGAATTGCCCAAAAAAGTGCATAGGAATGACAACCCAATACCTAGACAATAGATTAAATCTCATAAACTTCTAGTGAAGGAAATGATTTATATAAAAAGAGAACAACATATCGTAAATGATAAACAAGACATAAGCAATTTAAGCCGAATTTATCACAATTTAATCCACTGAAAATATTTTTAAACAATAGCCAAAACTTATAGTTTACCTCTGTATAACAACCAAGAATTATTCTACACCCGCTAGACATTTTTACAAATTTTTTGAGATATTTTTTATATATAAAAAATCCATACAATGGCAATCAGTGTTCGAATATGAAGTCTCGAGATGCGTACATTTGAGTTTTATAAAGATGTTTGTTTTGTGATTTTAATTATTTGGATAAAGTGTATTTTATTGTTAATTAATTTTAATATTTTAAAATGATTGTCAATTGCAGTATGTCTCTTTTTGTAGGTTGTAAATAATATTTAATGAAAAAGCAAATAATGAAAAAAATATTTTTGAAAAAGCCTGCAACGATGGGCGAAACTTTAAACAGTCTTTGATGTCACAATAGGAGTAAATAAAAACCTACACCCAAAAATTAAAAAATTATATTATTAAACGGTTTAAGAAGAATATATATATATATATATATATATATATATATATATATATATATATATATATATATATATATATGTGTGTGTGTGTGTGTGTGTGTGTGTGTGTCTGTGTGTGTGTGTGTCTGTGTGTATGTGTGTGTGGTACGTGTGTGTCCATGGATGGGTTAATTGCTCTCTACTAAACGTCAATATTTTTGATTCTACGAGGAGAATTCATTCTAAATTAATAGTTTTGCTTTCCACTGGATTTTAAAAACAGTAATTAGAGTGACGATAACATATACAGGGAGTTCAAAACATTTAGAAATGTAGAATTAACCTAAAATCAAGTACAGTTTTTGTTATATTTTTATTAATTTTTACCTAAATTTTTCAGAAATGGAATCATAGTTTATCTTTAATTAAGAGATGATCAACAACTGGAAAGCATAAAAGTTGCCACATGAGATTTTTGCTAAGAGTCTGCAAATTTCTACAAGAAAACAAACAAACGAATGAAGTATTCCCGAATAAATACTGAATCTACTGAATTACAAGTCTAAGATGCCCTGGAAAATAGAATGAAATAAATTAAATTATATTTTATATTTCTCAAAATTCGTGTTTAAACATTAAAGATGTCAGTAAGAAATAAATAAATCTGCCGTGTTTAAATAGTTGCCTATACGTGTTCCCCCTTCAAGCCGAGGAATGGGAAAGAATATATAGATACAGTTTATTTCCTGTAAATATAGCTCTGATTCTCTTTTCATACGTATTTCGACCACCTCACGGTCGCGTCAGTGGAGCTGTATCGAACAGAGAGCAACATTCGCAGGAAACAATTCTTATATAAATTACAAATCCCGAGACATGTCGGTAGGATATTAAAAAAATTCCGACTTTGATGTAAGACTGAAAAATATCGCCAGTCGAAAGATATTTATACTTTCACCGGAGTAGTGCGAAATTAGAAAAAATCTAAATTTCACTAAGGACTAAATAAGTATGTCATAGACAGTTTATTTCCTGTAAATATAACTCTGATTCTCTCTTTATACGCGTTTCGACCACGTGATGGTCTCATCAGTGGAGCTGCTTGAAATGAGAACGCATATAGGCAACTATCTAAACACGGCAGACTTATTTATTTTTTAGTGAAATTGTGATTTTTTTTTTAATTTCGCACGACTCCGATGAATGTATAGATGTCGTTCGACTGGCGATAATTTTGAGTTTGAAATCGAAGTCGGCAGGTTTTTAATATCTTACCAACAGGGCTTTATGATTTATATAGCAATTGTTCGATACAGTTCCACCGACGAGGCTATGAGGTGGTCGAAACGCGAACGAAGAGAGAACCTGAGTTATATTTGCAGGAAATAAAAAGTTTCTAGATATTCTTTCCTATTTAAACGGCAAATTTATTTATTTCTTACTGAATTTTTTTTTTAAATTTCGCACTACTCCGATAAATGGCTATATTTTTCAATCCGACATCAAAGTCGGCAGGTTTTTAATATCCTACCGACATATCTCGGAATTTATATAGCAATTGTTTCCTACATATGTTGCTCTCGGTTCGATACAGCTCCACTGACGGGATCATGAAGTGCCGAAACGCGTATGAAGAGAGAACCAGTGTTGTGTCTGCAGGACTATACAATTTCAATATTTTTTTTAGTACAGAGTTGAACTAACATTATTTTTAATACAAAAGAATTTCTATATTACGTTCTCCATATTTATTCCTTTAAACTGATTGAAAATTTTTTTTATTGATTTGGTCAATATATTTTCAGTTCACAATTTTGCATTCAAAGTTGTATTTTCTGGCATTATTTTTGAATAAACACTTTTGAATTTGTTGACGTAAAAATCATTTTATATCCTAAATATACATATGTATAAAAAATTACTTATCCTTTTCTCCATAAATTTATTAAAAGTAACTGCCCATATTTCTCTTATTTACTGTAATTTTGTTTTACAAATAATGCAAATATGGACCAATCACACTTGGTTGTACTCTAGATCTAAGATGCTTTAATAACACAATAATTGTCGTTGTTTTACGATAATGGGAAAGAAATGAGCAGCCTATACAAAATAAATATGTTTTTAATACAGCATTACTAGTGAAGAAATTAGGTCTTCATGTATTGTAGATTTCTCCCAATTCCAAAGCTCTACGTCTTTAAATCTTTTTTGGACTTTGCGCCAATTGTGACTTTGGAGTAACAGAGTACTAAATTTCAGAGGGTTGGACTGAGAGCCATTTTTCACAAGAAAGGTGAGGTGTCTTTTATGGAAAGGACAGAGAGAAGTGCTAGTTTCTTAGATCAAGAAAGAAAGATCAGTATAGCGTAATGACCTCCTTGAATTGAGCACGGATGGCAATGTTTGAAGATTTTTGCATTAAATATCATCCCCAAATGTAGAATTTACTACAAAATTAATTTTAACGTGGCACTTTAACACGATGATGACAAATATCTGCCTATTCTTGTTAGTTTCGTTGTTTCTGTTGAAAAAACGTTTGGAAATCTTTTACTTCTGCTCGAAAAAATTAAGTATACTTAACATTATTTGAGAATATCCTCACACTTTAAAGCTATTGGAATTGTTTTGAGAACTAAATGGAATGGCGCCAAATACTATTGCTTTTTATAGACAAGTCTTAATAAGAATAATTATTTTATAAAGGTCAGCAGGGTCAAAAAATATAATTCGTCCATCATTAGTATAAAAAAGCTATATATATATATATATATATATATATATATATATATATATATATATATATATATATGTATGTGTATATGTTGTCTCCGCATATGAAACTAGAAATAATAATAAATATTGTGACAGGTATTTTGATATAATTAAGAAAATTAATCTTCGAAATTCCTGAAGTGATTTTTCTAGAACTTTTTAGGCAAGAGACAAATAAGTAATTATACAGGATATCCGGGAAGATGTGAGGAATTTCCCAGATATGAAAAAAGACCTGAAAGGGATACTACAAGCTCATATAAATTTTTTTATATAGGTCTCCTTTTAGGAGATGTTTTTTACACATAATTATTGAACGACTAGGTATATTTCCATTTTCTTAATATGATGTATAGCAGGTAAGACTATTACTACCTAAGAAAATGTTGTAAATAACTCACAGCTGCAGGGACGGACTAGCTGTGAAACTCATAACCCCATTTTTTTACGCCCTGTATGATAAAAACTTTAGACAACGTTTTTACACACTTTTAACTATTGACTAAAAATTAATTACTCTTCATTCCTGTCGCTAATCCTAACCGCTTTCGAAAAAACCCCATTTTATTTACATCATGTATTTGGATAAAATATATTTTTTTATTCGTATCAAATGTTCAACCTTCAACCATATGATAAAAAAAATCTCATCCAAAATTAGAATTTATCTCTTTAGTTAAAAAG
Organism: Diaprepes abbreviatus; assembly: GCA_034092305.1. NCBI lineage: Eukaryota > Metazoa > Arthropoda > Insecta > Coleoptera > Curculionidae > Diaprepes > Diaprepes abbreviatus. Next base: position 10,648,358 of record JASJET010000002.1, on the reverse strand, counting down.
TCTAATTCTGTAAATTGCAATTCGGCCTAGGTTCTAGGGGGTAAAACTTACCTCGAAATACTCATTCTAGACTCACATTTGGAATTTTGTCCCCAAAATATGGATATGGCGACAAACACGGAGAATATTTCCATCAGGAGATATTGGGCGTGGAACCAAGGAAAGCAAAATTATGCTGCTTTAATATATAATTGGTGGACCTTGGAAAAAAAGGCTGTACATTGGGTTATAAAAAACCAAGCAATTCCTTCGTTCCATTTAATTATAATTTGTTATGTTTCGTCATGAAAATTTTTTACTAGTCAAATCTCAATAAAGAGCTAACATGACTGCGAGATACAAAACATAATAAGTGATGATCTTTCAAAATTAGCATCACTCATTTTATGGACAATAAAGAGACTCTAATTTGTTAATTCATGAATTATTAGGTTAGTGTGCTTAAGAGATGACAGCAAGTTATTTCACAAAATAAAAAATATTTAAGTAAAATAATGATTCAGAATATTTATTATTATGAAAATTATTTTATATACTTAAGTGGATATGACGATAAACAGTTTTTCTTTATTTCGCGTTTTTTTTTTTAATTTTTGCTGTTTTTTTTTAAATCTATTATAAATAAGCAAGGTCAAATTAAATTAATTAAATATTGAAAAAAAAATAATAATTAAAAAATCTGATAAGCCAAACTTTAGTCAATAATTTTATCGAACAGGTCAGTGGCAATGATTGTAGTCTAGAGTTGACAGGAAGTAAATGTCGCGAATTTTGGTACCAAAGTTCTTGAAGCGTTTTCGAAAAAATTAAAATGGTTTGTTAATGAGTAGTATGATTTGTGGAGTAATAATTTAATTTAGTACAGAATATAAGATTAATAATTTTGAACTATATCATAATTAAAATAAAATAACGTCATATTTCACTTTATGAGTGCCAAAAATTTGAGTAATGAAATTAGTTTTTTTTTTATAAAGTATAGTCATCAATATCGCACTCGAAGAGTTTTGGAAACTTTAAATTTTTCGGACCATACAAAATGGTGCCAAGAATTTTTCATTTCAATTTTTATATAGCCGTTAACAATATTGAAACAAAAGATGCATGTTTCATCTCAATTTTCTGATTATCTCTATTTTATAAACTTTTACTCCATTATTAGTGTAACAACTCCTATAATAAGGACAAAGTGCTGAATTAAAATTTCTTGATGACATTAAGATCTGGAGGTCTCAGCGGTTTGCTTGGATTTCCTAAAATACGGTGTTATAATAAATTCTATATAATATGTTATTGAAGCAACATTGTCAGGCTCTCTCAACTTTCTAAGATTGGAAGAGCTTGAAAACCAGTTGTGTTTTTTTTTATAATATGTTTATTACTGTGTTAAAGTAGTTAATAGAACTTGCTTAAGATATTAAAAATTAAAATTATAGCTTCACAACGTTATTTGTGATGAATTGTTCAAAACTAATGTATTAAAAGAGAGGGATGATACGAAGCTCCCTTTGAGCTATTTCCTGTGATTCTTTCGGCATGTATTTTATTATTACATTTTGAAGTAAAGTAGACAAAACGATAAAATAAATCTGGCAACATTTCATCGCATCTCAATAGCTGTTTGATTTCATCCTAACCTATATTTCCTCCATTCCAGTTTGAGTATAATTATTTTTTGTATTTAAGGAAAAAATCTCGTTAAATAGTAAGTTAAAACAGTTTTTTAAATATTTTCGAAAGTTTGTATAAATGTTGTATACCCCTTTTTAAGAGAAATCATTTAAACAGTCAGATAGTAAGAGTATTTTGTTTTCCAAACAATGACGATCGCCTATTAAAATAGCAGAACAAACGACTCATCATAAATGTTTCGTACCTAATAAAAACCAGGTGTGTGAGTGTCATTTTACAGAAGAGGATTTTATCCGATGAATATCACAAAGAGACTCCAAAATTTTTTTTTAATTAAATTAATCAAGATTAAATTATTTCAAAGCATCAGCAAAATATTTATCAAAAACTACTACATATCAAAAAACCAGAGACGAAAAGCATAGAGAAATAGCCAAAACTTAATTTCCAAAAAGATATTGAACAAAGCAAATAAGAAATTCTAAGATATGAAGAGCGCACATATTATGAAAATTTTGAAATAGTTAATACTTTGAAACATTTAGCTTAGGAGATAGATGATTTACCATTAATACAAAACTTCAAAGAGTTTCTTTCTAATTCTATTTTATGGGCTTTTCAAACAATAGCTTAGAAATAAGTACATACTTACATGGATAATAAGTAAGTGTACAAAAACTAATTAACAGAAATACCTATGATCTTTAATTTGGGGGAATTTAGAAACATATTTATTTAACGAAACTAAAATACAATGATTGCACAGATTTATTGATATAGAGATCCTGAAGTTGAAATAATTGTTGTTTCATATATTTTATTCCAGAAAATACTTAGTGACAATAAAAATAAACTTTTAAATATTTTTTATTAATCCGATATTTAAATATATCCCTAAATAAGATTTCTTATTGTACTTGGGTGGCTACAATATACTGTAAAAATATTTATTAACATTCTACCTACCAGTATTACCAACAATTTGATTAAAAATTACTGTGACAGCAAAAAATAATCGGTTAGGAAAAGGTCAGAAAATGAAAGTAACCCAACAAATAATTACATACTGGTAACGGATGAATAACATTTGACATGACATAACAAAAACCTTACTTTAGTGCCATATTTTTATTTGAACTGATTTTTGATTTTTATTTTATGGGTTCCGGTGATCAAGGGTTCGGATATTTTCTGCTTTAAGAGTATATATATATATATATATATATATATATATATATATATATATATATATATATATATATATATAAGATAATCGAATAATGAAATGCTTAAAAGTTTAATTTACTCGTAATTATTTAAGAAAACTTGGAAACTGAGTTTATATAAAACCTTTAGGTTTGTTTGTTTAAAATTATGTAGATATTAAATAATTTGTATCAATATTTCTTTCCTCTTATTATATTTACTTAAAAAACCTACAAACAAACACAAAGGTATTGATTTTTTAAAACATGATCTTGTAGTGCTCCTTAGGTATGTTGTTAATCTTCTTAACACATATTTTATCGAAATATAATACTAAAATATTTAAATTAATAAATAAAAGTAAACAAACCCATGTATCCAATAATAACATTTTTATAAAAAAATTTAATCGACTCCTAAAAACGCACTGAAACTAGAAATATAACAATAATATTTTTTATATGAAATTAAAATTTTTGAAATTGGCGCCAAATTAATATATGACAAAAGGTGATTCACATAAAAAGATTGAGAAATACTTTTTTTGGTGGCTTTCTTAACGTAGCTTGTAAGCATCTAGTGTTAGTAGTTATTTGCTTTATTTGGTAACAAATTAGGCCATACTTTATCCTGCATATTGAGTTTGGCAGAATTAATTTTTAATACGTAATATATACTTCAAGAACCCACCAATATCAATTTGGGCAGAATCGGAAAACTCTAAAGTTTTTAGTCCACTATATTGCATCTGCTATATTAAATTGTAAAAAATTAATATCAGATTCATAAACTGCTACCCCGAAAACCCTATAAATAATAATTTTGAAAAAATGTGAATGACGCAAAATCGAGACATATGAAATTTTTTCTCCACCGTATTGATTTTTAAAATATAATTTTAAATTTAGAATATTCACCCTCAAAATCCTCACTATACAAATTTTGGACAAAATCGAAAAACTAAATATTTTTAGGACGCCATATTGGATCTGCCATATTGAATTTGTTAAAAATAATGCAAAAAACTGCAATAACAATTTTAAACAAAATCGATACATGTCAAATTTTTAATCAGCTACATTGAATTTTTTAAAAATAATTAAAGATTCGTTCTGTGCGACCCCAAAACTTTCCCATAAGAATTTTTGAGAACATACAACAAAATTAACTTTTTTGTCCACTATATTATAAGCGCCATCTTGAATTCTATCGAAGCAAATTTGGCTAAAATGATATGGAACCACAGCAGTGAAAAGATTTGATTCAGATCGATGCTGCCTTTGTGAAGCAATCGACATACACATAAAAAAATACGTAGAGGACGAATTGTGAACCTCCTTCTTTCAGAAGTCTGATAAATAGCAGATAATATTGTGTTGATTTCAAGCCTCTGAGTAATAAGGTCACAAGTTAGCGCTGTGTTTTGGTATTGTAGGAATTTTGAATAGAACCGAATTCAACATAACACTTAGAAGGAGTACTTGAAAGGATTTTAGAAAAGAACATAAAATATTTTAACCTGTTAGTTGTGACGTCAGAATAGACAACGAACAGAATAATAGTTTAACAGAATTTTATCCTTGTCATGACTATTATGTTTTTAACTGATTTTCCACCGACAAGAATCTTCTAAGTATTATGAAAATGAAATTTTACTAAATAATATTTACTAAAAGTTAAAAGAAGACTTTGCACTTTTTACGAGACGAGAAGCAAAATAAAACCTTATATAACGTGGAAAATACTCAATTCCTTTTATAATGGCACATAAAGCCCGGAAAATGTACTCAAAAATTCAATGGAATGTTTAGAGCATGTAACATTTTCCAGTTTTTTTGTCGCACTTTATGTTGTAAACGAGTTGACATGACTTAATTAAAAAAGCTATGTAGTAAACGAAATAAAAAAGCAAAAATGTTGTTATAATCATTATCTTTAAAACAAATTTTTAAAGTTCAGCAAAGAGAAGATTTGAATAATTATGTTCGTTAAGTATTACAGACTAATATTTTTTGGAAGCAGTTTTTAAAGTTTTGTTTCTGTTGTATAAAAATGATATTAAATATTAATATATTTTATATAATGTTCTCCTTTTATCGAATTTGGTTCTTTTTTACATATAAACTGTGATATTTTATGAATTATAAGAAAAAAAAATAAAAATTTTAAGACATTTTATTAAAACTCGAAATATAACTCATAAATTCTCTAAAAAGCTCTTCTAAAAACAAAGTCAACAGTGTTAAACGTGAAAACCATTTTTAACTGTCTCCTCTAATCCCATTATTGTAATTTATAACTTATCAATGCGAAACCAAACATTTTAAAAATCTTTTACGTTTGACTGATAGTGATTGATTATCTTAGGAGAGATTTGACTTTTCATCCCTTTAAAATACGCCCCCACTTGTTAATCTCTTCGGGATGTCGGATGTAGGCATCAACCCCATAATTCTTATAATTGATCTTCCATTTGAAATCTGCAGACAAGATTTATACATTTCTTTTAAAAACTCATTTATCAAAAGTTAAATGCCTCGATGTTGAAAAATAGCGATAAAAGTCTACAATATTAAGTTAATTTGTAATCAGTTACAGTGGTGGCTCATCCTAGAAAGCAAATACATTAAAAATTTTAAATTTATACTCGTATATCAATAGTGAGTACAATATATATATATATATATATATATATATATATATATATATATATATATATATATATATATATATATATATATACATATATATATATATATATATATATATATATATATATATATATATATATATATATGAAACAAAATGCGAACAGTAAATGCCAACTTCGTTCTAACCATATCCTTTCCGTGTTAGAGGTTGCATAGTTTCAACAAATTGCTAAGGAACACAATTTATCCTATTCCACCACCATCGAAATGATGGCCTACCTGTACCCCCATACCGAGAAGAAAGTCAAAACTTATCCTCCCCGCCACAGTGATACCTCTGCCGTATCACTGCATTTTGTTTCATTCATATACAGAGCTGCGTATAGTTGTACGTTTGCTGAATGTGATTTCAGCACTACAACGGCATAATGTGGATATATCCACTGCTATGGCATCTCACACGGGAGGAATCCGTGAAAGCCGCATAAAGACACACACACACACACACATATATATATATATATATATATATATATATATATATATATATATATATATATATATATATATATATACAGGGGCGGATCCAGCCTCTCTCTTTGGGGGGGGCGGTGACATCACAAAAGTACATTATGGCAAGAGAAAGCAAGTAAGTTGTCGACGGGGGGGGGGGGGGGGAGAGAGAGAGACAGCGGAGACATTCCCATTTCTAGTGTAAATGGCAGGGTCGTGCTTATTTTTCTGAATTTGAAGCTCTTGGAGAGGAGGGGATGCCAACAACATACACATTCCTAGTATAAGAGGGGGAATCGGGTCTATTTTCCTGAACTCAAAGCTTTTGGGGGGCGGCTATCGCGAAGAAAAGTTGTCAACGGGGAGGGAGTGTCTGCAGCATACACATTCCTAATATAAAAGGCAGAATCGGTTCTATTTTCCTGAACTCAGAGCTCTTGGGAGGGGGGGGGGCGATCGCAAGCATACACATTCCTATACTCTATTCAAGAACTAGAGAGAGCAATAAACCTGTTACCGAAATCCCCAACGTACTTGCTCCAGTACCGCAGGTAACGGAGGACTGCCGTAAATCTAATTATATTTAAATATCATAAGCTTTTATAAATTTACTGCAATAATAAAATTTCTGATAGTTCATTGTTATTTCTGTCAGTGAGAAAAGTACACCTTACAGTGTGTCCTTAGTGATTTATCTTGTTTGTGCTTGTTTTTATATATTATTTGAGATTAGTAAGATACCGAAAAAATATGGCATCCACTTCTATATTTATTCCAAAATCGTTAAACCAAGGCATCTTTCTTCAATGAAAAACTTATTACGATGAATGCTTATGATGCCCTAAGAAATCAATATCTAGATAATAATGTTAAAAGCTCTGTTGAGATATGTTCCAACATGACAGGAAAATCTACTATGTACCGAATACTGAAGGAGAAAAAACGACTGGAATGTTTCGTACTCCCCCATTCGATCACAGGCAGATGAAAAACCTCGTTGGAAGAAGAGATGAAAACTGCAATAAAAGGAGTTGTACATACATTTTATTATGAGAAGCAGATCCCATCCGTCAACAAAATTCTTACTAAAATCAATGACGATCGGGATTTACCTGAAATTAAAAGAACTGAGCTCAGGATTTTGCTCAGAGAACTTAATTTTTGATGGAAAAAACCAGATAGGAAATCTGTTCTTATAGATCGTCCGGAAACTGTCCGTTGGAGAAGGAAATATCTCTCTCAAGTAAAAGGCAGAGTTGCTTGAAATAATACATTGTACAAAATTAGTAATTTAACTGAACTTTTGAAAGATTTTTTTGAACAAAGTTACTGCGGAAAATTGGGAAAAATCCATATAATAAAAGAATAAAACAAAATGTGGAAACTCAATTAATTGAGCGACGATAGCTTCACTGAATTTGATTACGAATTAGATACGTAATGTTTACCAGTGTAAACACAATTTGTTTTTGTTGTATTTTATTGTTTAATGTTGTTTATATATTTTTTTATTTTTTTTTTATATATTTTTATTTTAGTGTGTCCCATTCTTTAATTTTATATATGTTTAATTCCAATTAGTCGTAATTTCTTTATTATTTTATTATTATATTTGTGTCTTTTTGTTAAGCGTGTAAAATTAACACGTTTATTTTATTTTTTTAAGCCTATCGGATATTTCATATAATAAAGGAAATTAAATTAAGATGCCAGTGCCATAGAAATAAAAATAAGTAGATCTAATTTTAACTGTAACATATAAAAATTAATTACATTTGAATCCCTTTTTAAACGTCAAATTTCCTAAAAATGTTTATAATTAATAATAAAATGACCGATAGCCCCCAAAAAAAATTTTAAAATTATATGGACGAATTTATTTTTTTATCTATGTTTAACTTCTTTTCCTTTTGACAATGAGTATTTTGTAAGTATTTAAATTGTAACTTCGAATTTTTTGAAACAATAAGGCTACGTTTTAGTCTGAATGTGCCTAAAAAGGTTTTTATGCCAAAATTAAAAATAATAAAAATACAGTTGTGATTTGTGTTAAATATGTGAAAATTATCTGTATTTTGTACTGTATGTGAATTATTAAGAAATCATAAGAAATAAAATAATAATATAAAAATTTGTTATTTTAAATTTATTACCGAAATAATATTCTATGCCATAAATACTTAGTGATAAAATAAACCTCTTTCCGACGCCTATGACAAGGATTAAAATCCTTTTTAACACTTCCAAATGTCTATTGCTCTCCACCCAAATAGTGCATTATTATAGACCGGTATTTTTGATTATAAAATTTTTAACCCATTCCTAGGAAATATATATATATATATATATATATATATATATATATATATATATATAACAGATTTTGCCAAAGACACCGAACTAAAGAACGCAGGTAATTTGCGAAGGAAAAAGGGTAAAAAATGATTTATTACTCTCTCTAGTCCTTGAATTAACTATAGTATAAGAGGTAAAATCGGGTATATTTTCCTGAACTCAAAGCTCTTGGGGGGGGGCGATCCGCCGGCCCTTGGATCCGCGCCTGTATATATATATATATATATATATAAATATATATATATATATAAATATATATATATATATATATATATATATATATATATATATGTATATATATATATATATAATTTTTCTTTATTTTGTCTTTTCTTGGGTTTAAAATACATCACATTTAATTATATATTTTTAGGAGGAAAGAATTTTGAAAATGCCTTGAATAAAGGGCGAAACGTCAATCGTTTTGTGTATTTATTAAATATAGAACCTAAACCCAAGAAAAGACAAAATAAAGAAAAATGATATAATCTATGGTTCAAGAATCAAGAAAATAAATATATATATATATATATATATATATATATATATATATATATATATATACATATATATAAGGTTTTCAATTCATCGAGTATGTATTTTTTTTTATGTATGTAAACCGATTAATCCGGAACGACTGCACCGATTTGAATGAAATTTGTTACGTTATGTCCAGGAAGTTACTGCGGTGGTCCCATATTTTTTTGGACGAAATTGATGCAGCAAAATCCAAGAAGGCGCTGACATTATGGCGACCAAAAAAATTAATTTTGTCCGATTTTCTCCAAAATTAGTATGGGGGAATTTTCTGAGTCGTACACAACAAATCTGAAATTATTTTTAAATAATTCAATATGGCGGATAAAAAAAATTTAATTTTGTCCGATTTTCTCAAAATTGGTGTAGGGGAGTTTTTGGGATCGCACATAACGAATCCAAAATATTTTTTAAAAATTCAATATGGCGGATCCAATATGGCCACCAAAAAAAAACAATTTTGCCCGACTTTCTCCAAAATTGGTACAGGGGAGTTTTCGGGGTCGCATATAACGATTCTAAAATTACTTTTAAGAAACTCAATATGGCAGATCCAATATGGCGGACGAAAAAATCAGTTTTGTCCAATTTTGTCCAAAATTGGTATGGGAGAGTTTTTGGGGTTGCACATAACGAATCTAAAACTATTTTTAAAAAAAAATCAATGTGACTTATAAAAATTAATTTTGTCCTATTTTTTTTTCAAAATTGATATCAGGGAATTTTTCGGGATCGCAAATTATGAATCTGATATTATTTAAAAAAATCAAATATGGCGGATCTAAGATGGCAGATTAAAGATTCTACATCTCTCGGTTTTGTATAAAATCAGTATTGGAGGATTTTTGTTAGTGTGAATTACGAATTTAAAATATTTTTTGAAAAACTCAATATGGCGCATTCAATATGGCGTCCTAAAAATTTAACATTTTTCGATTTTCTCCGAAACTGATATAGGGGGTTCTTGAGAGTGTACATTATGAATTTAAAATTATTTTTTCAGGATTCAGTATGGTAAATCCAGTATAGCGGACTAAAAATTTTATATTCTGCGATTTTGTTCAAAGATGGGACTGAATCGTTTTTGAGGATGTAAATAGCGAATATAAGATTATTTTTAAAAAATCTAATGTCAGATGCAATATGATGGTCTAGAAATTTTAAGTTTCCGGATTTCATCCAAAGTTGGTACTAGGGGGTTTTGAAGGATTTAGATTTAGATTAGATTAAGACGTTAAAATTATTTTTTTGAAATTCAATATGGCGGATCCAATATGGTGGGTTGAAAATTTTACCTTATTCGTATTTTTTCAGATTTGGTGTTAGGGGGTTCTAGGGGAGTTTAGGGGTCGTGTATTACGGATATGAAGTTAATTTTACATTACACAATTAATACAACTATTAGGTTAATAAGATAAAATATGAAGGACTGAAAATTTCACATTTTCTTATTTTGTATAAAATTAATATTGAGGAGTTCTTGAGGGGTATATAAATTCAATATGCAGTATATAATATATCGAACTAAGAAACTTATGTTTCAAGTTCCCAAATATCGATATTGGAAGGTTTTGGGGGCATATATTACCAATCTAAAATTAATTTGAAATTTAAGATAGTAGATTAACCATGACAGACCAAATATTTATTTGACACAATTTCACTGGGATTTGGAGAAATCTAAGAATCAAAAAAGTTTTAGTGGTTCATTTTCTGGTGATCCACAACTTTCGATAAAATGAGCACTTTTTGCCACCTTAGAGTCACACTAATCTCGACTAGTACTTAATTTAAATAATTTTTGGATATCATAATGAATTCAAAACTAAAAATCGAAAAATAAAAATAACTATAAATTTTTATATGAAATTTTTGAAGTCGGCGCCAAATTATTTCTAAATGAAATAAATAACTACTAATATATATAAATTATAGTAAGATAACAATTACACATAAAGTATTTTTAAGCTGTTTATGCGAATTACATTTTGTCAGGCATAAATTTGGCACCGACATCAAAAATTTCAATTTCATATAAAAATTTCTAGTTATTTTTCACTTTTTAGAGCACTTTTAGAAGTCGGTTCAATTTTTTTACAAAAATTTTATTTATCATATTTAGGTATTTATGGGGGCAGTTGTCCCCCTTTGAAATGTATTCATATTTTATAGGAGTATTAACCTAATGTCAAAATGTGCTAATAATACTTCAAAAAACTCAAAAACATTTACTTCGGGTATCTTTAGCTAGCTAAAAATAGACTTTTAATATTTTTTATCCCCATGTTATACAGAAAAACAAATATATGGTATATAAATTGTCACTGAGATTTTGCAGGCTTCTTTAATCCTTCAACCAAATGCCTGTGGTAAGAGGTAATTTGTCCAGGCAAATATTCAAAACATGTTTAAAATATAAATTATTAAATAATAAGCAATGAATAACATCCCTTTATTTAAAATCTGAAAAAAATTTTTTTAACTGACAGTAAAATAGCGCTGGAGTTTATATTCATATTCTGTTTCTCGTTGGCCTGTTATTACAATAATAAGTGTTCCATGCTTTTAAATTTAGAAAAGAACTTCATAAATGCTCTTCACTTACACGGTGGCCCAATTTAAAAAGGCACGCAAATAATTAATAGGAAGGTCTAAATAAAAAAACAAGTGTGGAAACGACAGTTTTTTATTTTAAAGGGGGAATCGAGTAATGACTTTCAATTTAACCTTGGGCTTGACCTTCAAGGTTAAGTTGATTTCTTATTTTTTTATCGAAGTAATGGAAAACGGAAAAAATTTCCTATCCAACCGTATAAATAACATAGGGAATCAAATCTCATATAGAGGTAATTTAAAGGTTAAAATTTCTTCTTTTTTGAAACAAAAACATCAAAAAATTCCAGCTTTACGAAAAAGATTTTTGGGAGTAGTTTTTGTGAGAGAAATGACTAATTCCTCCATGTCTTTTTAATTTGATTTTCCATATCTTTTTGTCCTTGTTATGTTTTAAGAATTGTGGTGATTTACTTAAATCCAAAATATATACTATCCAAAATTTTGATCTCGGAGTGACTATTTTAGTATCCACTAATTCTATCCTTATTAGTTGTTTCCTTTATTATCTACAAACATAAAGATTTCATCAATATTAAATAATATAGTTTGTACTTTTATTTTACGAATATATTTTTCCTTTCATTCATTTTGGATATCTTGAATGTCTCTAGTGATTTGATATAAGACTTTCTACTGCTCTTTTATTTGTGGATTTTTTCGAAAAACAAAAATTTCTTTTGATAAGCACGCATTTAAAATATAAAACTGACGAATTTCACTGTTCAAAAAGCGTTAAAATTACTAACATCCGTTTATTTTTGATTTTATATGACAAAAAATATCAAGGAGCGTACTCTTGAACCGAGTGATTTTAATTCCTTTGCTAAAATTGCTATTTTGTGTCGATTAGAAAATTTTCAGAGCACTTTAATGATGACAGAATATTTTGCATTTCCAATGACTGACTATATTATTATGTTTGTAAACACGATACTATCGTGTTATAGCTCTTTGTTTTTCTTGAATAAATGTCAATTCATGTTTACATTAGGTACAAAATACTTATACAACTACTTTATATTTACCTGATATTACTTTGTGATTGTATTTAAAAAGTCAAATACTTTCTTTTAAAATACAAGCGTATTTAAGGTCTTTTATATAAAAGATTGTGTAGTCAATTTCAAAGTTTAGTTTTTTGCCTAACTTCAAAATGAAATCAATAACCATTATATTAATAGTTATCGTTTTTGTTCAAAATTCTAAGGTTTCTGCCATAACAGGGGGTGAACTGGCAGAAGAAGGAGAGTTTCCCTTTATAGTTTCATTCAAAAGTTTCCCTGAGAACCATAATTGTCATTTTTGTGCCGGAACAATTATTAGCGATCGGTGGATTTTAACAAGCAGTATATGTTTCCCTCTTTTATGGTGGAGCGCCATCAGGTAAGTTAATAATTAGCTTTAGTTTTGAAGTATAATTAATAATATTTTATGATAAATAATTGAAATAATTTCCCTACTGAAAAATTACAGTGAATTATTCGAAGGGTCACTAATTATTATCAAAAAAGATGAAGCGATTTTAAACCGAATAAATAATTGTTGTTAATACTTACAAAGGAAAGAAATAAAATTTTGCTTTAAAATGAGAAGAAAGAAAAAAAATTGTACTTTTGATGCTGAGAAATTGTATACAAATGGCATTAAGTATAGAACATCGAGGCAAAAACTTTTTCTGTCTGAAAGGCCCATCCAAAAATGTTTAGCCTTGACACATCGATAGAGATTAGTCGAACGTAGTTTTTATCAACGAATCTTCATTTTAGGCATTAAGATCTTTCATTAAAGCTTGGTATACTGCGCGGTACTGAATTATTCAAGAACAGTTAAATACCCTGTTAAAATGCATATTTGAAAATGCTCCTCTCTTCATCGATTTGGGCCACTGTAATTTTACTGACAACCTGAAGGAAGCAGAATAAAGATATGAAAGTTTGCTGGGGGCTATTTTGTACCTGTGGCCCTATCCTCGAACTGGGGAACGTGAAGTGAACGGTGAAAAGGTGGCAAACGCGTATTCTTGAAATGTTCATCACTCATATCCTCGTTCGCCCGGTGAAAGGCAAGCGAGCGGTGAAACATGCGCAAATGAAATGTCGCCGCTAAATGACATATTTTATGAACGGATTTCAAAAAATAAAATAGAATTAAAAATTTTTATTTTATTTTGGTTTTTCAAAATTACTCACATTAAAAAATATAATATGTTGACGAACCGTTTTTTTAAAACATTTTATTTTCTGAATAAACAGTTGAAACGTTAATTTGGTGGTACCCCGATATTTTCAAATTTTTTAATAAAATATCCTTAAAAAGTGGAATATGTCTGACAAATATTAAGCAAATTTGAGATTACAGACATATAAAATTATTACAGGAAATTCTGTTCATAACTCAATTGTATGAGCGTGCTAATTAAAAATGTTTTTCTAGGGCCAGTTCTGCTTATGGATTTAACATAAATACTTGTGTCCATAACAGCCGAATATCTTAGTTTTAAACAGTTAAATCTAACATAATTCTTTTTATGACACAACTTATAATAAATTTTAGAAATCACAATTTGTAAGCTATCTGAAACTTTTATTTAAATAAGTACCAAATTTTATATTTAAATTATGTTAACTACAGCACTTGACTTAATTAAACTGTGTTAAACACTATACAACACTACAAATAAATAAATATCATGATTATAATTTATCGAGACATATAAATATGAACCCTATAGACCAAAGAATGAGGTCATTCAGCATAAAAACCTTATTTATGGTACATTTGATCTTCAAGTCTCTACAAATCTTCATAAAACAAATACATATACATATATATATATATATATATATATATATATATATATATATATATATATATATATATATATATTAAAGTTGAATGTGAGATCTTCTGTCTGGCCTTTGGTTTCGGTCCCTGGTCATAAACAGTTTCACTATAATTGTTCAAGTTTCAGGTTTTCTTTCAAATTTACTCGTCAGGACAGAACATCTTGCAGTAAGAGGCTGGACCCTTTGTGAATTCATACAATAAATAACTGATTGGATAGTTTCCGTAGTGGATTGGGATGATGGCTTTTAGTCATACTACGTAGAGTTGTAATTTCCACCTTTTCAAGGTTTATCAGTGCTGACTTTCTGCTATTACTGTCAGTATATTACTTTGTATATATGATTGCTGCTTTTCTTGATATCCCTTTTTCTTTATATATTAGAATCTTCAAGTACTTGGCTCTTTGTATGCATTTTTGTTTAACAGTTCTAGAGTGTCAATTTAAGATAAATTTAATCCAGGCAAAGTACAAATATTGTAATGACAATCAATAACTTTTTAATTTGGACGATTAATTTAACGTACCAAAACTACATTTGGCCTAAAATGTCAACAAAATATACTAAGGACATTTTCGGTCCGACAGGCATAGATGAAGAAATAAGTAGGGCTGACAGGTCAATTCAATCTGTCATCCATTTTATTTTTGAAATTCTCGGGTTTTAGCACGTTCATATCTGGCAACATTGGCTTTTTAAGAATACGGCTTTTACTGTCAAAAAGTTCACATCGCCGTTCCCATCGCCATTCACATCACCTTTCACATCACACTTTCGAGGATAGGGGCCCTGATTATGATTCAAGGATACTGCAAGAAGACAATGATCCGACAACTGTTTTATTGACATGTTACATTATGTAGATAAAATTGACTGTTTGTAAGTGTTCTTGTCCTGTTTGGAATGGCTACAAATGTAAGCATATATTCGCTACTTTGTTGCATATCAGCAAGTATGTGTATTTTCTGTATATATGAAAAATGTCATAAGTATATAAATGACAAATTGTACAAACCGAATAGAGAGTTTGCTCTAAGTCAGTTCACGAATTTTAGGCAAAGATTACAAAAAGTTCCTGCAGTATTCGTATAGCAACATAGAATCGATTGAGAATTATTGTCATTTCAACAATGCTAATTCATAAATTATATATGTAGCTGACAAAGATTTAAGAGTTTTCTTCAAAACCGTCATACAACTGATTGGTTTTAAATTCTCGATTGGGTTACTTCGATTTGTCATTTATTTATTGACGACATTTTTATGGTACAATCTCATTCAAAAAAATGTACGTAAATTTTGATATGCAGCAAATTAGCAAATATATGCTTATATTTGCCCTCATTGTCTGCAGCACAACACTTTCAAACAGTTAGTTTATTTATGTAACTAACTTTTCGTTTCATTTTCTTATATCTTATCATTAATTTTGGTGAATTGCATAATGTAGGTACAATGACACTTCTGCATTTATGTCCACTGTGGCCCGCCAAATAGCTTCTCCTTGGATAATTGAAAGTTTTTGTTTTCCTAATATAATATAAATGTTCTGTAAATGTGTTTTATGGAAGCTTTCCAAATTCTCATTTTCCCCGTTTTAAATATGTAAACATATGAAACAGTCTCATATAGCCTTAATTTCATATTTAAAAATAAAGAAGCTAAAAGGCGTTAATAATTTGCAAGTTGCATAAATTTTAAAACTTTACCAATTTACGTTTCCAATTGATAAATGTTAGCCAACATACATTATTTTAAATTATTTTTACCTCATTTCCAATGTTACTTGTTGAAGTCGCATGGCTCGGAAAGCTTTCCACTTTGGCCACCAGGAGTTGATTTGCCAATAGGTTATTAATGTATTAATAACAATAATTATATTTATTTAGTTACTTGTAGAAAATTTAAATTTTGTAATTTTTTCCTAATCCTAGATGTGAATTTATTGAAGTTTAAGAATAAGCACAAGATTTACCAACTCATGAAGGTTTTAGAGAAAGTTTTGTTGAAAAAAGGAAAGACAAACAAACTTAAAATTATTATTGTTGAAAAATTAACATTATTGGTATGTCAAAATATGAAAATAGTTCAAGAAAGTCCTTTAATTTCCTTAAACTCATTCTTTATTTTAAAAAATATTTGTTGTTAAAAAATAAACAAAATTTTAACTTTTTTAAAATCTGCAGTACGAGACAAATACATATTGTTTCTTTGACTAAATATGGAAAAAATAAAAGTTAATCTTTTTTAAGAGAAAAACTTCTGATTTAGAATATAAATAATATTTCGGAAAGTTTGAAATTTTTAAATAAAATTTACCGTCGCGTCATCATATGGCGGTTTTTTACACCATTGTTGGTTTGTGTTGCTCTTGTGCTATGGAGTGATCCAGCAAGATGTCGCCACTGTGTCTTGTTTACTAGTTTTCAACTGTGAAATCTCTTTATGAGACACAGATGCGAGATGAGGGTTTGTACCGAACGCAATGGCCTGATAAGTCCTATAATAGGACGAAACAGCGCTGTCGTTTTTCCATTATCTTGTAGATTTCCGCACTTATTAACACGAGAGTAATATTTATCAACGGTCTTTATGTCCGCATATATATATATATATATATATATATATATATATATATATATATATATGTATATATATATATATATATATATATATATATATATATGTATATATGTATATATATATATATATATATATATATATATATATATATATATATATATATACGTAAAATATTACACCCTTAGGGGATAGAAAAGTAAGCAAATTTTATTTTGTTGTGTAAATATGAAAGAGAACACTAATTAGGAGTTAATTTATATTGGCATAAGTTCAATACATTAAACCTGAAGTAAATGAAACATAGAACGAGAGCGCGAGTGTGAGTGAAATAGTATTAACTAGTATAAAAAGAATTTTTATTAAGTCTTAATTCAGCAAGAAATAGAACTAAATAGTTTATCATTTTTACAGCTTTGGATCTACTAAAATCTCAGTATCCAATAGTACTGTCTGTGAGCCTTATAATAATACTATACAACGATCAATGGATGATGTTTTATTCAATCCACATTCAACATCTTTGGCGCCTTATACACATGACTTGATCCTTGTTCATTTAAACGAATCCATCCCCTTCTCAGAAAATGTACAACCTGTTAAATTGGCTGAAGTAGATGAAGAATGGCCTGTTGGTAAAACAGGAACGATCATTGGTAAGTTGAAATTTGATTTATACTTTTTTCTGTATAGAAGTAGATTATTTATTGCGTTTTTTGGTCAATTATATAATCTCGTGGAGGAATATAATTTAATATAATATTGTTATGGTTTTCTCTTTCCAAAATCGTTCATTAATATCCCATTCATATTTATATACTTATGGAATCTCCTATATAAATCCAGAATATACAAGTTACACCTATCACAATTCGTTTCGGCATAAGATGAAGAAGAAAGAAATATTAAGTCTCGTACTTGTCTACATAAAACATTTAAAACTTAGAAACTTAATCGTTAAATCGAATTTTAAAAAAAATGCTTGCGTAAGTTTGTATATGTTATTCTTTAATATATATTTCCTAATACCAGTTAAAAAAAATATATCGACTTGTATTTTCTGTTAATTTTTTGGGCTTTTTTGACTCTGTGTAATAACCCTTAAAAACACATAAGGTTTCACAAAATGGGACAATTTCTAAGACAGCATTCTCGCGGCATCTGTAAATGACATTTCGTCATAATTTATAACATTAAAGATCATGTAAAACTCTTTTAAACGAGAAAAATCCCACTAAATTTAAATGAGTCAAACCGAAGTTATGAGTATTATTCAAAATAAGCGTAACCTTCCCCCACCACTTTTTTTGATAACCAACAGAGATGACAATAAAAATTTTTTTAGTCAGAAAACTATTAACGCTACAATGAAGGCTTTTACAGTCGGTCTTAATTTGACTTTTTTATTGAGAAAATTCTATTTATTGATGTCATTATTATGCTACCAGACGGCCATCTAAGAAATTTGGTAATATTTTCCAGCATTTTTTATGGAAAATTATTTTTTTAAAGATGCGCAACTGAGATATAGCCGGTTATCATTCTTTCCGAGACACGTACGGTGTGTTTTGATAAGCTATAATAAATCTACCAGAATTTAAATAAATAATACTTTTCGCGATATTTTAGTTACTGACCTTGGAAGTTTTGCGCTTCGAAGTCTTTGATAACATAATTTTTTTACCTACATGGAGGCAAAATGACTTTTGTACCAACTGCAATCTCTAAGATTGACCTATGAAGACCAAACTTTCTTTTTCTACTGGTTGTAAAATAGTGGTTAAATCAGGAATAAATCCAGACAATGCCGAGATAGTATTCTTTACAAAAAAGTGAAAAATGGGGAGACTTCCTACAATTACATTGGTGGGAAGGACTCTTCAACTTAAGCGGACAGTACCTGGAAGTAATTCTGAACTCACGACTGAGCTGGAATGATCATATTGAAGCTCGATCCAAGAAAGCCATGTGTGCTTGTAAACGAGCCTTTGGGTGTACATGGGGACTGACACCTAAAGAGCTATTTTGGATATGCACTATGGTGATCCGCCCCATGACAACGTCCGTCGCTATTGTAATGTGGCGTAGTACAACAAAGCGCAAACACATTCTTCAACTTGACAAAGTTCAGAGAATGGCTTGTGTCGGAATTGAGTGCGATGAGGACTGCTCCAACCAGAGCTCTGGAAGTCCTGGCGAACCTGCTTCCTCTTCATTTATACATAGAGAACGAGGCCCTGAAGACTGTTTATCGTCTCAGTTGCCTGGGACATCTTGGAATTGGAACGGGCGGCTACTCAGGTATCTGAGAAAACGCGGTGGAGAGGTGTCCTCACTCCCCATGCGGACAGATTACATGTCGCCACTTTTAAAACCCAACCTCTCCCTGGAAATATTTCTGCCAAGTAAAGATGATTGGGAGGGGAAATCTTCTGAAAAATGGATCCTAGTGGTATACTAATGAATCTCAACAAGATGGAAGAGCTGGAGCCGGAGTGTTCGGCAGGAGCACGGGAGTCAGAGAGTACTACCCTCTCGGACAATGTGCGACAATTTTTACAGCGGAAATTTATGCTATTCTACAGTGTACCCATCTTTGTGAGAGGGACATAGACAGAAATAGAGTAATAAATATATGCTCAGTCAGTAACGCTGCGATATTGGCACTGAAGTCCAGTGTCGTGACTTCGCGAATGAGGAAGCAAACCGTCTGGCAAAGTTGGGTTCGGCGACTGAACCGTATGGATCCCAACCAATATTACCTGTCCCAATTGCTATTGGCAAAAGGGAATTAAAATCGTTGCTGGAAAGCAAATTTATTGAATCGTGGAGGGGAGCTCCTGGAATGAGGTGTGCTAAGGAACATATAACTGGGCCTAGTGCACGGCGTACGAAGGAGCTTCTCTCCTTGGGAAGAAAAGAGCTGCGAATTGTGGTGGAACTGTTGACAGTTCATTGTTACCTCAGGGGCCATCTTCATAGAATCGGTGTCGAAGACGACCCGAAGTGCAGATGGTGTTTGGAGAAGGATGAAACTGTTGGACATGTTCTCAGAGAGTGCTCAGCACTCAACGAACCGGGCAGAGATATTTCGGAGATATAATTTTGTTACCGGAAGCAGTTAGGCAAGTTCAACTAACGAGGCTGCTTGAATTCGCAAAGGCGATCGGCCTCGAATAACCTGCATATATGGTGGGATGTAAAGGGCCCAATGGAGGCCTAAGCATCGATGATCTGGTATCACCACCCCTTTTTCATTCATTAATTCATTCAGTGGTTCAATCAAATATAAATTTTGTTACTTCAAGGAGAGCGGTATTGAAAACCTTAAAAATTAAACAAAAACCGAATTTCAGAATGAATAACGTAAAAAATATAATACACAAAACAAGTTAAGGTACCGTAAGGCTACAACTACAAAGAAATAGATGACAGAAGAGATTCTTAATTTAATAGAATAAAGAGGGCAACATAAGCCATGCAAATTCCAATGAAAATCGCAGATTAAAAAAAAAATGGGAGCAAAATCCGAAAAATTGAAATATTATAGTTAGAACAAGAATGTCTTGAAATAAAAAGACTCCAATAAAACCATGATATCTAAGAAGGACATAAAAAGTTAAAAGAGTCAACAAAAGCCAAACTCCTAAAATTAACCAATGAAAGAAATGAAATAATGGTGTCCCAAAATCCTGACTTGAATTTGCCGCCATTTATGCGGTAAAGTGTTGGTAACTAAAAAAAACAGTCTCATAACTAACAGTTTAGAATTAGTAAAAATGGAGCACAACGTGAGAGAACAACGTATTTCCACTGTTGAAAAATATTTCAAAAGTGACAGTTCGGCGGTCACAATGCGCAAATCTCGTAGGAAATATGGTCGGAAAATTTATTTGACTTCGTCACCTGTCGAGAGACTACTTGAAAAATTCAGGGAGACTGGATTAATTGGTGATGCTAAATATATTGGCCGTCTAAAAACAAGTTATTCAGATGTTAATATGGCGGCAGTGCATGAGAGTGTTGATAAAAGTCTAGGAATATTAATTTGGAGTCTTGGATCGGAATGGCAAATTTTAAGATGCTCTCTACAGCTTATAATCACTAAAGATCTACGTCTTCAAGCTTACAAACTTCAATTGACACAAGAACTGAAGCCCTGTAAACTTGCACAGCGAAGACGTTGAATGAATTATTGAACATTAACATGTAGATGCTGAATTTTGGAGCAAAATCATCGTAAGCAGTGGAGTTCATTTTCACCTTGCTGATATCATTAAACGTCAAAATTGGCACATTTGAGGTATAGAGAACTCACATATGATTATTGAAAAAGAAATGCATCCACAACGTGTCACTATTTGATGCAGATTTTGAGCTGGAGGCATCATTGAACCAATATCTTTGAAAATGAGGCAGGGTCTGTTACTGGTGCTCGATATCGTGACATGATATCAGATTTCTTTCTGCTTGAATTCGATGATATTAATGTGACCGATATGTGGTTCCAATAAGATGGTGCTACATGCCATACAGCTCGTGAAACAATTCAACTATGGCATGAGACATTTCCTGGTCGTGTACTGTTTCATTTCGGTGATCAGAGTTGATCCCCTAGATCATGTAATTTAACACCACTGGATTTCTTTCTATGGGGTTATTTGAAGTCAAAGGTCTATGCCAATCCACCCACAACCAATCGTGCATTGAAAGAGGAGATTCAACGCTGCATCAATGAAATTCAGCCACATTTATAAAAAATGGTCATCGAAATTTCCACAAAAGAGTGCATATCTACTAATGAAGCGGTGAAGCCAATTGTCCGATGTGATATTCCATACATAACCCTATCCTATGTAATTTGTAATTTAAAAAATAAATTACAATTTTTTTTTAAACTCTGTTTTCTATTTAATTCAAATTTTGCATAAACTTTAAGATTTTCTTTTAGTTGTAAACGAAGACAAGGATATTTTCCAAGCTAACGAAAGACACGATTTAGAGTGAGTTTCACGATGAGAATGAACCTCTTATAGAATCACCTAAAGCCAAATACGAAATTTATAAAACCATAAACTTGCTCGAAAATAATAAAGTTGTTGGACCAGGTGAACTTTCAGCATAAATATTGAAGACTATTGATGACAAAAATCTTTTGTTGCTAGAAATAGGATTTAATAAAATATATAATGATGGAACATACCTTATTGACTGGTTAACTCAACTTCCATTCCGCTGCCCAATTGACATATTAAATGCAAAGCAACAGATTTACATTAGAAAGATATTCGTTGCATACAGAATTGATCCTAGCATCAGACAGTACATGCGACAACAAATAATACAACTACATGTGATATAACAGTACGTAAAGGGATGAGACAGGGATGAATTTGTGAAGACACACTCTTATTTATTCTGCATCCTAAGTTTATTCTTGATGGGGAATTTGATGATAGACATATAGTTATAAAAGTCAATGGAGTATTTTTCAATATTAGATATGCGGAAAATTCAAATATAATCGCTGGCAGTATTGAAGATTCACAACAAATGGCTTACCATCCAAATCTCGTTATTAAAAAATTAGAGCTAAACATAAACAGCAAGAGAATTATCTTTATAGTTAGTAGGAGGAAGGTTCTTATGAAATTTTTCAAATGGTAAGAAAATGCAACCCTAGAGAAAGTATCGCATTACAAATACCAGGGTAACTTACAATATGATGATTGAGATAATAGGCAATAAATAAAATACAATAGAAGTGATCAGTAACTATTTCTTTAAATGTAGAGGCATTATTAGTAGCAGAGACATAAGTCTAAATTTACGAATGCAATGCGCTCGTTATTACGTGTGGTCAAATTAGGTTCTTTAAAAAGGCCCTAATAAGACGAAATATATATAAAATTTAGCTCTCTTAAACCACTAAAGCATTAAAAATAAACAACGTTTTATTGAAAAGTATTTAAAAAATATTTCATAAGAAATAAACCAGAGAATCGAGAAATAATTTTATAGATATTTTGAAAATTTTCATTTGGAAGTTTTAGAAATCCAATTATCACAAAATAGAAATTTCTGACGGTTACTTTGCTTACTCTACATAAAAATATATCATTTAATATTTAGGAAATTCTTTTTTAACTTAAGAAATACCGAATCAGTATTAAATTGTTTAGATAATATCTTGTAGAAATTTTATCCCCTTATGATCTCGTTGTAGGTTGGGGTCATGGAAATAATTATACAAATCCGGTTCAAGCTGATTTACAAAAAGCTGAAATTCCACTTTTTAGCGAGGAATATTGTCCAATAGTTCACTTTGTGCGGGTTGGTCATTACCTGATGCAACTGTAAGTACGTAATACTTTTTAATTACATGTTAAAATAATAATAGGAGTAGTTAATACAGGAACTGATGTAGAAGCTAAATCAAGAAAATTGGTTAAAATTGCGATCCATGTCTTATAATAGAGGCAGACTTTAGAGGTTTTAAATATTGTACAAATATTAAAAATTGAGGATATATGGGAACAAGACTTCATAAACTACGTTGAAAACCTTGATTTTTAAAGTGCTCTCTATAGATTCCCAGGGATGTTAATGGGGCTTACGAAAGTGCCTCCTATTCCGGTAGATCATCACCAAAATTTGAACGTTCTATAAATGTCATAATGTTTTTAACAAAGATTGTTATTGTGCCCTTAATAATACCTGTAATAGAATAGACTAAGAAGTAACTTATTTATATATTATTTAACTATATTTCATCGAATAATTGTGTAAGTAAATAACTATTTGATTTGCGGTCACACTATCTATAACTTATAAATGTTGCGCATTTAATATCAATGGTTGCGCTCATACGAGTGATAACAGACATATCTAGATTTAAACTAGAGTTGCAAGAAGAGCAGCACATTCTTGCGCGCACTTGTATAATTAGTCTATTTTTGATACGAGAGTCGGAGGTAAATACTGTCAGACGCGGATACAAGGAGGGGGGCGATCGCCCCCACTCCCCAAGAGCTTTGAATTCAGGAAAATAGACCCGATTCTTCCTATTATACTAGGAATGTGTATCTGCTGCCATTTCCCTCCCTCCGCCGATAACTTGTTTTTTCTTGCGATCGCCCCCTATTTGTTTTTTCCTGTGATCGCCACGCCTAAGAGCTCGAATTCAGAAAAATAGATCCAATCCTGCATTTTATACTAGAAATGGGAATGTTGCTGGCGTCTTCTACCCCATCGAAAACTTGCTTTTGATTGCCATACTGTACTTTTATTATATCACCCCCCCTTGAAGAGAGAGGTTGGACCCGCCCATGAACATTCTTCATTAGTTTTCTGAATTTTAATATTTTATTTATTTATCATACGGCCATTCATGCATAAATACGGCAAATATCAATCGAATTTTCAATGCAAGTGAAAGCCATTGGAGCCGCCTTCAAACTGTCTTCATTCGTGCAATGGTTATAGACCGGGCCTGATCTATTTTTGGTTGGCTGATGAGAGGGGACACCCTAATTTTTGCTTTAAACCCTCCATAATAATGATCATAACAATAATTGAGATATGCTCCCTCTCAAAAAATACCGCTATATTTATTTATTTAATACAAAGTGAAAAAAAATGGAAAAAAGCGTTTTTTCTCCCTTTCTTAACTGTGAAAGTATTCTTTTTAGAGAAAATTGGAAAAAGAAAATTCATATTTAAATTACCTAGAATATAGAGTTGGTTAGAAATCTCAAAATTTATTACTTTTGTTTCAAAATACTAATAATCAAAAAAAAGGTAAAAAAGATAGTATATTAAACGATTTTTTTCGATCATTTACATGTCTTTGAGTGCCTTCATATTTGAAAAAAAAAACATCATGTTATAATAAAACAACGTGCTAAATTTCATTAAAATTGGTTGGATAGTGTTTACATAATAATTTTGCTATTCAATTTTTTTTTTAATGGAAAATTTTAAAATTTGAATGAGTCTTAAACCGGAAAGTCACATACTTCAAGTTTTCTTTCATACACTAGAGATCTCAAGCTTCCAATTTTTTTTTTAATTAAAATCGGATGATTAGAGCCCGTTCAGGAATTGTTTATAAGTCTGTCGCTGACAGGTAACAATAGAAAATATGTGTTTATATGAATTAACAACTTTTACTACACTAATTTGAAAAATGTCACGGTTTAAGTTTCAGCTTAAGTTCACTATGAATAATTTGATTAACTTTGACCCTATTTTTGTAAATACTTACGTTTGGGCATCACAATATCATTTTTCAATAAGCATTTCTCACATATCCTACGAATAATAGCATATTATTCGTTACATTTTTGGTTTTACTGTATTACGAGGCCACTCCCCCCCCTCTAGTTCTACTTTTTTTACAAATTTTCTTGCTAAGTCGATTGTTTTATTATTTTGTAAATTGCCTATACTCTTACGTTACAAAATACAGCCTAAATTTCATTTTTTTAGCTTGATTCATAAGATCATTGATTCTATGACATTGTACTAGGTTGTTTTTATTTCAGTAAGGAATTTACATTTATCTTTTTTTTATAGATATCGTTTTCCCTGCCTACTATTCGAGTGAAATTGTTACTTTTATCCTTTCTTATGATAGTTATCCTGATATTATTTTGAATAATTCCATATAATTTCTGTATATTCTGTTGAGATTAGATTGAATGTCACTGTCGAGTGTGTCAATTCCGAGTCAATTTTCCACCTATAACCGATTACTGTTTAAGCCATATTATGTTGGGTTGCTATTTTTGTTTTGTAATGTTTGAGGGAAGTTTCGACGGGTAACACTCTTTATCCGTAATGGCTGACAGGAAATATATATTTCTGAATTTAGACATAAAAATGCTTGATTGTTTTCATATTGAATGTTGAACTGAAAATGTTAACGATTGATGAATTGGGTTACGTAGCAAATCTATTTCAGTCCACTCGTGTCGTTACAGGTCAATTTTGTACTGCTAATCTGGTATCAACTTAAACATCCTTTTAATATCTGGAAAGAAGAAACGTGTTGCAAAAGCTTAGGGTTTAAATATAAAATGGAGGACAAATTGACTTAATTTTAATTTTTTTCTGTTAGAATCTGCTCAAAGACAACTGAATATTTCCATCTTGTTTGATTTGCAGCATCTTGCTGGATTTGGGACTTGAACTTTGTTTGGATTGCTCCAGTGATAGTGTAGTGTTGTTTGGTTTCAGTATTTTTTTTGTTTGCTTGGAGTTTTTTTGACAGTTTTACTGAGATAAAAACCTGAAAATATGGATTTTGTCAGTTTTGGCACGTTTTTAGCAATCCTGCATGAATTATTAAAGATTTCAGCTCAAAATTGTTTCTTACCCGGTGAAATTGAAGCGTTAATTAAAACAAACTATAGTTTGCTATTCCCATTAAGTCCCATTAAGTACTAAATTGGCCACATTTGACTATTATAAAAATATATTTTGTGTTTTGCAGCCGATTGTTGCTTTTATTTTTGATAATTGATTAATTATTCTAGTAATTTTCTTAGTTTTCAACAGCAGTTACTAGCAGTGCCTAATTTTTCTTTTGTTATCTACTGATAACAAAAGAACAATAAGGCAGAGTTAATTTTGAGATTACTTTTGTTATAAACTGTAGTATGCACAATATTTTGCTATATATTTGCCTCCTGGACGTATTACGATGTCTGGGTAAATTAATTTATTATATGTCTTATGTAGTATTTTGTGAGGTATTGCGCCTAATTTGAAAACCATTGTAGCAAAAATATTATATTTTCTTTTTTAAATTTGAGTAACTCCTAATTCAAAATCATCTAAATCGAGAAGTACTCAGATTCTCTCCTGGCTTTGTGATCTAACGCCTACAGCCACTAGCCAAAATTAGTTCTGAATAATCAGTATTAGAGCAAATATTTTTTTTTATTTTTGAACATTCAGAAACAGTAAAATATCCAAAGTATTTTAGTATTATCATTCCCGTGGTCCACAAAATTCATAATTCTAGGTTACGAGAATGTAGAAGGACGTACATATGAACGTTAGAAAATTACCTGTTTATATCCATTAGCTTTTCCTTTTAAAAAATATTTCAGGTTTTTAAATGCAGTACTTTTCAGTTTTTAATTAGGAATATTGAAAATACTGAAAACGATGTCGTTCACAATTAATATTGCGAACAAGAAATTCAAAAATTCACTGTTATTTACATTTACCAAGGAGCCATAGATAAGTGGCAAAAATAACAGAAAAGTGACAGAGAAGAGGAAAATACGAACTATCGAGATCGAACCAGTTACCATCACCAGAATTTAAACAATATAGGACGTCAGGTTCTATCAACATCGAGGCAAGACAAGAAGAAAAATTGAAAGTACTAACGGTTCAGTTTAGCACTTTAAGTAACTTTAAGGCTTTGTCAAATCAATATTATAAAGCGCTTGTAGAGGAATAATAATAAAAAGCTGAACTTTCTAAAGAAACTTTTTACTGTTTGTTATTACCTTGGCGAAAAAAAAATCTTTCATTAAATTTATTTCACTATAACTAAGTTCTCAATTTTTTTCATAATTGTAATTTTCCTAGAATGCATTGCTTTTAAAAAACTGTTAATAATAGACTCTGTTACTTTACTTCTTTACTGATAAGCTGGCTGTAAGGGGAACATGGATAAAAAAGGTTAAGTTAGTAAATCGATCCAATATTTTTTTCTCTGAAAACGGTATTAGACATTAAGTTAAAAAGATGCATTTTAAATAGTAAAAGGACAGATTAGAAACAAGTCAACATAATCGACGATTAATTTTACGTAATTCCATAACGTTAACACAATATGTCCGTAATCTCATCTTAAGTTACAAATCTTTACTCACTTTTATATGTAATTAAAAGATAGAAGATAGGTCATCTACCTTTCAAGTAATTGATAGGTAAAGACAGTAATGTTATTTTATAAAATTTATATTTTTATTTTCATTTTGAGGTGATGAAGTGTGGTGGTGAAGTACATAAGACTTCTTACTGTTTTGCTGATTATGGTG
Source organism: Diaprepes abbreviatus (assembly GCA_034092305.1). Lineage (NCBI taxonomy): Eukaryota > Metazoa > Arthropoda > Insecta > Coleoptera > Curculionidae > Diaprepes > Diaprepes abbreviatus. Next base: position 10,620,359 of record JASJET010000002.1, on the reverse strand, counting down.
GACCGCTGCTGGTGGACGGAAAACAATATGGAATAATATCCTATGCATTTACTAAGCAAGGTGGCCCTTGTGGTGAATACTTGGGAATTTTTTCTCCAATACCATATTTTAGAGAATGGATTAGGGATACCACTGGAATTTAGAAAGAACAGAAGCATTATGCGTAATCATTATACCTACTAAATTTCGCAAATATATAATGTTATATAATACATGTATTTTATTGATTTTATTATTAATCTGAATTTCAGAATTGTGATGGTTTCGTAGAAAAATAAATCCACAAAGAATATTTTCGTTGATCAAAAAATATGAACAGTATTTTTAGGCCACTGCTTCCTTTTCTATGTGTTTTACCCAAAACACTTTAAACTCAAAAGTCATGAAGTCAAGTGAGCCGTATCTAACAATAAATTAGACGTATACCGGGTGTCAACGAATCTATTAGACAAGTCATAATTTCTAGAGTATTACGTGTATCAAAATGAGAATTGGTACAGGTAAATGGTATGTGAAGGGGAGAGTTTTCGCATATTTTCCACTTTCCGGCCACTTCCGGTTTCACCGGAAATGGCCCCGGTTTTGAATTTTTAAATAGAACACTCTGTATATTTTAACATTTTTGGATTTCTGAGACAATTCTAGATCAGAATGTGACATTTTAAAAACTTTTTACATCTACTTCATTTTTTTAAAGCCACTTTTAAAATTGCATCTAGGTGGCCATGATCGGACGCAAACTAATCTAAGGGCCTTAGGTGATGTCAAAAAAATACAATCGCAAAGTTTTAGTTACTAGTATGAAAGACAGGAATAAGACAAGTTGACAAAATTACGTTTTCATTTTTAACTATTAATTTTCAAATGGCGACCCCTTTTTGACCACTCCTTTTCGAAAAAAGCATTCTCTGACGAATCTAACGGTACTAATTTATTTGCGATTGTATTAGACACAAGAACAGAAATTAAATATTATTAAGCAAAATACTGGATAATTTATTTACTTATGACAAGTGCGCCATGGACAGCCATGATGCATAAAAATTTGCAACTGTTTTTATCAAGTCTTCTTTGGAAAACAAAGCACTCACTTAAGTAGATAATGACAGTGACATACGCTCTAAGAACAGACGTAAAAGTTTCTTAATTTTCGTTAAGTTTAGTTTAAATTTTCGTTAAAATAATGTATACTCAAAGTGAAAAAGTAGATATGTTATTAATATTTGGAGAGTGTCATAGAAATTCAAGGAATGCTGCCGAGTTGTATGCTCATAGATATCCGAATCGGCAACATCCAGCCCAACAGTATTTTCCGTATGTCGAGACTCGTTTTAGGCAAATAGGAAATCAAGAGGCGGAACAGAAGTTTATCATAAATGAAGAGACTGAGATTAACGTACTTGCTATGGTTGAAGTTGATAAAACAGTTTCGTTAAGAAAAATTAGTCAAGAACTGCCGATAAGTTATGAATCAGCAAGAAAAATACTGAAAAAGCATGGATATCGAGCATTTAAATATCAGTTACATCAAAATTTGTATACTGTGATTGGCTGCTTCAAAATCATAGAGTTAACCCAAATTTTATCGATTTTATTCCATTTTCCGACGAATCCCGATTTACAAATAATGGTATGTTCAATAAGCAAAATACTCGGTACTGGGCCCAACAAAATCAACATGAAATGAGAGAGGGCAATTTTCAAGAAATATTTGGCGTCAACGTCTGGGCTGGTATCGTTGGAAACATAATAATTGAGCCAATATTGTTTCAAGGTCAGTTAACAGGGGTTAGATACTTAGGTTTTCTTCAAAATGGAATCGAAAATCATCTCAATGATATACCTTTAGCAGTTTTACGGCGAATTTACTTTCAACAAGATGGAGCACCGCCTCACAATACTAGAGAAGTTCTTAATTATTTAATAGAGCATTTTAATAATCGAATTATTGCAACCTATGGTCCGGTACGGTGGCCAGCCCGCTCACCGGATCTTACTGTGCTCGATTTCTTTGTCTGGGGATATGTTAAAGAAAGGGTTTACTATGGAGCAGCCCCAGCTACTCGTGAAATATTAGAAGAAAGAATTTTACGGGCATTTAGAAGTATAACGCCCCAAATGCTACAAAACGTGTTGAGAGAAACAATTGAACGAGCTGAAATGTGTCGTGAAAAAAAAGGAATGCACTTTGAATATTTTATCAAACTTTTTAACAAATTCAGCTACTGTACTTTCAAATATTTTAACTGCGTCGTCTAAGTTATTAGTTTATTTTGTTAGTTTTGTTAAATTTTTAATCCAATTCCTGTCTTTCATACTAGTCACTAAAACTTTGCGATTGTATTTTTTTGACATCACCTAAAGCCGTTAGATTAGTTTGCGTCCGATCATTACCACCTAGATGCAATTTTAAAAGTGGCTCTAAAAAAATGAAGTAGACGTAAAAAGTTTTTAAAATGTCACATTCTGATCTAGAATTGTCTCAGAAATCCAAAGATTTTAAAATATACAGGGTGTTCTATTTAAGAATTCAAAACCGGGGCCATTTCCGGTGAAACCGGAAGTGACCGGAAAGTGAAAAATATGCGAGAACTCTCCTCTTCACATAACATTTACCTGTATTAATTCTCATTTTGATACACATAATACTCTAGAAATTATGACTTGTCTAATAGATTCGTTGACACCCGGTATAGAAAAATCTGCTCACCAAAAATAAACAATAATTTGTTATACCTACTGACAAGAGTTTAGCGTGAAACTCTAAACAGTTAAAACCCTGTCAAGAATTAATCGAAATGGGATAGCTGTTTAAAGATAATATGTATTTATATGTATGTATGTATAGAGATGGTGGCAGTGTGCACTAGGAACTGAAGGATCTATTGTGACCATCTTTTTATTATAAGTCACTGGGGATGCCTCGCCGACTAAAGCAGATCCTTCAGTCTCATTTTTAAATATATATGTATCAAATATATCGAAAAATAAAATGAAGTTGTCAGTGCATAGGTTGATGATAGCATAATATAAATATGTAAATGAAATAGCTGTTCCATTATCAATAATAGTGATGTTAGCTTTACTTATACCATTGTTACTGCAATAGGGCCACACTGGAATTTTCACGCCGAAACCTCACAGTTGAGTGAGAAAAAATTGAGTAATAGATTACTAATAAATTAATGAACATTAAAGTAATATCACGAGTTCAGTTGGAAGGGAGCAAGTATGCCAGGCCAAGCCCTATGCCGGAGACTAAGAGTAGGTTATTCAGGGGGCTGCTGCATCTATGGCTAGGATGAATGCAGAAACTGTTCGCGATATTATTAGCAACTAGCTTTAAAACTTCGCATCTAAAGATACGCAAGAACCAATATATATATATATATATATATATATATATATATATATATATATATATATATATATATATATATATATATATTATTTGTTTGGTTTTCTTGGGATTATGTTTCGTTGAAAATGAAATCAGTATGTAATGGTGGTGTTGTACTTTCTATATTTTATACTTTTAAAGTATTAACGTTTCGTTAATTTTTTTATCTTCGTCAGAATGTACAGTTGTGGCTAAAAAACAAAGTATTTTGTTGATTTAACTATTAACTGGTTTACATATTGTGTATTTACCTTAAACAATGATTCAGGAACAACACTGGTAAATACACAATATGTAAATAATTTAATAGTAAAATCAACAAATACTTTGTTTTTTAGTCACAACTGTACATTCTGACAAAGGTAAAAGAATTACCGAAACGTTAATGTTTTAAAAATGTAAAATATAGAAATACAACACCAACATTACATTTAATTTCATTTTCAACGGACCATATTCCCAAGAAAAACAAACAAATAAAAAATATTCTATTAAAGGTCCAAGAAATAAATAAAAAGTACCTCATATATATATATATAAATAAGTAAGCATATGGATCAAATAAAACTGTTTAATAAATAATAATAATATAAATTTTAAATAGAGTGTCGGACGATGTTGCTCTAGCGTATAGCTGGATATGCTATAAATGAAATTCTCTGGTTCAAATAAATACAAAATGTTCAACTTCAAATGATTATCAACTTTTCATCTCAAAATATATATATATATATATATATATATATATATATATATATATATATATAGTTTAGAGTTAAAACCTAATACTTTATAATTACTCAACTGTGAAATGACTTAAAGGATAGGCCGAGGTAAAATCATTACAATAATTATTAATGAAGTTATATTATACCATAAAATAAAATCAAATAAAATTTAACACGTAACATACTCTAGTATGTACTGGAGCTAAAACACAATGGAAATCAACACCTTACAAATAGAAGACTGGAGTAAACTTAAATTTACAAAAATAATTGGGTTGATATTATTCCGATGGTGAGACAGTTTGCTATGTTGTCTCGAATAAATCAGGCTGCAACACTGCTCAACTGTATAATGGTATATAGGTATTAATGAAATGTTCGTGCCATTAACTAATAACTGAATGTTATTACCAAAAAGTAAAGGTAATAGATAGAGAGCAAAAATAAAAATGGAGATCATTTCTATTTGAATTTAGAACCTTAAACTTCCTTTATATCCAAAAAAAAATATATATTAAAGGTATTTTTAAATTTGAATTAGCAAACGAAAATGAAATCATAATCAGTTTCTCATTAGTATGTTGGTGATATTTTTCATGGTATTTCACGGGAAATATAATAGTATTTTTATAATTTTAATAGGGGTATGATTAAAAAGTTATTCGTCTTAATTTGGTTATATTAGATGGAACAAACATATGATAAATTAGAGATTTCAATTCTCTGAGTAATCATATACCACACCCTATCTTAAAAGCCAAATTTTTCAACTTCTTTATTAGAAATCATAGTAGGCGATGAATTACAAACAAAAGAAAATGACTTGATGCTATACTCAAACTTAAAGAAATATTATTTCTTATTTAAAGCTCTATAAATTTTTCATAAAATATAGAGAATGATCGTAATGAATGTCTTCGAACACTTACGATTAGTAGTGATAAAAAATTTCACTATTTACCACTACCAACTTTATTAAAGTTAAAATAATATTTTTAGCAAAAAAATTAGGAAGTTTTTACCATCATTTTCGCATTTAGAGATCAAAAATTAACAAAAGACCGCCTTTTACATTACAGTCGCAAATCGGCTGTAAAGTAGTGTATTTAATTTTTCCTTGGTTAAATCATGTCTACCAGATGCCTTCCTGTATCCATCGTTGTAAGTACGTCTCCATTAAAAGCATGTGTGATTCTAGATCCGTTATTTTTACTTATTTCAAAAGCCCAGTTTTCCACTTATGGAGCGGCATCTAGGTATTCTAAGTATCTAGCGCCATTCCAAAATAAGATAATATAGTCGACGATAAATTTTTTTGTCTATATCCTCAAATCTTTTCGAAATAATATCTTGTTTTTTCTCCGATTTTTATTCGCCCCTCCAGTTTTTAAAGCTACAAGAAGAATTTATTTATATTTTATACAATAAAAATTTTATCATGAAATAAACTGTTTAAACTAATAAACTTTTTGTAATTTGTAGGGAGCAACCGTGCTATTTTTGAAATATTTTTAATTTTTTCATAATATTTTCCATATTATTTTATTTACAACAAGCAACATGGCTTAGATTGTGGATATAAGTAACAAGAAGATTTATTCAAAACGGTAATTAAATATCTGTACATAGTTAAAACGAAGATATTAATAAAGGTATGTAAGTCTCTTAACAAATTCCAATGATTAAATTAAAGATTTTTTGTCACTTAAAATAAAATTTGGTAATTATCATTAGAATCTGCTTACATGGCAATGGTGACTTTTATAAAATGGCCTTAGATATATTTTAGCCACTTTAGTATTTATATCTTGTTGTTTTTATTAGTAAAAAAATAATAACTAAATAAACCAGCTACTTGAGACAAATTCAGAACAATTTTAAGAATATGTTTAGCGTTAAATGAGCTGAAACAACCTTTTTGTCTCAATTTAACTCAGTTTCGGGACCCCACTAAAAAAAAACAGAGTATTCTAAAGGGTGTTTTTTATAGAGCTATAGAACTTTAAGTTGGCAACACTTTTTTAACTGGCGACCATTTTGTCAGCTGTCAAGTGATTTATGTTTAGTTTGGTTTGGCATTTCAACATGAATAGACTGACGCCTGAACAATGCTTCCAAATTGTGCAAATTTATTTTGAAAATCATGGTTCTGTTCGAAATACGTATCGTGCACTACGTCCATTTTACGGTCAACATAATCGTCCATCAGAGCAATTAATTCGATTAACTATGGAACGTTTTCGCACCACGTTTACTCTAAATGATAATACGCATCCACAGAGACGTCGTACAGTGCGTACAGAAGAAGTCATTGCTGCTGTAGAGCGTAGCGTAGAGGAAGACCCGAATCAGTCTATCCGCCATCGTGCACAGGAATTGGATATGTGTCCATTCACTTTATGGAAGATTTTGCGGAAAGATCTTGGTTTGCGTGCTTACAAAATCCAACTCGTGCAAGAATTAAAGCCACACGATCACCTAGCACGACGTAGATTCGGTGAATGGGCCCAAAACAAGATTGCCGTTGATCCCGATTTTCATAAGCGAATTTTGTTTAGCGATGAAGCTCACTTTTGTTTGAATGAATTGGTCCGTACTTCTTTAAAAACGATGCTGGTCAGAACGTTACAGTCAATGGTGACCGCTATAGAGCCATGATTACTGACTTTTTCGTTCATCAATTGAACAACCATGATGTGCAGGAGCTATAGTTTCAACAAGACGGCGCAACATGTCACACAGCTCGTGCCACAATTGATTTATTGAAAGAAACGTTTGGTAACCGCATAGTTTCACGTTTCGGACCCGTGAATTGGCCTCCAAGATCGTGCGACTTAACGCCGCTAGACTATTTTCTGTGGAGATATGTGAAGTCGCTAGTCTACGCCGATAAGCTCGAAATGATTGATCACTTGGAGGACAACATTCGCCGCGTTATTTCCGATATACGGCCACAAATGTTGGAAAAAGTCATTGAAAATTGGACCTCCAGATTAGACTACGTTCGAGCCAGCCGTGGCAGTCATATGCCAGAAGTCATATTTAAATTATAATGCCAGAAGGTTATCTTTCAAATAAAGTAAATTTCATGTCAATTTAAAAACTTCATCTTTGTTTTATTCCATTTAAAAGTTCTATACCTCTGTAAAAAACACCCTTTATAACAGAAATTCGATTATGAAAGAACTTGATTTGCTTTTCTTCATTTTTATTTAACTGTCGGAGAGATGACTTAGAGTTTAAATCAAGGCACCCGATTGATGTACGTCCTAGTCACATATTAAACTTATCATTAAACAAACAATGGATAATTTTTTATTTCTTTAAATACTACATAGGATAAAATAATGTTTCTTTGTTGCGCCTGTTTATGTCTAGGTTTATTTTGAGAACTATTTCATATATTTTGATCCTATGTTTACCAAGCTATTTTCCGAGGAAGGTTTTGGATTATATCGATGTATGTATGTATACGACGTAAATTAAGTCGAAGACAAAATAGAGGTGTGGACATCTTCTTGGCTTGCGCTTGAAATACATTAAAACGATGTTTATTCTGTCAAATAAATATTTTTTTCATATTTTAATTATAAATAGTAAAAAGTCACTTCACAAAATCCTTCTCAGTATCATTCACTCTCGAATATATAGAAAACTTGAAGAAAACGTTAGCAATGTTCAGTTTGGCTTTAGAAATGGACTTGGAACACGAGAAGCTCTATTTTCTATTCAAATTTTGATACAAAGAGCTCGGGACGTAAACTGCAATGTCTATGCCTGTTTTATCGATTTCGAGAAAGCATTCGACAAAGTGCAACATCACAAACTGTTTCAAATATTAAATGAATCTGGTATCGATGACAAGGATTTACGCCTTATTAGAAACCTTTACTCACAGCAAAGGGCGACTGTACGTGTAGACAACGAAACATCACAAGAATTTACAATAAAACGGGGAGTTCGTCAGGGCTGTATTTTATCGCCGACGTTATTCAATACGTACTCGGAAATGCTGTTCAGGGAAGCTATCAGTGGAATGAGAGAGGGCATAAAAATTAATGGTGAAAGCATTAACAACCTAAGATATGCAGGCGACACAGTTCTGTTGGCCGATAATGCAGAGGATCTGCAAACACTAATAGACCGCGTAGTGGAAGCCTGTGAAAGATACGGCATGAAATTAAACTGTAAAAAGACAAAAATCCTTATAGTAAGCAAAAATTACGAAATACACCACCAATTTAGAGCAAATAATGAAACTTTGGAAACTGTTGACAAAGTTACGTATCTAGGATGCAGTCTGAACAGAGAATGGGACCACTCACAGGAGATTAGATGCCGCATAGAGAAGGCGAGAGCTGTCTTCAACCGCCTCAGAAAGATCTTGTGCAATAAGCACCTGAACATTGATATAAGAACACGAGTCTTGAGATGTTATGTATTTTCAACTCTTCTATATGGAGTGGAAGCCTGGACTTCGACAGAAACAACATCTAAACGACTGGAAGCCTTCAAAATGTGGTGTTACCGCCGCATGCTCAGAATTTCAAACATCCATCATGTCACAAATAACACCGTGATGCAATGTATGAAAAAGACCCAGAAATTATGCGCAATGTGAAAATCAGAAAGATATCATACTTAGGGCATGTAATGCGCAATGAGAAATACCAACTAATGCAGTTAATTTTGCAAGGTAAGATAGAGGGTAAAAGAACTCTGGGTCGCCGACGAACATCATGGCTGAGGAATATCAGACAATGGACAGGAATGACGACGGTACATTTATGTAGAACAGCTGTCAATAAGGTCATATGGGCCAATGTGATTGCCAACATCCACAGAGGATAGGCACCAACAGAAGAAGAAAAAAGTCACAAAAGTGGAATTTATTTCTTATAAATACTGACGAACCGGTCACTAAATAACCAAAATGTAACTCTATGCCGTAGAAACTATTAAAATTCATTTATACACACCTTAAACTGGTAATCTATTTAATTACAAAAAATGCTTCCGCAGATCCTATTTTAGAAATAATTTGGAATATTTCAAGGTCATTTCAAGGTCAAATTTATTTTTTAATTAGAAATCCTTATTTTTTATTGCAGAAATGGAAGTTAGGGAAAATTCTCTGCCCAAGAATTTTAATGTGTCATATGTTAATCGCACTTGTCTGGCGCAAAACGCAAAAAGGCTTAGAAATCAAACGATTTAAAGACAAAAAAATAAGTTTCTTTATGTCGAGAAAACTTTAAATTTGTAAACTTGGAACTGACCTTGGACTTATATTTCAAGGTCCATTTTAAGCTTGACTTAATTTTAACATCCAATCTTGTAATCATCCGAATATCCGATCAATTTGAAATTTGTATACATACCCGATGATAATTCCGTTATTATGGAACTATTGAAATGATCTAATGATGCAGAAGAAAGGCGGCTGTAGGATCTCCATTGTGGTGGATGTAGTTCTACCGAGCTAGGACTTGTTAGATGCCTATCGATGACTACTCTGATTCTAGTTATACCCAGAGTCTCAGAAACAAAGCAATACTGAACGGAAACCTGTCGTTTTGTATGTATATTTTAAAGATATTTTTACTTTTTCATTATATATTGTGAATATATGTTATTTCTGGTAAATGCAATAGCAATTCAATTATTAACTATCATTATCATAAAGATTGAACAATTTTTGTATCGAGTCAACAAAAATAATGAAAAAATATGCGATACAAATAATAAATCAAAGTTTTTAAGTTTTTTTCTTTGCATTTCATCTTCCGAAGTTACAAATCTTGAGTGTGTTACTGTTTCCTTACTTGTCGTTTTTTTAAAATACCAAAATATCTGCTGATAAACACTCATTTAAGACATATATTTTACTGATCTTCCTGTTCAAAAATCGTTAAAATATTACTGACACCAGATTATTTTTAGATTTAAGTGACGGAAAATATCAAAGTGCTCTTGAATTAAATTATTTATATTCTTTTTTGTACTGCTATTTTATGTTGATTATTTTCAAAGCACTGTAACGATGATAAAATATTTTGCAGTTCCAGTGACTGGCTATATTGTTTTGTTTGTAAACATGAAAACTTTGTTTTATAGCTCTCTGTTTTTCTTAGAGAAATGTCAATTCATTCCTATGACATTAGGTAAAAACACTTATTCAATTATTTTAAATTTACCTGATATTAGTTTATGATTAATTTGAAAAAAAATTAAATATTTTTCATCAAATACAAGTGCTTTTAAGGTTTTATATATAAAAGATTTTGTATTCAATTTCTGGGTTTAGTTTTTCGCTTAACTTCAAAATGAAATCAATAATCCTTGTACTTACAGTTATCGTTTTTGCTCAAAATTCAAAGGTTTTGGCAATAACTGGTGGTGAACTGGCAGAAGAAGGAGAGTTTCCCTTTATAGTTTAACTAAAAGGTAGCAGTTATAGTAATAATTGTCATTTTTGTGCAGGGACAATTATTGGAGATAGATGGATTTTAACAAGTAACGCGTGTTACTCTCGTTCATGGGGAGGCGCCATCAGGTAACTAAATAATTTGCTTTCGTTTTAAAGTATGATTATAATTATTTTATAATAAGTAATTAACATAACTTCGCGACTTATAGTATACTATCCGAATAGTAGTTGATTGTTGTCTGACAGGATGCGGCGAAGTTTAACCAAATGAACGGTAATTATTACTATTTTCAAATGAAATAAATAATATTTTATTTTTTACAAAAAAGGAAAGAAAGAAAAAAAAATTGTAATTTTTGGTGCTGGAAAACATATGCAAATAGCATTAAGTATAGAACAGCGAAACACATCCAAAAACCTTTGGTCTGGACATTTTAGGCCTGGAGTTCTTTAAAGAAAGCTTAGTTTACCGCACAATAATGAATTATTCAGAAAACAGATAAGTACCCTACCCTAAAGATGCTTCTCTCTATACTATGTCTTTTTATTGAAAACCTAAAGGAATCTGCAATAAACATGTTTCATAAAGTCTGCTGAACACTACTTTGTATCTAATTGTAACTCATGGATACTACAAAAAGACAATGACCTGACAGCTCTTTTATTCACAGGCTACATTTCATTTTGTGGATCTAAATGTAATAAACAAATTGTTATTCTAGCATGTTCTCTGAAATTCATGAAAAGCCATATGACTAAAATTTCAATATAAATAAAATTGACTGTTTTTAGTTTTCTTGTTCTGCCAGGTATGGTGGTCAATGTAAGCATATATTTGCTACTATGTTGCATATCAACTCATAGGTGTATTTTTTTGTATGAATTTATTATATGAATAATATTATAGATATAGAAATGACGAATTGTAGAAGAAGAATAGAGAGTTTGCCACAAGTCTGTTTACATATGTTAGGCAACAATGGGAAAAATTCTCCAGCATTCGTATACCATCACAGCACTGATTGGTAGCTTAACAAGGCTAATGCCAAAATTAAGTATATTGCTGACGAATAATTGAGGAGTATTCTTTAAAACTTCCATACAACTGATCTGTTGCAATTTCCCTATTGGATTTCGACAATTTGCTATGACATTTTTATGTAATTATTTCATATAAGAAAAATGTACGTAGCTCTTAATATGCAGCAAATTAGAAACTATATGCTTACATTTATTTAAATACTTCACAAATTTACACGTCCAATTGAAACATGCATGTAATCTAGTCAACAAATATTATTTTAAATAATTTTTACCATATTTTCCAGGTTGTTAAGCTTTAATAGGTTAGAAATATATTAATAAAAACATATATTTATTTGTTTACTTGTATCCTAGAAAGCTTAAATTTTGCAATTTTTTTCTAAGCCTACCTGTGAATTTATTGAAGTTTCATAATAAGCATAATATTAACAACATCTTAGAAGTTTTATGGAATATTTTCTAGCAAAAGGAAACTTTAGGTATATAATTTTACTATATTATGAATAAATATTTTTAGTATACGAAAATATGATAATAATCAAAGAATGTCCTTTAATTTTTTTAAAATACCTTTTATTTAAAAAAATACACCTTTATACAAAAAAATATATAAAATTTTCTTTTTCTTATCTGCAGTGTGACACTAAACAGTGAAAAACGTGATTTTTTTTTTGACTAAATATGGGATAAAATAAATGTAAAAATTTTTAAACCAAAGTTTGAATTTAAAATATAGATAAAAAAAACATTTGATTATATTTCAACAAACAATGACATTTCTAAACGTTCGAAATTTTTAAATGATATTTGTAGATTAAAGTAAATAAGATATATAGGTTTTTATTTGGTTTGGAATTAAGTAAAAACAAATTTCAAACATATATATATATATATATATATATATATATATATATATATATATATATATATATATATATATATATATATATATAATGCCCACCGAAAAGTCTACACCACTTGGAAGATTTAGTTTTCAAAAATTATTGTTTGAAATTTGTTTTTGCTTAATTACAAACCAAATAAAAACCTAAATTATTTGATATATCTTATTTATTTTAATCTACAAATATCATTTAAAAATTTTGAACGTCTAGAAATGTCATTGTTTGTTGAAATATAATCAAATGTTAAAAAGGTTTTTTTTTTAAATTTTTATCGATATTCTAAATTCAAACTTTGGTTTAAAAATTTTTACTTTTATTTTATCCCATATTTAGTCAAAAAAAAAAACAAATCATGTTTTTCACTGTTTAGTCTCACACTGCAGATAAGAAAAAGAAAATTTTATATATTTTTTTGTATAAAAGTATATTTTTTAAAAATAAAAGGTATTGTTAAGAAAATTAAAGGACATTCTTTGACTATTATCATATTTTCGTATACTAAAAATATTTATTTATAACGTAGTAAAATTATATACCTAAAATTCCCTTTTGCTAGAAAATATTCCATAAAACTTCTAAGATGTAGTTAATATTATGCTTATTATGAAACTTCAATAAATTCACAGGTAGGCTTAGAAAAAAATTGCAAAATTTAAGCTTTCTAGGATACAAGTAAACAAATAAATATATGTTTTTATTAATATATTTCTAACCTATTAAAGCTTAACAACCTGGAAAATATGGTAAAAATTATTTAAAATAATATTTGTTGACTAGATTGCATGCATTTTTCAATTGGACGTGTAAATTTGTGAAGTATTTAAATAAATGTAAGCATATAGTTTCTAATTTGCTGCATATTAAGAGCTACGTACATTTTTTTTTATATGAAATAATTACATAAAAATGTCATAGCAAATTGTCGAAATCCAATAGGGAAATTGCAACAGATCAGTTGTATGGAAGTTTTAAAGAATACTCTTCAATTATTCGTCAGCAATATACTTAATTTTGGCATTAGCCTTGTTAAGCTACCAATCAGTGCTGTAATGGTATACGAATGCTGAAGAATTTTTCCCATTGTTGCCTAACATCTGTAAACAGACTTGTGGCAAACTCTCTATTCTTCTTCTACAATTCGTCATTTCTATATCTATAATATTATTTATATAATAATTTCATACAAAAAATACAACTACGTGTTGATATGCAACATAGTAGAATATATATATATATATATATATATATATATATATATATATATATATATATATATATATATTTTTTTTTTTTTTTTTTGAGAATTTTTTCTATATGGTGCCAGAAACGAATAGAGATTAAAAGGAAATTTTTACAATGGTTAATCGGAGGATTATAAACAATCAAATAATTACATAGTCACAAAAAAAAATTCTGTCCTTTATTTCTGACTTGCCATCATCTTAAAAAACTTCAAAATTAAGAACATTAAGCATTAATGAAAGCTTTTGAACCAAAACCAATGCCTCTAATATCCTCCTGACACAAATATCCCATGATCCAAAAACCCCATAGCTCAATAGCAATATGACTCCATAATCCCATGACTCTATAACCCCATAATTATGACATTGAAATCATTATATTCAATCGCTCATAGTGCTGTGCACAGCACTGGGTTTTGCCTTAATTAAAAAAAAACACCAAAACTCAGACTATTGATTATTATTGAACGCTATTAACCCAAAACCAATACTGTTAAGCCTCTAATAACCCATGACTCAAAGATTTCATAACCCGTTAGCTCCATGACTTCATAACTCCAGGACTCCATATCTTCATGTTTCTATAACCCCATAACCATGCTACTGAAATTATTGGGGTTAAGAGGTCATGGGGTTCAACAGCCGTAGTTTGAAGAACTTAAGGCCCTGAAAATCCTTCTGCTATGGGAGACTGAAGTGTAATGACTTCAGTAATGTGGTTATAGGGTTTTAGAGTCATGGAATTATGGAGTTACTACGTTATGGGGTTCAATAGCCCTAGTTTAAGGGAATTGAGATCACTACCAGCTCTTCCGCTATGGGAGAATGAGTGTAATGGTGTTAGGATCGAGGTTATGGGCTCATAGAATCATGGGTTTATTGGGACATGGGTTTATAGGGTTATTGGGTAATGGAGCTCAACAGCCGTAGCTTAAAGAAATTGAGGCGAGGTTGTCCACTATGAGAGATTGAGTGTAATAATTTCAGTATCATGATTATGGAGTAATAGAGTCATGGGATATATCAGTTATGGGGTTATAGAGTTATTGAGTTTGGAGTTTTTGAGCCATGGAGTCTTTGAGTCATGAGGTTATTAAGGATTTAACGACATTAGTTTTGGGTTAAAAGCGTTCAATAATGCTTACTAGTCTTAATTTCGAGATTTTTTGAGGTTATGGTAAAACTCTGACGTCGTGAGATTTAATGGACCCCAGATTTTAGTTCAGCGACTCCGGAAACATATAGTAGAGATAGTCAAAACCTCAAGCCAGATTTTTTTTTTTGTGTGTTGCTGTGTTATTATTGGTTTAAGACTTGCATTAAACGATATTAAGTGATGGACATAATTTCATCAAACAGATCTACATCTATTGTTTCTACCTCATAGAATTCATTGTCAAATGATTAAAAATATTTTGTTGCTCCGTCATGTCAGGTTCTCAATTGATTGCTAACATATAGAATGTTGCGGTTTGTTGATTATTAAGGTCAGTAACAACTTTCTGAATATATTTAAAATGAATTTTAAAACGGGTGTAATTAATTAATGGTTAAATAGCCACTCTGAGCAAGATTTCTTTTAAGCCTTTTATCTACAATTTCAGAAACATTAGAAGAGAAAAATTTTTAAGAAAAAATAAATAAATTTTGCAGTCATTGCTATAATATTTTTTGAATAAAAAATATTATAGTAATAAAATTAAAAATAATTGCATTCAAATTAATAGAATGCTATGTAAGAGTTATACCAAACGGGGATATATATATATATATATATATATATATATATATATATATATATATATATATATATATATATATATAATTGCAATAGGCTGCTAGAGTAACTTATTAAATATGCCGACTAGATGAATTAGAGTGGTGCGAAACCAAAAACATATTGAGATTTTGTAACTTATTTTCTTCATTACTTTTCCAAAAAATTTGAAAGCATTACGGAAAGGATCAATAAATCGCGAAACTGCAAACCGAATGTGAATTTGATATTCTAAATAAATATTAAAACCTCTTTTGATTGCAACTTGGCATACTGTGATTCAATTATAAATAATTTTATTTTTATTATTTAAAAATCAACAAAAATTTCATAATTCGCCATACAATGGTTCAAAAAGATGTACAAGAAAGGTAGTGGATGGTATCTTTGGGCTATCTAATATGTATTTGTTGATAGCGAAGGTACGCTGATTTAAAAAAAATTAAAATGATCTACCGTATAATACTACTATTCAATGGAAACTGGAGTTGCAGTTCTGGAGATCACTTTCTTGGTATATATATATATATATATATATATATATATATATATATATATATATATATATATATATATTTAATATATATTTAAATTAAGAATGTTTATTTTATGTTTCGAATATATTATTTTTGATAATTAAGAATAGTACTCATTATGTCAATTCTTTCAAAATCTATAATCACATATTAGTATTATAGTGTAAAATCCGCCTTTTTAAAGACGATAGTTTTTTTAAGCGACTAAAAAATTTGAAAATAACCTAAATACTCTATAATTTTTACAGCTTTGGATCTACTAAGATTTCGTCAACCGTTGATTATACATGTGAACCTTATAACAGTACTATTCAACGAAAAGTGGATGATGTTTTATACAACCCACACGCTTGGGATAGGCCACCTTATACACATGATATGGTTCTTGTTCATTTAAACGAATCCATTCCCTTTTCAGAAAATGTTCAACCTGTTAAGTTGGCTGAAGCAGATGAAGAGTGGCCTGTTGGTAAAACTGGAACGATCCTTGGTAAGCTAAAATTTTATTTATACTTTTTTTCTGTCTAGAGGTAAATTGTTTATTGAGTTCTTTTAGCAACTTATAGAATCTCGAGAAGGAATGAAGTTTCTTTTGTAGTTTGATATAATATTAGGTCTCGTAGCTATCTACATAACAACATTTAAAATCTAAAAACTTAATGATTACATCAAGTTTAAAAAAATTGCTTAATTAAATTTGTATGTCTCCGTCTTTTATTTTCTAATATCTTCGGTTGAAAAGATATATCGAATTTTAGGCTTTTCTGACTCTTTGCAATAATGTTTAAAAACACATATTTTCGTGTTTAACTTTTTTGGAAAGTTTTGCAAAATAGGAAATTTTTAAGACAGCTTCCTCTAACAGCATGTGTAAATGGCATTTAACCATAATTTATAACGGTAAAAATCAAGCATGTAAGACTTGTGTAAGCCAGATAAATTTCACTAAATTTAATTGAGTCAAATCGGATTTATGAGTATTTTTCAAAATAAACGTAACAATTTCACTTGGCAATATTTTCCAGCAATTTTTATGGCAACTTTTCCTAGAGTATTTTTTCAAAGACGTACAATCGGTTAGCATTCATAATGGGACACGCACGGCGTGTTTTGATCAGCTATAATAAATCTACCAGGATTGGGATGTTGACTGTATTCAAATAAAAATATAATGTTGCCGCGAAACGATAGTTTCCATAATAGAAATCCTAAAAAACATAATATTTTTCTTTATTTTTAAGGAATTTTATTATTATTTAATAATAAAAATGTAATTAAATCTCGTTTGAGTCCCGTGACAACGAATAATAATCAAAGTGAATCATATCGCCCCATATTAAAGTTATCGCTGGCACTCTGTCCTGATACGGTTATTCTTTTAAGTCATTATTATTTTCAGTTCTATCACTTGAAGTACTCATGATCACTTCGATCTAATGACAAGTAAATGCATATTCAAAAGAACGTGATTATCAGTTTCACTTTTTTCACTTTAATCATTTGATAATTACTCTAAAGAATACAGCCAACATCATCGCTGTCACGAACTTGACATATAGATTTTTTGGTTTTATGTCACATTCGTAATCGCTGTCAAGGGCTACGTTCCCTAGTTCTTATTATATAGTCATTTCCATGTAATTTTGTTTACCTTTCCCTTTGAAAAAGGTTCTAAGAAATTTTTTTATAAAGGAAAGTGGATTTATTAAGGCAAATAGTTCGAATTTGCCGAGAATTGATTGTTTTATGATGGCCAATTTCTTCAAAACAAACAGTAACTTCTACTCTGCCGAATTTAGAAATATAAAGACCTCCATGTAAGCAATTTATCAAGAATTGTTATTTCCTCAACCGATAATGAGTACATAATAGGAATCATTGGTATTTATAAGCTGAATACTAAAATAGAACGAGTAGTGACGAGCTAGCTGAAGTCACATTTTCCTATTATTTTCCGAAAGTGGAATGTGAATAAATAACTTATCAGGTGTTTTAATTGTAGTACTTGTACACTGAGGCACTGCACAACACTTAAAATAACTTAGAACTCGTCTTATATCACAAAAATTACGAAAAAAAAAACAATAAATCCTTGTCAGTTTACCAATGTGACGTCACATCGGTCAAGTGACAAGTATTGGGATTTTGGCGGGAAATTTCAAACGGAATTTAAAATTTATGATTTTTAAAATACTAGTTGTATTAAAAAAAGTTTTAAATATTTTTGGCTACTTATACTCGGTTTTAAACACAAATATTTTTGTTACGGACTTCGGAAGTTTTGAGAGTTGAAGTCTTTAGTAACATATTTTTTTTACCTACATTGAGCCAACATTACTTTTGTACTATTTGCAGTCTCTGAGATTTATTGCTGAGGACAAAACATTCTTCAGTGGACAAATCAAATATAAATTTTGTATCTTTATATGGAGTGCGGTATTGAAAGTTTTAAAAATTAAACAATAAAATCGCAATTTTAGAATGAATAAAATAAAAAAATATAACGGAATAACGTAAAAAATATTATTCACAAGACAAGTTAAGGTACCATGAGGACACCAGGAGAAAGAAATGGATGATAAGAGAGGTTCTTAATTTAATGGATTAAAGAAGGCAACATGAACACATAAATCTCAATGAATATCGCAGATTAAATATACAAATTAGAGTAGTAATCAGAATAACGTAAAAAATATAATTCATAAGATAAATTAAGGTACCATAAGGCTACCAGGTGAAAGAAATGGGCGACAGGAGAGGTTTTTAATTTAATGGATTAAAGAAGGCAGCATCAATACATAAATCCCAATGAATATCGCAGATTAAACATACTAATAAGAGCAGAAATCAGATTAACATAAAAAAATATAATTCATAAGACAAGTTAAGGTACTATAAGACTACCAGGAGAAAAAAATGGACGACAGGAGAGGTTTTTAATTTAATGAATTAAAGAAGGCAACATAAACACGTAAATCCAAATGAATATCGCAGATTAAACATACAAATTAGAGCAGAAATCAGATTAATGCAAAAGATATAATTTTAAGACAAGTTAAGGTATCATAAGACTACCAGGAGAAAGAAATGGATCACAGGAGAGGTTTTTAATTTAATGAATTAAAGAAGGCAGCATCAAGACATAAATCCCAATGAATATCGCAGATTAAACATTCAAATTAGAGCATAAATCAGAATAACAGAATAACGTAAAAAATATAATTCATAAGATAAATTAAGGTACCATAAGGCTACCAGGCAAAATAAATGGACGACAGGAGAGGTTTTTAACTTAATGGATTAAAGAAGGCAGCATCAACACATAAATCCCGATGAATATCGCAGATTAAACATACAAATTAGAGCACAAATCAGATTAACATAAAAAAAATATAATTCATAAGACAAGTTAAGGTACCATAAGACTACCAGGAGAAAGAAATGGATGACAGGAGAGGTTTTTAGTTTAATGGATTAGAGAAGGCAGCATCAACACATAAATCCCAATGAATATCGCAGATTAAACATACAAATTAGAGCAGAAATTAGATTAACGTAAAAAAATATAATTCATAAGAAAAGTTAAGGTACCATAAGACTACCAGGAGAAAGAAATGGATGACAGGAGAGGTTTTTAATTTAATGGATTAAAGAAGGCAGCGTCAACACATAAATCCCAATGAATATCGCAGATTAAACATAAAAATTAGAGCAGAAATCAGAATAACGCAAAAAATATAATTCATAAGATAAGTTAAGGTACCATAAGGCTACCAGGTGAAAGAAATGGACGGCAGGAGAGGTTTTTAATTTAATGGATTAAAGAAGGCAGCATTAACATATAAATCCCAATGAATATCGCAGATTAAACATACAAATGAAGGTAGAAATCAGAAAACTACAATATCATGGTTGGAATAAAAATATCATGAAATAAAGAGGCTCCAATAAACCATGATATTTATAGAAAATATAAAAAGTTAGCGGAATCAGCTAGAGTCTACAAACATAAAGTTCCTAAGATACTGACAAATGAAAGAAAGCAAATAATTGTAAACAAAGACTAAGTGAAACGTGTATTTGAACAGTAAATAGAGGATATTTTCCTCGATAACGGAAGACACGACTTGGAGGTTAACAATGAGAATGAACCTCTTATAAGACCACCTATCACCAAAGAAGAAATCTATAAAACGATAAGCCATTCCAAAAAAAATAAAGCTATTTGACCAGGTGCATTTTTAGCAGAAATATTGAAACTTATTTGTAACAAAAATGCCGTGTTGTTAGAAATAGGTTTCAATAAAATATGTTATGAAGCTAAATACCTTCTTGACTATTTAAAATCAATTTTTATTCCACTGCACAACGAACATATTAAAAGTACAACAACCCACTTTAATCACAAAGACATTCGCTACATACAGAATATTTTCAAGCATCAGACGGTACACGTGACAACAAATAATACAACTACATGTGATATACAAATACGTAGAGGAGTACGACAGGGGTGGATATTGTCATCGCTATTATTAAATTTGAATTTATTGAGAAAAGTATGGGAATAGTTTACCATCCAAATATTGTTAACAACAAATAAGAGCTAAACATATACAACAACAAGAAAATTTTCATTACAGTTAGTAGGGAGAAGGTACCTTCTGAAAATGATCAAATGGTATTAGAGAATGCGGCCTTAGAGAAGGAATATCACTACAGATACCAGGGCACAATGAAGATTGGGATAAAGAGAAAGCAATTAAATACAGAATAGAAGTAGCCCGTAACTATTTCTTTAAATCTAGAGACATTCTTATTAGCAGAGATATGACTCTAAATGTACGAATGCTATATGCTCGGTGCTATAAATGGTCCCTAATTTTATTACTCTGGTAAAATTAGGTTTCTTAAAATAGATAATAAATATAGTATATATAGGGTGTCCGGGAAAATGTAAGAAATCTCCCGAATATGGAAAAATCACGGGAAAAGAATACCACAAGTACATATAAACTTTTAACGTATAGGGCTCCTCCTCGGAGATATAGGCTCCCAAAGAGCTGCAGTGGAATCTATTTTTTTACACATAATTATTGAACTATCAGGTATATTTGAATTATTTTTTTAAAATGATGTATACCAGGTAAGACCCTTCCAGTTATTATCCAAGAAAGTGTTGTGAATTACTCATAGCTACTGGACGGACTAGCTGTGCCCCATGACCCCATTTTTTTACGCTCTGTATGATAAGAATTTTTGACAACGTTTTTTTATATACCTTTAACTATTGACTCAAGATTAGTACTCCTCATTCATGTCGCTAATCTTAACCGTTTCCGAAAACATCAAATTTTCAACCTTCAACCTTATGATAAAAAACATTCGATCCAAAATTAGAGTTTATCTCTTTAGTTAAAAACGTCTAAGTCCATGAATTGTAGTTCAACCTAGGTTCGTAAAAAATGTGCGTTGTATTTTGTCGGCACCAAAAAAAAATTATTGTTGCAAACATTGCTAGGACGAAAGAAATAAATAGCCAGCATTTTAGAACATGTCAACTTTCACATCGCTGACACACTGATAAAGAATCAGTGGATGTCAATTTATTGATTTTTGGATTTCATGGTGAAATTAATTGTAAAGTAATTCGAAATATGGAATGCACGTTCATTGAATATGCAAATTTGCAAGCGAAGATCATGATATCTTAATCGTACTCTTTCAGATCAGAAAACATTTCGACGAGTTGACCAACGTCAAAGGGAGAATGGTAGGTGATTTTCGAAAAAAAGTTCAGATGATGGTTGGGGAAGAATAGCACGTACGCCACAATTAGAAGAAAATATTTTAAATGTTGTAGATGACACTCCTTCAACGAACACTCAAAAATTATAAGCGCAGTTTAATACGTCGAATACAATAGTAAATGAAGTTCTTCAAGAACAGCTGTTATATCCATAACATTTAAAAAAGAGCATGAACTGATTCCTGAAGATTTTCCCAGTAGAATGCAGTTTGCATACTGACTATTGAATCAATAATGAAATAATGTAAACTTCATTAGCACTGTTCTCTTCATGAATGATGCAGGGTTTACTAAAATGGTATCATAAATTTACACAACTCACATAATGGGCTGATGAAAATCCTCATGCAACTATTTTTGGCATCATCAACATCACTTTCAATTAACTAATGTCTAGGCAGGAATCATCAATTTTTTGATTGAACCATTTGTATTGCCGGCACGACTGAATGGAGAACTTTAGTTGGAGTTCGTCCAGATCGCTTTTCACGATTTAGTAGAGCACTTACTACTTAAATCCCGCCGAAACATGTACTACATGCAAGATGAGGCACCACTTCATATCAGCATTGCTGTACGGAAGCATTTGAATACTATTCAAACTGTTGAATAAGTAGGGAAGGACCTATTTCCTTGCCTCCTCGATCTTCTGACCTAAAGCTGTTGGATCTTTACCTAAGAAGACACCTCAAAACCTTGGTGTATTCCACTCCGGTTAGTAGTAGAGAGGAACTTCTACGGAGAACCACGTTTCATTATGATCAAATAAGGAATAATGCTAAGTTAATGTGACGATTACAGTAGACCTTATTTCGTCGTGCCCGCGAGTGTATTAGACTTCATGGAGCCCATGTTGAACCCTCTTTGAAGGGTCTTACCTGGTATACATCCTATTAAAAAAAATTAAAATATACCTAGTGGTTCAATAATTATGTGTAAAAAACTTAATTCCATTGCAGCTTTTGGGCGCCCATATCTCTGAAGAGGAGGCCTATATGGAAAAAGTTTATATGAACTTGTAGAATACCTTTGTCGTGTTTTTTTGTATCCGGGATATTTCCCACATTTACTCGGATACTCTGTATATAAATATCAAAAAGTATCATTAACTTTATTATTAAATATACTCCTGAAAAAACGCTCATTAGGTGAAATATATGGAGAATTTTGTTCTATTAAACTTCTGAAACATCAAAAAGCAAACAGTGTTTTATTTCCAAGATATTTTAAAACATTTTTTTAGAAGTTTTTGAAATCAAATTACCATATAATAGAAAATTTTAATGGTACTTGGCATATAATATTTAGGAAGTTCTTTTTTTAACTTAAGGTGTACTAAGCCAGTATTAAATTGTTCAAATAATATCTTATATAAACTTCATCCACTTATGATCTCATTGTAGGTTGGGGCCATGGAAATAATTATACAAATCAGATTCAATCCGATTTACAGAAAGCTCAAGTTTCACTTTTTAGCGAAGAATATTGTGCCAACAGTTCACTTTGGGGAGGTTGGTCGTTAACTGATGCAGCTGTAAGTACATAGTACTTTTTTGTCTCCATATTAAAGTAACGTTATAAGTTAGAAAATAAAGTTGGAATAGTTAATACAAGAATTGTATAGAAGAGCTAAATCAAGAAAATTGGTTAAAATTGGGATATTAAACACAATTTCTTATAATAGTGGTTTAATATATTGTATAAGTAGTGAAAAGGGAGGATACATGAGAATAAGCTTCAATAAGTTCTGTTTAAAACATTGATTTCAAAGTGGTCCATATTGTCAACGGGAAAAAATTGAAGGAGCATGTGATGTAGTTCACGAAAATTTATTCTATTTTGGCAGATTATGAGCAAAATTTAAATGTTTCATAAATGTTGTAATATACCTAACAAAAAAAGGAAAAGCATTAAATTTAAAGTAAATGTGCTGGAAGCAAATGTCATAAACCGTTTCTCAAATTCAATTAATGTAATGCATTAAATTTAATAATTTTTACAGTAATCTAAATTAATGTATTCCATTAAATTTAATGTAGTCATACATTAAATTTAAAGTTTGATCCTTACTTTTTAAGGTGACTATGTACGTTAAATATACAGCCAGTGTTCATTGAATTTACCATATGTTATCACATATTTAATGCACCAAAAGTAATATGGGGTCAAAAAATTCTGTTACCAGGAAAAAGTGAAAATTTTTCGCATCAGTCCCGTCAGTTGTAGACCGGTTTTCAAATCATTTGTTTGCGTCATTATCGGCAGACATGTATAACTCATCATAAGATAATTGAGTCCATTAAGCAACTTAGAAAAAGTTCAATACAAGTTGCGCCATCTCCCGGAATCTCATGCAATGTACCATGAATATTAATGTAAATTCCTTTAATGTTGAGGTAAATGTAAATTAATTTTAATGTACCGAAAGTAGAAATATCTTTTCAGTTATTTTATTGAAATTTAAGATATGCATGCACGGTCTTGTGTCAGAGACAAATAATGTTTATTCCTTGTCTGAATTTCAAGAGTATATTTATTTATCGTACAGCTACATGTGCAACCCAAATAACGGTCGATGGAGCAGCCTCAAAAGGTCTTCATTTGTGCAATAGCTAGGTCTACTGTCACAATCGTGGACAAAATGGTGGATAATCTATGTTTATTCGCTACAGTCGCAGGCATTGTTTCCGGATTTGTTCCATCCTAGCAGGAACTCGGAGCATACTCCATACTTTTTGCCGATTGGTATAATTTGTTCCATGTTCCAAATTAAACTTCATCAAAATGGACGTTAAGATCGACATTGGCCATTCCATTATGCTTCGGTTTTAGAAATATTAAGCTTTAGATTAAATTTCGTAGAGTGAATTTTGAGAAGAAAATTGAAATATTTTTAAAAATGAAAATAGATCTAATATACAAGTTAAAGTGGATCAAAATTGTCTGCTTTGGAACTCTGGCGATAAGTAAGTTAATGTTTTTAAAAATATTATTCCTTTTTAATTCCTTTGATAGTCCGATTGCCAGGCATGACTTGAAGTAAAGATCAATCTATATCCTAATCAACCTCTTACACCCTTGTATGTATCTAATTAGAAATGACCAACAACGGCCATAAAGACTAAACTAATGTTTTATTGGGGGAATTAATTTTGAATTGTTACGTCTTATCATATTTAAATAGTTTCATTTTAGCTCACAGATAATTGCTACTAAACATCGTTACATCCAAAAAAAAAAAAAATGTAGGCACTATGTATGATCTTGACTATTTAAAGATCGTTTTCTTACCATCATTGTCGGACAAACTCTTGCCTATGTACCTTATATGCAACATAGTTTTAAGCAATGGCGCTACGAAATCATCCACGTTGAAGGATGATCTGAGAAGATGTCATCCTAATAAAAACAGGTCAAAATTTGAAATACTTTCAAACAGTGAAAGAAAAACTTTGAAGGAGACCCATGTCGATAGCATGTTCATTTCAGATATACGATTATGGTTAGCGGGCGTCTTATAATATGTAGAGAGATATTATACAGCAAAACCAGAAAAACCGCATACTAGAGAAGAACTGATTGAGCCAGCTGTTGAATAGGTTGTTAAAACTGTCCTACATACATCTGCCTATGATATTCTCAGAAGAATTCCTTTGAACAACCATAAGTCCAAAGACGTATTGATGAAGTAAGTCATGATATTGAGAGCCTCTTGCATAATTATCTATAAACTACCCAGTTTTCCATAAAACTGGAATAGTTAACATACTGTTATTGGCATATGTTCGAAGAACGGCTCTTTGCGGCTTTGCGAGAACTTTGACAACAGGCACTAATCGCGAATAAATATTTAATGTTTTGGGAGATAATTTCATGAAAAAAGGGATTTCTTTATTAAATTTAATATCAGCTGTAATGGATGTTACAGACATTCTGTCAAAATTATGAAATTTCGACCCATGCTCAACATTTAAATGTTTTCCATATAGACTTTGAAACTAGATTTGAGGATGTTTCGACCCTGGAAAACCCACATGGTGATATTGATGAATCGGATGTCATATTACAAGAACAATTGAACAGAATAAGTGCTAACGAAGAGAAATTTAAGATTCAATTGGTCTAATATGAAGCTAAATATTGAAAATCAGGCTCATCCCTTCCATGTGCATTCAATATTGTTACGATTTTTCTCTGTATATCACTCACTAGGCCCAAATAAATTAAAACATTTTCCACTAATTGTTGATACAGATCAGCCCTGGTTGAATTGGATGCCTACTTGCCAGTATCCACCTTTTAGATCCAGTGTGTTTGGTTGTCAAAGTGTCATCAGTTCTAAGAAGTAAATAGCTATATTTATTAATAAAGCCATTAAGTCTCCTGTAGTTAACACAAAATCTAGTAGTTTCATCATTTTTTGCTACGAGTATAACCGGAGTCGACCAAGAATTAAACTCGCTCAAGCCGCATTTTGTCAACAAGTAACTTCAATTCCTGGCGTTTGGCTATGAGAAGTCTTGTAAATTGCTGGCGTAATGGTTGCCAGTACTTCATGCTAGATTATATTCGTCCTACCATTATTATTTTTCGCTTCAAAAACATCATTATGCTCCCTTTTAATCTTCTTAGCTCTTTAAAGTTCTTGTGACGAAAGATGCTTCTATTTTATCTGAAGCTGCTGAACTAGTTCGTTACATAACGATTTTGAGAGGTTGTTCACATTTTACCATCCATTTTAATGGCTCGTATAATATGACTTCGTCTCCTGTGTCAATTTTGTCATAGTTAGGAAGAATATTGATTACTCGTATTGGTATGGTGTCATCTGAATTGATTAATATTGTTGCCATAGGGTATTTACAGAGTTCATTGAAGTGTTGAAACAATCCGCGGGGCTTGCAGAACTTCTGTTCAATCTTCCGTAGATAATCCCATATGCTTTCCTTTATTCTGGTTATTTGTTCGATAAAGGCTCTAATTGGTTCGGTATTGAGGTTCTATGACAGAACAAATTTTTTTGTGCAACATTTTAAAATGTTAAGCTTGTTGTCGAGGGAAATCCATGTTAACGAATCAAGTCCATATGTAGAATAAACTCATCTTCTATGTCGTCTACTAACACCAAGTGGTTTAATTTTAATCTTCCAAATTGAAGCTCCTCTCGTACTTTTCCGATCACATTCGCTGCTTCTCCAGTTACAGTTTTCAACGTTACTTTTCTGGACAATGGTAGGATTTTAAATCTATCAACAAAGTTTGACTTTATCAGATATACTGCTGCACCAGTGTCAACAGTTGTGGTAATAGGCATAGAATTGACCTATGCTTCAATTAAGATTGTCGGATCCTTCCTAGGCTACGAATGGAAAAAAATTCTGGAGTCTATCTCGACATTAGTCAAGATCCGCTCCTTAATGCTGGCTTATTAGAGTTTTATTGATTCACTTCTGTGAGGTTCCTGGATGGTGAATGAGACCTTAATCGCATCCTATAGTCCCTTCTCATGTATCCAGTTCTTCCTCATCTGTAACATTCTAATTGATTTCTTCTATAACGTCAACTATCATTTATTGTATTTGGTTCTATCCCAGTCTTTTAATTATTTCATATAACATTTTCTCTATTATTCTCTTCTTTTTATCTCTGACATGTCAGAGGCTGCAAGCCAGAGACAAATTTTCTGGACCAAATTCCTCTCGGGCGATAACTAGTGAAATGCTTCAGAGAGTTTTGTCATGAAGCCTCGTAAATATTAGCTGAGGCTTAGTGAGTGAGTTGAGCAGCGGCAGCCTCTCACTCACGTAGAAATAAAAGTTTTAATCATTTCCTTTTGATAGAAAAATTGTCAGTGATAGTTGACCCAATACTTTGAAAAATAAAGGTCAGCTAGCTGTAAGGTGGTGAATTATACGTCAGCTAGTCACATGAATATGAAAAAAATATTTTCAGTGATTTCCTTTTAGTCAAAAATTTGTCAGATGATAGTTTACATACTTTTTTGAATAAATAAAATCGTACGTTGGCTGTATCTCAGTGGAAAGATTGTCAGTTGATGCAGTGAAAGGTGTAGCGTGAGAGCCAAGTGTGGGCGTCTGTTATCTATTTAAGTACATTGGGTTTTCCCTCGGAATTCTGCCAATTTTTTTAGTACTTGAGTATGTTATAACTGACAAATTTTCAACAAGGAGGAAATAACTTATCTAAAGTTATTCGACATCACACTGCATATAGGCTAACACAGTCTGAACTTACTAATAACTTATCTCACAAATCTTACTTTTTTGCATGTGATTAAATAAGATGTAAATAGTCTACCTACTTTCCTGGTATTTGATAGACCAGGACAGTAATATTATTTTTCAAAACCATGTATTTTTAATTTGTTTTTAGGTAATGAAATGTGGTGGTGAAGTACATAAGACTTATTTCTGTTTTGCCGATTATGGTGGACCTCTGCTGGTGAACGGAAAACAATATGGAGTAATATCTTATGCATTTACTGAGCAGGCTGGTCCATGCGGGGAATACTTGGGAATTTTTTCTCCGGTATCATATTTTAGACAATGGATTAAGGATACCACAGGAATTTAGATAGAATAGAAGTAATATGTGTAATCGCTATACTTAAAGAAGTTCGCAAACATATGATAATATATAATAAGTTTTTTATATTAATTTTTTTTTAATCTAAAGTTCATATTAAGTATTTTAATGGTTTTGTAGCAGAATAAATCAACCAAGAATAATTTTGGTCAAATATATCCAGCAGTATTTGTAAGCCTGCTTTCTTTTTTATTTATTTTACCCAAAATCACTTCTAATGCGAAAATCATGTTAAACTAAGCAGTAAGTTGTTACATCTATGAACAGAAGGTTAGCTGGAAACTGTAAACAATTAAAATCATGTCAAAAATGATTCAGAATGGGATAATTGTTTCAAAATAATATATGTATGTATGTAAGTATGGAGATGGGGACATGTATACTGAGATCTGGAGGATCTAATGTGCTCTCCTTCTCTTGTTAATTCTTTGCGGATGACTCGCCGACTAAAGTAGGTCCTCCAATCCCTAACTATATACACATACATATGTATAAAATTTCTTGAAAAACGAAGTAAAGTTGATATTGCATAGATAGATAGGAGCACAATGTAAACATAAAAACGAAATCGCTGTTTCAATATTAGTGATAGTGGTGTAAGCCTAACTTATACCATTGTGACTGTAGTAGTCCCGTTAGAATCTCATCTGAAGTCAAAAATAAAAATAGCAAACAGCTTCTTGGTTGTAAATTCAATAGGTAAGGATAGCAAAAGGCGATCTATATACTTAATCTGAACCTTTACTCGCGGAAAAGATTTGTTAGCCATGCTAGAAAAAAAAAATATATGCTTAGTCTCTTTTACATCTCTTTGATTGACCATGAATTTTTTTAAACTTAACAAAAATTAAATCTTTTCGAAATTTCAGATTTCTATAATTTTTCAGCTATATTTGTGGCATTAGGTATCTAACAGAACAAAATTTACTATAAATATTACTTCTAGGGGCCATTCAGAACATGTTTTATGTTTTAGTATCGATATTTTGAAAGAAATTAAGAACTTGCTTTCATTTAAAACCAAAAATGAATAAGTATATTTCTTTGTAAGCCACGTCAATAAAGCAAAAGTGTATTAAAAAGCTTACTGTTGTAAAGCCTATTATTGCGTCTGAGTTCAACTTCAAATGTCAAGTGGATTTGATAGATTCTCTGGCCCAACGGCGACAACAAATTCATACTTGTTTATCAAGCCATTTAATAAAATTTGTGTTAAGACCACTCAAATATAAACGAGGCATTCGTAAAGTCAGGAAAGTGTAGAATGGGTGAATCAGGACATAAAAAATATGCTGACCATCTGGATGGAAGACAATAATAATTCACATTGGAATGGGGGAATGAGGGTGCAACTCATAAAATACAGAACTTGTCACGCTGGTATCAAGCAAATTCCTTAGGAGGCTCTTTTTGGATGTAAAGTAAAAATGAGTCCATTGTTACCAAATGATTTCACGCAAATCGTTGAAATTGAAGGTGACTTGGGAAAAATTATACAGGATCTTGACCAAAGTAAAGCTAATCTTAAAACCTCTACGTCTGCTCTCTCCGAGGTGAACACGAGGCCAAGTCAAGTCTCTAACAATTTGGAACAGTGTGAAACAAGCACGCTACTATTAGTCAATGGGAAAAATAAAAAATGCAGTCTGTCCACAAGAATCTACTGGAGCTGACATTTGTAAAGAATGCGGATGTACCATTCACACAATTTGCGCTGTTGCTGATAAATCAACCGATGAATGATATGGGTCTTAAGTGCTATACTCACTGTTTAAAAAAACTTAGTGGCACTAAAAAATCATCAAACTGCTAAAAAAATCTACATAATGCAGAAGAAATGCTAAAAATGAGTGACAAGAAGTTTTCTGTAGTATCTATAAGCACCTATATAAGAGTTTTCGTACCAGAGATCTATAAAGGACGTGGTGATGCACGAAATATAATAGGGGCGGTTGTGATTAAAACTAGTGACGAGGTTTATTAAATTGGTGCAAAGAATGGAATCATAAAATAATTGTATTCTAGATCTCAGTTTGAGAACTATTCTGTAAAACCTAGTCCGGAAATTACACTACGCTCAATTTCGATTTACAATTAACTGGAACTGGATACGAATTTAACAAGTGCCTTTACTACAAAGACTGTAATTCATGAAAATCTTTGCGCTACAAAAGTAACATTTTGTGTAATTCTCAATGTAACTTCAGCTTACCCTCTAAAAATAAGTAAGTTCTTCAGTACATAAAATAACGAACAATCTTAAGTACACTTTTACTTTCTTTTTTGTGACCTGATTTTGTTTTGATTATAACTAATTAGAGTAATTTTAAAATTAACTCTATTTTTTTTTTAATTTTTATTTAATATGAAAACCAATAATGATGACAATGATAATGTAAGCTTTCATAAAAAAAATATATTTAAGTACATTCTCAGTTGTACCTGCGTGTAAGCTTTGTCGCAAAAATAAATAAGTTATTAATTTTTTATGTTTAATTTAAGTTTACTTTCTTAAACTTCTGAAGATTTTACGGTTTATAATATAGGCCTGATTATGTCAATAGAAGCTTAAATAACAAGATCGTTATGATTATCAGTTTACTTTCTGTGTTTTATTTTTTGTTCATTAATTCTAGTTTATAATATTAATTTTGGACATTTTAGGGCAGCATTTAGGAAATGCATACTATACTTAGGAAATATATACATTTCCTAGGAAATGAATGTATTGAAGCATCTTTGAGAAATTATTTTATACATTTCTTAGGAATTGTATATAATTCCAAGGTTTCATACATTTCCGGTAAAATATAAAATACGAGCTTCAGGTGAATGGATAGGTGAAGGTGAAGATTGAGTTGCCAGATTTATTTATATTCAAACAGGCTAATCTAAATAAAAATATGAAAAAATAAAAAAATACATTACTGTGTTCATGATAGAATTATTGAGGAATGAATGATTACCAGAAACATAAGATATTTTATTAATATTTAAAGCTTTTGCGAAGATATAAAATTTGGCAGCATTGATTAAAAGTGGATTCATCATAGTAAATGGCTATTAAATCTTAACTAGAGCGGGGCTACTTATAGAATGTGTAGAGGTAAAAGCCTAAAACCAATTTAAAAAATATAATGACATTAAATACGTTTTTATAAATGTATTTTTTGGCCATATTTGGAATTTTATTTTCATTCTTCAATAGTTCGATTAATATATCATTTATTTATGATTAAAACATGTCGGTTACCACAGTGTATTCAATAATCGATATTTTCATGAGCTTTCTTGATAACTTTTAAATTTATTAAAAAATTTCCGGAGATTCTATAGGGACACTAAGAAAATCGGATGGGACCTATACGGAAACTGGCGGAGAAACTCTGGAAATACTTGTTTGGACCCATCTGCCAGACTCTGACATCATCCCTGACGCCACAACCGAAGATGAAACCAATCTCCCAACCCTGATCAGAAGAGCATCAAAAAGAGGCTGGGAAACAGTTTTTAATTAGCTATACAATTGGTTGGGTAACAGATACAGCGCTCTGCTTATGCTTTTTTTTTTAAGTTTTGAAGTTTAATGTATCAAAAATAGGGGAATTTTTCAAAATTTGTTAATGAAAAGTCGCTGAAAAAAAGGCGTTTTTTGCTATTTTTATATTTGTTGACTTAAAAAAACACGCAACAACTCTCTTAGGGAGGTCGTTGGTGCAACTCTTTACTTGAAACTGCGGAATTCGTCGTTGGTTTGGTTGCCGATGCCGGATAATGCCCCATCTATCCTTAGAGTAGCACGTTTCGTGTGATGAGTTTTGATATATTCCCTTTTTAATTTACACCATCACATGGCGGTTCTATACAATATTATTGGTTTGTGTTGTTCTTGTGTTATTGAGTGATCAAGATGTCGCCAATGTGTCTTATTTACTATTTTTCAACCGTGAAATCTGTTTATAGGACACAGATGCCAGAAAATGGTTTGTACCGAATGCAATGGCCTGATGAGTCCCATACTAGGACAAATTATTTTTCGGATCCGAAGTTTTTCTACGATCTTGGAGTTCTCCACACTTTTTAACATGAAAGTAATATTTATCAACGGTCTTTTTGTCCGCATAGCCGAGAATTTCCGATTTTATTTTATTGCTTTTTCGATATATAATCTTAGCAGTTGCGTTTACTTGAACTACGAAAGGTAAGTGTAATTAAAGAAGCTGTAGTATTTTCGATAAAAGCGTTTGAACATTATCACTTTTCAGCAACATAACACAAACTAATGCATCTTTTTAAATTTGTGAGGCGTCTAATCAAAAACTTTTTCAAATCTGAAAAGTGTATTGTTTTTGTTACTTTAAAAGATTGCATATACTGATAACAATTAATTTTTAGCACTTGTACATTAAGATAAGATTTCCCATTACCATACAATTTATAATAGACTTGATAAGATCAAATTTTTGATAAGGTCATTTGCAACAATAAATTATTAATAAAAATGAACAAACCAACTTTCGGTCAGGTTATAGTACATATCTGATAAAAAAATGTAACGAGTATTTCTCAAGCTTACACATGTCTTTCGTCAATTGCTAATAAATATTATTATGTGGGCAATACTAAAATTTAGGGCAATATTTCATATAGATCGCAAATACTGGAATTTAATAGAACACTTAGGCAAAAATGAATTTTTTTTTTCGGAAAGGCAAGGCGGTACGATCTCTTTCAAATTGCTTATATCAACTTTCGAAAGCATTTTCAGAACTACTGAAGACTATTACGGAATCAGACTATCACTATAGATTAGTGAGATTGATAATCAAACTTGGCAAAACAAAGATCATTACAAATTCAAAGGCATAAATCGATATAACGCTCCTTATTTTAGTTTGTTTTATTATAAAGCCTAGTTCTAATCAACTCCTGACTTATGTAATATCATACAAATGGTACATTAATAAATAAATTGAATTGGATTGAATGATCATCAACCGTTAGAAAAAGTCGACAATCATATATATTACAGCAAAATAGTTTCACTTCTTAAAACTTCTTGGAAATCATTTCGTAAATTATAAGACAGGCTTGTATTAAAAATACCTAAAATTATTGACGCATTAGAAAGAACATCCTAATAAAAATGGAGGTGGACCAGACACGTGGCCCATAGAATTGACAATAGATGTATATGTATGTGGACGTGTAAAATTGGAGATCAGTACGCTGAGATCGTCAGGAATACCTTGACTACTAGAAAAGGTTTTCCATACCTATTTCCCTTGGAAACCCTAGGATGTTGAACGGCTTTAAAGTGGGTAATTCCTCTTCTTCTATTTGAGTGCTCCCAAGAACCGCATTCTAGGGTTTTCTAAAATGCTGCACTATGAAAAATTGTGAATAGGGGTTTCGTCCTCTTCCTTGCAGAATGTGCACTATCCTTTTTCTACCAATCCTAGTTTCTTAGGGTGTTCTTTCAGGTGGCAATGCCCCGTCGGGATTCCTGTCAGAACTATAAGTCGGTTTTTGCTTAGGCTTATGAATTCCTTGAATCTCTTCTAGTCGTAGTTCCCATCCAGTAATTGGATCTCGTACTTTCTTCCTCTCATTTTTATTCTTTCAGCATTACACTGCTACTGATTCCACAGAAAGGCTTGGACCCAGAAATGGTGTTTCAGCCCCTTTTCTCGCAAGCTTGTCTACTATTTCATTCCCCTCGACTCCGGTGTGTCTTGGTACCCACAAGAGGGTGATATTATTTTCTTGAGTTAATTCGTTTAGTTCCTTTAGGCATTCCCAGGCCATCTTGGAGCCGATTACTGGAGAACTCAGCGCACTGATGGCTGCTTGACTATCCGACGTGACAATAGTCTCTTATCTGCGATAGTTTTTCTCTTTACTGAATTGAATACATTTCCTGATGGCGTATATTTGCGCCTAGAAGATGCTTGACTTACCCAAGCTTTCATGATATCTAGTTCTGAGTCCGTCCACTCCTATTCCACTTCCCTACGTTGTTTTGGGTCATATGTATATCATTTAATAGAGTTCTTGTTAAGTTTTTAATGGTGTTTCTGTCTCATTCACATTTTCGACTCAACTTTCTGATGACGTTTTTCACAAAGTTAAACTTCTTTTTCATTCCATCTTGAGGCATGTCCGAGATGGTCGATTTCTGATTGAGAGATTGGACCTTCGTTTCATGATTTCATCTCTCATTATCTTATACCGAGAATAGATAGAAGAGAATAATTTTATTACGGAGACAGAGACTTGGATGTAAAATTATGGAGAGGCCAAAAACGAGAGGGAGAGATGACATTAAGAAAAGGACAGGAACTAAATAAATGAGAAAAGTAAATTAGAGTGTCATTTAATGGGAAGAGCCTATATCTAACATTAAATTGAAATCAGCAGATCATAATAGTGATAGTTGTTAATATATTGGACTTCTAAAGTTAATTTGTACTATTCTTTAGAAATATTATTCATATTGGTTTTAGTATTATAAACTATATCTCTATTTAATTAGGATTAGAAGAAACATCCACTTAGTTGATAAAATATTTTAAGTACATTATTGGAGGGGTATATTTAGTTATTTTTCATTTTAGGAATATTCTATTTTGAAATTTTACTTATCGTCCACATCCAAACGTATCCAAAATAATATTTTGAAATCTTTTATTCAATGAACTAATACGAACGTAATTTAAAAACTTTGCTGTGCAAAACTAAGATTAAAATGATCAATCAGAAACCAAAATTTGCATTAAAGAGAACAAAAGAAAATATATTATTATAAAAATATTATTATAGGGTTTGTTTTTCTCTAGTTTGTAATTTGAAACCGTCATTTCAAAAAGGACACGAATCTATTTATTAAAACTTTTCAGGATCAAAAAAATATGTTTTATGTAAAAAATGTTTATGATGGTAAAAAAAACTGAACATAGAAGGTAATAAATAAAAATTAATATTTTTTGCAACATTTATTTAAAAAAAAACTTTAATCAAATTAAATATAGGTAATTTTGGTAAAAATTTTTGGACTTATACCTTTTTCGAAATTACCTCTTCAATAACACCCAAATCCAAAGATTTTCAAAAGAACTGTTATTTGTTATCATTATTTTCTTTATACTCATTGTTTATTGAAATTGTTGGCCATGCAAAATTCTCTGTATAGAAATCTGGGTACACAGCTGAAACAAATTTTCCTAATTGTTTTAAATCTGCCATTTTCTTCTCGTTGACTGGTACTTTACCAGCATATTCAAACATGTTAGTAGTTGATGGGAGTAGCCTGATACTCATCCTCTGTAGCAGATGAAATACTAAACAATCTATTGATTCAGGTGTTGTCACAAGACCTGATGTGGATTTAAAAAATGTAAAATGTGACACCTTGGAAATAGCAAGACTTATTTTCTGTCCTTGGGAACTCCTCTGCCTTAGGAATCCACAGGCAGCACCAGTTTGTTAAAATGATTTGTTTATAATTTTTTAATGTCTATAATTTCTTCAGTTTTGAGCCTCCTTATTTTACAATTTTGATTAGTTTCAACTATAAGATCTTCATATTCTGCTGGTGCGTAAGTCCTGTCATTTTTTCATTTGACAAAAACGAATGACCTCTTCTGGGTACGTAATATTATATCTTTTTTACATTGTTATTCTCCTGAGCTACCAGTGATAAAAGAATACGAATCATGGCATGATTCCGATTTTGGCACGCACGAAAATAGGTGCTGCTCTTCGGCATCATTACCAACGTTATTTTTAATATAATCCAACACAAAGGTTCCCATCGCGTTAGATCCTTTGTTGGCAACTTCTTCACAGTAATAATACACGCATGATTTACCTGCTTTGAGATCATAAATGTAAAATTCATATAGCTATAGTTGACGGAGATAGGAAACTTCTTGCACTGGAATGTGTGGAAGTAGTAAATTGTGCATATAATCAAATGCAATCCCATTTACCTTTGGATTATTCTCATCTAAATAATAGCCCGATGTATCTTTATTATGGTAGTACACACATTGATAGGAAATGACGCAATATGTTTCCGTGTTTTAGCTAATCTATTACCAGATACTGCATTGCTCCGTGATCATTCTGATTTACCTATGCGATCTGTGGGCTGCTCATTCGTTTTTATGAGCATTCCCAGTAAACCAAACACTATTTTTCTAGATTTGTAAGCATTTTTAGCAAGCTCGCAATTCTCCATTTTCGTAACAGTTTATCATGGGTTCAACTATTATTAGTTCAAGCACGATCGAAACAATGAAAAAATAGAAAGTTAAAGTGAGGTTATGTTACATCTGACAGCTGCGTTCCTTTTCACTTGAAAGGTGCTTGAATCTAGTACTCATGCCGTTTTCTTACAGACCTAATTTTTGATTACTTTATAGCTTGTGGTATATGAAGATGTGTTCTTTTCACAGGGCATATCTAAAACGTTTTTAGGAAGAAAATGGCGCCAAAAAGTGATTTTGAGAAGAAATCAGACTCATCTGTTTTCTAAATGACGGGTTCAATTGACTTGACACCAACTGATATTTTCTGTTATGAAAGAAAAATATATTTAATGTTACACTTTTTATATAACTATTTTTTAATAGCAATTGCTATTTCATGTCTTTAGGCAGTTCGATCATACAACCAGTTCAAATTTATTTAAATAAATTAATTTACAAAGTAGATAATAAACATTTAGAAACATTCAAGACCAGCTAGAAATCGAATCTGGTAACTTAGTTATACAGCGTCAATAATAGGATCACCATTCACCAATCAGACAATCAATAAATATATTTCACAATATTTTTCATACCTACTAAAATATTTCTCAATTTATCAAACACAAACTGTAGAATAACTTGCTTTTCCTACTGTTCTATTTTTAGATTCCTGTCGCTTACCAAAAAATGGAGAAATATGGAAATTTTTTTTAAATAACATACCGCCTAAAATAAATATGGTTCTTGCTTCCAACGAACCTTATAATGCTCAGATCAGACATTAATTAACTGTCTGGTAAAACTGTTTTCCTATCCCTCTTTGAACCATATTATTTCAGTTTGTTGGAAAGGGGTTCCAATTCGGCTTTAGTCTTTTTAATATTTGCTGGCGCCATCCTCCTTCAGATACCATTCACAATGTCATAATAAAGAAGACAGAAATTTTTTTACTAAGTTTATTTTTGGAGGTCATTCTTTATTAGTATTTAAAGTTATTCTGGGTAAAAGCAGACGTCTTGTAAGAATTTTCAATGGCTGAATCTGAGTAGAAAGTGACTGGGCTGAGTCGTTTGTTTGGTGTTATGTCCCAGAAGTTATTTGAAAACTATGTGATACCTAGCTGTGTCTTCCTTGAGAAAACTTGGTCACCACTGTGTTTGTGATTTATTATTACAATATCTTGATTCTATTATTAGTTTCAGTGAAAAATTATCACTTATTTCTCTGATCATCCAGACTAGGCGGGATTACTTGCAATTTCTGTATATTGGGATAAAAGTGCAGCATAAAGAGTGCATATTTGTAATTTTACACATTTATGTGCTTACTTATCTATACATATTTAAATAATGTTAATAACAAAAATAAAGTCTTTTATCTGCATCTAAAATAGAAATTAAACAAGTATAATATGGACGGCGTGATCTAGCATGGCTACTCATCTACTCTCTATTTACTTAAGTTAAATCTAAAATATATGTAAATGAAAATTAAATACAATCTATGATTTAAAATGAATTGAAAGTATATTATAAAAACATTCACGTTCACAATTTGGGTATATAACTGCTATTGATCCAACAGATCACTGCACTTGACCATGTATACCAATAATATATAACTTAAAAGCTTTTTTGAAGCTGGACACATTCCTATGGGCCACGACATACTCAGGAAGGGAATTATGAATTTTGACCACATTATATCTAAAAGATCTTTGAAAAAGGGCAGTTTTTTGCTACGGAACAGTCAACCTGGAACTAAGGTCTATTGGTCTCTCATCAATGTCGTTAATTAAACAGATAGCTAAAAGGTACTTTTGTTAATACAATCCTGTAAACAAGAATTCAAGGTGGGAGGACTAAAGTTCCTCATACTGTAGCAAAACCTAAGACAGGTATTCTGTAGCCCCTGAAGACCATTCTTTTCACATAATGTAAATACTAGCCAATACATAACATTACAATATGACACGAAATGCAATATTAAAGAATCACAGTCTCAATTTTATATCAGTTGTCAAGATATTCTTATGCTTGTAGAAAACTTTTTCAGGTTCAAGACAGCCCAAGAATTTCGTATCCCTCAGAGTTGACAATCCATTAAAGTGTAAATAAATTGATTCAACATATCGAATGAACAAAAGTCAAATGCTCCGATCTATTAATCATTCTTTTGCAAACAGACAAAAAACGATTCTGCATATTTATTATAAAATATTAAAACCTAAAGTATAAAACAACCTAAATAATTGTTACCTTTACTGTGATACATAAAGGTCTGATCTTTATTATAAAATATTACCCAACATAAATAGCTTTCAAATAAAGAATAAACTCTAAAGTTACATTTTTATTTCAGACACAGTTAATTATAGAGAGTAACAGATCAATATCTTTTTATATAAATATTAACTAAAAAAACACAAAAAAATTTAATCTTCTTCGACACAAAATAAGAAATCTTAAAAATATTAAATGCCAGTCTGTGCTTTGTACAAATAAATGAATTTGTGATACAAAAAAAAAAAATTTCATTAGTGATACTAAAAATACCATAATCAACACAAAATAAGAGCGATTTCCGAATATTCAGAAACAGAAAAAAAAACAAATCCAATAATAACAAAATCCAGGTCGATCTTAACAAAAAAGCGTGGTTCAGAGATTATATTAAGAGTTTCTACATATCTTTTTATTTTGATTGTTATAATAAAAACTTTTCCCGCAGGTGACCATACATTATTTTTACCATATTTTTTCTTAAAAGTTGCAAGAAGTTCAGTTACAGAATGAGTTAGGTCTCCATAAACTACACAACTATTGCCTTTAAGCAGCTTTTTAACCATAAATACTTTACTTCTTTTACGGTCGCTTTGTTAAGACGAAACACACAATCAATGTCCCCCCCTGTACAGGCAAACTGAGTAGAAATGAATACGATAGTAACAATTAAGATACGTATATAGTTACGGCTACATTTTTGGTCCAGGATATCAAAACATTCCTGTAAATTATATATGGCGTTCGTATTATTACTAACAGTACACTTAATATCATCCCAGGAACTGAGAGCCTTGTCCATCTTTGCATCCACCTTGGTACTGCGAGTATTGGTCGTAGCTTCGAATTGGTTGACAGCGTTTGTACTGATTTGTTTTGTAGGTTTCTCCATACTATCGTCATTCAATTTAGTGTTGCTTCCTAGGTCACCAGCCACTATATATGACCATTATACGAAATCGGTAAGACAAGCCTCAATTTAGGCAAAGCTTGCCCTTGATTAGTTGGGACTTTAGTTATATACAGTAGTAAAAACAATTCTTAGCCAACTGCTTACATATAACTTAGTAATAGTTTCTATTACTTAAATTAATTAAAATTGCTATGTGTTGCTCTATATTTGTTTCAGCTTACAGCAAACTAAAACAAGCCAAAAAGAGAACTGGATATCTGCAAGTTTGAAATCTGAAATTATTATGTTCGGGCGTATTAGCCACAATTAGAAATAAAGCAAAAAATAGAAGAAAAATATAGAGTCAAACAGAAGAAGAAAACAATCTTAAAACAAATATTCTTTGAATCTCAGCTTGAATCAACAGAAACAAGTTGCCGACTCAGGAGCAGGGGCGGATCTAGCCTCTCTCTTTGGGGGGGGGGTGATATCACAAAAGTACAGTATGGTACAAGTTGTCAACGGGGGTGGGGGTGCAAAAAGCAGAACGGGTTCTATTTTCCTGAACTCAAAGCTCTTGGGAGGGGGGGGGGCGATCGCAAGTATACACATTCCTATACTCTATTCAAGAACTAGAGAGAGTAATAAAACGGCTACCGAAACCTCCAATGTACCTGCTCCAGTGCCGCTGGTAACTGAAAACTGCCGGAAATCTAATTATATTTCATTATATTTAAATATATTTTATAAATTTACTGCAACATAAAAATTCTGATAGTTTAATTTAATTTCTGTCAGTGAGCAAAGTACACCATACAGTTTGCTCTTAGTGATTTATCTTGTTTGCTCTTATTTTTATATATTATTTGAGATTAGTGAGATACCCAAAAGATATAGCTTTCATCTTTATACTTATTCCAAAATCGTTAAACTAGGGCAT
Organism: Diaprepes abbreviatus; assembly: GCA_034092305.1. NCBI lineage: Eukaryota > Metazoa > Arthropoda > Insecta > Coleoptera > Curculionidae > Diaprepes > Diaprepes abbreviatus. Next base: position 10,579,511 of record JASJET010000002.1, on the reverse strand, counting down.
TTTTTCCTCAACGAAAAACTTATTACGATGAATGATTGTGATGCCTGAAGATATCAATATCTAGATAATGATGTTAAAAGCTCTGTTGAGATGTGTTCCAACATGACAGGAGTTGGAAAATCTACTATGTACCGAATACTGAAGGAGAAAACGACTGGAATTGTTAGTACTCCCAAGCCACATTCGATCACAGGTAGATGAAAAACCTCGTTGAAAGAAGAGATGAAAACTGCAATTAAAGGTGTTGTATATACATTTTATTATGAGAAGCAGACCCTAACCGTCTACAAAATTCTAACTAAAATCAATGACGATCGAGATTTACCTGAAATTAAAAGAACTGATCTCTGGAAATTGATCAGAGAACTTAATTTTTGTTGGGAAAAATCAGAAAATCTGTTCCCATAGATCGCCCGGAAATTGTCCGTTGGAGAAATCAATATCTCTCTCAAGTAAAAGGTAGAGTTGCTAGAAATAACACAATTAACAAAATTAGTAATTTAACTAAACTTTTGAAAGATTTTTTTGAATAAAGTTACTACGGAAAATTGAGAAAAATCCATATAATAAAAGAATAAAACAAAATATGGAAACTCGATCTCATGATCGGTGACATATAAGAACCAATTATAATTAATTTGAGCGAAGATAGTTTCACTGACTTTGATTAGGAATTAGATATGTAATGTTTACTAGTGTGAACACAATTTATTATTTAAATTTTTGTTTTTGTTTTATTTTATTGTTTAATGTTGTTTATATATTTTTTTATTTTTTTATATATTTTTATTTTAGTGTGTCCCACTCTTTAATTTTATATATATTTAATTCTAATTAGTTTTTTATTATTTTATTATTGTAATTGTGTCTTTTTCTTTAGCGTGTAGAATTAACATGTTTATCTTATTTTTTTTTGGGCTATTGTATTTCCATATAATAAAGTAAATTAAATTAAGATATCAGTACAATAGAAATAAAAATAAATAGGTCTAATTTTAATTACAACATAAAAAAAGTAATTACATTTGAATCCCTTTTTAGTGTTTAATTGTAACTCGACAGATGGTTTAATAATAAATAAACTGAAACGTCAAATACCCTAAAAATGTTTTAAATTGATAATGAAATGACCGATAACCCCAAAAATATTTTAATATTCTATGGACGAATTTATTTTTTTTATATGTGTTTACCTTTTTGTATTTTTGACAATGGATATTTTGTAAGTATTTAAATTATAACTTCGAATTTTTTGAGAGAATAAGGCTACGTTTTAGTCCATTATTATAGACCGGTATTTTTGATTATAAAATTTCTAACCCATACCTATGAAAAATATATATGTCTAACAGATTTTGCTAAAGACACTGGACTAAAGAACACAGGTAGTTTGCGAAGAGAAAAAGGGTAAAAAATGATTTATTACTCTCTCTAGTTCTTAAATAAACTGTAGTATAAGAGGAAAAATCCATTTTCCTAAATTCAAAGCTCTTGGGGGGGGGGGGGAGAGACCGCCCCCACCGCCCCCCCCCCTTGGATCCGCGCCTGCTCAGAAGTGAATTTTATGTATTCTATGAAAAAGAAATTATTAGGTGTTATTTTTATAGCACTATCACTAATTTTCCGATCTTTTTAAGTGATATCTCTTTGGTTTTGTTTATTGTTTGTCTTTGCTGGGATTTAAAACTTAGTTACATCTAAAGTATTTTGTGTTTAATAATTTCGACCTTTAAACGACTGTTTCATTGTTGATTAATGATAATTTCAGTATTTTTGTATACCAAACTTTAAATTTTCTTAGCTTAGCTTTCCTGGTTTGATCTTTGCCGTTAATTGTTGGTTATATTAATGTTCAGTAATATGGTTATTTTATATATTGTTTTCTTGAGTATGCTATTTCTTTCATCTATTTCACTTGGACGTTCACTTCTCCCACATTCCATTTTTTACTAGTACGGCAATGCATTTTAACTCACAAGACTCTTAAATATCTGTTTTGAAGAAAACCAAAATATCTGATAATAAACACGCATTTAAAACAAAATTTATTAATTTTACTGTTCAAAAAGGGCTTAGTGTGTATTCTTGAACCGAATGAATTTCTTTTAATAGCGCTATTCTGTACTGATTGCAAAAAATTCACACTATTTTACTGGTGCTCAAGGATTTTGCAGTAGTTGTGAATTACTTCAATATTACGTTTGTAAAAATAGCAGGAATTGTTTATAGCATGCTCATGACACTTGGAAAAAAAAACTTACAAAACTACTTGAAATTTATTTTATATTAGATTGCAATTCTATTTATAAATTAGTCTCTTCAAATATAAGTATTTCGATGGTGTTTATATATAAAAGATTTTGTATTTAATTTTAAGGTTTTATTTTGCACCTAACTTCAAAATGAAGTCAATAACCATTATATTAACAGTAATCGTTTTGATTCATAATTCTAAGGTTTCTGCAATAACAGGTGGCGAACCAGCAAAAGAGGGAGAGTATCCCTTTATAGTTTCAATAAAAAGTCTCAGTTATACCAGTAATTGTCATTTTTGTGCTGGAACGATTGTTGGAGATAGATGGATTTTAACAAGTAACGTATGTTACTCTCGCTCATGGGGAGGCGCCATCAGGTAAGTTAATAATTAGCGTTAATTTTGAAAGTGCTATTATTAATTTAGCTTAACTTCACAAATAAAAAATAAAAGTGTATTTTCTGGTTAATGGTTGATTGTCATGCAACAAGATGAATCTTACTAGATGAGTCGAAGGCTAATTTGAACCGTCGTTAATACTAGGAAAGAAAGAAATGTATTTTCGACGTTGGTAGTTTGATAAGATATGGGAATATCTATTTTATATGTTTATACATAAAAATTATTGATGTGTTGCTAAAATAATTTAATTTAATTATATAAACTAATAACTATGTTGGACTATTGCGAGCTTATATAGCTTTGTTTTTTTCTCAATTTGACTTTAAAGCCATTCACTAAATATTACATTGACTACGTCGAAAACAAAGAGGGTAAAAGTATTTTCATTATTTTATATGTTAAACTGACCTTTTTTGAGTTTTTCTCAAAAACTATGCATTTTTCGTAGGTACATGTGTCAATTATGAAAATTTATAAGGCCATCCCGTGTGAAAGTAGCTTCGTCTGTATATAAAACTGTTCAAGTAAAATGTTGATTTTGTTTGAGTAATTAGTTTTTGCTGGAAAAGTGTCTGGTTGAGTGTACCTTTTGAACATGAAAAGTATAAATCAGTTGTTCTTGGGAAATTTTATAGAAACATATTTTGTTGTTCCTAATTAAACTGCGAGTTTTCTTACCTTGTCAGGAGTATTATCAGCAATCTAATTAAGAATGTGTTCTTATAAATCAGAATTTTTTGTCCTTTTTGAACACAAATAAATTGATATTTTTTCGACAGTTTTAACATATCAGGATCTAAAAAATCTAGCTTTAGCTCTGATAGTTTTCAGAATTTTGGGCTTACGAGTTTAGTAACAATTCCATCGCCGACTTCCTTTAAAGTTAAAGGTTATTTAAGGCCTGGATTCGTGAGTCTTTGTCGGTTACATCAATAAAATATCTAAGTCAGATCGAGATCTAGAACTCAAAAGGGAAGTTTCTGGTTACCGCTTTTGAGTCCAATATCACCGATATGAGTTATTTTAGGACAAAGTTATATGAAATACGGCCACGCTATCTGTATACTGTCGAGAGTTTGACATTTTAAAATGAACCTGTATATAATATATCGCATTCTTTTTGGTCGATTGTTTTTTTATTAGGATCGCTTTAGCGTCAGTGAAAATAAGAACACACATCAGTGCAAATAAGAACATTCCTCCCGGTGTGTAAACACTATTGAAATCTATTTCAATAGTGTTTATTGACTGCCTAACACTTTCTATGCCCATGTTAAAACTTTTGTGTGTTTTAACCCAACGCCTGAGAATTACTACGATAAACTGATATTTATTTGCTAAAAATGGATATAATTTAAATTAAAAAGTGAATTTTTCTGCCAAGAAATAATTGAGAAAAGTACTTTCTTTTTATTATCACTAAATAAATCAAGTTTAAATTGATATATTTTTAAAGGTATAAAATTCTTTTCTTAAGGTATTTAATTATCTTTGTTGTGTCTGTAGTAGTATTGTAGTAGTTTAAAAGTTGTTGAATATTTTACATAAATATTTACTATATTTATTAAAGTATTTTAATACGCCCACAACATATTATTTAAATATTTCTCATAATTTGGAATAATATTCATTAACTAAATATTTTTAAAAAGATTTAATTTCATATTGGTATTTTTCCACAATACCCGTTAGTCATTATATATCAAGTTGAAATTTTGTGAACATTAATTAACGGCTGTTCCTTATAATTTTGGTATCTAAAAAAGGTCATATAAGTATAAATGTTTAAAAATTTATAATGTTTGCACTAAGTCTGAATTTGGATAATAAAACGAATGATATTTACAGCTTTGGTTCTACTAAAATTTCATTACCCGTTAATTATACATGTGATGCTTATAATAGTACTATACAACGACGGGTGGATGATGTTTTATACAATCCAGAGGCTTGGAATAGGCCACCTTATACACATGATATGGTTCTTCTTCATTTAAATGAATCCATTCCCTTCTCAGAAAATGTTCAACCTGTTAAGTTGGCTGAACTAGATGAGGAGTGGCCTGATGGCAAAATTGGAACCATTCTTGGTAAGTTTGTCGATTTTTATGCGGTTTGTAGATCACCTATATATATATATATATATATATATATATATATATATATATATATATATATATATATATATATATATATATATATGTGTATATGTAATTTTACAAACTGCATAGAACCGAAAAAATAATAAAATATCGTTTCTCTTTTAAAAATTATTTAGACAATATAGGCAGAAAATATGTAAGGACATAAAAATTGACTTTTTCTTGATATAAAAAAACTATCTTAAATTTATGTAGACACTGAATTTTTCAAAGATCTCTCAGATTATTTTCGAGGTTTTAGGTTCAGGTTACTTTGCACATTTTATTTAAAAAAAAATGTCGCACGTAATATCTATGAAATGCTTTTTCTAACGTAAAAGGGATCAAGTCGATACTAAACTGTTTCTATATACATTTTATACACTTGTGACTTATTTGTAGGTTGGGGCAATGGAAGTAGTTTTTCAGATCAGGTTCGAGCGGATTTACAGACAGCTCAAGTTCCACTTTATACCGAAGAATATTGTACCGGTCCAATTTGGGGGAGCTGGGCATTGACTGATCCAACTGTAAGTATTAACAATAATATTAATTAAAATTGCAACACACGGACATCTTCGTGGCGCATTAGTAAGAGCGTCAACCTACGAGCCGAATCGAGGTGAAATGGTTTTGGTTATGTTCTGGCCGCCGTGCCGGCAAAAACATTTTCCTGAAATATATCATCTGCCGCCTAACATGGTGCCGACCTTAAATGTCCCTAGTCGTTGGTATAACACTGCACAACTACGTAGAAGGCAACAGGAAATCACTATGAACACAATTTCCTAGTATGGCGGATTAGAGTTGGGACACACCATGTCCCTCTCATAGAGATAGAATTGAAGCACAAAAACCCTTATCTAAAGCCAACTCTGAAAAAGATACAAGATGTCTTAGTTGTTATATATCTTGTTCAGATAATAAACCAGTAGGTATCTGAAATATATTCGGAGGCCTAATCAGTCATCATTTTTATGTTTAGATCTTGTTACTGAATTTTTTTTTTTGAAAGCTGATATTATTTCAACCCTTCTTAGCTTGAATATTGCTTCATTCCAGACATATTTTGTTTAAAGAAGCGCTATATTAAATGTGTGTTTTTTCTACAAAATCTAAATAGAGCTGTTAAAATTTAGTCACATGCAATGAAAATTAATTTGTTTTTGACCCTGTATAAGGTAACTTTTTAAAATAACTATTTTTGAAAACGTTAATGCACATTGATATTAAAAGAAAATAGTTTATTTGAAAAGACTTAAATTTTCTAATAAAAAATCATAATATAAAAATTAAACGCGTTTAAAACTTATTTTTCAACTAATGTAGATTTTACAGATGATACTGGGTACTTGTTTGTATAAATTATAATGTAAATTACTTTTAAACACAAACTACGTTTTCAAAATAGTTATTTTTTTAAGTTACCTTATACGTATATATATATATATATATATATATATATATATATATATATATATATATATATATATATGTATATGTAGAAAAACACACATTTAATATGGTGCTATTTAAGCAAAATATGTCTGGGATGGATGAAACTAAGAAGTTTTATATAGGTTGTGTTGAGTTTTATTTTGCAACATTGGTGCAATTTACAAAGAATGGACAAAAAATCTAAATTATCTCATACTGTTAAAATGTAAATGGTCTAAAAATTGCATTTAGAAAAACGTTTCCTAATAACTTTTTTCGATATTTTGAGATATAACCCCACTTTTAAATTTAAAAAAATATATAAAATTCTTCTATTGTCCGTCATTCTCTCCGGATTTCCGAACAATCTTAGCTGCTTCCTGCTTATTTATTTACTTATTCCTGTAACTTCTAATTCTTCTCTGATATTTTCGTCTTGTTATTCCTTTTAATTTTCTCAGAAATTTCATTTCAGTGACCTATATTTTGGTCTTCATTGCGTTTGTTATGATCCAGCTTTCACTTCCATATGTAAGGATGTGTCTGCAGATTCTCCTGTATATTGCCCTTTTTGTCCTTCTACTTTTCTTTTTTTCTCCAATGAATATATTATAGAGATTGTGGTATGTGTTGATAGCTTTCTGCATTCGTCTATTAATTTATTCTTTCACTTTTCCCTCGCTGTCCAGTATTGTACCTAAATACTAATAGCATCTATTTGCTCTGCTCTCTCATTATTCAATCTTCTTTCTATCTATTCTTTTGTCTCTCTATCAATATGCATGGTCTTCGTTTTTTTATATTTGTTATCATTTATCTCCTCTTTAATCCTTATTTCCATGTGTGCAGTTTTTTCTCTAGATTTGTTTAGGATTTCGCACATGTCTTTATGTCATCTGCGCATGCCACCTTGCCTAGATTTAGCGACTTCAACTTGTATCCTATGTTTACATATGAGCTCAAAGGTCCACCTTGTTTTAGTCGGTTTTTATATTACAGGTTCCTCATTGTTGTACTTTCTCACGTAACGTTTATTATTGTCGCACAAATTTTTACTTCCTGCCATTAATATTTTATCTATATTTCCATTTTCTAGATTTTTCCATATTGCTTTTCGTGATATTGTATCAAATGCCATTTCTATATCCTAGAATACCATGTATATTTCTGTTTCCTTGTTCAATGTTTTTTCTGTCACTTGTTTTGTGGAGAATATATGGTCCTGAGTGCTTCATCGAACTGCTCTTCTACTACATTAATCTCCGTTGCAATTTTTTTCATATATTCTAACTCTAAGCTTAGCAAGGTGATCCCTTTATAATTGCTGCACACTCTTGGGACACCGTTTTTATGTAACAGTATTGTTATTACACTTTCCAATTCTCAGGTGTTCTTCCGCTCTCCAAAATTTGTTAAACATTTCGGTGAGCATTTATTTCCCTATTTGTTTCAAATTTTTCAGCACTTCCATCACTATCTCATCATGTACAGCTGCTTTTCCTTTTTTTTTCTATTACTTTCCCCTTCTGGTCTCAGTTGGACTTCCCTATTTGATAGCTCGTCAAAATATTGCTTCCATCTTTCCATAATCTTGTCATTTTCTGTTATAAGTAGCCCTTCTTTGTCTTCAACTATCTCTGTTTTTTGTGTTTTTTCTTTCCGTAGTAATCTTAGTGCTCTATAAAATAGTTTCTCAGTAGTTTCGCTATCTTCTTCCATCTTTTTAACAAATGCTTCCTATTGTCTTTGCTTGATTTACCATATCCTTAACTAATATTTTTTGTTACTTGTACTCTCTGTAACTGGTTTTAGTTTTCTTACTTAGATACACTGTCCATTTTTTGTTCTTCATTTTTATTTGTTTCTTAATTTTTCCACTTCATTATCAAGTTCCTTGAATTATTTCTACAGCTTTTCTAGGTCCATGTCTGCGGTCACCTTTTTTAGTTTTTTCATTTCCTTTTCTGTCATTCTTTAAAACTATTTCACTGTTTCCTCTTCATTTAGTTTTAATGTCCTGATCGCCTTTATTGTTTTGCAGCATGCCCTTTGTTTTTTGTGTACGTATATTTTAAGTTTCATTTTAGCCAGGACCATATAGTGGTCGCAGTATATTTCCGGTCTTCTTTTTACCCAGATATCGGTCATTTCATTTCTATGCACTCTGTCTATAGGCACATAGTCTATGATTAATTATTCCTTAACTTTGGTGTATTTATAGATATCTTTATGTGTGAAAATTTTCCTTACTCTACTATTTGTATCCCCTAAGATTGGCACCTCTCTTTTGCTTTCTCTGTTCCTTCATTCAATTCGTTCCAGTATTTCTCTTTCAAGTCTTTTGTTTTGTCATTTCGACCTGCATATTAGTATGATTGTCGTTGTTCCTTCCACCCTCCATTAAATGTCTACTTTTAGGTTCCTTTGCGAAATATATTCCCAATTTTTTATTGTGTTAACATACATACATTTGCTTCTCTATTCACGCGTTGTACGCATCTGTGGAGGAGTAGATGTTTCCCATATTCTTTCTTTTCCTTTCTCCTTTTCCTTTGTCTTAGTTATTGCTAATAGATTCCGATCACCTTTTTCCAATTCCATTGCCAGTTCTTGCTCTTTTTAATTTATGATTTATTATAGTTTATAAATATATGTATTTTCATTTTTAATTTTAGGTAATGAAATGTGGTGGTGTCGTAAATAAGACTTATGCCTGTTATGGTGATTATGGTGGACCACTGTTGGTGGACGGAAAACAATTTGGAATAGTATCTTATGTTCGTACTGATCCAGGTGGTCCGTGCGGTGAATACCCAAATATTTTTTCTCCCGTACCATATTTTAGGAAATGGATTAGAGAGACCACTGGAGTTTAAATAGAATAAAAAATATCTGGACAATCACTATATCTACTAAAGTTTGCAAATAAATAATAATATATAAATGCTTTTTATTGTTTTTACTTTTCACCTGAAATACGTGCTAAATATTTTAATAGCTTCTAACTCTCAAGACACCATGAGTATAAAGGACCGTCGAGTTGGAAAGTTGTATTTCACGATAATTGGCTTATACTACTTTGGATTTCTATAGTTAGGTAATAGAATAAATTAGCAAAATATGACTGCGTTACTCAAAAAAATAGGTTCCATTTTTCAATATTTATGCAAAAAAAAAAATTAGACAAAGGCTCTCTCTAATAAAGGATCGGATGCATATCGAACAATTTATCCGCCGTAAATTACCACCAAGTTCTCACACCTGCCGAAATGAGACCAGCTTGTAACTGTTAACTATTATAGTCTACAAGACGTTACCCCTATTTTAACAGGATTAACACTTTTCTGAAACTTTGTGAGTGGCTTTATTTTGACGAGTCCAACAACTTTCTTATTTGTGAAAATTCTCATTTGCGTTTTCTACTGCTGGTATCACCAAAACTTTCCTTTACAGTTAAATTATGGGATAATTTGATGTGAAACACGGAAAAAAATGTATCCGACAAAAATGATCCCATCGATCGTCGAGACCACCGTAATATGTAAAAATTACATGCACATGTTTGTTTATTACCAACCAACTGATTTTACTACAGTTATTTAACTAATATTTATAGAATCAGGTGATCCTATTGTCTGAAATTGTCAATTTCTCGAGAACGTTTTACTGCTTACAACCAATCACATTTTGAGCTTTTTTTGTTTAAAATGAAGTATAAAATACACTGAAGTATATATCCGACAATATATGCGCCGCAAAATCATAAAAAAAAAAAACAAAAAAAAAACATAATTTAGAAAGTATCAATGTGACTCCATTCATACTCAAGTTAAATACACATATTTTCCAAACAGTATTGACGATACGTACGATATGTTGTAAATAAGAAATATTTCGCTTGATGTCATACACAAAAAAGTATTGTATTTTCTCTGTAAAATCAATACTTTGTCCGACAATTTTGATAATAAATCTTGGCATACAGGGTGTTTATTAAACTTATGACAAAAATTCAAGAGGTTATTCCCTGGACTATTCTAAGGATATTTTGTTCTTAGATGATTTGTCAAAGGGTACTTTGTTTCGAAGATACAGGGCGAAACAAATTTTCGACAAATCTAATTTTGGTAATTTTCAAATTAAGAATGCAGCCGAAATAAAAGTATGACGTACTGCACTGGACTTATTAATATAAATAAAAAATATTTTTCCATATCATCAATATTTTTGTGATATAAATATCTTCAACTTTATATTGTTAGGAAGTGGCGCCAGATCATTGTCTATAAGTTGTTGTTTTATCTTCTGAGCTGTACTTCGGTCTGGATCAACATCAAAAATGACTCTCCGAATAGAAAACCCTTCTACTTTGCAATCTTCTTGGTTTATGTCCGATTTTAAAATTGTTCTGTAGTAGTTTCCCAATCTAACCTGCTAGCTATCTGGACTTTCTTATTAAAAATTCCTGTCCATTTAAATATATATGTGGTACATAATTTCTTTCCGGTTTGAATGAGTCGGTTTAAATATTCATAACTCGTTCTTGGCAGCCGTCTTTTATCTGAAACAATACATGTTCTACCTCTATATTGCTGGCACCCATATCCAGTAAGAATTTTCAATGATCTCGTGGGTAGCTAAAACGCGACAGGAATAAAAGCAGACTTTAGTTTCCGAAAAGTTTCATCATCTCAGAATTTTATTGATAAGGAGTCTTTTATTCGGTAAGCTTATGAAAGGGTGAAGCAATATTGACAAAATCTTTTACGAGTCTTTTATAGAAGGTGCATAATCTGAGAAAGCTTCTTAACTCATATTAGTTACGTGGTCGGGGCCAATCATTTACTGTTTGAATTGTCCTGCCATCTCTAAGGATTTCCTCTAGTGATACTACATGTCCGAGAAATGTAGCCTTTTGTCGGCACAATAAGTATGGAGTTAAGTCGAAGGTTAGCCTTTTCAATTCTTGTAAAAACTTCCTGTAGGTTCTGTAAATGTTCAGCAAATATTCTTCCTATACCATGACGTCATCAAGGTAGATTAGGCCTGTTTCCCATGCAACATCTCGCAATACTGTTTCCATTAGTCGCTTAAAAGTGCATTGCAGAGTCTGAATTCCATAACATAAAAATAATACAGATTAGTCCAGGTAGAAATAGCAGTCTTTGCCTTATATTTATCTCGGATGCCTACATGCCAATATCCACTTTTTAGATCGAGTGTGGAGAATAATTGTGATCCAGCAAATGTTGTCAAAGTTTCGTCAACTCTAGCAAGTAGGGAGCTATTTTCCCTAGTGATGCCAATAAGCTTCCTGTAGTCAACACATAATCTAGTAGTTCCATCCATTTGTCTATCAATATAACCAAAGATGACCATGAACTAGATGATTCTTCTATAACTCCAGGCGGGCGTGTTGGTTGCGCACTGTCAGCATTTATTTTATGCTGGATTATGTTCACTCTACCAGTATTACCATCATTTATTTTAAAAACATCATCACACTTCCTTATAAATTTCTAAGCTTCTTCCGTTCTTGGTGATATATGTTTTTAGTTTATCTGAAGCTGCTCAATAAGTTCGTTACATGATCATTTAGATGTAGCCGGGATATTTACATTTTACCACCCACTTTACTGTCCTGTATAATGCTACTTCGTCTCATTTATTAATTTTCACATAGTTGGGAAACATATTGGCTACTCGTGTAGGGTTTTTAATGGACTGTATAGGATTTATCTCTGGTTCGAGAACTTACTAACGTTAATTAAACAATAACTTGTTTAATATAGAAACATATATTTTTCTTTAAAATCAAAATATTACTTATGCTGATTATAGAACAAATGAAAATAAAATGTTTGTTCAAAACTGTTGCGAGAGTTCAAGTAAGGGCGAAAAAAGCAGCTCGGGTGACTTCTCTGATAGTTTCTCTCGCACTACCCTTTCCTTGGCGATGCATGATGGTCGTTCCCGATTCACGCGGCGAGCGGGAGGGCTAAAGTAAGCACTAGAGTGATCGACATTGCGCTGTTGCCGCACTTAACAATAAAACTAAACATTACCCCCGCCTTGAAAGGACGCTCTTTCAAAAACATTACACTAAGAGTTTACTGGTAAAGGACATATCTTCTCAAAGGAACGTCTTATATTCCCTCTTTTGGTCCTTATTGTAGCTACTCTTGAAGTCCCATCTTTGCCAGGATGAACGCACTCGATCCTGCCGAGTAACCAATTACATGGAGGTAGACGATCATCCTTAATTATGACCAGATCATCAGTCTTTAAGGTATCGTAGTTTGTTCGCCATTTCATTCTCTGTTGTAACTCGGAAACATACTCAAGGGACCATCTGGCCCAAAAATGTTGCTGCATTTTTTGTACTTGTTGAAAATGTGAAAGTCTGTTGTCAGGAATATGAACCAATTCTGGATCAGCCACAGATGTCATTGGACGACCAATCAGGAAGTGGGAAGGAGTCAAAGGTGTATAATCTGAAGGATCAGATGAGAGGGGACACATAGGACGTGAATTCAAGACCGCCTCAATCTGAACCAACAAGGTATAAAATTTTTCAAACGTCAGAGACGCGTTACCTGCCACACGTCTGAGGTGAAATTTCGCTGCCTTGACACCAGCCTCCCATAAGCCACCAAAGTGAGGCGAACGAGGTGGAATAAATGACCATGAAATACCGTCATTTTCGATAGATTCTATCAAAGATTCCGAGTTTTCTTTTAGAAACAAACCAAGCTGTCTTAGCTCCTGATTTGCACCCACAAAGTTACTACCGTTGTCTGAGTAAATTTGAGAAGGTCTTCCACGACGCGAAACAAATCGTCTGAGTGTCGCTAAAAAGGCTTCAGTCGTTAAATCAGACACCAATTCAAGATGAATAGAACGCGTAACAAAACAAATGAATAAGCAAATATATGCCTTAGATACCTTAAAACCGCGTCCCTGTCTATCTCTTATTAAAACAGGCCCCGCGTAATCTACTCCGGTTGTAAAGAACGGCGGTGCTGGATTTACTCGCTTGCTCGGTAAGTTACCCATTATTGGAGTAATTGGTATAGGATTTGCTCTGAAACAAGTGATGCAATCATGGTAAACCTTACGCGCTAAATTACGTCCAGCTAAAGGCCAAAACTGTTGCCGAATGTTGGACAGTAATAGCTGTGGACCGGCATGTAATAAACGTGCGTGTTCACGTTTAAAGAGAAGTCTTGTAAAGTCGTGCTTAGAGCAAAGCACAATGGGATGTTTTTTGCTAAATTCAAAGTTAGAATTTGAAAGTCTACCACCAACCTTAAGTAAACCATTTTCATCCAAGAAAGGATTAAGCCTCGATAATTTACTGTCTTTGTTGATATTACCCTGTTTGCAAAGAATGGCTATCTCAGCCTTAAAACAATGTTGTTGTGACAATTTAATTAAGTATGTAGAAGCTTTATTAATTTCTCTTAATGTTAGCGGACTGTAATAACGTGGGTCTTTTGATTTTAAACAATTAGTGCTAAATCGAAAACAGTATGCCACTGCTCTTTCCAACCTGGTTAAATTTGAGTAATTTTTAAAACTAATAACCGGGTTCTCTGCCGAAGATGCTTGTGCATGTGCTGTTATTGTTTTTAACTCCGGTAAATTTTCTTCAAAACATTTAGATTTTGGCCAAGACTCTTCGTTATTTTTTAACCAGCTCGGACCTGTTCAGTATATTTCAAGAGCCAATATGATAGTTGCATTTAGTAAACCAAGAGGATCAAAAACTTGAGATATTTCAGATAAAACGGTTCGCTTTGTAATGTGACTATTAAAGTTCGTATTTATTTTGTAAAATAAGCAGTCGTTCAGACTATTCAAAAAATGTTGCTCGCAAGCCTTCTCTTCTGATGAAAAATGTTTAACATGTGGAAATTCTTCGATTTCCCAAAAACGAGTCAACTGTCGGTCTATGTCTACATTTTTAACCAAGTTACATTGCACAACATGACTTGAACTGGTACTTACACATCCAGAAACAATCCATCCAAATTTTGTTTTTTGCAAGAATGGACCCTTATTACCTAGTTTTATTTGACCCACGCATAACACGTCCCAGAAACAATCTGCTCCGATTAGCATGTCTATCTTACCTGGTATGTTAAAATGAGGATCTGCTAATTTAATACCATTCGGTAACTTAAGACTGCACTTATCAACCTGAAAGTTTGGCAAACTTCCAGTTATTCGTGGTACTACTAAACACGAAATTGCCGCTGAAAAGGTATTTATTGATGATTGTACTTGAATAACGCATTTTGCCTTACATTCAGACATCGATTCGTTGAGACCGTTTACCTGAATGTTTATAGATGATTTATCTAATTGTAAAGTGTCACAAAAGGTCTCTGTTACGAAGCTGCTTTGTGATTCTCCATCTAACAAGGCCCTAGCAGAATGAGGTTTATTGTTTTTGTCAAAAACTTTGACTAAAACCGTTGAAAGCAGAACTTGAGTATTTAAAGATGAATTACGGGAAGATAAACTAACACTTTGGGGCTGAATGTCACTATTATTTTCAGTTGAATCGCTCTTTGATCTATCTTCGGCATCTGTATGTAATAAGGTATGATGTTTTAATTAACAAGTCTTGCAAGGACCTGAAAAGCATTGCCTATATAGGTGACCAGACCTTAGACAATTTAAACATAGACGCTTTGTTTTAGCCTTCTCTACGCGATCATTTAAGTTTAATTTCAAAAATTCAGAACAATTTTGGATATAATGTTCCTTTTTGCAAAAAGAACAATTAGGTTTTCCCGGTTTATTGCCTGTAAGAAACGCTTTAACTCGTTTACCGCGTTTGTTTAGAAGCATTTCGTTATCTCCTTTACTTTGCTCCAAGGTCTCGAGAAGATCTGCTCTTTCCTTTAAAAACAAGTTTAAATTGTCCAAAGTTGGCGTTTGATAAGAAGCCCTTAACTGCTCCCATTTTCTAAGCGTGACTTCGTCTAACTTTGTTGTTATTAAATATATAATTAACGTATCCCATGAATCAGTAGCTTCATTTAATGTTTTGAGAGTTCTAAGATGCTTCGCAACACTGTCAACTAATTTTCTTAAAGCCAAAGAAGATTCAGCAGGTATTTTATCGATAGTAAAAAGCGATTTCACATGATTTTGTATTAAAATTCTGCTGTTATTGAAACGGTCACAAATTAGTTGCCAGGCATTTTCATAATTAGAGGAAGAAATTTCTAAATTAACTATTATTTCAAGTACGCTTGAGCCTAAATATGATCTTAAATAATGGTATTTTTGAATATTTGATAAGCTAGGATTTTTATGAATAAGTGATTCATAAGTATCTCGGAATTCCAACCATTTGTTGTATTCGCCATCAAAAGTCATTATCTCAATGACTGGATGCCTAACACCACTATTTGCAGAAGTTTGTGCATTGTAAGCGGAGCCGGCAACACTGCCATGAATGCTAACGCCGTCACTGTTTGTCTGAGATGCATTATTTTGCATCAAAAATCTCTTTGCGCGAGCTGTTACGCCGTAGAAAGCCTTCTCAAACATTTCGCGCTCCGCATACTGCTCCTCAGGAGACTCGGACACTAGTTCGATTTGACCTTGAATGTCATCGTATTGATCTAAAAGATTGTGAAAACGTTCAATGCGTTGCTCTAACTCTAAAAACACGTTTTGATCGTCGATAGTATAGTCAGAATAAACATCCTCTAAGTTAGCTACGTATTTCTCAAAAATTGTTAACTTCGCTTTGACTGAACCTCTCTTTTTGACGAGTTTTTCAAGCTCCATTGCGTTATAATATTCAAATAAACCGATAAATATGTAGCTAAAACACTCGAACGTGTGACAAGTTTATTTAAACAGCAAAATAATTGATATTGCTAGAAAAAACTCGCTAATTCAGACAAAGAACAGCCTTAAACTCATGCACTAGGAAGCAAACAAGGAAAAATTGGAAAGGACCCACCTGAATACTGTCTTCTGCCGTTCCTTGAAAGTTGACGGTGATTTCTCACGCTTGATCCGGCATCGAAGAACCAAATTATGTAGGGTTTTTAATGGACTGTATAGGATTTATCTCTGGTTCGAGAACTTACTAACGTTAATTAAACAATAACTTGTTTAATATAGAAACATATATTTTTCTTTAAAATCAAAATATTACTTATGCTGATTATAGAACAAATCAAAATATAATGTTTATTCAAAACTGTTGCGAGAGTTCAAGTAAGGGCGAAAAAAGCAGCTCGGGTGACTTCTCTGATAGTTTCTCTCGCACTACCCTTTCCTTGGCGATGCATGATGGTCGTTCCCGATTCACGCGGCGAGCGGGAGGGTTAAAGTAAGCACTAGAGTGACCGACATTGCGCTGTTGCCGCACTTAACGATAAAACTAAACAACTCGTATTGGCTTGATGTCATTTGAATTAACTAACGCCTTTGCTACCAGGTATTGAAAAGGTTTATTGAGGCATTCAACCAATCTGGCGAGACTTCCAGAACTCCTGTCCAATGTCCTCTGTGTTTCCCTTTATTCTGGTTATTTGTATGGCAATGATTTTGATTCGTTCTGTATTTGGGTTCTTTGACAATGCAAATTCTTCGGTGCCAAACTTTAAAATGTTAAGTGTGTTGTTGAAGGCAAATCCATGTTGACGAATCAAGTTCATACCCAGAAAAACTTATCTTCTATGTCGGTTACTAACACCAAGTGGTTTAAATTGGGCCTTCCAAATTGAAGTTCCACTTCCATTTCTCCGATCACATCGGCTGCTTATCCAGTTATTGTTCTCAACGTTACCTTTCTGGACATTGATAGTATTTTAATTTTATCAAAATGTTTGACTTTATCAGAGATACTGCTATACCAATGTCAACAGTTCTGGTAATAAGTGTAGCATTGACATTTCCTTCAATTATAACACTGTCGGTGGTCCTTCCCAGGCTACGAATGGAAAGAATTGTGGGGAGCCTTCCAATATTTGGGTATGGTCTCTGGATGGTGAACGAGGACATAATCGCATCCTACAGTCCCTTCTGATGTGCCCAGTTCATCCACATCTGTAATACTCTATCTGGTTTATTCTATAACGATAAGTAACATTTACAGTGTTTAATTCTTTCTGGTTTCTTCTATAATATGAAGTATCGCTTGCATTGTCCAGTTTCTTAGTTATGTCAGATAACACTTTTTTTATTGTTTAATTCAATGGTAACAGCTCTTATTTTTAGTCTTGACACCTTAAAAACTGCCTCAATTTTCAATGCCCTGTTCAACGCTTCACTGCAATAACTAAGCTTGCTTATACGCACCACACGCTGTATTTACGGGTCTTCGATTCTATCGTAAGCTTTTTTGGGAATTCTTCTGTAGTTCTTAAGTGAGCTAGACTAACAAGGCGTCGGACATTTGGTTCATATTCTTGTAGTTTTCTTCTCTTTGATGCCTTGACTTGAACTCTGACCTCTGACTGATATAACTGGCGCCGATGCTGATCTCCAAATCTTCTTTACAATGCAGCACTGAGGATTTCATACAGTGGCGTAGCGAAGGCTCCGCAGGGCTCGCGGCGCGGATGGTCCCGGGCACGGGGCTGCTCGTCGAAAAAATCTTTAGAATTTAAATTAGTCAATCTCCAATAAATTTGCTACTCTAAAATCTACTTAACGCAATGTGTCACTAATTATTTATGATAAATGGACACGTATGCAACGCAAGGCGTTTAGATTTATATTAAATCTACTTATATTAAGAAATCACTTTAAAACTCACTAATTAAACCCATTGAACGCAGGCCTCTGTGACAGTCTGTATTAATATCTATACTCACGGCGTGCAAGAAGCAACTTTAATTCAAAGTAAAATGTTGACAAAATCAGGCTTGACAGAGACTTGGCTAATAAATTGTAGTGATCAAGACTTTCTTGTTTGAAATCCTAGCTGATCGTTTCCCCGAATATATTTGTTTAAAGTTTTCTCCATGTAAAAAATATCGTAAATGAAATAAAAGCGATTACTCACAATTCAATTGTCATAGAACTGCGCGGTTTGGAGCTGTTTGAATCCTTCAAAAAAAGGAATTATGCATCTTCTGAAGACACTGTTCCTACTCTTCAACCATTCAGAAAGCTTCAAAAGTCGGTCCTCAAGGCAGATAAAGATTAACTACTACCAATCTTATTAAAGTTAAAAATTATTTTAAGCAAGAAAATCCAACCTATTTTTGTAACAATGTTTTCTGATCTGAAGAAACAAGAATTATAGGTAATAAAGAAAAATAGTTGTCAACGGGGGGGAGGGGGGGGGGAATTGCCAGTAGCATATACATTCTTAATATAAAATGCAGAATCGTTTCTATTTTCCTGAACTCATAGCTCTTGGGAGGGACGGAGCTATCGCAAGCATACACATTCCTATACTCTATTCAAGAATTAGAGAGAGTAATAAAATTGTCATCGAAACCTCCAACGAACCTGCTCCAGTGTCGCAGGTAACTGAGGACTGCCGTAAATCTAATTATTATTCAACATATGTAAATATTATAAGCTTTTATAAATTTACTACAACAATAAAATTTCAGATAGTTCAATTTAATTTCTGTTAGTGAGCAAAGTACACTTTACAGTTTGTTTTTAGTGATTTATCTTGTTTGCGCTTTTTTTATTATATATTATTTCAGATTAGTGAGATACCCTAAAGATATGGCTTCCACCTCCAAAATCGTTAAACAACGGCATTTTTTCCTCAACGAAAAACTTATTACGATGAATGTTTATGATGCCTTAAGATATCAATATCTGTAAAATATTTTAAAAAACTCTATTAAGATGTGTTTCAAAATGACTGGAGTTGGAAAATCTACTATGTACCGAATACTGAATGAAAAAAAAATTACTGGAATTGTTAATACTCCCAAACCATAATCGATCGCAGGCAGACGAAAAACCTCGTTGGAAGAAGAGATGAAAACTGCAATTAAAGGGATTGTACATACATTTTATTATGAGAAGTAGATCCCAACCATCGACAAAATTCTAATTAAAATCAATGAAGATCACGATTTACTTGAAATTAAAAGAACTGAATTCTGGAAATTCGTCAGAGAACTTAATTTTTGTTAAGAAAAACCAGATAGAAAATCTGTTCCTGTAGATCGTCCGGAAACTGTTCGTTGGAGAAGTAAATATCTCTCTCAAATAAAAGGTAGAGTTACTAGAAATAACACAATTTACAAAATTAGTAATTTAACTAAACTTTTGAAAGATTTTTTTTGAATAAAGTTACTGCGAAAAATTGGGGAAAATCCATATAATAAAAGGATAAAACAAAATGTGAAAACTCGATCTCATAATCGGTGAGATAGAGGAACCAATTATAATTAATTTGAGCGAAGATAGTTTCACTGCTTTTGATTAGGAATTAGATACGTAATGTTTCCCAGTATAAACACAATTTATTATTTAAATTTTTGTTTTTGTTGTGTTTTATTGATTAGTGTTGTTTAGATATATTTTTTATTTTTTTATATAGTTTTATTTTAGTGTGTCCCACTCTTTAATTTTATGTATATTTAATTCCAATTAGCCGTAAGTTTTTTATTATTTTATTATTGTATTTGTGTCTTTTTCTTGAGCGTGAAGATCTAACATGTTTATCTTATTTTTTTGGCTATCGGATTTCCATATAATAAAGTAAATTAAATTAAGATATCAGTACAATGAAAATAAAAATAAATAGGTCTAATTTAACTAATTACATTTGAATCCCTTTTTAGTGTTTAATTGTAATTCTGCAGATGGTCTAAAAAATAAATAAACTGAAACGTCAAATGCCCTAAAAATGTTTTTAATTAATAATAAAATGACAAATGACCGATAGCTCCTAAAATATTTTAATAGTATATGGACGAATTTTTTTTTTTTTTGTTTAACTTTTTGCATTTTGACAATGGGTATTTTGTAAGTAATAAAATTATAACTTTTGAGAGAATAAGGCTACATTTTAGTCTGAATGTGCCTAAAACGGTTTCTATGACAAAATTGAAAATAATAAAAATACAGTCGTGATTTGTGTTAAATATGTCAAAATTATCTACATTTTGTAATGTATGTGAATTATTAAGAAATCGTAAGAAATAAAATAATATTATAAAAACTTTTTATTTTATTTATTACTGAAATAATATTTTATGCCATTAAATACTTAGTGATAAAATAAACCTCCTTCCAACGCCGATGACAAGGATTAAAATCCATTTTAACACTTCACACTTCCAAATATCTCTTGTTATCCAACCCAAATAGTCCATTATTATAGATCGATATTTTTGACCCATTTCTATGAAAAATATATGTGTCTAATAGATTTTGCTAAAGATACCGGAGTAAAGAACACAGGTAGTTTGCGAAGAGAAAAGGGTAAAAAAATGATTTATTACTTTTGAATAAACTATAGTATAATTGGCAAAATCGGGTCTATTTTCCTAAATTCAAAGCTCTTGGGGGGGGGGGGACGATGGCCCCACCGCGCCCCCCCCCCTTGGATCCGCGCCTGTATATATGTTATGTCATATTCTCACGGGTGTGATGTGTAATCGTAGATTTCCGGGCATCCTGTGTATGTGCTGAGTCCCTCTCAGGACTGTAAGACAGCTGACGTTTCGGTGAAATCTCATTTATCATTTTTAAAGCTCACTGGTAGGCGTCTACGAGCGAAGTTCGTAGTACACTAATATTTATTAATTACACAGCACTAGGTGAAATTTGTACATTGAATAATTATAGCTATTTGTTGTAGATTTTCTGTAGCTGAATTCGAATCCTCAGAATTGCTCCATCCTATTAGGTTTTCAAATATTGTAACCTAAAAGTGCAAAAAAAGCGATTTTGACCTATATTTGAGGTTATATATCGCGACATTTTGCCTTTAATACTTAACATAGCATCTTTAAGTATGAGTCTTAGTCTATCAACTTCCGTTAAGTCTGTAAAAATATCTTTTTTTTGAGATATTCAGTTTTGAAAATTTCAAATGCATGAATTTTTCAAGTTTTGAAGTTCTGCACCTTTCTTATCCGATAAGTTATTAAGCGATAATTCTGATAAACCATGGATGTTTTCGGGCTATCGTTCAATCCAAATTTATCAATGGTTTTGTAAAATAAATTATTGCAAAAATCATTATTTTTTTAAATAAATGCTTCCATTGTATTTTACAAAAACAAATATTTAAAAAGCCATCATTAGAAAATAATTAGGAATTCACAAAACCATAATCTACAAATAGACAGTCTACAAATGCATCTCGTTAAAAAGTTTATATTTAAATTGCTATATTTGTTATTTAATACTTTATTTGTAATAAAATATGTCGTAATAACAATAACAACCCCTTAGAACGTATTTATTTTTGTAAAATGCAATGGAAGCATTTATTTAAAAAATTATGAATTTTGCAATAATTTCTTTACACACATTATTTAAACAAATTTATTTTGCAAAATTAATGATAAATTTGAATTAAGCAATCCTTTAGTAGACTCAAAACATCAATGGTTTATCGGGATTGTCGCTTAAAAGCTTATCCGTCACGAAAGGTGAAGGTTTTCAGAACTTGAAAAAATCATGCAGTTTGAAATTTTTAAAATTGAATATCTCGAAAAAAGAGAAAGATATTTGAGCAAGCTAAGTGACGTTAGAAAGAGTAAAACTTGTTCTTTAAGATGCCATGTATAATTTTTTGAGAAAAAAAGAGTCGTGAAGACATATAATCTTAAATATAGGCTAAAATCTTTTTTTTTGCAGTTTTAGATTGGAATATTTTAAAAATCTGATAATATCGAGTAATTCTGATGCGGGATTCGAATTCGGCAAACAAAAATCTACGAGAAATGACTATTCTTTTATTCTATGTGCAAATTTCGCGTAGTGCTCCTGTTATAAACGGATATACTTTTAATTTAAAATTTGTCACGACGGAAGGGATCGCATGATGAAAAAGATATGGAGTCACTACAAAAACATAACACGAAAAGATATAGAAAACTGTATTCAACTTTGTAAGCCACGTTAACAAAAGCAAAAGTGCATTAAAGAGGTTATTGTTGTAAAGCCTATTATTGCGTTTGAGTTCAACTCCAGATGTCAAGTGGATTTGATAGATTCTCTAACCCAACGGCGAAAACAAATTCATACTTGTTTATCAAGCCATTTAATAAAATTTATTTTAAGACCACTCAAAATCTGAACGAGTTGAAGAAGTGGCTATACCTAGTTAGATATATTTACTCTACCAGCTGCACCTGCCATTCTGCAGTCCGACAATGGTAAAGAGTTTTCCAACAAAATTATTAAAAACTTGAAAACTACAATCATCCATGATAAACTCAGGCATTCGCAAAGTCAGGAAAGTGTAGAATGGGTGAATCAGAACATTAAAAATATGCTGACCACCTGGATGCAAGATAATGATAATTCACATTGGAAGAGGGTATAAGATTGTGCAACTAATAAAATACAGGATTTTTCACGCTGGTATCAATCAAACTCCTTAGGAGGCTCTTTTTGGGTGTAAAGTAAAAATAAGTTCATGGTTACCAAATGATTTCACGCAAATCGTTGAGATTAAAAGTGACTTGGGAAAAATTATACAGGATCTTGACCAAAGTAAAGCTAATCTTAAAAGCTCTAGGTCTGCACTCTCTGAGGTAAACATGGCGCCAAGCGTCTCTCATAATTTTGAAAAGTTTGAAACAAGCACGCAACTATTAGTCAGTGTGCAAAATAAAAAATGCATAGTCTGTGCACAAGAATCTACTAGAGCAGATAATTGTAAAGAATGCGGATGTACCATCTAAACAGTTTGCGCCGTTCCTGAGGAATCAACCGATGAATTATATGAGTCTAAAGTTCTATACCCGTTGTATTTAAAAAAATAAGTGGCACTAAAAAGCCGTCAAACTGCCAAAAAAAATCTACAAGAGGCAGAAAAAATGTTAAAAACGAGTGACATGAAGTTTTGTCCAGTGTCTATAAGCACCTATAAAGAGTTTTTATACCAGAGATCTGTAAAGGACGTGTTGATGCACGAAATATTGTACGTGCGGTTGTGATTAAAACTAGTGACGAGGTTTATTAAATTGGTACAAAGAATGGAATCATAAAATAATTGTATTCCAGATCTCAGTTTAAGAACTATTCTGGAAATCAAAGAAACCTAGTACCGAAATTACACTACGCTCAGTTTCGATTTACAATTAACTGGAACTGGAGACGGATTTAACAAGTGCCTTTACTACAAAGACTGTAATTCATGAAAATCTTTGTGCTACACAAGTAACATTTTGTGTAATTCTCAATGTAACTTCAGCTTACCCTCTAAAAATAAGTAAGTTCTTCAGTACATAAAATAACGAACAATCTTAAGCACACTTTTACTTTCTTTTTTGTGACTTGATTTTGTTTTGATTATACATAATTAGAGTGATATTAAAATTAACTCTATTCTGTTTTTTATTTTTATTTAATATGAAGGCCCACAATGATGACAATGATAATGTAAGCTTTCATAAAAAAAATATATTTAAGTACAGGGTGAGTCAACGATGGGATGAAGTAGGTTTGTGCCTTTTCGGTGAAATTAACAAACAAACTATATTTATTGTTTGATACAGTTTATTTTTACGCAGATTTTAAAAATATTTAAGACTCTACAGGGTGAGCCAAAAAACTAGGACAGCATAAAGTTGTATTTTTTTAAATAGAACACCCTATATACGAATCGTATTTTTGATTTAGCTTATAATCTTTTTTATTAAGGGTTTACTATAACAAAACTTTATAGTTTCTGAGATAATTAAGTTTAAAAAAAAAGTCACATTTTCAAGCATCAATTCAATCCTAAATAACGTTTTCAATTTTGTGACAAATATATTCAAATTTGGAATTTAGCAAGGCCAAGGACAAGTTAACATAACTTTTACCTAATATTTGCAATAAAAGCTACAGGGTGTTGAACACATCGGCTCAAATTTGAACAAGTCTAAATGAATAAATATCTTTTTTTTAAATGGTACACCCTGTATATTTTCATGTTATTTAATAGAGTAATAAAAACCCTAAAAGTTTTGTTCAATATATCCTATACCTATTTATAATAGTTTTTGAGATATTTCAGTTTTTCTTATTTTCCATACTTTTTTACAGAAATAGTCTTCATTATTATAGTAGCCATGTAAAATAATAAAAAGAAACTACAGAAACAAACAGAATGTGGTTAAATATGATGAAATATGTACATTATTCGTTATATTACAACGGCAATAGTTTAATTAAACATAATGTGAAAAAATTAATACAACAATAACGACAAGGCAAATACATATTTACTTTTATATTAAATTGAAACAAAAAAATTACCTATTAAATACTGAGATTAATTATTTCTTTTTAATAAGTGTTCGAATAAACGACCCTCTTGTGCAATGCACAAATTTAGTCTTTTTTGCAGATTTTCTCGGACCCTGGACAAAATTAGTGGCGTTATTGTTCTACAGGTATCCCTAATCCTGTTTCCCATATCTTCCACTGTTGTTGTTGGATTAACATACACCTTATTTTTAATATAACCCCAATAGGAAGAAATCTAACGGGGTGATGTCGCAAGACCTTGGTGGCCACTCAATGAAACCCCCACGTCCAATCCATTTTTGCGGATATCGTTGATCCAAAAACGCACGAACTTTACGATGGTAATGCGGAGGCGCACCATCGTGCTGGAACCACATATTGTCGAGCTCATCCCTATCGAGACCTTGAAGCAGTTGGGGTAGTTCTTCTTCAGGTAACTATGGCCATTCAGTGGTTCATTAAAAAAGTGGGGTCCAATAATTCGATTATGATGAATACCACACCAAACATTTAAAGACCAGTGGTTTTGATGTTGCACCTCTCTAATCCAAAATGGGTTTTCTGTGGCATAATAATGCATGTTGCGTCTATTTACGGCACCGTTACTTCTAAAAGTAGCTTCATCACTAAACATTACCTTGCATAATAAATTTGGAATTAACTGAATCTCTGCATTTATTGTACGACAAAAGTTTACACGACTTTCAAAATCCTGTCCATGCAATTCTTGGTATAATTCCATGTGATATGGATGATACCTATATTTCTTGGTAGTACGATTAGCGGTGGATTGTGATGTTTCACATAATGCTGCTAACTGACGGCTACCAATATAAGGATTTTCCTGAACATTTAACAATACTTGTAGATCTTTTTCTTCATTAGTTACTGGTTTGTTGACCACTTTACGTTTTGGATAATCAACAGTACCAGAAGAATCAAATCTTTGCATTAAGTTTTGAAAAGTATGGGTATTAGGCTGGCGTCGATCAGGATACTTCATTTTGTAAATTCTTTGAGCAAGAAGGCAATTTTTTTGAGCCTCTCCTATTGTATAAATCATATCTATTAACTCATTCTTTGGAAAATTCTTTTTACAATATAAGATGAATGCAAAAAAAAACCAAACTACACTACATAAAAACCAAAAGAAGCGATTGCGGTTATAAATTTGACACACAGAAAAATGTTCTTTTACATTGTTTTTGCCATGGCTACTATGATAATGAAGACTATTTCTGTAAAAAAGTATGGAAAATTATAAAAACTGAAATATCTCAAAAACAATTATAAATAGGTATAGGATATATTAAACAAAACTTTTAGGGTTTTTATTACTCTATTAAATAACATGAAAATATACAGGGTGTACCATTTAAAAAAAAAGATATTGATTCATTTAAACTTGTTAAAATTTGAGCCGATGTGTTCAACACCCTGTAGCTTTTATTGCAAATATTAGGTAAAAATTATGTTAATTTGTCCTTGGCCTTGCTAAATTCCAAATTTGAATATATTTGTCACAAAATTGAAAACGTTATTTAGGATTGAATTGATGCTTGAAAATGTGACTTTTTTTCTTTAAACTTAATTACCTCAGAAACTATAAAGTTTTGTTATAGTAAACCCTTAATAAAAAAGATTTAAAATTATAAGCTAAATCAAAAATATGATTCGTATATAGGGTGTTGTATTTAAAAAAATACAACTTTATGCTGTCCTAGTTTTTTGGCTCACCCTGTAGAGTCCTAAATATTTTTGAAATCTGCGTAAAAATAAACTGTATCAAACAATAAATATAGTTTCTTTGTTACTTTCACCGAAAAGGCACAAACATACTTCATCCAATCGTTGACTCACCCTGTATATTCTCAGTTGCACCTGCGTGCAAGCTTTGTCGCAAAAATAAATAGGTTACTAATTTTTTATGTTTAATTTAAGTTTACTTTCTTAAACTTCTGAAGATTTTACGGTTTATAATATAGGCCTGATTATGTCAATAGAAGCGTAAATAACAAGATCATTATGATTATCAGTTTACTTTCTGTGTTTTATTTTTTGTTCATTAATTCTAGTTTATAATATTAATTTTGGACATTTTAGGGCAGCATTTAGGAAATGCATACTATACTTAGGAAATATATACATTTTCTAGGAAATGAATGTATTAAAGCATCTTTGAGAAATTATTTTATCCTTTTCTTAGGAATTGTATATAATTCCAAGGTTTCATACATTTCCGGTAAAATATAAAATACGAGCTTCAGGTGAATGGATAGGTGAAGGTGAAGATTGAGTTGCCAGATTTGTTTATATTCAGACAGGCTAATCTAACTAAAAACATGAAAAAATAAAAAAATACATTACTGTGTTCATGATAGAATTATTGGGGAATGAATTTTTACCAGCAATATAAGATATTTTATTAATATTTAAAGCTTTTGCGAAGATATAACACTTGGCGGCCTTGATTAAGAGTAGATTCATCATAGTAAATGGCAATTAAATGTTAACTAGAGCGGAGCTACTTATAGAATGTGTAGAGGTAAAAGCCTAAAACCAATTTAAAGAATATAATGGCATTAAATACGTTTTTATAAATGTATTTTTCCCATATTTGGAATTTTATCTTCATCCTTCAATAGTTCGATTAATATATCGTTTATTTATGATTAAAACATGTCGGTTACCACTGTGTATTCAATATTCGATACTTTCATGAGCTTTCTCGTTAACTATTAAATTTATTAAAAAATTCTCGTAGATTCTATAGAGACACTACGAAAATCGGATGGGACCTATACGGAGACTGCCGGGGAAACTCTGAAAATACTTGTTCGGGCGCATCTACCAGATTCTGACATCATCCCTGACGCCACAATCGATAATGAAACCAATCTCCCAAAAGGTGATGTGAATGGCGATGGGAACGGCGATGTGAACTTTTTGACAGTAAAAGCCGTATTCTTGAAAAGCCAATGTTGCCAGACATGAACGTGCTAAAACCCAAGAATTTCAAAAAATAAAATGGATGACAGATTGAGTTGAGCTGTCAGACCGAAAATGTCCGTGGCATATTTTGTTGCCATTTTAGACAAAAAGTAGTTTTGGTACTTTAAATTAATCGTCAAAAGTAAAAAAAAAATAAGCTGTTGTTATTTTTGTGAAGTTGTTAATTGCCATTACAATATTTCTACTTTGCCTAGATCAAATTTATCTTAAATTCACACTCTAGAACTGTTAAACAAAAATGCATACAAAGAGCCAAGTACTTTCAGATTCTAATATATAACGAAAAAGGGATATCAAGAAAAACAGCAATCATATATACAAAGTAATATACTGACAGTAATTGCAGAAAACCAACACCGATAAACCTTGAAACAGTGGAAATTATAACTCTACGTAGTATGGCTAAAAGTCATCATCTCTATCCACGATGGAAACTATCCAATCAATTATTTATTGTATAAATTCACAAAGTGTCCAGCCTCTTACTGCAAGATGTTCTGTTCTGACAAGTAAATTTGAAAGAAAACCTGAAACTTGAACAATGATAGTGAAACTGTTTATGACCAGGGACCGAAACCAAAGGCCAGACAGAAGACGACCATTAAAGATACTGGCGGATCTCACATTCAACTTTGAATATATATATTTTTTTATTTTATAAAGATTTGTAGAGACTTGAAGATCAAATGTACCATAAATAAGGTTTTTTATTCTGAAGGACCGTTGGTCTGTTGAGTTCATATTTATATGTCCCGATAAATTATAATCATAATATTTATTTAGTTGTAGTGTCGTATAATGTTTAACACAGTCTAATTAAGTGCTTGTAGTTAACATAATGTAAATATAAATTTGTTATTTATTTAAATAAAAGTTTCAGATAGCTTACAAATTGTGATTTCTCAAATTTATTATAAGTTGAGTCGTGAAAAGAATTATGTTAGATTTAACTGTTTAAAACTAAGATACTCGGCTGTTATGGACACAAGTATTTATGTTAAATCCATAAGCAGAACTGGCCCTAGAAAAACATTTTTTAATAGCACGCTCATACAATTGAGTTATGAACAGCATCTCCTGTAATAATTTTATATGTCTGTAATCTCAAATTTGCTTAATATTTGTGAGACATATTCAACTTTCTAAGGATATTTTATTAATTAACGTTTCAATTGTTTATTCAGAAAATAAAACGTCTTAAAAAAACGGTATGGAAACATATTATTTTTTTTTAATGCGAGTTATTTTGAAGAACCAACAAAAAAATAAAAAATTTTAATTCTATTTTATTTTTTGAAATCCGTGCGTAAAATATGTCATTTAGCGGCTGACATTTCATTTGCGCATGTTTCACCGTTCGCTTCCCTTCCACCGGGCAAACGAGGATATGACTAATGAACATTTCAAGAATACGCGTTCGCCACCTTTCACCGTTCACTTCACGTTCCCCAGTTCGAGGATAGGGCCCCTGATCAGAAGGGCATCAAAAAGAAGCTGGGAAACAGTTTTTAATTGGCTATACAATCGGTTGGGTAACAGATACAGCGCTCTGCTTATGCTTTTTTTTTAAGTTTTGAAGTTTAATGTATCAAAAATAGGGGAATTTTTCAAAATTCGTTAATGAAGAGTCGTTGAAAAAAGGCGTTTTTTGCCTTTTTTTTAAATATTTGTTGGCTTAAAAAACACGCAACACCTCTCCTAGGGAGGTCGTTGGTGCAACTCTTTAGTTGAAACTGCGGAATTCGTAGTTGGTTTGGTTGCCGGACACAGTTGCGAGAAAATGGTTTGTACCGAATGCAATGGCCTGGTGAGTCCCATACTAGGACAAAACAGCGCTGTCATCATTTTTCGGACTCGGAGTTTTTCTACGATCTTGGAGTTCCCCGCACTTTTTAACATGAAAGTAATATTTATCAACGGTCTTTATGTCCGCATAGCCGAGAATTTCCTATTTTATTTTATTGATTTTTCGATATATAATCTTAGCAGTTGCGTTTACTTAAACTACGAAAGGTAAGTGTAGTTAAAGAAGCTGTTGTATTTTCGATAAAAGCGTTTGAACATTATCACTTTTCAGCAACATAACACAAACTAATGCATCTTTTTAAATTTGTGAGGCGAATTTTTGAATTTTACTTAAAATTCCATACAAACATGTGACAAACATCTAATCAAAAACTTTTTCAAATCTGAAAAGTGTATTGTTTTTGTTACTTTAAAAGATTGCATATACTGATAACAATTAATTTTTTGCACCTGTACATTAAGATAAAATTTCCCATTACCATACAATTTATAATAGACTTGATAAGATCAGATTTTTGATAAGGTCATTTGCAACAATAAATTATTAATAAAAATGAACAAACCAATTTTCGTTCAGGTTATAGTACATACCTGATAAAAAAAATGTAACGGGGTATTTCCTAAGCTTACACATGTTTTTCGTCAATTGCTAATAAATATTTTTATGTGGGCAATACTAAAATTTAGGGCAATATTTCATATAGATCGCAAATACTCGACTTTAATAGAACACTTAGGCAAAAATGATTTTTTTTTTGAAAAGGCAAGATCTCTTTCAAATTGCTTATATCGAAAGCATTTTTAGAACTACTAAAGACTATTACGGGATCAGACTATCACTATAGATTAGTGAGAGTGATAATCAAACTTGGCAAAACAAAGATCATTACAAATACAAAGGCATAAATCGATATAACGCTCCTTATTTTAGTTTGATTTATTACAAAGCCTAGTTCTAATCAACTCCTGACCTATGTAATATCATGCAAATGGTGCATTAATAAATAAATTGAATTGGATTGAATGATCAACCGTTAGAAGAAGTCGACAATCATATTTATTACAGCAAAATAATTTCACTTCTTAAAACTTCTTGGAAATCATTTCGAAAATTATAAGGCAGGCTTGTAATAAAAATACCTAAAATTATGGACGCATTAGTAAGAATATCCTAATTAAAATGGAGGTGGGCCAGACACGTGGCCCATAGAATTGACAATAGATGTATATGTATGTGGATGTGTAAAATTGGAGATCAATACACTGAGATCTAATAGATCTATTGTGTTCCTTTTCTGCTGCCAAGTCGTCAGGAATACCTTGACTACTAGAACAGGTTTTTAATACCTATTTCCCTTGGAAACCCTAAGATGTTAAACGGCTTTAAAGTGGGTAATTCCTCTTCTTCTATTTGAATGCTCCCAAGAACCGCATTCTAGGATTTTCTAAAACACTGCACTCTGAAAAATTGTGAATAGGGATTTCGTCTTTTTCCTCGCAGAATACATACTATCCTTTTTCTACCAATCCTAGTTTCTTAGGGAGTTCTTTCAGGTGGCAATGCCCCGTCAGGATTCCTGTCAGAACTATAGGTCGGTTTTTGCTTAGGTTTATGAATTCCTTGAATCTCTTCTAGTCGTAGCTCCCGTCCAGTAATTAGATTTCGTACTTTCTTCCTCTCTTTTTAGTTCTTCCAGCATTACACTGCTACTGACTCCACAGAAAGGCTTGGGCCCCAGAAATGGTGTTTCAGCCCCTTTTCTCGCGAGCTTGTCTACTATTTCACTACCCTCTACCCGATGTGTCCCGGTACCCACAGGAGGGTGATTTTATTTTCTTTATTTAATTCGTTTGGTTCCTCTAGGCATTTCCAGGCCATCTTGGAGCTGATTACTTGAAAACTCAGAGCACTGATAGCTGCTTGATTATCCGACGTGATAATAGTCTCCTGTCTGCGATGGTTTTTCTTTTTACTGAATTGAATACCTTCTCTGATTATATTTGCGCTTGGAAGATGCTTGACTTATCCACGCTTTCATGGTATCTGCTTCTGAGTCCGTACACTCCTATTTCAGTTCCCTCCATTGTTTTGGGTCATATGTAAATCACTTAATAGAGTTCTTGTTAAGTTTTATAATGGTGTTTCTGTCTCATTCACTTTTTCGACTTGATTTTATGTTGAAGTTTTTCACAAGTTAAACTTCTTTTCCATTTTATTTTGGGGCATGTCCGAGATGGTCGATTTCTGATTTAGAAATTGAACCTTCATTTCATGATTTCATCTCTAATCATCCTATACTGACAATAGATAGTTGAGAATAATTTTGTTGTGGAGACCGAGACTTGGATGTAAAAGTATGGTGAGGCCAAAAACGAGAGGGAGAGATGACATTCAGAAAACGACAGGGATTCAATGAATGAGAAAAACAAATTTCATATAATGGGAAAGGCCTACATCTAGCATTAATTTGAAATCAGCAGATTATAATAGTGATAGTTTTGAATATACTGGACTTTTATGGAGTACTAACTCGCAATTTTTTTATTTATACATAATTTATTCCAACAGGAAAGAGATTCTAAAGTAAATTTACACTATTCTGTAGAAATATTGTTTATATTGGTTTTAGTCTTATAAATTATATCTCTACTTGATTAGGATACTGAACAGCAAAAAACATCCCATGAGTTGATGAAATATTTTAAGTAAATTATTGGAGAGGTATATTTAATTATTTGTAATTTTAGTAATATTTTATTTTGAAATTTTACGTATCGTCCACATCTAAACATATCCAAAATAATATTTTGATACCTTTTAATAAATGAACTAATACGAACGTGATTTGAAAACTTTGCTGTGCAAAATTGAGGTTAAAATGATCAAACAGAAATCAAAATTTGCATTAAAGAGAACAAAATAAAATATATTATTATAAAAATATTATTATAGGGTATGTTTCTGTAGTTTGTAATTTAAATCCATCTCTTCGAAAAGGACACGAGTCTATTAATTAAAACTTTTCAGGAACAGGAAAATATATTTTGTGTAAAAAATGTTTTTGGTGGTAAAGAAACTGAACATAGAATGTAATGAATAAAAATTAATATTTTTTGCAACATTTCTTTAAAAAAAAAACCTTAATCATGCCAATATTTAGGTTAAAATTTTTTGAACTTATACCTTTTTCGAAATTATCTCTTAAATAACACCCAAATCCAAAGATTTTCAAAAGAACTGTTATTCATCATCATTATTTTCTTGTTATTCATTGTTTATTGAAATTGTTGGCCATGCAAAATTCTCTGTATAGAAATCTGGATACACAGCTGGAACAAATTTTTCTAATTTTTTCAAATCTGCCATTTTCTTCTCATTGATTGGCATTTTACCAGCTTATTCAAACATGTTAGTAGCTGATGGGGGTAGCCTGATGCTCATGCTCTGTAGCAGATAAAATACTAAACAATCTATTGATTCGCGTGTTGGTACAAGACCTGGAGTGGATATAAAAAATGTAAAATATGACACCTTTGGAAATAACAAAACTTATTTTCTGTCCTAGGGATCTCCTTTGCCGTAAGAATCCATAGGCAGCACCACTTTCTTATAATGATTTGGCCATCATTTTTTAATGTCTATAATTTCTTCAGTTTTGGGCCTCCTTATTTTAAAATTTTGATTACTTTCAACTATAAGATCTTCATATTCTGCTGGTGCGTAAATCCTATCATTTTTTCGAATATGTGTTTTTGCTGCCCGAAACATTCTACCATTTGGCAAAAACGAATGACCTCTTGTGGGTACATAATATTATATCTCTTTTACATTGTTATTTTTCTGAGCTACGAGTGATAAAAGAATACGAACCATGGTATGATTCCGATTTTGGCACGCACGAAAATAGGTGCTGCTCTTCGGAATAATTACCAACGTTATTTTTAATATAATTCAACACAAAGGTTCCCAACTGGTTAGGTCCTTTGTTGGCAACTTCTTCACAGTAATAATACAAGTATGATTTCTGCTTTCAGATCATAAATGTTAAATTCATATAGCTATAGTTGACGCAGACAGGAAACTTCTTGCACTGGAATGTGTGGAAGTAGTAAATTGTGCATATAATCAAATGCAATCACATTTTCCTTTGGATTATTCTCATCTAAATAATAGCCTGATGTATCTTTATTATGGTATTACAGACATTGACGGGAAATGACGCAATATATTCCCGTGTTTTAGCTAATTTATTACCATACTGCATTGCTCCGTGATCATTTTTATTTGCCTATGCGATCTGTGAGCTGCTCATTCGTTTTTATGAGCATCCCCAGCAAACCACACATTATTTTTCTAGATTTGTAAGCATTTTTAGCAAGCTCGCAATTCTCCATTTTCGTAACAGTTTACAGAAACAATGAGAAAATAAAAAGTTAAAGTGAGGTTATGTTACATCTGACAGCTGCCTTCCTTTTCACTTGAAAGGTGCTTGAGTCCCGTTTTCTTACAGACCTAATTTTTTATTACCTTAAAAGTTAGCTTGTGGTATATGAAAATGTGTTCTTTTCACTGGGCATATCTAAAACGCTTCTAGGAAGAAAATGGCGTCAAAAAGTGATTTTGAGAATAAATCAGACTCATGCCGTTTTCTAAATGACGGGTTCAATTGACTTGGCACCAACTGAATATTTTCTGTTGTGAAAGAAAAATATATTTAATGTTATTCTTTTTATATAACTATTTTTTTAATAGCAATTGCTATTTCATGTCTTTAGGCCATTCGATCATACAACCAGTTCAAATTTATTTAAATAAAATAATTTACAAAATAGATAATAAACATTTAGGATCACCCAAGACCAGCTGGGAATTGAATCTGGTAACTTAGTTATACAACGTCAATAACAGGACCATCACACACCAATCAGGCAATCAATAAATATATTTCACAGCATTTTTCATACTTATTAAAATAATTTTTAATTCATCAAACACAATTTGTAGAATAACTTGCTTTTCCTATTGTTCTATTTTTAGATTCTTATTGCTTACAAAAAAATAGAGAAATATACAAATTTTCTTTAATCACCATGCCGAATAAAATAAATATGATTTTTGTTTCCAACGAATTCTCTAATGCTCAGATCAGACACTAATTAACGGTCTGATAAAACTATTTCCCTGCCTCCCTTTGAACCATATTATTTCAGTTTGCTGGGAAGGGGTTCCAATTAGGCTTTAGCAATCCTAATCATTGAGTGCGTCATCTTCGTTCACATACCATTCATATTGTCACAACGAAGAAGACAGAAAATTTTTGACTAAATTTATTTTTGTAGATTATTCTTTGTTAGTATTTAAACTTATTCTGGGTAAAAGTAGACGTCTAGTGAGAATTTGCAATAGCTGGATCCGAGTAGGGAGTGACAGGGCTGAGTCATCTGTTTGGTGTTAAGCCAAGACTGTGTTTGTGATTCATTATTATAATATATTTATTGTATTATTAGTTCCAGTAAAAAAT
This sequence comes from Diaprepes abbreviatus, assembly GCA_034092305.1. Taxonomy (NCBI): domain Eukaryota; kingdom Metazoa; phylum Arthropoda; class Insecta; order Coleoptera; family Curculionidae; genus Diaprepes; species Diaprepes abbreviatus. Next base: position 10,544,508 of record JASJET010000002.1, on the reverse strand, counting down.
TATTACCTATTTCTCCGATAGTACAGATTTGGCGGGATTACTTGAAATTTCTGTCTATTGGGATAAAAGTGCAGCATAAAAAGTGCATATCTGTTATTTTATACATTTATGCGCTTACTTATCTACACATATCTAAATAATATTAATAATAAAAATAAAGTATTTTATCTGCACCGAAAATAGAAATTAAACAAGTATAATAATGGATTTGAAGATCTAACATGACAACCTATCTAGCCTCTGCTTCTTTAAGTTAAATCTAAAATACATCTAAATCAAAAGTAGATATAATATATGATATAAAATGAATTGAAAAAATATGCAACTCATAAAAATATTTACCTTCACAATTTGGATCTATAAGTGCTACTGATCCAAAAGATCATTGGACTTGACCACGGATACCAATAATACAGATACAGAATAGAAGCTTTTTTGAAGCTGGCGATATTCTTATGGGCCACGACATACTCAGGAAGGGAATTATGAATTTTGGCCTCATTATATCTTAAAGATCTCCGAAAAAGGGCAGTTCTTTGCTACGGAAGAGTCAACCTGGAACTAAGGCATATTGGTCTCTCATCAATGCCGTTAAATATACAGATAGCTAACAACGTAATTTTGTTAATATAATCCTGTAAACAAGAATTAAATGTGTTACTTGACTAAACTTCCTCATATTGTAGCAAAACCTAAGACAGGTATTCTGTAGCCCCTGGAGACCATTCTTTTCACATAATGTAAATACTAGCCAATACATAACATGACAATATGACCCCAAAGGCAAGATTAAAGAATTACACAGTCTCAATTTTATATCAGTCATGATATTCTTATGCATGTAGAAAATTTTTTAGGTTCAAGACAGCCCAAGAATTTCGTATCCCTCAGAGTTGAACATCCATTAAAGTGTAAATAAATAGATTCAGCATCTCCAATGAACAAAAGTCAAATGCTCCGATCTATCAATCATTCTTTTGCAAACAGGCAAAAAACGATTTATTTATTATAAAATATTAAAACCTAAAGTTAATCAAATAAAGTATAAAACAACCTAAATAATTGTTACCTTTACTGTGAAACATAAAAAGTCTGATTTTTGTTATAAAGTATTACCCAACATAAATAGCTTTCAAATAAAATATAAACTCTAAAGTTACATTTTTATTTCAGATCCAGTTAATTATAAAAAGTAACAGATCAATATATTTATATATAAATATTAACAAAAAAAAAACACTAAAAAAATTTAATCTTCTTCAATATAAAATAAGAAATCCTAAAAATATTAAATGCCAGTCTGTGTTTTGTATAAATAAATGAACTTGTGATACAAAAAAATAATATTTTATTAGTGATACTAAAAATACCATAATCAACACAAAATAAGAGCGATTTCCGAATATTCAGATATCCAGAAAAAGAAAACAAAACCAATAATAATAAAATCCAGGTTGATCTTAGCAAAAAAGCATGGCTCAGAGATAATATTTGGAGTTTCTACATGTCTTTTTATTTTGACGGTTGTAATAATAAAAACTTTTCCCGCAGGTGACCATACATTATTTTTTCTATATTTTTTCTTAAAGGTTGCAAGAAGTTCATTTACAGAATGAGTTAGGTCTCCATAAACTACACAACTATTGCAGCTTTTTAACCATAAATACCTTACTTCTTTTACGGTCGCTCTGTTAAGACGAAACACACAATCAATCAACCCCATGTACAGGCGAACTGAGTAGAAATGCATGCGCTAGTAACAATTAAGATATTTTTTCCTCCAATTCCTCTATACCATAGAAACGAATATAGTTACGTCTACATTTTTGGTCCAGGATATCGAAAGATTCTTGCAAATCATATATGGCGTTCGTATTATTACTAACAGTACACTCATGCCATCTTTTCATCCACCTTGGTAATGCGAGCATTGGTCTTAGCTTTTAATTGGTTGACAACGCTTGTACGGTTTTGTTTTGTAGGTTTCTCCATGCTTTCATCATCCCATTTAGTGCTGCTTCTTAGGCCACCAGCGATTATATATGACCACTATACCAAATTGGTAAGACTAGCTTCAACTTAGACAAAGCTTGCCCTTGATTAGTTTAACTTTAACTAGTTATATTACAGTAGTAAAAATAATTCTCAGCCAACTGCTTACATATAACTTAGTAATAGTTTCTATTACTTAAATTAATTAAAATTGCTATGTGTCGCACTATATTTCTTTTGGCTTACAGCAAACTAAAATGAACCAAAAAGAGAACTGGATATCTGCAAGTTTGAAATCTGAAATTATTATGTTCGGGCTTATTAGCCACAATTAGAAATAAAGCATAAAATAGAAGAAAAAGATAGAGTCAAACAGAATAAGAAAACAATCTTAAAATAAATATTCTTTGAATCTCAGCTTGAATCAACAGAAACAAAAATAAATCTCAAACAAAAACAAATTTAAAAACGTGAAACGTAAAGAATTATTATCTTTATTACGACAAGTTGCCGACTCAGAAGCAGGGGCGGATACAGTCTCTCTCTTTGGGGGGGGGGGGCGGTGATATCACAAAAGTACAGTATGGCAAGAAAAACAAGTTGTCAACGGGGAGGGGGGGGTGCAAAAGGCAGAACGGGTTCTATTTTCCTGAACTCAAAGCTCTTGGGAGGGGGGGGGATCGCAAGTATACACATTCCTATAGTCTATTCAAGAACTAGAGAGAGTAATAAAACGGCTACCGAAGCCTCCAATGTACCTGCTCCAGTGCCGCTGGTAACTGAAAACTGCCGTAAATCTAATTATTTTTCATTATATTTAAATATATTTTATAAATTTACTGCAACATAAAAATTCTGAGAGTTTAATTTAATTTCTGTCAGTGAGCAAAGTATACCATACAGTTTGCTCTTAGTGATTTATCTTGTTTGCGCTTATTTTTATATATTATTTGAGATTAGTGAGATACCCAAAAGATATAGCTTTCACCTTTATACTTATTCCAAAATCGTTAAACTAGGGCACTTTTTCCTCAACGAAAAATTTATTACGATGAATGATTGTGATGCCTTAAGATATCAATATCTAGATAATGATATTAAAAGCTCTGTTGAGATGTGTTCCAACATGACAGGAGTTGGAAAATCTACTATGTACCGAATACTAAAGGAGAAAACGACTGGAATTGTTAGTACTCCCAAGCCACATTCGATCACAGGTAGATGAAAAACCTCGTTAAAAGAAGAGATGAAAACTGCAATTAAAGGTGTTGTATATACATTTTATTATGAGAAGCAGACCCCAACCGTCTACAAAATTCTAACTAAAATCAATGAAGATCGAGATTTATCCGAAATTAAAAGAACTGATCTCTGGAAATTGCTCAGAGAACTTAATTTTTGTTTGGAAAAATCAGATAGAAAATCTGTCCCCATAGATCGCCCGGAAACTGTCCGTTGGAGAAATCAATATCTCTCTCAAGTAAAAGGTAGAGTTGCTAGAAATAACACAATTAACAAAATTAGTAATTTAACTAAATTTTGAAAGATTTTTTTGAATAAAGTTACTACGGAAAATTGAGAAAAATCCATATAATAAAAGAATAAAACAAAATATGGAAACTCGATCTCATGATTGGTGACATATAGGAACCAATTATAATTAATTTGAGCGAAGATAGTTTCACTGACTTTGATTAGGAATTAGATATGTAATGTTTACTAGTATGAACACAATTTATTATTTAAATTTTTGTTTTTGTTGTATTTTATTGTTTAATGTTGTTTATACATTTTTTTTTATTTTTTTATATATTTTTATTTTAGTGTGTCCCACTCTTTAATTTTATATATATTTAATTCTAATTAGTTTTTTATTATTTTATTATTGTAATTGTGTCTTTTCTTTAGCGTGTAAAATTAACATGTTTATCTTATTTTTTTCGGGCTATCGTATTCCCATATAATAAAGTAAATTAAATTAAGATATCAGTACAATAGAAATAAAAATAAATAGGTCTAATTTTAATTACAACATAAAAAAAAGTAATTACATTTGAATCCCTTTTTAGTGTTTTATTGTAACTCGACAGATGGTTTAATAATAAATAAACTGAAACGTCAAATACCCTAAAAATATTTTAAATTGATAATGAAATGACCGATAACCCCAAAAATATTTTAATATTCTATGGACGAATTTATTTTTTTATATGTGTTTACCTTTTTGTATTTTTGACAATGGATATTTTGTAAGTATTTAAATTATAACTTCGAATTTTTTGAGAGAATAAGGCTACGTTTTAGTCCATTATTATAGACCGGTATTTTTGATTATAAAATTTCTAACCCATTCCTATGAAAAATATATATGTCTAACAGATTTTGCTAAAGACACCGGACTAAAGAACACAGGTAGTTTGCGAAGAGAAAAAGGGTAAAAAATGATTTATTACTCTCTCTAGTTCTTAAATAAACTGTAGTATAAGAGGAAAAATCGGGTCCATTTTCCTAAATTCAAAGCTCTTGGGGGGGGAGGGCGATCGCCCCCATCGTTCCCCCCCCCTTGGATCCGCGCCTGCTCAGAAGTAAATTTTATGTATTCTATGAAAAATAAATTATTAGGTGTTATTTTTATGGCACTATCACTAATTCTTCGATCTTTTTAAGTGATATCTCTTTGGTTTTGTTTATTGTTTGTCATTGCTGGGATTTAAAACTTAGTTACATCTAAAGTATTTTGTGTTTAATAATTTCGACCTTTAAACGACTGTTTCATTGTTGATTAATGATAATTTCAGTATTTTTGTATACCAAACTTTAAATTTTCTTAGCTTAGCTTTCCTGGTTTGATCTTTGCTGTTAATTGTTGGTTATCTTAATGTTCAATAATATGGTTATTTTATATATTGTTTTTTTGAGTATGCTATTTCTTTCATCTATTTCACTTGGGCGTTCACTTCTCCCACATTCCATTTTTTACTAGTACGGCAATACATTTAACCCGCAAGACTCTTAAATATCTCTTTTGAAGAAAACCAAAATATCTGATAATAAACACGCATTTAAAACAAATTTATTAATTTTACTGTTCAAAAAGGGCTTAGTGTGTATTCTTGAACCGAATGATTTTAATTTCTTTTAATAGCGCTATTCTGTACTGATTGCAAAAAATTCACACAATTTTACTGGTGCTCAAGGATTTTGCAGTTCTTGTGAATGACTTCAGTATTACGTTTGTAAAAATAGCAGGAATTGTTTATAGCACGCTCATGACACTTGGAAAAAAAAAACTTACAAAACTACTTGAAATTTATCTTATATTAGATTGCAGTTCTATTTATAAATTACTCTCGTCAAATATAAGTATTTCGATGGTGTTGGTTTATATATAAAAGATTTTGTATTTAATTTTAAGATTTTATTTTTCGCCTAACTTCAAAATGAAGTCAATAACCATTATATTAACAGTTATCGTTTTGATTCATAATTCTAAGGTTTCTGCAATAACAGGTGGTGAATCAGCAAAAGAGGGAGAGTATCCCTTTATAGTTTCAATAAAAAGTCTCAGTTATACCAGTAATTGTCATTTTTGTGCTGGAACGATTGTTGGAGATAGATGGATTTTAACAAGTAACGTATGTTACTCTCGCTCATGGGGAGGCGCCATCAGGTAACTTAATAATTAGCGTTGATTTTAAGAGTGGTAATATTAGTTTCGCTTAGTTTCACAAATAAAAAATAAAAGTGTATTTTTTGGTTATTGGTTGATGTCATGCAACAAAATGAATTTGAACCGAATAAGTATTTGTTGTTACTACTAGGAAAAAAAATGTATTTTCGACATTGGTAGTTTGATATGATATGGGAATATCTATTTTATATGTTCATACATAAAAATTATTGATGTGTTGCTAAAATAATTTAGTTCTACTATATAAACTAATAGCTATGTTGAACTATTGCGAGCTTATATAGCTTTGCTTTTTTCCTAATTTGACTTTAAAGTCATTCATTAGATATTACATTGACTACGTCGAAAAAAAGGTGGGTAAAAGGGACTAAAATGAAAAAATGTTTTCATTATTTCATAAGTTAAACTGACCTCCAAATATGACAAAATCACAAAGTGCTACCAAATTAAGGAGTGTCTTTTAAAAAATAAGGTTGGTTTGTCCATTTTTCAGTTTTTTGAATTTTACTCGAAAAAACTAGGCATTTTTCGTAGGTACATGTCCCCAGAAAAGTTGTAAGTAATGAAATTTTCAATGGAATTGATGCTTTATAAAGTACAAAAAAATAATTTTTCAAAAAAATACATCTCAAAAACAAAATAAAAAAAAAACAAAATTTTTTTCCACGTGAAGTTAGGTATTCATGAAAAGGAAACCTGACATTATATCCGTTAAAATGAGTTCCAATGGAAAAAATAGAAAAGTACCCCAGATAGGGCATCTCAAACTTTGCTACTTTTCTCGATAAGCAAATTTTTGCTTTCTTTTTCAGATTTCGTCCCACAACTTTTGTTACATGAATTTAGATATAAAAAAAAGAAAGTTTACGTCCGTTAAAATAATTCCCAGTCGAAGTCTGTACCATTAATAGTAGCAGAGAAATGGCCTCTCAAAGTTTTCCACTTTTTAGGATGGTTATAACTTTTTCCAACTCATTATGTAATTTTATATTTTATTGTTTGAAAAATTTTCTTTAATCAATGAGCAAATTATTTTAGGGTGTTTAATAATAAAAATCTTTGTATTTTGATATATTTTTGGGCGAAAATGCAGGTCTGGAAGACGTCGAGCAGCATACTACAGTATTTGAGGTAGAAATTCATGCTATTGATGTCTGTCTTCGGGAGAATTTGAGAAGAGGTTATATGGGCAGGACTGTTTTCATCTTCTCTGACAGTCAGAGAGCGGTGAAGGCTCTAGCATGCCATCAAATAACATCAAAATAAGTTAAAAATTATGGTTTTTGGGTTTAGATCGTGTCAAATTGAAATTATTATCCGATGTTTCGCATATGATTGCACGAGCCATCTTCAGGCATCTTTAATCTATGAAATTGGAATACTGAACAACTATCGAGGAGCAACAGACCGGTATTTATACCCGACTGGTGTTCAGCGAACCGTGGTCCAGCGCTACAATCCATTTCCACGTGTGATGTAGGCTGTAACCTGTATCTCTATTAATATTATTTGGATACTTACAAATTTCGATTGATTCTCTTATTTTACTTTTAAAGAAACTAGATACTGATACTAGCATTTTAGTTTCTTTTAAATTCAAAGTGTGATCTGAGCTATGCTGGTGTAGGGCTACTGCAGACTTCGCAATTTCGTATCGAAACGCATGCTCTGGAGATAATTTTCTAATGAAAGCTTCGACTCTGTCCTTTGGATAAGATAGTTTTCCCTGCTTCGGTAAGTTGTATACTTAACCAATAGACGACTGTGTTCGTTGGTGCGCTTGCTGGATTATTGTTGCTGAAAAGTCCTTCGAATTTTCTTTCTTTTCTGCTTGAGCATAGATGATTTTATCCAGCGTTACAAATTTGTCCTGGTCCATTAGAAATGATAATCTTAGATGTAATTTATAAAGATTACGGACATTTGTATCCAAAGCATGGCAAATTGCCTTGATCCTTTCTCTGACCAGTGCTGTGCTTGCATAATTGTAGATATTCTTGGCACTTCTGGAGATTATGTGGTGTTTTATCTGCAATGATTTTGGTATTACATTTTCATCACGACATATTAGAAGAAAGGCTAACTGGCATATAATCTTCATCTTGCTGCAGCACAAGCACAGCAAGCTATTGCTTAGCAGACCATCTGGCAAACTAAACCGTGAAATTCAGCGTATAAGCAGACAACAAATCAGGCTGGTGATAGGACTTATAACTGGCCACTGCAGCCTGAGAAAGAATCTACATACAATGAGCATTTTCACCGAAGAACTTCTGTGTAGACTATGTAATGAAGAGGAAGAGACAGTCTCACACATCATCTTCGAGTGCGATGCTTTGACCTACTGTAGACATCTTCAGGGATCAATCTATCCGGATGGCTTATATCCAGAGGATAAACTAGCGAGCAGGCTGTTAAACCTGATCAAGGCAACCAACCTGTTCGCCTCGAACGGATATGGCAGGCAAGACAATAGATCTGAAGGCTACAGTGTAAGGGCTTTTCAACCCCAACCTGCTATGTCATATCAATCGATCAATCAGAAATTTGATAATCTCCTTCAAGTGACTACTTTTTTGAGGCAAACTTCATAATCGGTTCGGTATTACATTTTTTTCTCTTTTTTTTACAGACAAAATAGCTTCCTTCTTATAAAATATGTCTTCAAAATTATTGCCCAGCTAACTCAGCACTCATCTGAAATAATTTACTTATCAAAAAGGGTCACTGTGTGTGCCTCAGAACACAAATACGGATAAAATTCGTTCTTAAAAGCCTCAAACTCATATCAATCACAGGGATGACTGAATAATATTATCTCGTATATAAACTGCCGTCAAGCGGGCCAGGTATTGACACTCAATGGAAAACTTCATGTAAATTAGAGCAAAGCAGTTACAGTTTCGTAAAAAGAGAAAAATGAATTTATATACTTCAATCAATAGAAAATCTCTAAAAATGTCTAAAAAAATTAAACATCTTGGGATTGTTCTAGATCAGACACTAAATTAGATCTTACGAATTAAATAATTCAGCACAAAGCAAGCTAGATTTATCGTAGACTATATAGTCGAACATGGGGATTTAAACTCAAAATGACCTCCTAGTTACTTATACAAAATTATTTTTATACCAATAGTTACATATATATCAGAGCAAGTAACTACACAAAGTAGGTTAAACAGACTACAAAAACTTGCCTGTCTGAGACTTAGGGGAGCGTAAAATTTTCAGCACTTTTCAATTCTACCATAAAAAAGTAATTTTTTCCATTTGACAAAAACAAATTGTTTTTTAAATGACTTTACAAGTCTCAAAATCTAAATCATTCTTGAATGTGTTCCACAGAACTCAACAATTTTTTATTGAATATTTTTCTCTATCTTATAAACTTTAAAAAATATTAGGGTTGGTTTTTTTAATGGGCACTCTGGGTACGATAACATAACGCTCTCTTGCTGTGTATTATATATATATATATATATATATATATATATATATATATATATATATATATATATATATATATACAGGATGATTCAAAAATCGATCACGAAACTTAAGGGGGTGATTCTACTTGACAAAATAAGGGTAGAGCTTCATATAATTTTTTTTCAAAATGTCATTCGTTTTCGAGTTACAAGCCGTCCAAGTTCAAGTTTTTATTTTTTGTTTTTTGAATTACTCGCTTACAGGAAAACCGATTTGACTAATATTTGAAAGATAGGCTAAGTCTTCTGCGCTTCATCATTTTAGTAACAACTCACATTGATTGTTTGCCGCTAGAGGGCACTTTACCTACATTGAAAATTGTTTTTTTGTCATAATTTTTTAGTGTTGACAGCTACAGTAGTTTTTGGCATAATTTCTGAAAGACTGATGCCAGGCCTTTAAAAAAGGTGCTCTTTATTTACATTGCTAAACCCAACGGTTTAGACGTAAATCACCCTTAAAAATTAAGTGGTAAATTTACTTTTCTCATTTCATTACCACCAGCTACCAGGTAAATAGCTATCGAAGTATACTAGAGCTGTCAGTTTAACATCAAATAAATTCGCTTTTTAAACTATTTAATTTATAATCTTAAAATAACCAATAATGGCTAATCAGTAAATATTCATATTATGGATTATTGCGATATACATTTAATTGATAAAAATTAATGAAACAGTACTAAACAAACTAAAAAAGATTCTCAAAATGTCCCCCATTTTCTTCCATACATTTCCTAACACTCTTCAAAAAATGTCGCCTAACTCGATGAAAAATTTCTGGTGTTTCTTTAATAATTTGGCACTTTTCGATTATCCTGAAGCGAAGATCCTCGACGTTGATTACTGGAATATCGTACACCAATTGTTTCAAATGACCCCAAAAGAAAAAATCCATAGGATTAAGGTCTGGTGACCTCGCTGCCCATGCCAATGGTCCACTTCGTCCTATCCATCGCTCAGGATACGTTGCATTCAAATACTGTCGGACACGTATACTAAAGTGGGGCGGAGCTCCGTCTTGGAGGATCCATATGTTGGCCCTTACTTCCAATGGCACATCTTCCAGATACAATGGGAGACGATTTTGGATAAAATCTAAGTATACGTCACCAGTTAATGGGCCATCAAAGAAATGAGGACCAATAAGGTAATCTCCTATTATCCCTGCCCACACATTTAGTGAAAATCTACGCTGATGTTTCGTTTCTACCACATTGTTTGGGTTCTCGTAAGCATATGTGTGGATGTTGTGTAGATTTGTTATGCCATCACGAGTGAAACCAGCTTCGTCAGTGAATAATATGACGCCAATTAATCGATTATCGTGTTCATACTTAGCTAGGATCTGATTGCACATTTCCAACCGTCTCGGCCGATCATCGTCATAAAGAGCCTGCACCTTTTTTGAATGAAACGGGTAGAGTTGTTCTTCTCTTAGTATCCTCCATGAACTAGCCTGACAGAGCCGCACTTCATTCCCAATTTTTCTAGTACTAATACCTGGATTATCTTCTATAATTTCAAGCACTCTTTCTTCTTGTTGCACATTTCTAGCAGTTATAGGTCTTCCCCTATTTCCATTATAACTTTTAAAGGAACCACATTCCGCAAGCCTCCTGTGCACACTGGAAAATGTTTGAGCATGAGGGATATTTCTTTCCCGATAACTCTCCATATAATATCTTCTTGCCAACTCTGCATTACCATTTGCTTTTCCATAACAAAAATGGATATCACAATATTCGATATTTGAATATTGGTGATTAGCCATTATTAGTTATTTTAAGATTATAAATTAAAGAGTTTAAAAAGCGAATTTATTTGATGTTAAACTCACAGCTCTAGTATACTTTGATAGCTATTTACCTGGTAGCTGGTGGTAATGAAATGAGAAAAGTAAATTTACCACTTAATTTTTAAGGGTGATTTACGTCTAAACCGTTGGGTTTAGCGATGTAAATAAAGAGCACCTTTTTTAAAGGCCTGGCATCAGTCTTTCAGAAATTATGTCAAAAACTACTGTAGCTGTCAACACTAAAAAATTATGACAAAAAAACAATTTTCAATGTAGGTAAAGTGCCCTCTAGCGGCAAACAATCAATGTGAATTGTTACTAAAATGATGAAGCGCAGAAGACTTAGCCTATCTTTCAAATATTAGTCAAATCGGTTTTCTTGTAAGCGAGTAATTCAAAAAACAAAAAATAAAAACTTGAACTTGGACGGCTTGTAACTCGAAAACGAATGACATTTTGAAAAAAAATTATATGAAGCTCTACCCTTATTTTGTTAAGTAGAATCACCCCCTTAAGTTTCGTGATCGATTTTTGAATCACCCTGTATATATATATAGTCTTTTAAGTTACAAATAGTACCCATTTTATCCGAAGTTGTAGACCGCAGTAATTTATACAACAAAAAAAATCTTTAATTCTGTGAATTACTATACTAGTTTTGAATGGAATTATACCAAATAAATATTTAAACTGCTACAGTAAATCAGCTATCTTGAACTTTAAGAAATAAATTTTAGCGAAACTTAGGCTTCCAGAAAACCCCCAATACCATGAGACCTTTGTAAATTTTTTAGTTTGACATACTTTATCCTGCTTATTGAGTCTGAAGAAATTAATTTAAGATCTGTAATATACAATCTAAGAATAGTTGGGCAAAATCGAAAAAATATAAAATTTTTAGTCTCCCTTATTATATCTGCTATATAAAATTGTAAAAACTTCACATTCGTAACCTACGATTCCGAAATCTTTGGACAAGCATAATGTAATTCTGTACAGGCAAGAAGAAATTATATCCAGAAATTTCCAAATTGGGTTTTGAAACATTTGAAAGGGTTGATCGTAACTTAAGAAAAAAAAAAATGAAGCGTAACTCAAGCCTTAACAAAAAATAAAAATTTGCACTGGAGAACAGCCATAATCTATCTAAAATAAAATCGACTAAAACTTGCCATTTTTTGTGTGTTAAAACTGAAACTAAACTTATCTTTTTAATATTAGTTCAAGTTTTAGAGATACGTCATATCATGTCTCCCTATATATTAATAAAGTAACCGCAAGAATGCAAATTGCCTTTGTATTATTATAATAAAGAAGAGGGCGGCATTGCCAAATATACGTTTTCCCCAAATTAAGAAAATTTTGTACAACTCGGCAACGCCGCATGGAGACTCTCCAAGGATGACTTCCATATACGAAGTCCCAACCCCTCAGGGCATTGATTAAGGGAGATAATCATTTAAACCCATGTAAATCGATTTTTATGTCTGCTTTTAATTGAACAGCCCTGTAACAAATTGAATTGAATAAAAAATTCTCGAATATTCTTTAAAAATGTAAGAATCCGTATTTGGCTATAAAGCGGGAGGAATAGTCAGTCGAAGTTAGTGAATCGAATTGAATAGTTTAGATTATAAGATGTCTCGAAAATGAGTAAACAATTCAGATCACTTCTGTTATGTTCGTGGTGAAGCGATTTTTGCATCTCAGAAGCAGTCTATTACCATATTGATAAAAAAGGCATAGCAGCTTTTTCTCGGTTGCAATATTGGGGATCAAGACGAACAGTGGGCGCCACATATCCGCTGAAATGTATGAGCTTCAAGACAGAAATTGGTTAAATAGTAAAAAACAATATATGCGATTTGCCGTCCCAATGATCTGGAGAGAGCATTCAAATCATGTTAATGATTGCTATTTATACATCATAGCTCGTGTTGAACAAGGCACAGGTATATCCAAGAAGAAAAAATCGGGTTCCAACTATCCAAATATACCATTTTCCATGAGACCTATGCCTCATAGTGACGAACTTCCTATTCCTGAACCCCCAGAAACATTCACATACGAATCAGACAACAACGATACAACGATTTTTCAAGAAGAGGATATGCCATCAAGATCAAGAGATCTTGATTTCGCACACAGCAAGTTATACCGCTAGCAGCACAAAATAATCCAATCAGAATTAAGCGATCTTGTGAGAGACTTACAACTTCCAAAAAGTAAAGCAGAGTTACTATGATTAAGATTGCAGCAGTAGAACTTATTAGAAGCTGATGTTTCAGTATATGTTTTTCGTAAATGCCATTTTTTACCATAGAGAAAAACTTGGTTTTCTGCAAGTACATTAACGGTTTAATGAGGGCTCTAAATATAAACTATAAGTCACAGGAATGGAGATTGTTTTTAGACAGTTCAACATTGAGTTTAAAAGCAGTAGTATTGCGCATGGGAAATATTTTACCATCTATTTCTGTTGGATTTGCAGTTCACATAAAAGAATCATACGACAATATGAAGTACCTATTGACAAGTGTAAAATACGATGAGCATCAATGGCAGATCTATATATACTTAAAAGTGATTGCACCTTTATTCGGTTGCAGTTAGCCTACATCAAGTTTTGTTGTTTTTTGTATAAAAGATACGGTCGGGCAAAGGCACTGCATTACATAAGAAAAACCGATCCGATAGAAAATCTTTAGAGCCAAGTGAAAAGAATGTACAACATATGCCATTGGTAGACCCCAAAAAGATTTTGTTGCTGCCACCACTGCATATCAAATCGGGCACCATGAAAAACTTTGTTAAGGCACTGAATACAGATGGGCCAACTTTTGAGTACCTGCGTCAGAAATTCCCAAGGTTAAGTGAAGCAAAAATTAAAGAAAGTATTTTTGCCTTGTGGTTACTAATTTCTTCGGAAAGCTGATAATTACGTTACTTTTGTTGAAAATATCCTCTCATCGTATCAAAAAATGGGTTGTAATATGTCTCTAAATATCCATTTCTTACACTCACATCTGGACGCTTCTATCAGGATATATCAATAATGTTGAAAAGGTACCAGGGAAAATATAATGAAATTTGTTGCATAGTGTTATTTTTATTAAGATAAAATTACTTAACTTTCCCAAAACTGTGATCAACATTTTTTTGTGTTTAATTTAGCAGTTGATTCTAATTTGCGCCTTATACTTTCTCGCTGTATTCGAAAAAATATTGCCGGATCATTTCGAATAAAATTGCAGTATTAGATTATCCTTCCACGCAACTCTGCCCTAGTATATACTGACCTCTCATAAGCTAGTGCTTTAAGACTGCGAAAAAAAATCTATGAATTTAGGTTAGGAGATCTTCGTGTCCATAAAATGATGACCAAAAGTATCTGTGCTCTAATTTGCAAGAGTTCATGTTCTAAAAGTTATTTAAAATATAGTGCTAATTGAGTACCTATGAAAACTCACTCAAGTTATTCCCAATAATCCCCTCCCAAACGTTAAACATGAATATGTTGTTATTCAGTATGTATAATATTAGTGTATGAAGATTTTCTCTATACCAAAAGTGTCAATTATGAAAATTTGTAAGGCCATCCCGTGTAAAGGCAGCTTCGTCTGTAAGTAAAACAGTTCCAGTAAAATGTTCATTTTGTTTAAGTAATTAGGTTTTGTTGGAGAAACATCTAAATACATTGAGTGTAACTTTTGAACATAGAAAGTATGAATTATTGGGAAATTTCATGGAAACATATTTTTTTGTGCCTATTTAAACTGCGAGTTTTCTTACCTTGTCAGGAGTATTATCAGCAATCTAATCAAGAATGTGTTCTTCTAAATCCGGATTTCGTGCTCTCCTTGAACGCAAATAAATTGATATTTTTTATACACTTGTAATATATAAGGATATAAAAAATCGAGCATTAGCTTTGACATTTTGGGCTTTAGTGACAAGTCAGTCACCAACTTCCTTGGCAATGTTAAAGATTATTTATGTCCTGGATTCGTGAGTTTTTATCGGTTACATCACTGGCCAAGATTTCAGTAAAATATCTAAGTCAGCTCGAGAGCTACAACTCAAAAGGGAAATTACTGGATACCTCTTTTGAGCCCAATATCACCGAAATTAGTTATTTTAGAACAAAGTTATGTAAAATACAGGCAATATTTTCACGTTATCCGTATATTGTCGAGAGTGTGACATTCTAACCTTTTTTTAATACGCCCACAACATACTATTTAAATATTTCTCATGATCTGGAATAATATTCATTAACTAAATTTTTTTAAAAAGGTTTTATTCCATATTGGTACATTTTCACAGTACCCGTTAGTCATTATATATCAAGCTGAAATTTTTCGAACATTAATTAACGGCTGTTCCTTATAAATTTGATATTTAAAAAAGCCTTAAAAATATTAATGTTTAAAAATTTATAATGTTTACACTAAGTCTGAATTAAGTTAAAAAAGTGACTAATTTTTACAGCTTTGGTTCTACTAATATCTCAGTACCCGTTAATTATACATGTGATGCTTATAATAGTACTATACAACGACGGGTGGATGATGTTTTATACAATCCACAGGCTTGGGATAGGCCGCCTTACACACATGATATGGTCCTTCTTCATTTAAATGAATCCATTCCCTTCTCAGAAAATGTTCAACCTGTTAAGTTAGCTGAACTAGATGAGGAGTGGCCTAGTGGCAAAATTGGAACCATTCTAGGTAAGTTTGTCAATTTGTATGCAGTTTGTAAAATCACACACACACACATATATATATATATATATATATATATATATATATATATATATATATATATATATATATATATATATATATATGTACTGATGTTTTTCCGGTTGTCAATCCGTTCGTCAATAGAAATATCTTCACGACGTTTCGCCAACATCTCAGCTGTCATTTTCAAGTGATGCTTCCTAGATGGCTGCTCGACTTAGAATTCTAAGACAATTTTTCAGATATCTGTCAGATTATTTTCGAAGTTTCAGCCATCAGGTTACTTTGCCCATTTTATTTTAAAAAAATTTTATACACTTATGACTTATTTGTAGGTTGGGGCAATGGAGGTTATTTTTCAGATGACGTTCGAGCGGATTTACAGACAGCTCAGGTTCCACTTTATACCGAAGAATATTGTACCGGTCCAATTTGGGGGAGCTGGGCATTGACTGATCCAACTGTAAGTATAAACAATAATATTAATTAAAATTGCAACACACGGACATCTTCGTGGCGCATTAGTAAGAGAGTCAACCTACCAGTCGAATCGAGGTGAAATGGTTTTGGTTATGTTCTGGCCGCCGTGCCGGCAAAAACATTTTCCTGAAATATATCATCTGTCGTCTGACACGGTGCGGACCTTAAATGTCCCTAGTCGTAGGTATAACACTGCACAACTACGTAAAAGGCAACAGGAAATCACTATGAACACAATTTCCTAGTATGGCGGATTAGAGTTGGGACACACCATGTCCCTCTCATAGAGATAGAACTGAAGCACAAAAACCCTTATCTATAGCCAACTCTGAAAAAGATACAAGATGTCTTAGTTGTTATATATCTTGTTCAGATAATAAACCAGTAGGTATCTGAAATCTATTCGGAGGCCTAATCAGTCATCATTTTTATGTTTAGATTTTGTTACTGATTTTTTTTTTGAAAGCTGATATCATATCAACCCTTCTTAGTTTGAATACTGCTTCATTCTAGACATATTTTGTTAAAAGTAGCGCTATATTAAATGTGTGTTTTTCTACAAAATCTAAATAGAGCTGTTAAAATTTAATCACATGCAATGCCAAATTGATTTGTTTTTAACCCTGTATAAGGTAACTTTTTAAAATAACTATTTTTGAAAACGTTAATACATATTGATATTAAAAAAAAAAATAGTTTATTTGAAAATACTCAAATTTTCTAATAAAAAATCATAATATAAAAATTAAACGCGTTTAAAATTTATTTTTCAACTAATGTAGATTTTACTGATGATAGTGGGTACTTGTTTGTATAAATTATAATGTAAATTACTTTTAAGCACAAACTACGTTTTCAAAATAGTTATATTTTTGAAGTTACCTTATACGTATATATATGTAGAAAAACACACATTTCATATGGCGCTATTTAAGCAAAATATGTCTGGGATGGATGAAACTAACAAGTTTTATATAGGTTGTGTTGAGTTTTATTTTGCAACATTGGTGCAATTTACAAAGAATGGACAAAAAATCTAAATTATCTCATACTGTTAAAATGTCAATGGTCTAAAAATTGCATTTAGAAAAACGTTTCCTAATAACTTTTTTCGATATTTTGAGATATAACCCCACTTTTAAACTTAAAAAAATATATAAAATTCTTCTATTGTCCGTCATTCTCTCCGGATTTCCGAATAATCTTAGCTGCTTCCTGCTTATTTATTCACTTATTCCTGTAACTTCCAATTCTTCTCTGATATTTTCGTCTTATTATTCCTTTTAATTTTCTCAGAAATTTCATTTCAATGACCTGTATTTTGGTCTTCATTGCGTTTGTTATGATCCAGCTTTCACTTCCATATGTAAGGATGTGTCTGCAGATTCTTCTGTATATTGCCCTTTTTGTCCTTCTACTTTTCTTTTTTCCCCTATGAATGTATTATAGAGATTGTGATATGTGTTGGTAGCTTTCTACATTCGTCCATTAATTTATTCTTTCACGTTTCCCTCGCTGTCCAGTATTGAACCTAAATACTAATAACATCTATTTGCTCTACTCTCTCATTATTCAATCTTCTTTTTATCTATTCTTTGTTCTCTCTACCAATATGCATGGTCTTTGTTTTTTTATATTTGTTATCATTTATCTCCTCTTTAGTCCTTAATTCCATGTGTGCAGTTTTTTCTGTAGATTTGTTTAGGATTTCGCACATGTCTTTATGTTGTCTGCGAATGTCACCTTGCCTAGATTTAGCGACTTCAACTTGTATCCTATGTTTACATATGAGCTCGTAAGTCCACCTTGTTTTAGTCGATTTTTATATTACAGGTTCCTTATTGTTGTACTTTCTCACGTAACGTCTATTATTGTCGCACAAACTGTTACTTCCTGCCATTAGTATTTTATCTATATTTCTATTTTCTAGATTTTTCCCATATTGCTTTTCGTGGTATTGTATCAAATGCCGTTTCTATGTCCAAAAATACCATGTATATTCCTGTTCCGTTGTTTAATGTTTTTTTCTGTAATTTGTTTTATGGAGAATATATGGCCCTGAGTGCTTCATCGAACTGCTCTTCTACTACAGTCATTAATCTCCGTTATAATTTTTTTCATAAATTTTTAGTACTAAGCTCAGCAAGGTGATCCCTTTATAATTGCCACACACTCTTGGGGCACCGTTCTTATGTAACAGTATTGTTATTATCACTTTCCAATTCTCAGGTGTTCTTCCGCTTCTCCAAACTTTGCTAAACATTTTGGTGAGCATTTCTTTCCCTATTTGTTTCAAATTTTTCAGCATTTCCGTCACTATCTCATCATGTACAGCTGCTTTTCCTTTTCTTTTCTATTACTTTCCCCTTCTGGTTTCAGTTAGACTTCACTATTTGATAGCTCGTCAAAATATTGCTTCCATCTTTCCATAATCTTGTCTTTTTCTGTTATCGGTAGCCCCTCTTTCTCAACTATCTCTATTTTTTGTGTTTTTCCTTTCCGTAGTAATTTTAGTGCTCTATAAAATAGCTTCTCATTAGTTTCGCTATCTTCTTCCATCTTTTTAACAAATGCTTCCTATTTTGTTGTCTTTGCTTGATTTACCATATCTTCAACTAATATTTTCTGTTACTTGTACTCTCTGTAACTGGTTTTAGTTTTCTTACTTAGATATACTGTCCATTATTTGTTCTTAATTTTTATTTGTTTCTTAATTTTTCCACTTCATTACCAAGTTCATTGAATTATTTCTACAGCTTTTCTAGGTCTATGTCTGCGGTCACCTTTTTAGTTCTTTCATCTCCTTTTTTGCCATTCTTTAAAATTATTTCACTGTTTCCTCTTCATTTAGTCTATATGTCCTGATCGCCTTTATTATTCTGCAGCATGCCCTTTGTTTTTTGTGTACGTATATTTTAAGTTTCATTTTAGCTAGGACCATATAGTGGTCGCAGTATATTTCCGGTCTTCTTTTTACCCAGATATCGGTCATTTCATTTCTATGCACTCTGTCTATAGGCACATAGTCTATGATTAATTATTCTTTAACTTTGGTGTATTTATAGATATCTTTATGTGTGAAAATTTTCCTTACTCTACTATTTGTATCCCCTAAGACTGGCACCTCTCTTTAGCTTTCTTTGTTCCTTCATTCAATTCATTCCAGTATTTCTCTTTCAAGCCTTTTGTTTTGTCCTTTCGACCTGTATATTAGTATGATTGTCGTCGTTCCTTCCTCCCTCCATTAAATGTCCACTTTTAGGTTCCTTTGCGAAATATATTCCCAATTTTTCATTGTGTTAACATACATACATTTGCTTCTCTATTCATGCGTTGTACGCATCTGTGGAGGAGTAGATGTTTCCTATATTCTTTCTTTTTCTTTCTCCTTTTCCTTTGTCTTAGTTATTGCTAATAGATTCCGCTCACCTTTTTCCAATTCCATTGCCAGTTCTTGCTCTTTTTAATTTATGATTTATTATAGTTTATAAATATATGTATTTTCATTTTTACTTTTAGGTAATGAAATGTGGTGGTGTCGTAAATAAGACTTATGCATGTTATGGTGATTATGGTGGACCACTGTTGGTGGATGGAAAACAATTTGGAATAGTATCTTATGTTCGTACTGATCCAGGTGGTCCGTGCGGTGAATACCCAAATATTTTTTCTCCCGTACCATATTTTAGGAAATGGATTAGAGAGACCACTGGAGTTTAAATAGAATAAAAAATATCTGGACAATCACTATATCTATTAAAGTTTGCAAATAAATATTTATATAATAAATGCTTTTTGTTGTTTTTATTTTTCACCTGAAATGCGTATTAAATATTTTAATAGCTTCTAACTCCCAAGAAGCCATGAGTATAAAGGACCGTCGAGTTGGAAGATATATTCCACGACAACTGGCTTATACTACTTTGGATCTCTATAGTTAGGTAATAGAATACATTAGCAAAAGGTGACTGCGTTACTCAAAAAACACGTTAATGGACTATTTCTTCCATTTTTCTATATTTATGCAAAAAAAATCAGACAAAGGCCCTCTCTAATAAAGGATCGGACGTATATCGAAAAATTTTTCCGCTGTAACTTACCACCAAGTTTTCACACCTGCCGCAATGAGACCAGCTTGTAACTGTAAACTATTATAGTCTACAAGATGTTACCCCTATTTTAACAGGATTAACACTTTTCTGAAACTTTGTGAGTGGTTTTATTTTGACGAGTCCAACAACTTTCTTATTTGTGAAAATTCTCATTTGCGTTTTCTACTGCTGGTATCACCAAAACTTTCCTTTGCAGTTAAATTGTGGGATAATTTGATGCGAAACACGGAAGAAAATGTATCCGACAAAAATGATCCCGTCGATCATCGAGACCACCGTAGTATGTAAAAATTACATGCACATGTTTATTTATTACCAACCAACTGATTTTCTTACAGTTATTTAACAATATTTGTAGAATCAGGTGAACGTATTGTCCGAAATTGTCAATTTCTCGAGAACGTTTTACTGCTTACAACCAATCACATTTTGAGCTTTTTTTGTTTAAAATGAAGTATAAAATACACTGAAGTATATATCCAACAATATATGCGCCGCATATTCATAAAAAAACAAAAAAAAAACATAATTTAGAAAGTATCAATGTGACTCCATTCATACTCAAGTTAAATACACATATTTTCCAAACAGTATTGACGATACGTACGATATATTGTAAATAAGAAATATTTCGCTTGATGTCATACACAAAAAAGTATTGTTGTATTTTCTCTGTAATATCAATACTTTGTCCGACAATTTTGATAATAAATCTTGGCATACAGGGTGTTTATTAAACATATGGCAAAAATTCAAGGGGTTATTCCCTGGACTATTCTAAGGATATCTTGTCCTTTGACGATTTGTGAAAGGGTACTTTGTTTCGAAGATATAGGGCGAACAAAATTTTTGACAAATCTAATTTTGGTATTTTTCAAATTCAGAATGCAGCCGAAATAAAAGTATGACGTACCACACTCGACTTACCAAGTAATAAAAAATTTATAAAAATACATTGTTATCTTTTAACATTCCGATTACTGCGAACGGCTACAGTCGTTGAATTTGAATAAGTGATTGATCATTTTCTATGTGTCGAATTTGTTGAGACTGATTGACGTTTGGCTACTTGACGTGTATTTCTGTTTTTAGTACTAGAAACCGTTGTTAGTAAAGTCATCTATCATGAATCGTTATACGAACGCCGAGATGGCTGACATGCATTTCATTTATAGACTTGCTGATGGCACTTCATTAGAAGCTAGGCGGCTGTACATTGAAAGATTTCCTAACCGTAATGTTCCTGATAGAAAAACCTTTCTAAGTATTCATCAACGTCTTCGTGAAACAGGAACATTGTAACGAAGTAGAGTACCAGGAAGGCCAATGACAGTAAGAACGGTAGAAGTGGAAGTGAATGTGCTGGACATGATAGAAGAAGATCCAGGTACTTCTACTCGAAGAATTGCAAATACTTTGAATATAAGTAATGAGACACTTTGGAACACTCTTAGGGACTATTTGTTGTGCCCATACCACATACAACGCGTTCAGGCACTTATTCCTGCTGATTTTCCTCCACGTATTGCATTCTGTAAATGGCTTTTGCACACATTGTTTGGAATCCATCAACTACTGACAGTGGTTCTTTTTACCGATGAAGCCAGTTTTTGAAGAAATACAATAAGGAACTTCCATAATAACCATGTGTGGCCTGAAGAAACTCCACATGTGGTGCTTGAAAATCGTTTTCAACGTCAGTTCCTGTTGAATGTTTAGATTGGAATTGTGGGTGACTCGTTAATTATGTTAGAGTCAAAAAAAATTAGAGAATATGTCATATTTGTTATATAAAAAAAAATAGAAGGAGAGAGAGCGACCAGTTTGTATAATGAAAGAAAATAGATTGTAATTTGTAGTGAATGAATAAGTTTAAGTTCTGTCAGATAACTAAGACTTTTTGATGTCTACTTTATTTTTTTTTTATTTAATCAGGTGGCTCTGTAATGATCTCCACCTTTTAGGGCATATCTGTCTATCTCGAAAAGGACAGAGAGTGGTCGAGGTAAAATGCGCCACCTGTTTTGGTGCCCTAAAGGTTAAGGCAGAGACCGATTTAAAAAGAAAACAGGAAATCTAATTTAACGCCAAGAAAACACCCAAAAAATTTTAAAAACAAGTATCTATATTTACGTTTCACGATGTAAATTCAACTAAGAGTGACACAGCGCTTCTCTGGTCTAAAGTGTAAGCCTGTGACAGCCAGCTGTTTAAGCAGGTGGTTATTGACAATTTACACTTTCAACGATTAATCTAACAAACAAATTATATTCTAATCAATTACCTTTGGCCGTGATTATGAAAAAATGATTTATGGTAAATAATAAATATATGTATACAGCGATAATATTGAATGCACTCTACCCGTGTAAATAGGTCTGTTTACTGGAGTTTACAGATGTGCCTCTTACATACGTGGAGATATTAACTACATATGGTTTCACGATTCAATAAGTGGTACCATATGACGAAACACAATGGTTTTTAAAGAGGTAGGTACGCTGATTATTTAATAGTTATATATACAAAGGAAAAGGAAACGCTACGATGTTGTACCGAAGGCAACAATTTAAGCAGGTTAAAAGTCCCTGAAACGACACAGACACATAAAACCTGATTAACGGAGGCTTCTTGATGTCCTGATGTTGAGGCTCTGGATCACACTGTGGTACTATGTGCAGCATGCAAGGCAGGGTACCGTGGATATATCAGCAAAAGGGCCCCGATGATGATCCAAATGACGGTAATAGGGGTAGAAACGACAAAAGGAAAACAAGAGAAAGGAAAAAAAGAAAAAGGAAAAACGAAAGAGGAAAAGAAAAAAAGGCCTAAAACAAAAGATGGGCTTTTAAAAATTAAAACAAAAATTAAAACAAAGAGTTACCAATGGTGTTAGGTGGCCTTTTTGTGGTAAAAAAGAAAAAAATAGAAAAATTTGATATCGGGTTTGTGTCCCGAACTGACCAAACCAAATTAGCACACAGCTTTTAAAGTACACAAAGTAACCTTTAACTATAAATTTGCTCAAGGACTCGAATCTTTTACGTTAATATCTAGCAAAATTGCTAAGTAACCTTTCCAGATGCAACTCTGCAAGGAAAATATCTTTATCACTCTATAATTTTTTTTGTCCCCAGAAAAACGTCCAAGGCGGGAAAAGATACAGGAATCGGTATATCGACGTTAATGACAACTGACAAGCCTTCAAAACAATGAAAAATAAAAATACGAAATTTTAAAATTATTACAAGAAATTTTCTTAGCAATTAATTAAGGAAATTGTGATACGTTCAAAAATTTATACCAATAAAAAGGTTTTGTTCAAGTAAAACTGTCTCGCAAGAAAAGTCGAGTAGATTCTAACTTAAAGTTTATTTTTATTTGACACTTATGTAGTTTTTCGTTTTTAGCTTACTAGAATCTCTCATAGTTAAACAATAAGTGACACAGTGGGAAGATAAGTGTCCAGAAAAATTGTGAAAGATCCAACAGGATCCAGAGAGCTTCCACTCAAAAATTTGTTGATCCTGCAGCCAAATGTTTATCTGCTCACCCGAGATCTCTCGTTGAAGGTAACAATAATCGCAAAATATAATTTAAATTAAGAATTTCTAACTAAATATTCCATACCGAGCCACTATGTACAAGACTAATACCTTTCTATATTTCAGGTACAAGGAGAGGAGCCTTACGAACTAAACATAACAACGAAAAGGACTATCAAACAATGACCATTAATTATAATACCATAATTGTGAATCCAATTGTTATAAACAGGATATACTGCCAACGTTTTCTTTCATTCGTAAATATGTTCCCTAAACAAAAAAAAAAACAAACCAAATACATAAATGATGGAGGAGGCAAGCGTAAAAATTATTATATTTATCCGAATTTTAAATAGGGAAAAATAAAAACGTAACAATTGGACAGGTATTTCTACAAGGAAGACTTACCGGTGAGGTATACAGAAGCTTATTGGAACAAACGCTACCTTACCTACTAGAAGATGTACCATTGGCTACAAAAAATGCAATGTGGTTTAGGTACGATGGTGCACCAGCGCAGTTTAGTGTGGTTGCTCGAGAGTTTTTAACAGTAACATATGGAGATCGCTGGATTGGTCGAGGTGGACTTCACTTATGGTTTGCTCGATCCCCGAAATTACACGCACTGGATTATTTCGTATGGGGACAACTAAAGTCATTAGTTTATACTACTCCAGTGACAGATGTGGAAGATTTAAGAAATTGGATAATTGAAAGCGAATAATTGCTGGGTATAACTCAATAACAAACGACCCTGGTGTTCTTGAAAGAGTTCGGCAGTTACTTAGAAGAAGATTGGATTCATGCATCAGAACTGGAGGTAGTCATTTTGAACAATTTTTGTAGATTAAGAAATGTTACAAGGAACTTTTGGTAATAAATTTTTTTATTGTCGAAAATTTGTTTTGCATTCAAAACCCTTTGAATTTTTTCCCTATGTTTAATACACACCCTATATATATATATATATATATATATATATATATATATATATATATATATATATATATATATATATATATATATATGTATATTTTTTTATATATTATCCCTAAGTGTAAAAAGTGTTTACTGAAGTTTATGATTTGACGAAAAAAAGTACTTTCTTATAGACTTTACTGAGAGGAATCTTTTCATTTAAAATATTTTTCCGTATCATCAATATTTTTGTGATACAAATATCTTCAACTTTATATTATTAGAAAATGGCGTCATATCATTGTCTATAAGTTGGTGTTTTATCATCTGAGCTGTACTTCGGTCTGGATCAACGTCAAAAGTAACTTTCCGAATAGAAAACCTTTCTACTTTGCTGCAGCGCTTACATTCTTCCTTAGGTGGTCTTTTTAATAAGGCATCTCCTTTATTATGCAGTCTTCTTGGTTTATGTTCGATTCTAAAATTGTACTGTTGCAGTTTTCCAAGCTAACCTGCTAGATACCTGGACTGTTCTTATTAAAAATTCCTGTCCATATAAATATTTATGAAAATGTTGGAGAGCTTTGATCATGGCAAGCAGTTCCTTTCTTGTGGCACAATAATTTCTTTCCGGTTTTGAATGAGTCTGCTGAAATATTCATAACTCGTTCTTGGCAGCCATCCTGTATCTGAAACAATACAAGTCCTACCACTATATTGGTAGCATCTATATTCAATATGAATTTTCAATGATCTCGTGGGTAGACTAAAACACGACAGGAAGAGCTTCTCAACTCATATTAGTCACGTCGTCGGGGCTAATCATTTACTGTTTGAATTATCCTGCCATCTGTAAGGATTTTCTCTAGTGATACTACATGTCCGAAAAAACAATAAATACTTTTTGGAGTTAAGTTGAAGGTTATCCTTTTTAATTCTTGCGAAAACTTCCTGTAGGTTTTGTAAATGTTCATCAAATGTTTTCCCCATAATCATGACGTCATCAAGGTAGATTAGGCCTGTTTTCCATGCAACATCTCGCAATACTGTTTCCATTAGTCGCTCAAAAGTGCATTGCAGAATCTGAATTGCATAACATAAAAATAACACAGATTAGTCCGGGTAGAAAAATCAGTCTTTGCCTTATCTTTATCTTGGATGCCTACTTACCAATATCCACTTTTTAGATCGCGTGTGAAGAACAATTGTGATCCAGCAAACTTTGTCAAAGTATCGTCATTTCTAGGAAGTAGGTAGCTATTTTTCCTAGTGATGCCAATAGGCTTCCTGCAGTCAATATAAATTTTTTAGTTCCATCTATTTGGTTATCAGTACAACCGATGATGACCATGAACTAGTTGATTATTCTATAACTCCCGGCGGGCGTATTGGTTGCGCATAGTCAGCATTTATTTTAGGCTGGATTATGTTCGCTCTACCAGTATTACCATCTTTTATTTTAAAAACATCATTACGCTTCCTTATAAAATTCTAAGCTTCTTCCGTTTCTTGGCGAAATTTGCTTCCAGTTTATCTAAAGCTGCTCTTTAGATGTAGCCGGTACATTCACATTTTACCACTCACTTTACAGTCTTGTATAATGCTACTTCGTCCCCTTTATTAATTTTCACATAGATGGCAAAAATATTGGCTCCTGGTATTGGTTTGATGTCTCTGAATTAACTAACGCCTTTGCTACCAGGTATTTACAGGGTTTATTGAGGCATTCAACCAATCTGACGTGGCTTCCAGAACTTCTGTCTAATCTCTCCTGTGTTTCCCTTTATTCTGGTTGTTTGTTCGGCAATGACTTTGATTGGTTCTGTATTTAGGTTCTTTGACAAAGTAAATTCTTCGGTGTTAAACTTTAAAATGTTAAGTGTGATATCAAAGGCAAATCCATGTTGACGAATCAAGTTCATAACCAGAAAAACTTATCTTCTATTTCGGTTATTAACACCAAGTAGTTTAAATCGGGCCTTCCAAATTGAAGCTCCACTTCCATTTCTCCAATCACATCGACTGCTTCTCCAGTTAATGTTCTCAACGTTACTTTTCTGGACATTGATAGTATTTTAATTTTATCAAAAGGTAGGCTACGAATGAAAAGAATTGTGGGGAGCCTTTCAATATTGGTGTGCGGTCTCTGAATGGTGAACGAAGACATAATCGCATACTACAGTCCCTTCTGATGTGTCCAGCTCATCCACGTTTGTAATACTCTATCTGGTTTATTCTATAACGGTAAGTAACTTTTACATTGTTTGATTCTATCTGGTTTCTTCTATAATATGAAGTATCGCTTACATTGTTCAGTTTCTTAATTATGCTAGATAACACTTTTTCTATCGTTTAATTCAATGGTAATGGCTCTTATTTTTAGTCTTGACACCTTAAAAAAATTTTCAAAGCCCTGTTCAACGCTTCACTGCAATAACTAAACTTGCCTATATGCATCATACGCTGTATTTTCTGATCTTTGATTCCATCGTAGGCTCTTCTGGGAATTTTTCTGTAGCTCTTAAGTGAGCTAGACGAACAAGACGTCGGACATTTGGTTCATATTCTTGTAAACTTTCTCCACTTTGATGTCTTTACTTGAACTTTGACCTCTGACTGAAATAACTGGCGCCGATTCCGATCTCCAAATCTTCTTTACAATACAGCACTGCGGATTTCATACAGTGGCATTGCGAAGGCTTCGCAGGGCTCGCGTCGCGGTGGGCCCCGGGCTTGGGAGGGGGGGCTGCTCACTCGAAAAAGTCTTTATAATTTAAGTTAGTCAATCGCCAGTAAATTTGCCACTATAAAATCCACTTAACGCAATGTGTCAGTAATTATTTATTATAAATGGACAAGTATGCAACGAAAAGCATTTAGATTTATATTAAATGTACATATATTAAGAAATCACTTTAACACTCACTAATTAAACCCATTGAACGCAAGGCCTCTGTGAGAGTCTGTATTAATATCTTTACTCACGGCGTGCAGGAAGCAACTTTAATTCAAAGTAAAATGTCGACAAAATCAGTCTCGATGGAGACTTGGGTAATAATTTGTAGAGCCAAAACTTTTCAGTTTGAAATCCTATCTGATCGTTTACCCGAAATATATTTGTTTAAAGTTTTCTCCATTTAAAAAGTGGGGTAAAATTTTTCCCATTTAAAAAACATCGTAAATGAAATAAAAGCGATTACTCACAATTCAATTGTTGTAGAACTGCGAGTTTTGGAGCTTTTTGAATGCTTGAAAAAAGGAACTACGCATCTTCTGAAGACGCTGTTCCTGCTTTTCGACCGTTCAGAAAGATTAACTACTACCAATCTTATTAAAGTTAAAAATTGTTTTAAACAAGAAAATTCAACCTATTTTTGTAACAATATTTTCTGATCTGATGAAAGAAGAATTATAGGTAATGATATTTTAAATCCATACAACTAAATATATTGAGGCAACACGAATCCATATTTATATTGTGCGAGAAATTCCTCAACACAGCAGATTTGCGAACAACATAAAGTGTTGTTTTTAAAAGCTCATATGATTATTTGATATTATTTTTAAAAAAAATATCATAACAGTTAAAAATAGGATTAATGGAATAATAAAATCATACATTTTTTGCTACTTCCACGCTCCTAATTAAGTTCTGCTTTAATGGCAAAACCGGATTTCATAACATGGTCTAGAATATATTCTAGCCACTTTAATATTTATATATTTTATTTCACAACAATTATAACGAATTACTTGAATCGAATTTTCTACAAGTGTAGAGAAACATATGCCTCATTGAATGAGCAGAAATAAAACCTCTTTATATCATTTTAACGTGACATGTATCTGTTATGAGTTTTCAGATCCCACAAAAGACTTTGGAGTATTTTGTAATATAAATCTCAATATGAAATTGATTTGGTCCTCGTAATTTTTTAACTAAGTCGAAGAGATAACTTAGAGTTTAACTTCCTCAAACAAAACCTTCTGATTCCTGTTGGCCACTAGTCAGGCCAAAAAATTGTCACAAAAAAAGTATGAATAAATTTTTTGTTCTTTAGTCACTATATAGAATCAACAATAGTTTTTTAGCCTCTCTTCTTTGTATGTCTGGGCTCATTTCTAAATCTTCCAAATAAGTTTGGATCTGATATTTACATTGGTTAAACTGTTTCCCAAAGAAAGTCCAGACTTCTTCTTGGCTTGTGCTTAAAATACATAAAAGAATGTTCATTTTCTCAAATAAATAAAATATTTTTTATATATTAACTGTAAATAATGAAGAGTCATAAAAATAGCACTCACCTGTGATAAATTCTGAATAAACCCGTCACTAAATAACAAAAACGTAGTTTTCTTCCATAAGATTTGACGGTTGCTTCTTAATATAAAATTTTGTTACATTTATTTCGTATGCTTATAAATATATATTTCATATAATTATATACATATAATAATTTAATTAAAGAAAATATATTCACATCATCTATTTTGGAAATCATAAATATTGAATTTACCATTATGAATAATGTGACTTTGAAGATGAATTAAAATAGGAATTCAGCATTTTTCTTGCCTTTTGGGACCTGGTAATTAAAAACTTTGAAATTGTGAACAACTACCCTATGACTTACGCCCTTACAATATAATTTGTGTTTTAGATGTCATCTCGATTACTAGAGTGATGTCAAGCAATTTAACATAGGATAGTTTTGTCTTTAACAAAATATAAATTTTTTACCTTACACCTAAACAATCTTTCATCGAAATCGAGCATGTACATGTACTAAATACGCGTCTTTTGGAACGATTTTATTAACTTTCGCTGCTGATTATGGGTTGTGTGCCAACTAATTCTGTAATATGCGCATATGAAATGCAATACTATGGTTCCACTCAGATAATCTAATCAAGGAGATGGAAGGTGGCTACAGGATCTCCGTTCTGGTGGACGTAGTTCTACCAAGTTTGGGTTCATTAAGTGCGTTTCGATAACTATTCTGGTTCTAATTATATTTAGAGTCCCAGGAACTACGCAATGCTGAACGGACGCCCGTCGAGTTGGGGCTATTTTGATTCGTCCTCTCACTCATGTCAAGATTTGTAGCGCGACGAAGACTGAATAGCAGTAGGGTGACTAATAAAAAGGATAAAAGAAAGAGCAGACACTGCGCGTGGAATAGAACATACGAACTAAGTCAAAGTAGGCATCTACGCATTCCACATGACTTCTAGGACATCTAATGCTCACATAACCTAGAGTTTCAGTAAGAAACAATAGCAGTGAATAGAAGTAAAAACAATTAAAAAATGGATAAACTATGCTGCATCGACGAATGGGTGAAAAGGGAAGGAAATGCTTCGTTTGCGTTTCCAAAGATAAATTTTAAATCGCAGCGAATAGAGAAAGAAAAGGGCATATATTGGTCTTCTTCTCGTACGTCTTATCGTTTTGGATTTTCCCAGCTAGCAGGCCACCATTGGATCCATGGCCTGCTGAAAGCTAAAAACGGGATTCGTAAGGAGTTATCTCTCCTTTTTTCATGTTCTTTAATGACTAAACATGTGTCGTGAGCATTGCACACTCCCACCAAAGTCGTTTACAGCGCGCGGTACGTCTTGGAAAGTAAAAAGTGAAAAATAAAATAATTCTTTTGTTTTTGAGATAAACGGTTTTACTTTCATAAAAGTCATGGTATAAAACAATTTTCTAACTATTTCACGTCATCATATCATATTTTAAGCTGTAAAATCAAGGCTATGCTATATTATGTCAACCAAAATGTACTAAAAATGAATTTACGGCCACTGAATTACGATGATCGATTTTTATAAGCCAACTCTATATTAAACATAAATTTATTGTTTATATCACATTAGCTCGTGTAGTTTTATATTAGTATTTTATGCTAATTTGTTAACGCTTTATTGTTTCTCTCTACTTTCTATCTGCGTAGTAGCGATATTCTTCCTAATTTCACCACTTTTTCCCAGTAAGGTAAGCATGGTCAGGAAAATTGGACCCTTCAACTTAGAAAGCACCGCCCCAGCTGCCGCAGCCGTAACATGAAGAGAGTTATTCAAGTCACGTTTATCCTTGGTGAAAACTACATTTACATATGTATTATTAAAATACATTACAGGATTATTGAGTTATTTTAATAACTGTTATCTTTATAATCACTCATCATTATTTTACTGCCTTAGCTTTTCCAGTAGAGAAGACAATGATACATATACACATTACAAAGATAGTTTCAACTTTAAATGAAAAAAATTTTTTTTACGTAAAGTTGCAAAATTTTTATTTTATTTTATTTATATTAAATGTTTTTTTTCGAAATAGTCTCTAGAAGGCAACTGGGTCAAAATGGCTAGATGGCTTTCGCAATTCGAACACATTTTTTTATTAGTAGGCAATAAGAAGCTTTAACCACTAACCGAAAGAAACAGTGAAAATACGAAAGTAGTGTTGAAATTGCATAACCTAGGTATCGCAAGTTTTATTAAAATACACTAACAGAGGTGGTTTTTTTGGTATGTCTCTATTATCCCCTAAAATTTGTGAAATTTCGAAACTAGTCGACCTAGCGTAGCAGGCCAACTTAAGGAAAAAGGGGTGGCGATACTAGATCATCGATGTCTAGGCCTCCATTGGGCCCTTTAGATCTCACCATAGCTGCAGGTTATTCGAGGCTGATCGCTTTTGCGAATCCAAGCAACCTCGTTAGTTAAACTTGCCTAACTGGTTCCGGTAACAAAATTGTATCTCCAAAATATCTCTGTCTCGGTCCCTTGAGTGCTGGACACTCTCTGAGGAGTTAGAATAATAGGAAACCGATATAACATCAACATTGTTTTCAATTCAAATAACTCAATGAGAACCCAGCTTTTTAGGGTAAAACTATCAACTCGAAGGGACACGAAGAACTGTGTGAATGTATCAACTCCTGCATTGATGAAATAGAGAGATCCCTAGAAATAAGGATTAAAGAACACTAGACGATCCCATCTCGTGGAGAAACAAAAAAATTTGGTATCAACTACGCTAGGACTCATCGATACATAAAATAGTCTGAAGCTAGAATCCTACACCAAGATCAACACAGAACAAAATGGAAATTTAAAGAAGCCGCGGAATTCATAATTAAAAAGATGAATAGTTTCATACTCTTGCAAACATCCTCTCACGTTGGGTCGTCTTCGACACCGATTCTGTTGCCCAGGTTTGAAATGTCGTGCTATCTTGCTTTAAATGAAAAAGGGGTGGAGATACTAGATCATCGATGTCTAGGCCTCCATTGGGCCCTTTAGATCTCACCATAGCTGCAAGTTATTCGAGGCTGATCGCTTTTGCGAATCCAAGCAGCCTCGTTGGTTGAACTTGCCTAACTGCTTCCGGTAACAAAATTGTATTTCCGAAATATCTCTGTCTCGGTCTCATGAGTGCTGGGTACTCTCTGAGAACATGGCCAACAGTTTCATCCTCCTGGAAACACCATCTCACGTCGGGTCGTCTTCGACACCGATTCTATGAAGATGGCCTCTGAGGTGACAATGTCCTGTCAACAATCCCACCACAATTCGCAGCTCTTTCCTTCCTAAGGAGAGAAGCTCCTTAGTACGCTGTGCACTAGGCCCAGTTATATGTTCCTTAGCACACCTCATTCCAGGAGCTCCTCTCCATGATTCAGTAAATTTGCGTTCCAGCAACGATTTTAATTCCTATTTGTCAATAGCAATTAGGACAGGTAGTATTGATTGTGGTCCATATTGTTCAGTTGTCGAACCAAACTTTGCCAGACGGTCTGCTTCCTCATTCCCGCGTATGCCCGAGTGATCCGAGACCACTACGAGTCTGACTGTGCAGCCGTTCCTTGTCATACCATTTAGTAAGTCCTTATACTCAGACACCATTCGCGAAGTTACAACACTGGACTTCAGCCTTACTGTCTAAGCATATAATTATTACCCTATTCCTGTCTGTATCCCTCTCACAGAGATGAGCACATTGCAGAATAGCGTAAGTTTCCGCTGTGAAGATTATCGCATATTGTCCGAGAAGGTAGTACTCTCTGACTCCTATGCTTTTGCCGAATACTCCGGCTCTGGCTCTTTCATCTTGTCGAGATCCATCAGTAAACCACCAGGATCCATTTTTCGGAAAATTTTGTTCTCCCTCCAATCCTTTCTATTTGGCAGAAATATCTCTAGGGAGAGGTTGGGTTTTAAAAACGGCGTCATGGAATCTGTACGCATGGGGAGTGATGGATACCTCTCCACCGCGCTTTACCAAATACTTGAGTAGCCGCCCGTTCCAATTCCAAGATGTCCTAGGCAACTAAGGCGATAAAGATTCTTCAGGGACTCGTTCTCTATGAATAAGTGAAGAGGAGGCAGGCTCACCAGGACTACAAGAGCCCTGGTCGGAGCAGTCCTCATCGTACTCAATATTCCCATACAAGCCATTCTTTGAACTTTGTCAAGTTGAAGAATGTGTTTGCGCTTTGTTGTACTACACCACCATACAATAGCGGCGTACGTTATCATGAGGCGGATCACCATAATCTATATCTAAAATAGCACTTTAGGTGTCAATCCCCATGTACACCCAAAGGCTCGTTTACAAGCCCAGAAAGCACATATGACTTTCTTGGTTCGAGCCTCAATATGATCACTCCAGTCGTGTGTCGAGAATTACTCCCAAGTATTTAACTGTCCCCTTAAATTGAAGAGTCTTTCCCACCAATGTAACTGTGGGAAGTCTCCCCATTCTTCCTTTTTGGTAAAGAGTACCACCTCGGCCTTATCCGGGTTTATTCCGAGCCCTTTCCTGTGACATCATCGTTCCGCGATCCGGAGAGGAGCCCGCATCATTGGCCTCTCCAGGTCCCGGAAACCGCGATCAGGGCACAAAATGACCTAGGGCTGTGTATACAAACCGGCACCATTCAGTTCACTCAACAGGCTATCCACCACAAGGCTCAATAGCAAAGGTCTATCCTGCTATATAATTATCTTTTTCTATTATATTTCCCAGTATATATGTTGTATATATTGTTTCTTTGATATGTAATCTTAGCGTATTCTCGGAAAAAGCGTTTGAGCATTTTTACTCATCAGGAGTGTAACATTTGCTTGGTGCATGAAGCTAATTTTTAGATTTTATCTAAGAAACATACATAAATGTAACAAATATCTGATCAAAAATGTTATTGAGATTTTCAAATCTAAAAAGTGTATTGTTTTTTGAGCTTTGAAACAATACATATACTTATGATAATTAATTTTTGCACTCATAGATCTATTTGTTAAATATTCGTGGAACGAGATAAGAATATAGGTTCAATTTTTAATAAAATAATTTAGAAAAATAAATTATCAATAACATGAACAAACCAGCTTTCGTACGGGTTATAGTACTTTAGATTATTTATACGGTGAACAACTTGATAAATGTAACGAGAATACTCTAAATTTCTACATAGCTGTCATCAACTATGAAAAGTATTTAACACTATTGAGATATGAGCTAAACTAAACTATATGGCAAAATATCATATAGATAGCAGATAAGCAAACTTAATAGAAAATGGAAGCAAAAATTCATACTCTCTTTTCGAAAAAAAAAACGTCCCCACTATCTAAAAAGTTATTAAGCAAGGAGATACGATCTTTCTCAAATTGTTATATTTCTTGAAAGTGTCTTCAGAACTACAGAAGATTGTTATGAAATTAGGCAATCCCTACAGCTTGGTGAGTTTGATTATCAAAATTGGCAAAACAAAGATCATAAAAAATACAAATACATAGATATAACGTTTTCTACTTTATTTTCTTCCATTATAAAGCCTAGTTTAATCTACTCCTAACCTAGGAAATGCCATGTAAGTAATTTATAGACATTGATAAATAAATTAAATTGAATAATTAATCTTTAGAAAAAGTTAACAAATAAGATATATTTGGGGCAGGAAAATACCACTACTGGAGATCGCATGAATTAGGAGATTTTCAGACGAATTAAAATATTTTCAGCAGCCTTGTAATAGAAATACCAAAGTCGTGGACTCATTGGAAAGGGTGGCCTAATTAAAATGGAGGTGAGCCAGACACGTGGGCTGCAGAATTGATAACAAATGGATGGAAATCATTTTGATGTGGAGACCGAGACTTGAGCGACGAAGTATGGAAATGCTAAAAACGAGAAGGACCGATGACATTGAGAAAAGGGAAGGAATAAAAAAATATAATAGAATGGTATATAACAGGAAAGATCTACATTTAGCAGTGCATTAACATCAGCAGATCATGTTCGTGATAATTGTGAATATTTTTGACATCTATACCGTACTGATTCGCAATTTTTTTAGTTTTAGTGCTATCAATCATATTTCTATGAAATTGGGATGCTGGGAAACAATATCGAATGATGAAAAGTTTTAAGAATATTATTATAAGGGTATATTTGGTCATTTTTAATTTCAAGAATTTCATACAATATTTTGAAATTTTACGTATCATCAACATCCAAACATATCTAAAATTATATTTTGAAACTTTCCATTGCAAGACCTCTATGAATATGACTTAAAATCTTTGCTGCGCCAAATTGAAATTAAAATTAGCATTCATAGGCTTTTGGAACCAGAGACCAAAATCCTCATTAAAAGGAATAAAAGAAAATGAATAAACTCAAAATAAATAAATAACTAATTAAAAGTTAGTTGCTAATAAAATTATCAATTAAGTTGCCAATTCCTTACAATGATTTTGCTCTAAATTAGCACAGCTTAATAGATATTATCAGAAAAAATATAATTTTAGGTTTGTCTTTCTCTGCTTGACTAGAGCCGACTAAATATTTTCGGTTGTGAACGGAAAATATATTATTTTATATAACCATTTTTATTAAATAGCAATTGCTATTTCATGACTTTAGGCCGTTCGGTCATAGCCGTCACACGTTATTTAAATAAAATCATTTGTAAAGTATATAATAAACATTTACAAACACTCAAGACCAACAGGGAATTAAACCAGGTACCTTAATAATACAGCATCATCGTCAATATCATGAGAACCACACTCCTCAGGCAGTCAATTAATATATTTCAATATACTTTTCAAACATATTAGAATGATCTTGAAATCTTTAAATACAATTTGCAGAATAACTCGTATTTTCTCTTAATATATGTTTAACAAAAATGGCGAAATATGGAAATGAGCCTTAATCAATATGCCGCGTAATACTAATATGTTTCTTGTCTCCAACAAATTCTCTGGCGCTGAGATCAGAAAGGACCCCGCACCAATCAAATAGAAATTGGATCCCGGTCAAATTCGTTGAAAATTCAGTATGTTGTAAGTCTAGATGTCCTGATCAAAAGTTCTCATAGGCACAAAGTCCAAAAATTAATAGTTCTCGAGATACAGAGGGATGACTTGCGCCCGCACCAACCAAATGGAAATTGGATCCCGGTCAAATTCGTTGAAAATTCAATATGTTGTAGGTCTAGATATCCTAATCAAAAGTTTCCATGGGCACAAAGTCCAAAAGTTAATAGTTTTTGAGATACGCAAGGCGTAAGGGTCAATTCTCTCTATCTATTGATAGGTTTAGGATAATGAAGGAGATCACCAATTGTAATCTTGACTATGACCTTTAGATCAAGGATCAAGGTCAAACATTGTCAAGATATCATTTTTTATGGAAAAACTTTTTTTAAGAAGTAGATTTAAAAGTTAAAAACGTTTTTTTATGAGATATTTTTCGACTTTCGTAATATTTGAACCTTATATGACCTTGAGGTCAATGGTCAAGGTGATGTTTGTAGTTTGGATGATTTTTTGTATGCAAGAGTACATTTTTAAACTATTTTTTTGTTAGTTTTCTTATTCATGTTATTTTTAATCATTAAAAGGTTAGAATTTAGTGACTTACATAATTCTAATTTAATCATCAATAGGTTAGAATTTAGAGACTTATATAGATTAAAACACTGATCTGAATCGAAGATCATGGTAACATAGCAAAAGAACAGCGGATACCACGTGGAGGTTGCGCGATCGGATTTTATACATCATATAGCCCTTAAAAGGGCTGATTGTTTTCTAAAATTGTTACAGGCCTTTAATTTTTAATAGTTTATTGTGGTTGATTGTTTATATTTTAATGCAGTGGTCTATTGCCTGCATCATGCACAGTTTCTAGTACTCTTTCAGATGGATATTTGACGTGTTCTTGATGTTGTGCATATCCTAAAAACCATATAACGCTAGCAACATGTGCACATGTACCAACAATACGAGCACCAGATTTGCACGAACAATAATACCCAGGATATGATTTTCAACTTCACCTTCTTCAAACTCTATTTGTTCATTTTCTTCATCTAACCTTTAATGATTAAAAATAACATGAATAAGAAAACTACCAAAAAAATTTGTTTAAAAATGGACTTTTGCATATAAAAAATCATCCAAACTACAAGCCTTAACTTGACCATTGACCTCAAGGTCATATAAGGTTCAAATATTACGAAGATCTGAAAATACCTAAAAAAAAAACGTTTTTATCTTTAAAATCTACTTCTTAAAAAAAGTTTTTCCATAAAAAATGACATCTTGACAATGTTTGACCTTGACCCTTGATCTAAAGGTCATAGTCAAAATTACAATTGGTGATCTCCATTATCCTAAACCTATCAATAGATAGAGGAAATTGACCCTTACGCCTTGCCTATGTGAATGGTGGATTGGGCGCAACTCATCCCTCTGTATCTCAAAAACTATTAACTTTTGGACTTTGTGCCCATGGGAATTTTTTATCAGGACATCTAGACCTACAACATATTGAATTTTCAACGAATTTGACCGGGATCCAATTTCCATTTGGTTGGTGCGGGCGCAAGTCATCCCTCTGTATCTCGAGAACTAATAACTTTTGGACTTTGTGCTCATAGGAACTTTTAATCAGGACATCTAGACCAACAACATATTAAATTTTCAACGAATTTGACGGGGATCCAATTTCCATTTGATTGGTGCGGGGTCCTTTGTGAATTGTTCGGTAAAACTTTTTCCTTTTACTATTTGAAACCATACTGTTTCTGTTAGTAAAGTAGAGGTTCGAATTTGGCTTTATTCAGATTTTTCTAATCATTGTAGGTGCAGTTTTCATTCAGATATAAATCACATTACCTTAATGAAGAAAATAGAAATATTTTAGCAATTCGATTTTTATGGGTTATTATTTTTTATTATCTAACCATTCTGAGTAAAAACAGATACCAAGTAAGAGTTCGCCATTGCTGGATCTTATATTGCGTCCCTGAGGTTATTTGAAAAATATGTGCTACTTACCTATATCTTGCTTCAAAAAAGTTGGTCATGGTTTTTTTTCTGCCAAAAACATTTAGTGATATCATTATTATATTAGATTTCCAAGCCAAACGGCTTCGCACTCCCTCCAGCGATTATGGACTCGTACCTGGTATCCAAAGATACCAAAAGTATAAAGCTCTGTGGGGACCCTTTTCATTTTATCGGATCCTAGGTGGAGTGGTGTTCTGTACTTCTTACAAAATTTCAGACGGTCCGTGCGGTTGCAAGAACTGCTTTCTGTATAAATCTATACAGATGCTCACTAAGGCCCAGTCCTTTGACGTTCTGCAGGAGGTATCACTCCAGTTGTTGATAGTACTATGGGAATCGTGTGGACGTTGTTCATTGCCAACTGTTTGCGGATTTGCACTTTCAGATCGCTGTACTTGGCGATAATCTCATTATTTTTTGGCCATAGATTGATGTTATTAGGTATAACAATGTCAGTCAGTGTAGTAGATCCGAATATAACTTGAACTCGTTGTTTTCAAGAATGGGCTCCAGATTGCATTTGTATTAAGGCACTTTCCTTACCTGCAATAGATTTAACTTATCTGCTAACTTTTGGTGGAGTATCCTAGCGACAGAGTCGTGTCTTTCCTTATACTTGGTTGCGGCAAACGTTTGACATCGTCCAGTTATGTACTGGATTGTTTCTGATATTCGACAGCCATACCTACACTGGTCATTTTCGATTGAGGGATCTTTAATGATGAATTTCCGATAGTTCTTCGCCAAAATAACCTGATCCTGAATAGCTAACAAGGTGCCCTCTATTTCCGGAAACATCTGTCCTGAAATCAACCAGTAGTTCGACGCTGAATCGTCCACATTTTTCTGGATGATCTCATTTGGATGCCGTCCGTGAAGTGGTCTCTTTAGCTAAGCTTGTAACTTCTCTTATTCTATTCGGTGGTGGTGGTTGAATCGTCTGCCTCGCATATTGCTCGATTAGTGTGGAAGAGTCCGCTAACCTGTGGAAATAAAAATGTAAGTTTATTATTTGTGGATCGAGCTGTTTACAAATATCGACCAATCTTCTTCCTCCTTGGTGTCTTGGAAGCATTGTATGTTCAATAGATCTCCGAGGGTGGTGTTTGTTTGCTTTTATTAAGAGTGTTCTTATTTTCCTTTGCAGGTTTTCGATGTCCATTCTGTTTCATTTTACAATTCCAAAGAGCAGCTAAGCGCAGAGCATGTATACGTGTTGAGGGCCTTAAACAAATTTCTACTATTTAGACTAGTTCGTAACATCCGTCTTACCCTACTGACAAATTCGGTTGTCAATTCGGCCTTCACAGTGCGATAGTCAATTCGTTTAGTCTGTTCCATATCTAGGAATTTGTAGGTTCCATTTCAGTTATAGTTTCACCATTCTTCATCTCAAATGTTGCTGGTTGTATCTTTCCTTTAACGATGTTCAAAATACGGTATTTTACAAGTCCAAACTGCATTCCGATATCCCCGGAGAACTTCTTTACAATTCTGAGCATTTGCTGCAGCTGGTTTTTGGTTGCAGCCATCAGTTTAAGATCATCCATGTATAGAAGATGATTCCATCTTACTACCTCTTCGTTGTTATTTCTAATACTAAAGCCATATCTGGTGGAGTTCAAACGGCGTGACAGTGCCGGGAGTGATTGCAGGGCAAAACTACAATAGACTTTGTGAATCGCCAGGAAATATTCCCCTTCGTATTGGGATTGTGTTAGTTTCGATGACATCGCTGGATGACACTTGCAATTGAACCCTAGTTCTCCAGGTTGATATGATACGTTCTAAAAAAGAAACAAAATGATTATCGGCCCTATACATTCTCAATATAGTTTTGATCCATTCATGTGGCATTGCGTCGAAGCCCTTTTTA
The DNA here is from genome assembly GCA_034092305.1 of Diaprepes abbreviatus. Classification (NCBI taxonomy): domain Eukaryota; kingdom Metazoa; phylum Arthropoda; class Insecta; order Coleoptera; family Curculionidae; genus Diaprepes; species Diaprepes abbreviatus. The sequence continues at coordinate 10,504,474 of JASJET010000002.1, read as the reverse complement.
TAATCCACGTAGGCAGCAAAGAGGTTTCTTCTGTTGGTACTGGCTTGGTTACATATGACAGAGTCAACAAGCAATTGTTCCCTACATCCCATTGCTCCCCTGATGTATCCTCTCTATTGAGTTGCGATGATGTTATTTTGTTCACAATGTGCATAGATGCGTTGAGTCAAGCACAAGGTGATTACCTTATATAATGTTTGAAGGCAGGTGATTGGCCTATACTGGGTCATGTGTGTTATGTTGGTCCTTTGGCAAGAGATACGGAATACTTTCTGTTAGAAACAATAGCATTTTTGCTGGGTTTAGAAAAACATTATTAATAAGATCAGCCAATATATATATATATATATATATATATATATATATATATATATATATATATATATATTCATTATATTATTAGTTTCAGTGTAAATTTTTTATATATTTCTCTAATCGTCCAGACTAGGTGGAACCAGGCGCGGATCCAAGGGGAGGGGGCAGTGGGGGGCGATCGCCCCCCCCCCCAAGAGTCTTGAGTTCAGGAAAATAGACCCGATTTTGCCTCTTATACTATATATTCAAGAACTAGAGAGAGTAATAAATCATTTTTTACCCTTTTTTTTCTTCGCAAACTACCTGTGTTCTTTATTCCGATGTCTTTGGCAAAATCTGTTAGACACATATATTTTTCATAGGAATGGGTTAGAAATTTTATAATCATAAATACTGGTCTATAATAATGGACTATTTTGTTTGAATAACAATAGATATTTGGAAGTGTGAAGTGTTAAAAAGGATTTCAATCCTTGTCATAGGCGTCGCAAAGAGGATTATTTGATCACTAAGTATTTATAGCATAGAATAATATTTCGGTTAAAAACTTAAAACAAAAAGTTATATATTATTTTCTTTCTTATGATTTCTTAATAATTCACATACATTAGAAAATATAGAAAATTTTGACATATTTAACACAAATCACAACAGTATTTTTATTATTTTTAATTTTGGCATAGAAACCGTTTTAAGTACATTCAGACTAAAACGTAGCCTTTTTCTCTTAAAAAAAACTAAGTTATAATTTACATACTTGCAAAATATCCATTGTCAAAAATACAAGAAGTTAAACATATATAAAAAAATAAATTCGTCCATATAATATTAAAATTTTTTTGGAGCTTTCGGTCATTTTATTATTAATTAAAAACATCTTTATGATAATTGACGTTTCCGGTTATTTATTTCTTAAACCATCTGCAGAATTAAAATTAAACACTAAAAAGGGATTCAAATGTAATTAATTTTTATATGTTACAGAAAATTTAAATAATAAATTCTGTTTACGCTGGTAAACATTACGTATCTAATTTGTAATCAAAGTCAGTGAAGCTATCTTCGCTCAAATTAATTATAATTGGTTCCTCTATCTCACCAATCATGAGATTGAGTTTCTCCATTTTCTTTTATTCTTTTAATATCTGGATTCTTCCCAATTTTCTGCACTAACTTTATTCGAAAAAATCTTTCAAAAGTTCAGTTAAATTACTAATTTTGTAAGTTGTGTTATTTCTTGCAACTCTACCTTTTACTTGAGAGAGATTTTTCCTCCTCCAACGAACATTTTCCGGACGATCTATAAGAATAGATTTCCTATCTGGTTTTTCCCAGCAAAAATCAAGTTCTCTGAGCAATTTCTAGAGCTCAGTTCTTTTAGTTTCAGGTAAATTTCGATCTTCATTGATTTTATTTAGAATTTTGTTGACGGTGAGATTTGCTTCTCATAATAAAATGTATGTGCAACTCCTTTGATTACAGTTTGTGTGATCGAATGTAGCTTGGGAGTACTAACAATTCTAGTCGTGTTTTTCTCCTTCAGTATTCAGTACATGGTAGATTTTCCAACTCCTGTCATTATTATCGAGATATTAACATCTTAAGGCATCATAAACATTCATCGTAATAAGTTTTTCGTTGAGGAAAAATGCCCTAGTTTAACGATTTTGGAATAAATATAGATGTGGAAGCAATATCTTTTAGGTATCTCACTATTCTCAAATAATATATAAAAACAAGCACAAGCAAGATAAATCAGTAAAGACACACTGTAAGGTGTACTTTGCTCACTGACAGAAATTAAATTGAACTATCAGAAATTTTATTGCTGCAGTAAATATATAAAAGCTTATAATATTTAAATATAATTAAATATAATCAGATTTACGGCACTCCTCAGTTACCTGCGTACTGGAGAAGGTACGTTGGAGGTTTCGGTAACAGTTTTATTACTCTCTCTAGTTCTTGAATAGAGTATAGGAATGTGTATGCTTGCAATCGCCTCTCCCCTTCCCAAATGCTTTGAGTTCAGGAAAATAGAACCGAATCTGTATTTTATATCAGGAATATGTATGCTGCTGACACTCCCCCCCCCCCGTTGACAACCTTGTTTTTCCGGCGATAGCCCCCCCACCAAGTGCTTTGAATTCAAGAAAATAGACCCGATGTCTCTTCTACTAGGAATGTGTATGCTGCTAGCATCCTCACATTGGTCAGCAACTTGTTTTTTCTTGTAATCGCCCCCCCCCCCCACAGAGAGAGGCTGGATCCGCCCCTGGGTGGAACTGCTGGACTAAAAGTGCGGGGTAAAGAATACTTATATGTAATTTTACACATTTATTCGCTTATTTATCTATACACATTTGAATAGTTCCTATTACCTAAATTAATTAAAATTATTACGTATCACTTAATTTTTTTTCAGCCTACAGAAAAGTGAATGAAAAATATATTAGTACTATAGAGAATACCATAAATAGACGAGTCCAAAATCTCAAATTATTATTCTATGGCCTAATAAGCCACAATTAGAAATGAAGCACAATATTGAAGAAGAAAATAGAGCCAAACGTGACAAAAAAAAAACAACCCTAAAACCACATTCGGAACTTAGATCAACAAGAATAAAAGAGAGTCTCAAACAAAAACAAATTTAAAAACATGAAACGTAATAAAAAATATCCTTTCATGATAAAAAATTTGAGGATTTGCGGACTCAGAAGTGAATTAAATGGATTTAATGTTAAAAATCATTTCGAAGATTGGACAGCTTATGAGAAAGAAATTTTTAGATGTAATTTTTATAAGAGTAATGACTAACTCCTCGATGTCTTTTTAACTGGTAATGTCTCTTTGATTTCTTATTTTTGCCTTTGCTGAGAACTAAGACTTAATTAAATCTAAAATAATTTTCACTTAAAAATTTTCACCTTTAAATGATTATTTTATTATTGATTAATTATAATTTCAGTATGTTTGTATTCCAAAGCTGAAAATACCTAGTTTAGCATTCTTTGTTTGATCTTTCCGTATAATTATCTGATGTAACAATGACTCTATTGATGTTCTATATTATAGTTAGTTTATATATTGGTTTCTTGAGTCTGTTATATCTTTCATCCATTTCAGTTGACTTGAGTGTGTTCACTTTCCCGACATTCAGTTTTGAAAAAAAAAGAAACAAAATATTTGTTGATAAATACGCCTATAAAATATAAAATTTATTAATTTCACTGTCTCTGTCTCACTGGTTTGAAGTGATGGAGAATGTGTATATCCTTGAACCGAATGATTTCTAACTTTTTTTGATTGCACTATTCTGTATTGATTATAAAAATTTTTGATCATTTTACTGGCAATAAAACATTCTGCAGTTCTATTAGTATGTTTGTAAAAATAAAAATTTGCTTTTGTGGCTCCTTGTTCCTCTAAGAAAAATCTTAATTAACGCTTATGATATTAGGTAAAAAAACACTTAGGAAACTACTTTAAATTTATCTGATATTATTCCTTTTAAATATAAATACTTTCCTGATGTTTATATATAAAAGATTGTCTATCTGATTTCAAAGTTTTATTATTAACTTAACCAAAATGAAGTCACTAACCATTATATTAACTTTTATAGTTTTAATTCAAAATTCTAAGGTTTCTGCAATAACAGGTGGTGAACCAGCAAAAGAGGGAGAGTATCCCTTTATAGTTTCAATAAAAGATTATCGTGATAATTGTCATTTTTATGGAGGAACAATTATTGGAGATAGATGGATTTTAACAAGTAACGTATGTTATTCTCGCTCATGGGGAGGCATCGTCAGGTAACTTAATAATTAGGTTTTTAAGTTAGAGTGCGAGTAATTTAGTTTAACATCACAATTACAAAATTAAAGTATATTTTACAGTTAGTGGTTGATTTTTGTTCAACAAGATGAAGCTAATGAGAAAAACTGAAGGCGAATTTGAACCGAATATTTAGTAGTTGTTATGCAGTCCAACACTGCGCTCATTTGATTCAAATAGAATATTTTATTTTAAATAAGAAAGAAAAAAATTTATTTTCGATGCTGGAGGTTTAATATGATATGAAAATATCTATTTTATATGTTTATACACAAAAATTATTGATGAATTTGCTGCAATAATTTAATACGACTATATAAACAAATAAGTAGGCTGAAGGTACACCGCAAATATGTTCTCTCGTTTCATAAATTTAAACAGAATGTTATACCTTACATTTCTAATGCCAATAGTGTAATTATCCATTGCAAGCTTATATATTCTTTGTTTTTTCCCAATTAGGCATTAAAGTTACCCACTAGAGTGGTACATATAGATTTATTTATCTTCTACATCTTGATCTTGTTAAGTATTTGCAGGTTTGTATATATTAATATTAATTTGCTATTGTTGCATTATTCAACTTCAGTAATAGATAGGCTATTCTATGTATTGTATTACCAATTCCCTGAATTTGTAAATTTATGTAATTAAAAATTATGAGCCCACTCCTCCCTCTGCTGCCATTAGCATCGTTGCGTTGATACAAAACATATGACCCCTTTTAACAAGGACGGTACCTGAAATATCCGGATACGATTTTAATGAAACTTCAATATGTTGAGGGTACAAAACTAAGAGACACGTGTTTCTTTTTATCTGCGGAGATTCATTATAACGGTGTGAAAACTGTACCTAAATTTCACCCCCAAAAATAGTATTTTTGAAAAATCTCGGGTTTTCAACAAAATATAAATTATTTGCTATTCGAAATGATGTTAAACCATGGTATTTTTATTCCCAAGTATATCATCCCTTATTTTTAATTAGGGGAAACCATCTATTGGCGCACGTAATTTAATCCTAAAAATTACAAAATGTAATAAAATAGTTTGAATTTTTTTTTTCGAATACCATAATTAAATGAAGTTGACATGTTTCGTGATTTGCAAAAATAAATCAATAAAAGAGGGTGAGTCACCTCCAATTATATATTTTTTAATATCTCCAATTCTAATTAAGATATCTGAAGAAAACAAAATGAAAATTACTTGTTATTCCAAATGATAATAAACTATGGTATTTTCATCCCATGCAGTGACTATCGAACAATCAGTCTCATGTCACATACTTTGAAAACCCTTTTAAAAATTGTACTAGCGTGAACATTCCAAGTTGGAGCTTGATATTAGTGACACACAGTTTGGTTTCCGGAACGGGGTGGGTACAAGAGAAGCATTATTTGCTTTTAATGTGCTTACTCAAAGAAGCTTAGATATCAATCAGGACCTCTATGTCTGCTTCATAGATTACAACAAAGCTTTTGATAGGGTCAAGCATGACAAACTAATAGCGATTCTCAGAAGCAAAAATTTGGATGAAAGGGATTTAAGGTTGATATCAAATCTGTATTACAATCAGCGAGCGGCAGTAAGATTTGGACAGGAAATATCCGGAGATGTGGAAATACAAAGGGGAGTCAGACAAGGTTGTATAATGTCACCTTTACTATTTAACGCTTATTCTGAAGAGGTCATATTGGAAAGTCTTGAATCTGAAACAGCAGGAATAAAAGTAAGCGGAGTTTTAATCAACAATATTAGGTATGCAGATGACACCGTAATAATAGCTGATAGTTTAAAAGACCTAGAAAAGATAATGAACAAAATATTGAAAGTCAGTGGAGAATATGGACTCTCTCTTAACGCGAAAAAGACCAAGTTCATGATAATTAGTAAAAACAACACCAATAATAATGAAACCCTAATGGTAGGAGGCCAGCACATAGAAAGAGTTAAGAAATACACTTACTTAGGAACCCTAATAACAGAAAATAATGAATATACCGTCGAAATAAAAACCAGAATCGAGAAAGCACGTGCCAACTTTATTAGAATGAAAAAGGTTATCTGCAGCAAAAATCTAACGTTAGCCCTGAAAATACGACTGACTAAATGTTACGTATATAGTGTTCTGTATTATGGAATGGAAGCATGGACACTGAATCGAGAGGCAATGAGAAGACTTAACTCTTTTGAGATGTAGACCTATAGAAGAATTCAGAAGATTTCGTGGGTAGATCGAGTTACGAACGCCGAAGTGTTGAGAAGAATGGGGAAAGAAAAGAAAGTCGAGATAACAGTAAAACAGAGAAAATTGCAATATTTCGGACACATTATGCGAGGAGAAAGGTACAGCATCTTACGGCTCATAATCCAGGGCAAAATAAGTGGCAGAAGAGGCGTGGGACGACGACGAATTTCATGGCTAAAAAACCTAAGGGAATGGTTTGGATGCAGTTCAAAACAACTATTTAGAGCAACTGCCTCAAAAATTAAAATAGCTATTATGATTGCCAACCTCCGCAATGGAGAAGACACTTGAAGAAGAAGAAGATTTTCATCCCCAATGATATCATCTATCATTTTTTATTAAGGTAAACCGTATATTCACGCACGTAATTGAATTATAATATTTACAAAAAAATTTTTTTCACCAATACTAAAAATAACTTAAGTTGATGTGTTTTGTGGTTTCCAAAAATAAACTAGTCAAAGAGGGTGAGCCACCCCCAAATACTTTTTTTTATCTAAAAATCTAATTAAGATATCTTTACAAAACAAAATGCAAATTACTTGTTATTTAAAATAATGTTGAACTGCGATAAATAGCATAGCTTAACATCGTTTTGAATAATCAGTAATTTTCATTTTGTTTTCTAGAGATATTTTAAGTAGAACTTGAGCTTTTAAAAAAATATATTTGTGTGTGACTCACCCTCTTTGACGAGTTTATTTTAAGAAAACTCGTCAACTTTAATTAATTATGGTATTCGTGAAAAAATATTTTCATAGAACTGCATTATATTTCATAATTTTTAGAATTAAATTAGTTGCACGAATAAATGGTTTACTCTTATAAAAAATAAGGGATGATATCCTTGGAGATAAAAATACTACAGTTAAATATCATTTTCAATAACAAGGAATTTTTATTTTGTTTTGTAAAAATATCTCATTTTGAACCTGAGATATATTAAAAATACTGTTTTTAGGGGACGGTTTTCACCCCGTTATAATGAATCTCCGCAGATAAAAAGAATTCGTGTCTCTTATTTTTGTACCCTCTACAACATATTGAAGTTTTATTAAAATCGGAGCCGCACACTTCAGAAATCTTCCTTTTATTATATTGCCCCCCCCCCCTTTCCTTCGAATATCGAAGAGACTCAGTATATGCCATTTGATTTGCTTTTATTCCAATAGCAAATCTTTCTTTAACCAATATTTTAAAAATAATAATAGTGGTATGGAACATATAACTCGAAAAATTATACTGATAAAGAATATTTTCAATTACTATTGCTGAGCATTTTTTGATTGATTTTCAGGTAACAAATACCTAAATTTCTTGTTCTATTAAACACATTTCCTTTTAGTTTTGAAAATGTATTTTGTTTCATTCTAATTAGTTCCATCTAAACTTCTCTGCTTAGTGCTTCGTCGTTTAATATGAATTGAGTTTCGAGTTAAATATTATTTACATCCATATATTATTTTATACTGTATTTTTAAAAGTAATAATGATCGTAAAGAATAAATAATCCGAACAAGCGCATTGTTAAATTATGTTTTCCTCTATTATTTCTGAGATTTTTTGGGAGAACTTGGGGTAATAGATACCTAAATTTGTTATTCCTATCAACATGTTTTCTTTTTTTTTAACTTATTTCGCTTAATTTTAATTAAATAGATTTTACTATTTATTTCTATTTAGGAATTAAAATAACTGATTATTTGTTTAACTGTGTCCAAATTAGTAAGCTCTTTCTGATTTGTTAAAAGCAAAATATAGTATATCAAGTATGTGTATTTATTCAAATACCTTCTGTTTAGACATTAAATAATACTTTTATAAATAATATCCTAACAACAATGCATTACAAACCTAATTATTCATTTAAAATTTGTCAAATTATTTGGTTAGTTAAGAAATAACTTGTTTATTTATTATTTCTATTCCGAATTTGCCTATAAGATATAAATAATTTATAGATACATTACAACTTTTTTTAACTGTTGTGATTCACTAGGAGCATAATAAATAGTTAAGTTCAGTAATTGCTCTGATCTTTACGATTGAAATTGCATGAAAATTTTTGACTTGTGAAAAATATGTAGAAATTATGGATGGGAAGTTCAATGATTTCTACACAAATCGTTTTCAGCTAAATTTCTGTGTCATTTCAAATGTTATTTTGTGTTACGTTGAAAAGAAAATTTTGCCTAGATATTTTAAATTGGACTAGAAATATAATAATCTACTCAAATGGCTTGGAATTATTCTTTTTCCTTTTATTTATGTTCTATAATAATTTAAAAATATTAAAACCATATAAAATATCCTCTGTTTTATTAAACAGTTTTTAAAATTATCACTCACACATATATGAGCCAAGTTTTCTCCAAAGCTCGACTTCATCTGAAACAATTTTCCTATCAAAAAGAGAGGCTACGTGTGCCTGAGAATAAAGGGATGTTGATTCCTGACACATAAAATGTATGCTCATAACCCTCAAAATCGTATCAATGTCAGAAATTGGGATTGCAACGGTCAGGATAGTACAGCTCACATTATTTAACGATTATTATCAGGTGTGACTGAATAATATCATCTTATATATAAACTACCTTTACTCTGGTCAAGAACTGATGCTCATTGGAAGGACTTAATATTAATTTGGGAAAAGCAGTTAGTCATTCATAAAAATCATCTCTTAAAATCAATGGAACAACTATAGAATCAGACACTGAATTGGAACTTGCGAATTAAATCAACTACCATAAAAGCAGCTAGACGTATCGTAGAATATGTGGGAACTTAAACTCGATATTATCTATTAGTGACACACAACGATAGTTATACCAATAGTTGGGCATCACTGGTCTAGTGACCAAAACTAGAGCAAGTAACTACACAAGGTAGGTTGACTAGTCTGGATAGACTCCTGTCTGAGTCTTACTGGGGCAATGAAAATAAATCCAACCTCGTAAAATTTTTCCGCACTTTTCATTTCTACCTTAAAGAAAGGATATTTCCATTTGAGAAAAACAACTTGTCCTTTAAATGACTTTAAAAGTTTAAAAGTGAAGTTAAGACTGCTCTTGGATAGCGCACTTAGAACAATTTTTGTATTATGCATTTTTCTCTATCTCACGAACTTTGGAAAATATTTGAGTGGGTTTTTTACAATGGGAGTCTACAATAACATAACGCTCCTTTGCTACGTATTATATGAAAAATTCGTTTGCCGGCGAATGATTGCGCGGTCTTCAGCGCATTATACTTCAAGGAAATAAAATTTTTATAAAATAAATTAACCTCCTTCCAAAATAGTGCTAAAAAGTGAAAAATAACATTACAAATTTTTAAATGAAATGAAAATTTTTGAAGTTGGCGCCAAGTTAATACCTGATAAAATATGTGATTCACATAAAAAGATTTAGAAATACTTTAATTGTAATTGCTTTCTTACCGTAGCTTGTATGTATTTAGTAATAATTTGGTACCGACTTCAAAAATTTCAATTTCATATCAAAATTTATATTGCTATTCTTCGCTTTATATCGCAAAGAAGTCGGTTCAATCTTTTTATAAAAATTTTTTTTTCGAATTCAAGTTTCGCATTGAGTTGAAATTTATTTTTATAGGATCTTGAAAATTATAAAATTGTTCCAAAATTGAGTATAACATTAAATATATTTTTATATTTAATTAAGCCGAAATAAGATTCCAGGATCATTTCGAATAAGATTACAATAATGGATTATCCTTCCAGGCAACTCTTCACTAGTTTTACTGGCGAATTAACAATTTAGATCAGAAGATATTGATGTTCATAAAACGATTACCAAAAGTATCTGTTAAATGACAACGCGCTAAATTGTTAAATTGTGGTGGAGCACCGTCAAGCATAAATAATATTTACACTCTAATTACCAAAAGCACATGATTTTAAAGTTATTTTGGTGCATATTAAGTGCCCATGAAAGACCAACTCAAATCATTTCCAATCATTCCCTCTCAAACGTTAAGCACAAATCTTTGTTGATGTCCGGTAGGTATTACATTACTGCTTGACAATTTTTTTTTCTCTAACAAAGGTGTCAAATATGAAAATTTATAAGACCTTCCCTTGTGAAGCTATCTTCGACTGTATATAAAACAGTTCTAGTAAAATGTTGATTTATTTTGGGTAATTAGGTTTTGCTAGATAAATGTCTGTATACATTGCTTATACCTTTCTACTCAGGTAACAATGATAACCAACATAGACACGGGGTGGCAATAATGGTCAACAAAAAATCTTCCGGAGCAGTGGAGGGCTTTTTCCCGATCTCCGATAGAGTAATAATCTTAAAACTAAGGACAACTCACGCCAAACTAAACTTGATCCAGGTATATGCCCCCACAACGGATGCAGACGAAGGGGAAATAGAAATGTTTTACCAACAAATCAAAGAAGCGTTAAAAATAACGAAAACCAGAGAAATCACGATAGTCATGGGGGATCTTAATGCAAAGATCGGAAAGGGAAAGAGTGGTCGAAATGTAGGAAACTATGGACTGGGAGAACGTAATGAAAGAGGAGACCGTCTATTACAATTCTGCCAAGAAGAAAACCTGATAATCACAAACACCTTTTTTAAACTACCAGATAGACGGTTATACACATGGCGATCACCTGCGGATAAACCAGACAAAATAGTCAGAAACCAGATAGACTATATTATGATTAATGAAAGATACCGGAACGCTATGAAAGCAGTAAAAACATACCCCGGAGCGGATGTCGCCTCAGATCATAATCCACTGATCGCCAGGATTACACTTACACTCAAAAACATTAAAAAACATCAAAAAAGACCTACAATAGAAACAAGGAAACTTAAAGAACCTGAAATAAAAGAAAACCTCCAACAACAGATAAATGAAAACATTAACAAACTGAACACAACCAACAATGATATTGAAGAACAATGGGAACAACTTAAAAACTGCCTACTGGATCCAAGTAAAGAGATATTAAAGCCCTCTCTAAAGAAAAAAGAAGAATGGATGAACGAAGAAATACTGAATATGATGAAGCAACGAAGGCAACATAAGAACAAAGACATTCACAAATACAGAAGAATTAATCTCGAGATCAGAGGGAAGATAAGAGAGGCCAAAGAACGCCACTTTGAGGAGAAATGCAAAGAGATCGAAGACCTTCAAAATAGATACGACCTATTTAACCTACATAAGAAGGTTAAAGAAATGGCAGGGATAAGACGACTAAATCCCACTAATGCATTATTGGACAAACATGGAAAAACTATAATACAGACAGACAAAAAGTGCAACGGTGGAATGAATACATTGAGGAATTGTTTGATGATGAAAGGGAAGACTTGGACCAGGTGGACCTGAACCCGGAAGAAATTGGACCGAATATTACGAGAGAGGAAATATTGTATGCACTAAAAACAATGAAGAATGGAAAGAGACCCGGACCTGATGAACTTCCTATCGACATACTGAAAATCATAGAGGAGAAGAACTTCGATACCATAGTGACACTTTTCAACCAAATCTATAAGACAGGTATATTACCAGAGGAGTGGTTGACCTCGATCTTTATCTGTCTTCCCAAGAGGACGAACGCCAGAGAGTGTAGCGATCACCGCACTATCAGCTTAATGTCCCACACACTAAAACTTTTCCTGAAGGTCATCCATAAACGCATATACCATAAATTAGACATGGACGTGAATGAGACACAATTTGGTTTCCGTAAAGGCTTAGGTACGCGGGAAGCCCTCTTTACACTTAATGTACTGATTCAAAGGTGCCTGGATGTCAACCAAGATTTGTACATATGTTTCATCGACTATAACAAAGCATTCGATAGAGCCCGCCACGATCAGTTAATTAATATTCTCAAGACAAAACAGTTAGACTATAACGACCTTAGAATCATATTAAACTTATACTATAAACAAAGAGCAAAGGTACGCATCGAAGAACATCACTCAGAGGAAATGGAAATCAAACGCGGAGTGAGGCAAGGATGTGTATTATCACCACTCCTCTTTAATGCATACTCAGAAGAAATCCTGAAAAAAGCTCTGGAAGGAGAAAGTGCTGGAATAAGAGTAAACGGAGTACCGATTAATAACATTAGATATGCGGACGACACGGTCATAATTGCAGAAAATATGGAAGACCTTCAGAGACTGGCAAACAGAATAGCGGAATGTGGACATGAGTATGGACTAACAATGAACGTCAAAAAGACGAAATTTATGAGAATATCAAGAACACAAAGAAACAACGAAAATCTGACAATTAATGGAACCAACGTTGAACAAGTAGAAAAATACACATATCTGGGTACAATGATTAACTCCACAAACGATTATATCCAGGAAATCAAGACACGGATAGAAAAAGCAAGAACAAGCTTCAATAAAATGAGAAGAGTTCTCTGCACAAGAGACTTAAAGTTGGAATTGAGGATTAGGTTGGCGAGGTGCTACATTTTCTCGATTTTGTTTTATGGAATAGAATCCTGGACCCTGAATGCGACATCGATTAAAAGATTGGAGTCATTTGAAATGTGGGTATATAGAAGAATCCTAAAAATATCATGGGTAGATCACGTCACAAATAACGAAGTTATGAGAAGAATGAATAAAGAGATGGAAGTCCTGAATACAATTAAGGTTAGAAAACTGCAATACCTTGGGCACATTACACGTGGGGAGAGATACGCCCTGCTTCAGCTGATTATACAGGGAAAAATACAGGGAAAGAGAAACGTGGGAAGAAGGAGAATATCATGGCTGCGTAATTTGAGAGAATGGTATGGATGTACATCGAACGAACTGTTCAGAGCAGCCGCCTCTAAAGTACGAATAGCTATGATGATTGCCAACCTCCGTCGCGGAGATGGCACTTGAAGAAGAAGATACCTTTTGAACATGGAAAGGATTAATCAGTTGTTCTAGGAAAATTTTATGGAAACCTACTTTTGTTGTGCCTATTTAAACTGCGCGTTGTCTTAAATTTCCAGGAGGATAATCAGCAATCCAATAGAGAATTTGTTCTTTTAAAGCAGAATTTCTTGTTCCTCTTGGACGCATATAAATTGATTTTACCTTTTTTTTTGGACAATTGTATAAGGTATCGAAAAAATCGTCCTTTGGCTCTGACACTTGTCAAAATTTTGGGCTTACGAGTATAGTGACAAGTACGTCGTCGACTTCTTTGGTAACGTTGAAAGTTTTTTATGGCCTGGATTTGTGAGTTTATTAGGTATACCACAGACCAACACTTCGATAAAATATCTAAGTTTGCCCAAGAGCTACAGCTCAAAAGATAAATTATTGAATACGCCTTTTAAGCCCCATATTACCGATATAATTAACCCTCGGATAAAGTTTTATGAACTACCAGCATTATTTTGACGCCTTCTGTACTGTCGAGAGTTTAACATTCTTATATTAAGGTGGCGTCAGTATCAGTGACAATTACAAGACTGAGTTTTGTATAATGTCGACTTGCGACCACAATTTTCGGTACTTCACCAACCGCATGGAGGTATCGATTCTGTAAATACATCTTCCTGTTCCTATGATCCAGTCAAAACTTTTTTGGCTTTTAGCCCAACGCCTAAGCATATTTATAAAAACTTGGTCCGGACGCCTGTCTGCTGTATAGTGGCAATCATTCTAGCTGCGCATAGAGTGTATGATTTTGGCAGCTTGGGTTTCGCCTTAAAAACTTGATCCGCTCCCCTGTCTGCTGTGTTATGGATATCGTTTGGCTGTGCGTGGGTTATGAAAGTTCGGAAGCTTGGGTCTTGGATCACTATTTCATATTAACTAAGTCTGCTTCCATATCTGCTGTGTAACGGCCATCAGTCTAGCTGTGCGTGGGGAACGGCGTTTTGGAAGCTTGAGTTTCGGCTCAAAAAATTGATCCGATTACTTATCTGCTATGTAACGGATATTCATCTGGTTGCGCGTGGGTTCCTTTCTTTTACAGATTAATTTATTAGAATTTTTCAATTTGACCTAGAAATGGCCCTGAAATGACCTTTGGTTAATCTTGAGGTATCAAACAAACCACGAAATCAGACTCAGCACCCTGAAAAGTCTACCTATCTTCTTTTACAGATCTATGTAGCAAATTGTTCTCAATTTGACCTCGAAATGACACTGAAATGACCTTCGGCTTATCTTGGATGATTAAAAAACTACGATTTGGATTTAGCAACCACAAAAATCTACTTTTTAATATTTATTTAGTGGATTTTTCTCAATTTGACCTTGAAATGGTCCTAAGTTAGTCTCTGGCTGACCTTGAGGGATAAAACAAACCACGAATTCGGATATAGCGACTCCAAAAACTTAATTTTTTTTTTCAGATTTATTTAATGGATTTTTCTCAATTTAACCTTTTAATGAACTTAAAATAGCCTCTAGTCAAACTTGGGGGATTAAACAAATCACGAATTCGGATTCAGCGACCTCAAAAACGTACGAATCTACTTCAGATTTATTTAGTGAATTTTATTCCATTTGACCTTGAAATAACCTTGAATCTGACGTGATAGAAATTAGCCGACTTCAGATTTGGATTCAGATCAAATAGTCATCCACATTTTTTTTGTAAACCTGTATTATCTTTGTAATATTAAATAGTTTAAAAGTAGTTAAAGATTTATTAAAGTGTTTTAATACGCCCACAATATACTATTTAAATATTTATCATAATTTTCAATAGTATTCGTTAACTAAATATTTTTAAAAGGCTTTAATTTCATATTCGTACTTTTTTACAGTACCTTATAGTTGAAATTTTGCGAAGATAAGTTATCGTCTGTACTTTTTAAATTTGCTGTATAAAAAAGGCCTAAAAAATATTAACGTTTAAAAATATATGATGTTTACATTAAGCCTGAATTTAGCTAAAAAGACTGAATACTTTTTACAGCTTTGGTTCTACTAGGATCTCATTATCCGTTAATAATTCATGTGATCCTTATAATAGTACAATAGAACGACGGGTGGATGATGTTTTATACAATCCAGAGGCTTGGGATAGGCCACCTTATACACATGATATGGTTCTTCTTCATTTAAATGAATCCATTCCCTTCTCAGAAAATGTTCAACCTGTTAAGTTGGCTGAACTAGATGAGGAGTGGCCTGATGGCAAAATTGGAACCATCCTTGGTAAGTTAGTTTATAATTTTTTTCATGACGAAGTAGATTTTTATTAATTTTTTACAGTATATATATATATATATATATATATATATATATATATATATATATATATATATATATATATATATATATATAATACTCTCTCTCTTTGCAAATTGTGATATATTTGTTTTTTGTGTGCTGTTCTCTCAAGTATTTGGTGCTTTTTGTTGTTCTGTTTTTTGATTTTTTATTACTGTTCTCCGTGTAGTTGGAATAATGTTTAAGGTATCATCTTGTTTATTCAGCTGATCCGCTTTTTCCATTTCTAGGGCTTTTTAGAAATCGATGGTATATCTGGCTGAGGTTGTTTCTTTTTGAGACTATGTTTATGTTTCTGAATTTTTGTTGAAATTCACCTGTTTGTTTGTGCCTATGTATTTCTGATGACAATCTGCACATGAAACACTGTAAACGCCATGATTTTCACGATTGGTTTTACCACTGAAGTTTTTATGGTTTTAATATGGATTGTATGTTGCCTTTTCTTGAGATTCTTCAAATTCTGCTCGTGATTCTTTTTATGTATGGGACGATGGGTTTGTTCCTTGTTTGATCTTGATCACTGGCTTTTGTTGTGATCTTCTCCTGTCTTTTTATGACTTTCTTTATGACTGATTCCCAAAAGCCATTCCATTCTTGCGCTGTTGGGATGTGTTTTATTTCTTCTTGTTTTAGCGGAGAGATTTTGATATTATTGTGTTGACTACTGTCTATTTCTGTGAAGGATGATGATGTGAAGTCGTAAGATATACCTTTGCTAAAGCTGGTCCTCTAGTCCTATTTCCCTCAGAAACCTTAGGATGTTGGATGGCTTCAAGGTGGGTAGTGGGTAGGTTCTTTTTAATTTCAATAGATTCACGAATCAATCTTGCCTTGTAGTGTTCGGTATTAGTGATTTGCTGGCCGGTGTCAAAATCAATTTTGTGTCCTGTCTCGTGCTGATATTGAAAAAGAGCTGGTGCTGTTTGTTTGTTTCTTATACTGAGTTTATGTTCTTCTTGTCTCGCTGATATTCTTCTGTTGGTCTGGCCTATATATATATATATATATATATATATATATATATATATATATATATATATATATATATAGATATATATATATATATATATATATATATATATATATATATATATATATATATTATTGCAGGTGCCACATACGATTTTATATAAGTCTTCATTTTTTAGATTGATTTTGTCTTTTGGATTTCTTAAAGAAGAGCCTATTGTCTTATGTGGTTTGTAGGTTGTAGATATGTTGTGTTTCCGGAGTAATCTACAGATTCTGTTTGTTGGGCCTTTTATGTAAGGAACTATGTTGATTTGTCTATCCTCGCCAGGTGGCCTTGTTTCTTGCATTGGTTCTTGTTGCAATTTTATTGCCTTATTTATGGTTGCTGTCTTGTAGCTATTTTTTTGGAGAGCCCTATTTATGTGTTACAGTTGCGTTTCTTTTCCTTGGTCATCAGGCGAAGGGATCTTGATATTAGGGAATTGGCTATGTTCTGTATTTGTGAGGGGTGTCAAACAGTATATCGAAAACCAACACACACGGACTGAATGCTGATTAACACCATCACCCCTCACAAATACAGGGCGTAGCCAATTCCCTAATATCAAGATCCCTTCGCCTAACTGACGACCAAGGAAAAGAAAAGGAACTGTCACACATAAAGAGAGCCCATCAACAAAACAGCCACAAGACACCAACTATAAATAAGGCAAAAACCAACTCAAGAAACAAGGCGACCTGCCGAGGATAGACAAATCACCATACTTCCTTACATAAAAGGCACAACAGACAGAAACGGCAGATTACTCTGGAAACACAACATATCTACAGCCTACAAACCACATAAAACAATAGGTTCTTCTTTAAGAAATCCAAAAGACAAAATCAATCTAGAAAATGAAGGTACATATAAAATCACATGTGTCATCTGCAATAAACCATACCTAGGCCATACCAACAGAAGAATATCAGCGAGAAGAAAATAAACTCAATATATAAAACAACCAGACAACATCGGCGTTTTTTCAACACCAGCATGAGACAGAACACAAAATTGATTTTGACACCGGCAGCAAATCGCTAATATAGAACACTACAAGGCAAGATTGATTGGTGAATTCATCGAAATTGAGAAGAACGGCATTTTGAATAAGAGAGACGATGAACTTAATTTCCCTTCTACTTGAAAAACTTTCTTTAAGCGAAACCATTGTACCGACACGCATGCCACGCTTAAACTGACACCAACGGCGGGGCTCGAGAGGGAGGCGGAGCCAACGTCAACCAACTGTTACTATCGGCGACCGCGTATAAAGCATGCTGCGCGGTAAATTTCTTCCAGTTGATCTACAGCCATCAAGCACAAAAGAGGCCCAAAGAGATTTTGGCGAAACGACAGCAAACTTCTACAGAAAACCAAACGAACGAATGGATGTATTCCCGGATTAATACTGAATCACATGTTCCCATCTGTGAAACACTGTTTTTGATATGAAAAAATATCTTAAAATTTAGAAACCAGAAAAATATCGCAAGTAATCTTTTTATAACGTAAAATATATTCAGTCAATACTGAATTGTTTATTCATAAATTTCATTCTTTTATGATTTATTTGTAGGTTGGGGAAATGGAAGTGCTTTTTCAGACCAGGTTCGAGCGGATTTACAGAAAGCTCAGGTCCCACTTTATAGCGAAGAATATTGTAGCAATAGTTCCATTTGGGGGAATTGGGCATTGACTGATCCAACTGTGAGTAGTACTCTTTCGACTTCATATTAAAAAGATAAGCGAGATATTTACACAATTTACACCAGAAAACAAAATATGACCAGAAATTGCATAAAAAATCTAAATCAAGAATACTAAATAAAATTGCAACACATAGATATTCTCGTGGCACAAATGAATCTAGTTAAGAGATTTTAATTCCATTCTGGCTGCCACCGTGCCGGTCAAAATATTTTCCCCAAATATATCGTCTGCTCTGTACCCACCGAAAATATCCTTAGTCTTTGGTATAATAAAATAGTAACTTTGTTCAGTAAGTTGAGAATGACTAAGAATAGTAACAAGATCTTACTCTACATATACACTTCACGACACAACTAAGGAAAAGCCAATGGGAAATCACTATGCAGAAAACAATGTCTTAGTATGGCTGATTAGGAGTAGGTGTGGGCCATATCCATCTCATAGGAGATAGGTCTTCAGTTCCCCGTGCCCGAATCGGGTATATAATCCGAAGAAGAACATACAACGGTGTCCTAGTTGTTCTATAATTTGTAAAAAACAAATAAAAATCAAGTTATATGACAATAAGTTTTAATAGATGGGTAACTGAAAAGTATTAGTGAGTCATCATTTTTACGTTTAGGACTTATCATTAAATTCATTTTTTTTTGGAGGCTAATATCATATCAATCTATAAACGATAAAATCAATGTATGTTCGAATAACGATAGTTTTTACTTTATTTTTTAATAAATGATCATAAAATTCTCTATTCTATGTAGCCTGTATTGAATTTGTGTGGACGTGTTTGCAGGTCATGTGGTTGGTGGATACCCTTTTTTTCTGAATGCGTCTTGCCTAAACCTCGTTTCAAGTATTTTTTTTGTTCACCTGTGTTCGATATCCTTACAATATGCCCCACTTTAATGTGGCTATTTTGCTACAGCATCGAGTAGTCTATCTCTTCTATGAACTTTCCCATTTAGAACCCGATCTCTTAAGGATATTCCCAGAATTGAACTTTACATTGTATTTTGTGTAGCACGGAGTTTATGTACTGTACTTTTTATCAATGTTAGGGTTTTCTACTACTGAGTAGCGTCAGTATACATTAATTAAACAATTTCCTTTTTAGGCACATGGGTAGTTTTGACATTAATACGTGACGCAGATTTCTGAAGGCAGTCTAATTTAGTCCTATTCTTCGAGAGAGTTAACATGTCTGGTTGTTCCTGTTGACACGAATTTCCTAGTCTAGATATTTACAAGATGTCATTTATTCAACCCGCAATTCATAAATACTAATTCTACTCCCCGTCCCTCCCAAAATATAGATTTACTATCATCTGAGTCTTAGCGATGCCAATTTTTTGATCCAAATATTAAGATGCTTCATCTGGACTTTCAAGCATTGTTCTGGCGTTGTTCATATTATCAGTAATTAAGGTGATATCGTCCGCAAATATTAAGCGATTGAGCATTTCACCATTTATATTTACACCCATTGCGTTCCATTGGAGGATATATTTATATATATATTCGATTAGGACAGTAAACAACTTCGGAGAACACCTTCCTTGATACGAAACTCTGAAGTGTCTTCGTGGAGTATAACACTAGTTTTAGCAGTGTTATATATATATATATATATATATATATATATATATATATATATATATATATATGCCCGCGACCTCGTACGCGTGGTGGACGATACCAGAGATCGTTCTGGGTACAACCAATCAACCACGATTCTATCCCCAAAATTAGTAATTTCATGCAAACTTTTATTCCCTCTTTTACACTCTTAAGGGATGAATTTACAAAAAAAAAAGTGTCACAGTTAACTTTTCTTTCCAACTATAAACCTATATATTAATTTTTACATTTCCAACTACCAAAATGAATAACTTTTATACGAACTTTTAGCCCCTATTTTACTTCATTAAAAGGTGAATTTTTGAAAAAGAACGATGAGTAAACATTTTTTTCTAACCATAAGCCTACCTACTAATTTTTACATTTCTAATTTCTAAAATGAACAACTTTCGTACAAACTTTGATACCCTATTTTACCCCCTTAAAAGATGAATTTTTACAAATATAGCATATATTTTTTTCTAATCCTAAGCCTAGATACTAATTTTCATATTTTTATCCACCAAAATGAATAACCACCACTTTAAAAGATGAACTTTAAAAAAAGAATTATACAGTAAATATTTTTTTCTAATCACAAGCTTATACTAATTTTTACATTGCCAACTCCTAAACTGAAGAAGTTTTATATAAACTTGAAGTCCCCATAATTCCCTTAAAGGATGAATATCCAAAAGAGGGTGGCACGCTAGATTTCTAAATTTAAAAATTAGCTTTCATACAAACGTTTGTCCCTTATTTTACCCCCTTAAAAGATAAATTTTCTAAGGGAAATGATATAGTAGCCATTTTTTCTAACCATAAGCCTCTATACTAATTTTTTCATTTTTAACAACCAAAATGAAAAACTTTTATACAAATTTTCAGTCCCTATTTAACCCCCCTAAGGGATGATTTTCCAAAAAAAGGTGGCACAGTAAACTTTTCTAAGTCTACATATTAATTTTTCGTTTCTAACTTCAAAAATGAAGAACTTTCATGCAAACTTTCATCCTTTATTTTACCCCCCTAAAAAAATGGATTTTTAAAAAAGAATAATATAGTAAACCTTTTGGTTTTAACCACACTAATTTTTACATTCCTATCTACCAAAGTAAAGAACTTTCGTGCAAACTTTCATCCCTTATTTTACCCCCTTAAAAATTAATTTTTAAAAAAGAATGATACAGTAAACATTTTTTTCTGATTATAAGTCTATATAAAAATTTTTCCCTTTCTAACTACTAAAATGAAGAACTTTTATACAAACTTTCATTTCCCATTTTACCCCCTTAAATGATTAATTTTTTAAAAAGAATGATATAGTAAACGTTTTTTTTCTAAATATGAGCCTATATATAAATTTTTAGATTTCTAACTTCAAAAATGTGGAACTTTTATATAAACTTTTATCCCATATTTTGTCCCCTTAAAAGACAAATTTTCAAAAATGAATCATACAGTAAAAATTTTTGTCTGACCATAAGCTTATAAACCAATTTTTACAATTCTAACTACCAAAATGAAAAACTTCCATACAAACTTTCATCCTTTATTTTATCTCCTTAGGGAATGAATTTCCAAAAATTCTTTCTTAGTGCTCATTTGCGTCACTTAAGAAACCTTTATGCTAAATTTCATATTTCTATACTCAGCAGTATTGGCTGTGCCTTGATTTATCAGCCAGTCATTATGTATATATATATATATATATATATATATATATATATATATATATATATATATATATATATATATATCCAGCAGGTGCCCAAGACTATACGGACTTCCGAAGATCCACAAGCCAAATGTCCCTCTAAGACCTATCGTTAGCGCTTACAACTCTGCCACTCAAAAACTAGAAAAATACCTTGCTGCCTTCATGCAACCACGTGTTGAGAATGCCGCCTCTTACGTCAAAAACTCGGAGCACTTCTTAACCATTCTACACTCCATAAGAATTGACAAGGACGACATCATTGCAAGTTTCGATGTAAAATCCCTTTATCCGAGCATACCGATGGATGAAGCACTGGATCAGATCGCTCAAAGAGAAGATTTCCCAACTCATATCATGGATCTCACCAGACACTGTCTTAAAAACGCATATTTTCTGTTTGATGGTCAGATATACAGACAGAGAGACGGCGCTGCCATGGGCTCTTCACTATCTCCAGCCGTGGCAAATCTTTTCATGACCTATTTCGAAACGAAAGCTCTTGACAAATTCCACCTCAAACCCAAACTTTGGTGTCGCTACGTTGATGACGTATTTGTAATATGGCCTCATGGCAAACAACAGCTCAACTGCTTCCACGAGTTCCTCAATTCTATACACGCAAAGATACAGTTTACTCTGGAACTAGAGGAAAATAATCAGCTTCCGTTTCTAGACGTCCTCATAACCAAAACAATGAATGGAGATCTACGACACACAGTATATCGAAAACCAACACACACGGACAGATACCTGAATGCTGATTCTCACCATCACCCCTCACAAATACAGGGCGTAGCCAATACCTTAATATCAAGATCCCTTCGCCTAACTGATGACCAAGGAAAAGAAAAGGAACTGTCACACATAAAAAGGGCCCTCCAACAAAACAGCTACAAGACACCAACAATAAATAAGGCAATAAAATTGCAACAAAAACCAACGCAAGAAACAAGACCACCTGTCGAGGATAGACAAATCACTATACTTCCTTACATAAAAGGCACAACAGACAGAATCGGCAGATTACTCCGGAAACACAACATATCTACAGCCTACAAACCACATAAAACAATAGGCTCTTCTTTAAGAAATCCAAAAGACAAAATCAGTCTAGAAAATCAAGGCGTATATAAAGTCTCATGTGGCACCTGCAACAAAACGTACATAGGCCAGACCAACAGAAGAATATCAGCTAGACTAGAAGAACATAAGCTCGGTATAAGAAACAAACAGACAACATCGGCGCTTTTTCGACACCAGCACGAGACAGGACACAAAATTGATTTTGACACCGGCCAGCAAATCGCTAATATAGGACATTACAAGGCAAGATTGATTCGTGAATCCATCGAAATTGAAAAGAACGGCACTCTGAACAAGAGAGACGATGCACTGAATCTGCCCTCTACTTGGAAAACTCTCTTCAAGCGGGACCATGGTACCGACACGCGTGCCACGCTTAAACTGACACCAACGGTCGCGCTCGAGAGGGAGGCGGAGCCAACGCCAACGCCAACCAACCGCTACTATCTGCGACCGCGTATAAAGCACGCTGCACACTGACTTTTCTTTCAGTTGATCTACAACCACCAAGCACAGAAGATGCCAAAGGGGATTTTGGCGAAACGTCTGCAAATTTCTACAGGAAACCAAACCAACGAACGGATGTATTCCCGGATTAATACTGAATCATATATATATATATATATATATATATATATATATATATATATATATATATATATATATATATATATATATATATATATATATATATATATATATATATATATATATATATATATATATATATATATATATATATATATATATATTTATATATATACATATATATATATATATATATATATATATAAATATATATATATATATAAATATATATATATATATATATATATATATATATATATATATATATACATATATATATATATATATATGTAATCAAAGGTTTTCGGGCATCCCGAGTATGTGCTGTGTCCCTCTCAGGACTGTAAGGCAGCTGACGTTTCGGTGAAATCTCATTCACCATTTTCGAAGGTCACTGTATGGCGTCTACGAGCGAACTGACGCCTGCGACTTCGGTGTTGTCGGTACCGTGTGCGCGTCGGACGTGTTCGTTTTCCGAATGATTCCGAGCCATCAGGTGGCGTGTGACCTGCTGCGCGTCATCGGCCCTGTTGCCAGTGTTTGTGGTTGCGTTGCCGAGTTGTAATTTCTTTCGTTACTAAGTGGTACTAGTTGATGTTTTGTAAGCAGATTTTTCCAAGTATTAGGCACACGTTGGCTATCATCTCTGCTATTTAAGTTGCTGGGCCTCTTTGCAATTTCAATAGCCTCCCTTATAACTCTTGTGGACAGGTTTTTACATCTCGATAGCATTTTTGTTCCCGAGAAATTTATCTTATGTCCTGGAACACATAAACAGTATACATCCCAAAATTAAATTCACTATGGAGACAGAACAGGAAAGAGAACTACCGTTTCTGGATATCCTACTGAAAAGAAAAGAGGATGGCTTGCTTTCGCACACTGTCTACAGAAAGCCACCTCAACGCCGATTCACATCACCACCCCGCCCAATTATTTGCAGTAGTAAATCACTTGCGTTTCGATCGCAGTCCCTTACAGATCCAGAAAATTATCACAAAGAGATGAACATACTGCAGGAAGCCCTAACAAAGAACGGTTATAAAAAAGAACATATAGACAAGGTTCTAAAAAACAAACACTTGGCCCCAAAAAATCGCGAAAACCAAGAGAATAGCTCCAAGGCTTTTGTTCCTTATGTAAGAGGCACGACAGACAAGATCGCAATAATTCTCAGGAGACACAACATTGAAACCATTTTCACTACAGACCGTAAAGTAAAAAATCTCTTGCCAACACCTAAAGAAAGAATCCCTCTAGAAAACCAGGGATTGTACGAAATTCCATGCGGAGAGTGTAGCTCATCTTACGTAGGCCAAACCAACCATAAAATAAGCGCCAGAAGAGATGAACATATAAACGCTGTCAAGCAAAAAACAACTTCTTCTGCTCTGGCCCAACACTGGTTAAACACAGGACATAAGATAAATTTCTCGGGAACAAAAATGCTATCGAGATGTGAAAACCTGTCCACAAGAGTTATAAGGGAGGCTATTGAAATTGCAAAGAGGCCCAGCAACTTAAATAGCAGAGATGATAGCCAACGTGTGCCTAATACTTGGAAAAATCTGCTTACAAAACATCAACCAGTACCACTTAGGGTGCGTTCCACTAAGCACCCACAACGATCACGCTCATGATAGCAGTTTTTCCCGTTCCACTAGCTTGTGAGCATTCTAATCATAAACCCAAGTGGAATGGGATTGTGGACGTCTTAAGCGTTGAGTTAAATATTACAAATGGCGGATTTGAAAATAAATCAGTAGCTTGAAAAGGTTATGTTATAATTTTTAAGCTTTAATATTAATAATTTGTTATAATTATTGGTTAACTTGCTTTATATTAAAGAAAAATACTATTTAGTTTCTTATATTTTATTTTAGTGGAATCTTTAAGTAATTTACGTTGAAAAATAATCAAAATATCTTTTGTGGTGACAGTTGGATATTTAATGGTGGATCGTAATCATGCTTCAGAAAGTACTTCATCTAGTCCAGATGAAGAATGGAATGCAGTTTTACAATGTCGGAAAAAGCGAAAACTTAGGCCACGTATTATTGATTATGAGAATGTTATTAATCGTTATTCAGATAAAGAATTCAAGTCATTTTAGGGTAAATTTTATATAATTACTACATTCTATAAATGTGCTTGTATACAATTACTACATTTTTTAAATGTATTTTTCAGTAACACCTTTTGTGGATTGGACTACACCATCTAATTCATTGTATTTTGAATCTAAACTAAATTATACTTATTTTTTTCTCATATGTTACACTGCAATTTTGAAACTCTTACATTCAATTATCTTTAAATTTAAAAAACCGCGCCAAAATTCTGAACGTCCACTTTGACCCACCTTTTCAGATGGGTCGTTGTGAGCTTGGCGTGAGCGAGAAGAATGACGTCATTAATGACGTTTTCGCCGCGACCGCGACGACCGTAGTCGTTATGTGGAACGACTGAAGGAATATTTTGAGCGTTGTGAGCGCCTAGTGGAATGCGCCTTTAGTAACGAAAGAAATTACAACTCGGCAACGCAACCACAAACACTGGCAACAGGGCCGATGACGCGCAGCAGGTCACGCCACCTGATGGCTCGGAACCATTCGAAAAACGAACACGTCCGACGCGTACAGGGTACCGACAACACCGAAGTCGCAGGCGTCAGTTCGCTCGTAGACGCCATACAGTGAGCTTTGAAAATGGTTGAGCTTTGAAAATGGTGAATGAGATTTCACCGAACCGTCAGCTGCCTTACAGTCCTGAGAGGGACTCAGCACATACACGGGATGCCCGAAAACCTTCGATTACACATCACACCCGTGAGAATATCCGACATAACATATATATATATATATATATATATATATATATATATATATATATATATATATATATATATATATACATATATATATATATATATATATATATATATATATATATATATATATATATATACGTATATATATATATATATATATATATATATATATATATATATATATATATATATATATATATATATATATATATAAATATATATTGAATAAGGATATCTCATATTAGTACATATAATATGTTTGCTTATCAGTATTTGTAACACTTCCTGAACTATTTTGCAAAAAAATACGTAACATCGCCATATGTCAAGAAATCGATCGTAGTTTTTCAATCATAATTTTCCTTATATCAGTCTTCGAGAAGAAATAAAAATGTGGGAATCTTATGGTTCATTTTCGTGGCCATTGGACGAACATATATTCCCAAGAGTCCATAAATGAAATTAGATATTTCAAGTGTTTCACAGAAATCCAACCCATACCATTGTCGAATTCGGGAATAGATTTGCAAGTTCCAAAGCCAGTGAAAGATAAAGTAAATAAATGACAAATAAGAACGCAATAGCAAAAGTGAAAATAAGAATTATCGGGAAGAAACTCGTTACGACCAGCATCAAGATGAAACAAGAAAAAATATAACTAAACTATTAACTGTATAATAGCAACAAAAAGCGCAACTTTCTAAAAACAATCAACTTTTTGGTATGCTTTCATTATAACTAACTGCACTGGTCTTTCCATAACTGACATGCTACTAGAATACATAGGTTCTGAAAAATTGTTAATAATAATTTCTGATAATTTACCCCATTACTGCCAAGCTGTAGGGTGATCGTGGTTAAAAAATACTTACTTTAGTAAACTGTTCCAATAAATTCGTTTTTAAACGGCAATAGATGAAAAAAAATATAATTACAAGTCCACATTGATGATGTCCCCTTTCGAAGTAAGAATAGATGGAGAGATAGGAAAAAACTGTCATCTTAATTTATAAAACTATGTATTTTTATTTTTACCTTTAGGTGATGAAATGTGGTGGTGAGGTACACAAGACTTATTACTGTTATGGTGATTATGGTGGACCATTATTGGTCGACGGAGTACAATTTGGAATAATATCTTATGCTCGTACTGAGCCAGGTGGCCCGTGCGGTGAATACTTAGGTATTTTTTCTCCTGTACCATATTTTAGGCAATGGATTAAAGATACCACTGGAGTTTAGATAGAATAGAAGCAATCTGGATAATCACTATATTTACTAATGTTTGCAAATAAATAATAATATAATAAATGTTTTTAACTATTTTTGCTTTTTACTTGAAATATATATTAAATATTTTAATAGCAACTGTTTCTTAAGAAGCCATGAGTATAAAATACTAATGAAATGTAAAGATAGATTCGACGACAACTGGCTTATACTTCTTAGGATTTCTATGGTTCGGTAACAAAACAAATTAGTAAAAGATGACTTTGTTGGTCACAAAAATTAAACAGTTTTATAGATCGCTTCTTTCCTTTCTCTATATTTAAGCGAAAAAAAAGGAAACAAAAGCCTTGTCTAATAATGGATTCGACATACACCAAAAAATCTGCTTACTTTAATTTAGCAGTAAGATCTCACACCTATCTAAATGAGACCAGCTTGAACTCTAAACTTCTAGAGTCTAATAGACATATTCTCTATTTCAATAGAATTAACAACGTTCTGAAACTTTGTGATTAGCTTTATTTTGACGAGTCCGGCAACTTTCCTATTTGTATACGCTGCGTTTTCTACTGCGCATTCGCAAAATATGTCAATTTGGTAAGGTATTAAATTGGTATGAATAACACTTTCCTTTGCAGTTAAATTGTTGGATAATTTGATGAAAAACACAAAAGAAAATGTAAACGACAAAAACGATGCATCAATCGTCGAGTTCACCACCGGTAATATATAAAACTAGAGTGTTCAGGTTTATTGTTACCAACCAGCTGATTTTCTTATAGTTGTTTAACTAATATTTGTACAATCCAATGGTCCTATTGTCCGAAGTTGTCAATTTCCTAAGAACGTTTTACTGTTTAAAACAAATCTCTTTTTTCGTTTTTTTTTTCCGTTTAAAATGAAGTATAGAACACACTGCAATATATAATCAACAATATAACTGCGACATATTCATAAAAAATCAAGAAAACCTAATTTGGAAATTGTCAATATTGCATTCATAGTTAAGTTAAAGATACATATATCCCAAAAAACTATTGATGATACGAAAAAATGTTACCGTTAAAAAATGTTTCAACTAATAAATATACAAAAAAAGTGTTCTTATATTTTCTTCGTAAAAGCATTAACAAACTTTACTAAGACGTTTTTCTTATACACAGATTTGAAGCGCATTTGTTATTTTTGGTGGATGCGCAGGATGAGAAAATCCCTAAGTATTAAATCGTCATTCATAAAAGATCGTTGTAGTAAGAAGCAGTAAAATGGCAAGAAATGATATAATGCAGTGGTACAATATTAGATAGTTTTTCTAAACCACGGGTAGTTTTTTATCCCTTCGTTTATATTCATTTCAGTTTTCTAGCGGAATATCACGATGAATCAAATGAAAACTTTTATTTATATTTAGGAGTTTTTATAAATGTGGAACATATTATGCATAATTTTATATTCAGTGGGAGATATACTTGAGTTTTTGGAGAAGCAAAATATGATTTTTGACTTGTAAAAAGAAACTTTTTAAATAAGTTTTCGGGCACGCATAAAACGAATCTAAAATTATTTTTAATAAGTTCAATATGTGGACTAAATATTTTACATTTTTTACTTTCGTCCGAAATTAGCACTGGGTGATTTCTGAAAGTATAAACTACGAAATTAAAATTATTTTTCAAAAATTCAATATGGCAGACTGAAAATTTAACATCTCTCGATTTTACCCAAAATTGGTGTTGGGAGGTTTTAAGGAGGTAGATTAAGAGTTTTAATTAATTCAGTATGAGGCACTAAAAATTTTACATTTTTCCGATTTTGTTTAAAATTTGTGTTTTTGAACGATAAATTAAAGTTTTAAAATTATAACCTTTCAAAATTGTGGTGAGTGCATTACGCTTTTAAAATTAGTTTATTCCAACTAAAATATATCAGACTAAAAAATGTAGATATCTCAATTTCTTCCAAAATCGGGGATTTCTGGAAGTGTAAATTACCAATCAAAAATTAATTTCTTAAAATTCAAGGAAGAACATTTGCTCTAAGAGACTAAATTTTTATTTGGTCATATTTTATTCAAGACTGGTATTTGAGGAACTCTTAGAAACAATTTTATTTTAATTAAATTTATTTTGATTTACAATAACTTAAGATAAAACGGGAAATATTTGTGCGACATTGAAAGCCGTGTGAGGTACAGTAAACATTTCGTTTAATGTTTAGCTCAAATAATTTATGGATATCATGACGAATTAAAAACTAAACCTCAAAAAATAAAATTTTTATAAAAAAAGTGAACGATCTTGTAAAATGCCGCTAAAAAGCGAAAAAATAATTTAAATTTATTCTTGTACGAAAAACAAACATGCTGAAGTAAGAAAACAATTAAATCACAAAAGATCTTTTAGGTAGAGGTGTTGAAAAGGACCAAGAAATGAACCACTCACAATCTACAAGAACGCAATTATGAATAAAGTCAGTTATAAAATAATTCGCACTACCTCTTTGTTATTCATATTTTTTTGTTACAATTTGACATCAACTTCAAAACTTTCAATTCCATATAAAAGATAATATAATTTTTCGCTTTTTAATGCTTATTAGAAAGCGGTTCAATTTTTTAATAAAAATGTTTGGTATAAAGTTTTATTTTTGAGTAGAAAAAAATCTAGAGATTTCAATAATAGATCGTCACCATGCTAATTTTTTAACATCAGACGAGAAAAAAACCTACACCATTAATTGACAAAGTATTTTACCTAAAATATTTTACAATAATTTGATAGAAAAAAAGTTCATACTCGAATGAAAATAATGATTTTAATTAGAACATTATTCAATAAAATTAAATAAATCCTAATTTTGTATTCGAATGATATAAGATAAAAAGAAATAATATTTTTATTTTTAATATTATCTTCTTACAACAGTTTGTACAAATTTTACATTCATTATGGGTATATGTCTATTTTTAAAATATAAACAATTTTTAATGCTAGTTTTTGTCATATCAAGGTTTTGTACAAAAACAAAGTATAAATTTCTTTAAAAAAAATGGTGAAATTGTTTAATGCCACAGTTCATTTTTTTAGTGGTAAGTAAAAGAGGTCTGTCTCTTTTATATCTTTTAAGTGTATTTTTGATATTTAACAATAAATGTTAACTTTTGAAATATTTTGGTTAAAAACTGATTCAATACTAGTTTTTTTTAGCATTTCTAATTCTTTATATTCTTTAAGTGTTCGCCAAATATTTTTCCCAAAATCATCATCAAAATATACTAGACCTGCTTTTCTTGTAAAATCTTACAGTACTGTTTCCATTAGTCGCTTAAAGGTGACAGGAGCGCACAGAATCCGAATGGCATAATATTAAAATGATACGGATCAGCCCCAATGGAAAAGTAGGCTTTCCTTTATTTATGTGAACAGCTACCTGCAATGTTCACTTTTTAAATCCAATGTGTGTCGTCAATTCTAAGAAGTGGATAGCTGTCTTTCTTAGTGAAATCATTAAGCTTCCCGTAGTCAACACAAAATCTGGTAGTTCCATCCTTTGTGGCTACTAATACGACAGGAGGCGACCAAGGACTAGATGATTCTTCTGTAACTCCCTCATTCAGTACTTCATCTATAGATATTTCCACTGGTTGGCGTTTGGCTTTTGGAACTCTTCTGGATAGCTGGTGTATTGATTGTACACTGCTAGTGTTTATTTCATACTGGATGACGTTCGTCATATCTATATTACCTTCTTTTGCTTCAAAAACATCACTATACTTCCTTGAAAGCTCCTTGGAAGATGCCCTGTTCAACGCTTCACAATAATAACTAAACTTGCTTATATGCAATATACGCTGTGTTTCTTGATCTTTGATTTTCTCAGTAAAATACTGGATAATTAGCTTTTCTTGGAATTCTTCCGTAGCTCCCAGGTAAGCTAGCAACTTTTCTCCATCTTTCTCAAGTCGCCGATGTTGATCTCTAAGCTTTCTTTTCAATGCAGCACTAAGTATTTCGTAGTCTTTATGTTGAGGAATGGTTTGCAATAAATCCGGTGCTGATCCTCGTAGTGCAATTACTCCAGTTACTTGCACTAGTGCCGCACAATTGATTTGATTCTATTTACTTTCATTCAATACGATTTTCTTCTTGGCATACTTTTGATTTTGTTCAGTTTATAATTTTTTTCACTTTTTGTCGCACTTCTCCTATGTTGTGTCGCACTTTACATAACTATTCCTGAAATTTTTGCGTTTATCTCAATATAATTTCATAGAATTTTTGTTGTTCTTTTAAAATGACCTTTGTATCTTTTTGCAAACTGTATTTTGATATTTTGGCAGCATTCTTCTTCTTATTGTTTTTCTTGCAGACGGCGTTGTTCTCCTTTTTGGTGAAGTCCTTTTTTTGGGGATGTTATTTGTTTGGTTTTTTAAGATGATGAGTTTCTTCTTCTTGTTTTCTTTCAGACAACGTTGTTTTTTTATTGCTTTTCTTGTCTGTCTTTAGGTCGACGTTCTTTAATACGTTTCATAAAATCAGTCAGTATTATTTTTATTTGCTTCATTTTAACTGTATCTTTTCTAGCATTACCATAGAATTTTCTAGAATTTTATTAACAATTAAGTTCTAAACTTCTTCCTTTATTGAATAATTTGAGTGTGAAGTCAGTTTTTTGCTATATCTTCTAGTTTCCAAATATGATGTTCAAAAATTTTGTCTAAAATTCAATTATAAACTTTTTTCTTGATGACAAATTCAATGCTGAATTCCGTTTTTCGCCTTCTCTCCCATTTTTCAAATAATACGTTCTAAAACGCTATTTCTTCTAATTTCCAAATAGAATGTTCTAGAACTTTATCGAAAATTAGTGTTATATTCTTATTTGTGACAAATTCAAAAGCGAAGTCCATTTCTCTCTAACTCAAATAGAATTTTCTGTAAATCCGTTCATAATCCACATTTCTGACCAGAAGTGTTGTAATTTCCTTCCCTTATATTCTTACTGGGTTCGATTAAGAGGAACACTTTTCACTAATTGCTTTTAACTCTTGATAAACTGCTTGTTTACAGTTTCACTGTTAAAAACAAGCTAAAATTTAAATCTTATCCTACTTATTTATATACGCCTATAAAACATACTAGACTAAAATCTAGAATCTGAATAGAAACACTACTAAAAATTATGACTAATTGAAATGGTATTTTTATAAGAACAGAGTCGTATTTAGGTAGTTCTCGTTACAATATCTTGAAAGCGAAGTAAAAGAAATAAGGATTATTAAAGAAGCTGTATAATTTTCGCCAAAAGCGATTAAGCATTATTACTTTTTAACAATACAAGACAAATTAGTGTGTTGTGTTTATTTCCGAAACTAAGATATGTATGGAATTTTACTTAAAATTCCGTACATAAATATAAGAATTATCTTATCTAAAATGTTTTCGCGATTTTCAAATCTGAAAAATGTTATTGTTTTTATGCCTTACAGTAATAATAATAATTGATTGATTGATTCATTAATTTGTCAAGTATCTCAGGTGTGAGAAACGAATTCAATTACCTTTTAATATATGCCGTGTTTGATAAGATTAAATTTATAATAAAGTTATTTACAGCAGAATGATTTAAAAACAATTTATTAATAATATAGACAGGCCAACTTTCATTTGAGTTATAATATTAAGGAACATTTACATACAGAAAACAACCGAATAGCTATCATTAACTATGGAAAAGCATTTGATACTATTGAGATACGGACGATACTTAAATGTATGGTGAAATATTGTATAGGTAGCACATAATCAAAATTAATGGGCAAAAATACAGATCCTCCTTAGGGAGGAAAATATGCCCAATATCCATGGAGTTGTTAGAAGAGGCGACACGATGATTAAGGAATTAGGCTACTACTACACAATAATCGAAATTGATAAGACAAAAATCATAAAAAAAACAAATGAAACTTGTATATAAGGCCCAAGGATCAACCTCTAAAATAAGTCGACAACTACATATATTTAGAGCAGAAAATTACTTCCCTTAGATAACGCGTAAAGTAAGAAATTTTCTAAAGTCGTGGGCCCATTGGAAAAATGAGCCTAATTAAAATAAAGGTGAGTCGCCTACATGGCTCGTAGAATTGACCATAGATAGATGAGAATAATTTTGTTGTGGAGACAAAGTCGGGGGTAGAAGTATGAGAGGCCAAATACCAGACGGATTAGGAACGAGTTGGAGCTTAATAGATGAGAAAAGCAAAAAAGGGATAAAAGCGCCATGGAATGGGAACAGCAGTGAATTGAAATCGGTAGATCATGAATAATTATGATTATTTTTGACTTGAGGCTACTTCGCATTTTTTTTATTTGTCCACAATTTTATGCAAAACAAAAAAATTCTAAAGCTAATTTACAAGAGTATATGCTATCCTGTAGGAATATCGTTCAAATCGGTGTAAGTGTAATAAAACATTTCTCTAGTAAATTAGGAAGCTGAGCAGCTAACATCCACTGACTTAGTGAAATCATTTAAGTACATTATTAAAGGGGAATAATTGGTCATTTCTACTTTTAAGAAAGTCATATTTTCAGATTTTACGTATCACTAACATCGAAACGTATATAAAATTAATTTCTGAAACTTTCAATTGAGGATCTAATATGAATTCAAGAGGATTTCGGAATAAGAAAGTTTAACTTGCAAAATGATATTTCAAATGCAATAAGAATATTATTTTGGCCCAAATTTGCATTAAAGAGTATAAAAAAAGTAAGGAAAAAGAAAAAAATTGATTTTTTTGTTACAATTTGACATCAGCTTCAAAACTTTCAATTCCATATAAAAGATTATATAATTTTTCGCTTTTTAATGCTTATTAGAAAGCGGTTCAATTTTTTAATAAAAATGTTTGGTATAAAGTTTCATTTTTGAGTAGAAAAAAATCTAGAGATTTCAATAATAGATCGTCACCATGCTAATTTTTTAACATCAGACGAGAAAAAAACCTACACCATTAATTGACAGAGTATTTTACCTAAAATATTTTACAATAATTTGATAGAAAAAAAGTTCATACTCGAATGAAAATAATGATTTTAATTAGAACATTATTCAATAAAATTAAATAAATCCTAATTTTGTATTCGAATGATATAAGATAAAAAGAAATAATATTTTTATTTTTAATATTATCTTCTTACAACAGTTTGTACAAATTTTACGTTTATTATGGGTATATGTCTATTTCTAAAATATAAACAATTTTTAATGCTAGTTTGTGTCAGATCAAGGTTTTGTAAAAAAAGAAAGTATAAATTTCTTTTAAAAAATGGTTATTGTTTAAGGTCACAGTTCATTTTTTTAGTGGTAAGTAAGAGAGGTCAGTCTCTTTTATATCTTTAAGTGTATTTTTGATATTTAACAATAAATGTTAACTTTCAAAATATTTTGGTTAAAAACTGATTCAATACTAGTTTTTTTAGCATTTCTAATTCTTTATATTCTTTAAGTGTTCGCCAAATGTTTTTCCCAAAATAATCATCAAAATATACTAGACCTGCTTTTCTTGGAAAATCTTACAGTACTGTTTCCATTAGTCGCTTAAAGGTGGCAGGAGCGCACAGAGTCCGAATTGCATAATATTAAAATGATACGGATCAGCCCAATGGAAAAGTAGGCTTTCTTTTATCTATGTGAACAGCTAAATGCAATATTCACTTTTTAAATCCAGTGTGTGTCGTCAATTCTAAGAAGTGGATAGCTGTCTTTCTTAGTGAGATCATTAAGCTTCCCGTAGTCAACACAAAATCTGGTAGTTCCATCCTTTGTGGCTACTAATACAACAGGAGGCGACTAAGTATTTCGTCTATAGGTATTTCCACTGGCTGGCGTTTGACTATTGGGACTCTTCTGGATAGCTGGTGTATTGATTGTGCACTGCTAGTGTTTATTTCATACTGGATGACGTTCGTCATATCTATATTTCCTATTTTGCTTCAAAAAACATCACTATACTTCCTTGTAAGCTCCTTGGAAGATGTCCTGTTCAACGCTTCACAATAATAACTAAACTTGCTTATATGCAATATACGCTGTGTTTCTTGATCTTTGATTCTCTCAGTAAAATACTCGATAATTAGCTATTCTTGGAATTCTTCCGTAGCTCCCGGGTAAGCTAGTAAATTTTCTCCATCTTTCTCAAGTCGCCGATGTTGATCTCTAAGCTTTCTTTTCAATGCAGCACTAAGTATTTCGTAGTCTTTATGTTGAGGAATGGTTTGCAATAAATCCGGTGCTGATCCTCGTAGTGCAATTACTCCAGTTACTTGCACTAGTGCCGCACAATTGATTTGATTCTATTTACTTTCATTCAATACGATTTTCTTCTTGGCATACTTTTGATTTTATTCAGTTTATAATTTTTTTCACTTCTTGTCGCACTTCGCCTATGTTGTGTCGCACTTTACATAACTATTCCTTAAATTTTTGCGTTTATCTCAATATAATTTCATAGAATTTTTGTTGTTCTTTTAAAATGACCTTTGTATCTTTTTGCAAACTGTATTTTGATATTTTGGCAGCATTCTTCTTCTTATTGTTTTTCTTGCAGACGGCGTTGTTCTCCTTTTTGGTGAAGTCCTTTTTTTGGGAATGTTATTCGTCTTGTTTTTTAAGATGATGTGTTTCTTCTTTTTGTTTTTCTGTCAGACAACGTTGTTTTTTTATTGTTCTTCTTGTCTGTCTTTAAGTCGACGTTCTTTTATACGTTTCATAAAATCAGTCAGTATTATTTTTATTTGCTTTATTTTAACTGTTTCTTTTCTAATATTACCATAGAATCTTCTAGAATTTTATTAACAATTAAGTTCTAAACTTCTTCTTTTACTGAATAATTTGAGTGTGACGTCAGTTTTTTGCTATATCTTCTAGTTTCCAAATATGATGTTCAAAAATTTTGTCTAAAATTCAATTATAAACCTTTTTCTTGATGACAAATTCAATGCAGAAGTCCGTTTTTCGCCTTCTCTCCTATTTTTCAAATAATACGTTCCAAAACGCTATTTCTTCTAATTTCCAAATAGAATGTTCTAGAACTTTATCGAAAATTAGTGTTATATTCTTATTTGTGACAAATTCAAAAGCGAAGTCCATTTCTCTCTATCTCAAATAGAATTTTCTGTAAATCCGTTCATAATCCACATTTCTGACAAGAAATGTTGTGATTTTCTTCCCTTATATTCTTAGTGGGTCCGATTAAGAGGAACACTTTTCACTAATTGCTTTTAAATCTTGATAAACTGCTTGTTTACAGTTTCACTGTTAAAAACAAGCTAAAATTTAAATCCTATCCTACTTATTTATATATGCCTATAAAACATACTAGATTAAAAGTCTAGAATCTGACTAGAAACACTACTAAAATTGATGACTAATTGAAATGGTATTTTTATAAGAACAGAGTCGTATTCAGGTAGTTCTCGTTACAATATCTTGAAAGCGAAGTAAAAGAAATAAGGATTATTAAAGAAGTTGTATAATTTTCGGCAAAAGCGATTAAGCATTATTACTTTTTAACAATACAAGACAAATTAGTGTGTTGTGTTTATTTGCGAAACTAATATATGTATGGAATTTTACTTAAAATTTCGTACATAAATATAAGAGTTATCTTATCTAAAATGTTTTCGCGATTTTCAAATCTGAAAAATGTTATTGTTTTTATGCCTTACAGTAATAATAATAATTGATTGATTGATTTATTAATTTGTCAAGGATCCCAGGTGTGAGAAACGAATTCAATTACCTTTTAATATATGCTGTGCTTGATAAGATTAAATTTATAATAAAGTTATTTACAGCAGAATGATTTAAAAACAATTTATTAATAATATAGACAGGCCAACTTTCATTTGAGTTATAATATTAAGGAACATTTACATACAGAAAACAACCGAATAGCTATCATTAACTATGAAAAACCATTAGATGCTATTGAGATACGGACGATACTTAAATGTATGGTAAAATATTGTATAGGTAGCACATAACCAAAATTAATGGGCAAAAATACAGATCCTCCTTAGGGAGGAAAATATTCCCAATATCCATGGAGTTGTTAGAAGAGGCGACAAGATGATTAAGGAATTAGGCTACTACTACACAATAATCGAAATTGATAAGACAAAAATTATAAAAAAAAACAAATGAAACTTGTATATAAGGCCCAAGGATCAACCTCTAAAATAAGTCGACAACTACATATATTAAGAGCAGAAAATTACTTCCCTTAGATAACGCGTGAAGTAAGAAATCTTCTAAAGTCGTGGGCCCATTGGAAAAATGAGCCTAATTAAAATAAAGGTGAGTCGCCCACATGACTCGTAGAATTGACAATAGATAGATGAGAATAATTTTGTTGTGGAGACAAAGTCGGGTGTAGAAGTATGAGAGGCCAAATACCAGACGGATTAGGAACGAGTTGGAGCTTAATAGATGAGAAAAGCAAAAATGGGATAAAAGCGCCATGGAATGGGAACAGCAGTGAATTGAAATCGGTAGATCATGAATAATTATGATTATTTTTGACTTGAGGCTACTTCGCTTTTTTTTTTATTTGTCCACAATTTTATGCACAACAAAAAATTTCTAAAGTTAATATACAAGAGTATATGCTATCCTGTAGGAATATCGTTCAAATCGGTGTAAGTGTAATAAAACATTTCTCTAGTAAATTAGGAAGCTGAGTAGCTAACATCCACTGACTTAGTGAAATCATTTAAGTACATTATTAAACGGGAATAATTGGTCATTTCTACTTTTAAGAAAGTCATATTTTCAGATTTTACGTATCACTAACATCGAAACGTATATAAAATTAATTTCTGAAACTTTCAATTGAGGATCTATTATGAATTCAAGAGGATTTCGGAATAAGAAAGTTTAACTTGCAAAATAATATTTTAAATGCAATAAGAATATTATTTTGGCCCAAATTTGCATTAAAGAGTATAAAAAAGTAAGGAAAAAGAAAAAAATTGATTTTTTTGTTACAATTTGACATCAGCTATAAAACTTTCAATTCCATATAAAAGATTATATAATTTTTCATTTTTTAATGCTTATTAGAAAGCGATTCAATTTTTTAATAAAAATGTTTGGTCTAAAGTTTCATTTTTGAGTAGAAAAAAAATCTAGAGATTTCAATAATAGATCGTCACCATGCTAATTTTTTAATATCAGACGAGAAAAAAACCTACACCATTAATTGACAGAGTATTTTACCTAAAATATTTTACAATAATTTGATAGAAAAAAAGTTCATACTCGAATGAAAATAATGATTTTAATTAGAACATTATTCAATAAAATGAAATAAATCCTAATTTTGTATTCGAATGATATAAGATAAAAAGAAATAATATTTTCATTTTTAATATTATCTTCTTACAACAGTTTGTACAAATTTTACATTTATTATGGGTATATGTCTATTTTTAAAACATAAACAATTTTTAATGCTAGTTTTTGTCAGATCAAGGTTTTGTACAAAAACAAAGTATAAATTTCTTTAAAAAAATGGTTATTGTTTAAGGCCACAGTTCATTTTTTTAGTGGTAAGTAAGAGAGGTCAGTCTTTTTTATATCTTTAAGTGTATTTTTGATATTTAACAATAAATGTTACCTTTTAAAATATTTTGGTTAAAAACTGCTTCAATACTAGTTTTTTTAACATTTCTAATTCCTTATATTCTTTAAGTGTTCGCCAAATGTTTTTCCCCTAAATCATCATCAAAATATACTAGACCTGCTTTTCTTGTAAAATCTTACAGTACTGTTTCCACTAGTCGCTTAAAGGTGGCAGGAGCGCACAGAGTCCGAATTGCATAATATTAAAATGATACGGATCAGCCCCAATGGAAAAGTAGGCTTTCTTTTATCTATGTGAACAGCTACATGCAATATTCACTTTTTAAATCCAGCGTGTGTCGTCAATTCTAAGAAGTGGATAGCTGTCTTTCTTAGTGAGATCATTAAGCTTCCCGTAGTTAACACAAAATCTGGTAGTTCCATCCTTTGTGGCTACTAATACAACAGGAGGCGACTAAGTATTTCGTCTATAGGTATTTCCACTGGCTGGCGTTTGACTATGGGGACTTTTCTGGATAGCTGGTGTATTGATTGTGCACTGCTAGTGTTTATTTCATACTTCCTTTTTTGCTTCAAAAAACATCACTATACTTCCTTGTAAGCTCCTTGGAAGATGTCCTGTTCAACGCTTCACAATAATAACTAAACTTGCTTATATGCAATATACGCTGTGTTTCTTGATCTTTGATTCTCTCAGTAAAATACTCGATAATTAGCTATTCTTGGAATTCTTCCGTAGCTCCCGGGTAAGCTAGTAAATTTTCTCCATCTTTCTCAAGTCGCCGATGTTGATCTCTAAGCTTTCTTTTCAATGCAGCACTAAGCATTTCGTAGTCTTTATGTTGAG
The DNA here is from genome assembly GCA_034092305.1 of Diaprepes abbreviatus. NCBI lineage: Eukaryota > Metazoa > Arthropoda > Insecta > Coleoptera > Curculionidae > Diaprepes > Diaprepes abbreviatus. The sequence goes on along the minus strand of JASJET010000002.1, from coordinate 10,464,508 downwards.
GAATGATTTGCAATAAATCCGGTGCTGATCCTCGTAGTGCAATTACTCCAGTTACTTGCACTTGTGCCGCACAATTGATTTGATTCTATTTACTTTCATTCAATACGATTTTCTTCTTGGCATACTTTTGATTTTATTCAGTTTATAATTTTTTTCACTTCTTGTCGCACTTCTCCTATGTTGTGTCGCACTTTACATAACTATTCCTTAAATTTTTGCGTTTATCTCAATATAATTTCATAGAATTTTTGTTGTTCTTTTAAAATGACCTTTGTATCTTTTTGCAAACTGTATTTTGATATTTTGTCAGCATTCTTCTTCTTATTGTTTTTCTTGCAGACGGCGTTGTTCTCCTTTTTGGTGAAGTCCTTTTTTTGGGAATGTTATTCGTCTTGTTTTTTAAGATGATGTGTTTCTTCTTCTTGTTTTTCTGTCAGACAACGTTGTTTTTTTATTGTTCTTCTTGTCTGTCTTTAAGTCGACGTTCTTTTATACGTTTCATAAAATCAGTCAGTATTATTTTTATTTGCTTTATTTTAACTGTTTCTTTTCTAATATTACCATAGAATCTTCTAGAATTTTATTACCAATTAAGTTCTAAACTTCTTCTTTTACTGAATAATTTGAGTGTGATGTCAGTTTTTTGCTATATCTTCTAGTTTCCAAATATCATGTTCAAAAATTTTGTCTAAAATTCAATTATAAACCTTTTTCTTGATGACAAATTCAATGCTGAAGTCCGTTTTTCGCCTTCTCTCCCATTTTTCAAATAATACGTTCTAAAACGCTATTTCTTCTAATTTCCAAATAGAATGTTCTAGAACTTTATCGAAAATTAGTGTTATATTCTTATTTGTGACAAATTCAAAAGCGAAGTCCATTTCTCTCTAACTCAAATAGAATTTTCTGTAAATCCGTTCATAATCCACATTTCTGACAAGAAATGTTGTGATTTCCTTCCCTTATATTCTTACTGGGTCCGATTAAGAGGAACACTTTTCACTAATTGCTTTTAACTCTTGATAAACTGCTTGTTTATAGTTTCACTGTTAAAAACAAGCTAAAAGTTAAATCCTATCCTACTTATTTATATATGCCTATAAAACATACTAGATTAAAAGTCTAGAATCTGACTAGAAACACTACTAACAATGATGACTAAGTGAAATGGTATTTTTATAAGAACAGAGTCGTATTCAGGTAGTTCTCGTTACAATATCTTGAAAGCGAAGTAAAAGAAATAAGGGTTATTAAGGAAGCTGTATAATTTTCGGCAAAAGCGATTAAGCATTATTACTTTTTAACAATACAAGACAAATTAGTGTGTTGTGTTCATTTGCGAAACCAATATATGTATGAAATTTTACTTAAAATTCCGTACATAAATATAAGAATTATCTTATCTAAAATGTTTTCGCGATTTTCAAATCTGAAAAATGTTATTGTTTTTATGCCTTACAGTAATAATAATAATTGATTGATTCATTCATTAATTTGTCAAGTACCCAGGTGTGAGAAACGAATTCAATTACCTTTCAATATATGCTGTGCTTGATAAGATTAAATTTATAATAAAGTCATTTACAGCAGAATGATTTAAAAATAATTTAATAATAATATAGACATGCCAACTTTCATTTGAGTTATAATATTATGGAACATTTACATACAGAAAATAACCGAATAGCTATCATTAACTATCGAAAAGCATTTGATACTATTGAGATACGGACGCTACTTAAATGTATGGTAAAATATTGTAAAGGTAGCATATAACCAAAATTAATGGGCAAAAATACAGATCCTCCTTAGGAACGAAAATATGCCCAATATCCATGGAGTTGTTAGAAGAGGCGACACGATGATTAAGGAATTAGGCTACTACTACACAATAATCGAAATTGATAAGACAAAAATAATAAAAAAATACAAATGCAACTTGTATATAAGGCCCAAGGATCAACCTCTAAAATAAATCGACAAGTACATATATTTAGAGCAGAAAATTACTTCCCTTAGATAACGCGTGAAGTAAGAAATTTTCTAAAGTCGTGGGCTCATTGGAAAGATGAGCCTAATTAAAATAAAGATAAGTCGCCCACATGGCTCGTAGAATTGACAGTAGATAGATGAGAACCATTTTGTTGTGGAAACAAAGTCGGGGGTAGAAGTATGAGAGGCCAAATACCAGACGGATTAGGAACGAGCTGGAGCTTAATAGATGAGAAAAACAAAAAAGAGATAAAAGCGGCATGGAATGGGAATAGCAGTGAATTGAAATCGGTAGATCATGAATAATTATGAATATTTAGACTTGAGGATACTTCGCATTTTTTTTATTTGTCCACAATTTAATGCAAAAGAAAAAAATTATAAAGTTAATATACAAGAGTATATGCTATCCTGTAGGAATATCGTTCAAATCGGTGTAACTGTAAAAAAACATTTCTCTAGTAAATTAGGACGCTGAGCAGCTAACATTTACTGACTTAGTGAAATCATTTAAGTACATTATTATAGGGAAATAATTGGTCATTTCTACATTCATATTTTTAGATTTTACGTATCACTAACATCGAAACGTATATAAAATTAATTTCTGAAACATTCAATTGAGGATCTACTGTGAATTCAAGAGGATTTCGGAATTAGAAAGTTTAACTTGCAAAATAATATTTCAAGTGCAATAAGAATAATATTTTGGCACAAATTTGCATTAAAGAGTATAAAAAAAGTAAGGAAAAGGAACAAAAAATTGATAAATAACTAAGTGCAACTTTTTTACTAATGAAATTAACAATTAAGTTGCCAATTTTTTACGCTGACCTAGCTTTAAATTTTGCGTAAGTTAATATATATATTATAAGAAAGAATATTAATTTACTGTTTGACTTTCTCGACTGAATTTTTTCTATTGTGAATGAAAAATATACTTTTTATAATGTGTTGTATATAATTATATTTCACAATAGTTCTTGCAAGTATTAGAATTATCTTTAAAATTTCCTAGATATAATTTGCAAAAAACTTGCGTTTCCCATTATTTTATTTTTAATCCACCGCTTACAAAAAACGGTGAAATAACGAATCCTTAGAACTATAATATTTCAGGTGATTAGGGTTCGAATTCGGCATTAGCCTTTTTTTCCTAATCACTGCATTTTTCACCGATTCACGTTGTCTCAACAGAGAAAAAGAAAACTTGTTATTTATTATTATACAAAGTTATTCTGGATAAAATCAGAAACCTAGTAAGAATTTACAATGACTGAATCTGCACAGGATGTGACATGTGTGTCGTTTGGAGTTGTACTGCAGAATTATGTGTTACTTAGCTGTTACTTTGAAAATGCTTGCTCACGACTGTGTTTACCTGCCACAAATATTAAGTGGTTTCATTGTTATAATACTAGATATCCTGTAAGTACCTCTTAATTTCTCGGAAGCGTACAGGGGAGGTTAAAATACCCCTACTTTATCATAGAAAAATAATTCCTAAAGTGCACCTTAACGGAGATACAGAGTCTTAATACACGGGTACCCAGCGATTTTGCTTATTAGCTCTAAGTTTTGAACCGACTTGTATAATTTAATAAAATTTTCATATTTTATAGAGGCCATAAAGATTCATTAAACCATACTACAATAGATGATTTAGATCAAGGCACGAACGGCCTTACAGCCACAATTATTGAGCCAAACTTTTAACAGGTGTTATTTTACAAAGCTAAAAACTGATTTTTTAAATACTTTGATTATTTCGTTTTAAAAAGGTACCCTTAATTTATTTCGATAAACCTGATGGTTTTCGATATTAATCGTTTTTTATGTGAACCACTCAAAAGTTACTTATGCTAAACACAAACAGGTAAAAATCAAATTGTTATTGTTAATATCCACATAATGTAATACTATTGACGGAACTTGTCAAAACCGGCTTCAAGTAAAAATAATTTTAAAAAATGGAAGAATATTCTTAAGCAGATTATGCTGATATGCATTTACTTTATGGTGAAGCGCTGTCAAATTCTTCGAAGGCAAGAAGACTTTATGCTGAAGGATTTCCAGCTCGAACATCACCATGTCCAAAAACCTTTCAAAGGTCTGATCGAAGCCCAAGGGAAACAAATAAAAGATGACTAGAAAATAATTATTAGATTTAACGAATTAATTTTTTACATTTTTTATTCAGTTATTTACATGTGTTATTCAGTTATTTTGGAGCAATGTGGGGTGAGGGCCCTCCCAAGAGAGCACGACACCTTCACGTAGAGGAAAAAATTTTGCAAGATATTACTGACAATCTTTCAAACAGCATAAGAAAGCTGGCGACCCAAAATTATGTTATAAAATGGCTTGTACATGAAACTCTAACCGAAGAGTTACTTCACCCGTACCACGTTTAAAAAGTACATACTATGCTCTGGATGATTATCCCACAAGACTTCAGTTATCCAAATGGTTTATACAGTAACATAACCTAAATCTAAATTTTTCTAACCTTATCTTATTTACCGATGAGATGGCATAATAAACTCACACAATTTACATTTTTATACTGATGAAAACCCGCACGATATAATTCAAAACAAACACCAACAAAAGTTTATTTCAAAGTTGTGGGATGGCATCATCGGTAATAGCCTCATAGGTCCATTGGTTATGGAAGGAAGAGTTAATGGTAAGATTTATTTACAATTTTTGCAGTAAATTTAAATAATTTATTAGAAGACATATCTCTTGATAGAAGAATGCAAATGTTGTAAATTCATGATGGTGCTCCACCTCATTTTAACCGTATAGTACGTCAACACTTAACAAACGTTTTTGGTCCTCGATGGATAGGTCGATTTGAGTCTGTTTTATGGCCACCAATATTTCCAGACCTAAATTCCTTAGACTTTTACTTCTGGGGACATCTAAAAGAACTAGTTTATTCAATACCAATAAATATTAGAGATGAACTACAAGCGAGAATAGCACAGCATATTAACGAAGTCCGTAATAATGCCCGAATGTTATTTGCAGTGAAGCCGGAAAATATTTGAATAAAAAATGTATTTAAGTACGTGGAGCTCATGTTGAATATTTTCCAAAATAACATTTGAACGTTTTCACTATTTTTGCATTTTAATAATATTTTATATTAATTGAGCCACAGTTAGCCCTTTGAAAGGTGTCTGGACTTGACAATATCTGAGCTGGAAATCTTTTAGCGTAGCATCTTGTTGCCTTCAAAGAGCTAGATAGCGCTTCCCCATAAATTAAAGCACATCAGTACACCCTGCGTATTGTTGTTTTTATTGTTCATGTTTCGCATTAGAGTTTTTCGCATAATAACCGTTTTATCTCGAAAACCGCCAGTTTTATCGAAATAAATTAAGAGTACTTTTTTTTTGAAGAAGAATGACAAAATAAATTAAGCAATCAATTTTTACCTCTGTGAAATGACACCTGTCAAAAATTAGGAGCAACGTGTGTGGCTACAAGTCCGTTCCTGACTACTCTGATGATCTAAAACATCTACTGTAGTATAGTTTAATGAGTCTTTATGGCCTCTATAAAATATAAAAATTTTATTAAATTATACAAGTTGGTTCAAAACTTAGAACCGATAACGTATATCGCTGGGTCCCTTTAGGGCTCTGTATCTCCGTTAAGGGGTATTTTAGAATTTTTTTTCTATGACAAAGTAGGGTTATTTTGACCTCCCCTGAACGAAATTAGGAGGTACTTATCGGACACCCTGTCTAATGAAGCCGCTAAACGGTTGCCATTTTTTTAATTTTGAAAATTTTTCGGTTTTCAATTATTTTCCTTGAAGTTTCTAACTCATTTGACCTCAATAAAAACAGAAAATTAAGTTACGTAGATTAGTTAGTTAAATATAAAAATTTGAATTAAACATTGGCAGTATTTTTCTTCGCTGCTAAAGCACCAAATTTAGTTAACTTTGTTGAAAATGATTTTTTCTCAAAACGGCAAATTACGTGTACATTTTTTCGGTTTCTATAACGATATATTTCACGGAGAATTTTTTTTTTTTGGAAAAAATCTCATTGAATGATTTGAAATGGAACCGGTCAGTACCGTGCATTTTAGCATCAATGACAACAATTGTAATTGAAGAAATATATAGTAGGGCACCCTCGAAAAAAATGATCAAAAGAAAAGAATGCGGATCTTGAGAACATGGCATTTTCAAATTTTTTTCTAAAAATTTGTCACTCATATGGACCTTAATCAAAAAAGGAAACTGAATTACATCGACTAATCATCAAAAATATATAATTATGAATAAAAAATTACTTTCATTTTTCTTCACTGCAAAAGCTCTAAGCTTAACTTTTAAGTTTCGGTAACTTTATTGAAAATAATTTTTTCGCAAAACGGTAACTTTATTTTTACTATTTTTTCGCTTATTTGCAGTAATTACTTAAATCTCAATCACGACATGGCTCAAATTGAAGGCTTTTACACTACTTGCATCATACTATTTAAACTTTCTTTTCAATATCCAATACCTAAGCTTTTAAAATTAAAAAACTCTATTTCGGGATTTTCAGATGCTTGTACTTAATTACACTGGACAACAGCCAAAATGTATCTAAAATAAAATCGACTAAACCTTACCATTTTTGATGGGCTTACACCGAAACTAATCTTATCTTTTTAATATTAGTGCAATTTTTAGAGATACGTGATGTCATTTCTTCCTATATATTAATAATGTCACCACAAGAATGCAGGTATATTTGTACTGTTATAACAATAGAGGGGTGCGACATTGCCAAATCTACGTTTTCCCCAAGATAAGGATTCTACAGGAATGACCCCCATATACCAAGTCCCAACCCCCAGGGAATAAAATAAGGTAGCCATTTAAACCCATCTAAATCGATTTTTAGATCTGAGTTGTACCGAGCAGCCCCTGTATATAAGAAAACGACAAACGCCACCATTGCGAATATTATGGAATTGAAGAGAAAATTCTCGAATATTCTCTAAAAATGTAGAAGCCGTATTTGGGTATATAAGCATGTAAAAAGCGGAGGGGTTAGTCAGTCAAAGTTAGTGAGTCGAATCGAATTGTTGAGATTGTAAGATGTCTCGAAATCCAGATCACTTCTGTTATGTTTGTGGTGAGGTGACTTTTGTGTCTCAGAAGCGGTCTATTACACTATTGATAAAAATACAAATCATCTTTATCTTGGTTGCAATATTGGGGATCAAGACAAACAGTGGGCCCCACATATCTGCTGTAATGCATGCGCCTCAAGTTTGGTTAAATAGTAAAAAACGATCTATGCGGTTTGCTCCATCAATGATCTGGTAAGAGCCTTTAAGCCATGTAAATGATTGCTATTTCTGCATCATATCTCGTGTTGGGCAAAGACACAGGTATATCCAAGAAGAAAAATTGGTTATCAACTAACCAAATATACCATCTTCCACGAGACCTGTGCCTCATTCCTATTTCCTCCTACCCTTAGAAACATTCACTTACGAATCAGATAATAATGATACAACGATTTCTCAAGAAGAAGATATACCATCAACATCAAGGGATCTTTTCACAACCAGCACGTTATTCCTTCAACCTTACAAAATAACCCAGTCAGAATTAAACGATCTTGTGAAAGACTTAGAACTTCCAAAAAGTAAAGCAGAATTACTAGGATCAAGATTGCAACAGTGGAGTGGAACTTATCAGGAGAAAGAAACCTGCTCATAAATGAGCAAATGGGGTTCAGAAGAAACATATCGACCACAGATCACTTGGTAGGTTTTGACCTAGACATCCACAAATAATTTCGGTCAAAAATCTATACCACTGCGAGTTTTCTGGACCTTAATTAGGTATTTGATACTGTCCATCACCAGCCTATTTTAGACTCATTGTGGAATTGGGGATTGAAGGAAACATTTTCTCATATATCTCAAGTTTTTTTTTATCAGAGAGACAGTTTATGGTTAGAGAGAATGGCTACTTCTCTTTAACACGTCAACAACTAAATGGACTCCCTCAGGGCTCTGTGCTGAGCTCCACATCATTTAATATTGCCATAAATGGTATAAGAAGTATAGTATCCCCCCAGATCTCATTAAGACTATTTGCTAATTATATACTGATATATCACTCACATATAAACCCATGTAGAAGTGAAAGACTAATACAAGAGAGCCTGAACAATATCCACACTTGGACAGGTACAATTGGTATGAACGTATCAACGACAAAATCCGAATCAGTCCACTTCTCTAGAATAAGAAATTGCCTAAAAATGTGCGACCTTCACCTGGACAACAACCCTATTCCCAATCCTCCTTATCATAAATTCCTGGGTCTCATATTTGACTCCTCTCTCAATTGAAAACCCCATATTGATTACTTGATCAATAGGTGCTCAAAAGATATAAAAATATTAAGAATGTTGACGGGAATAAAATGGGGAGCTCATAGATCCACCCCGCTTACAATTCATAAAGCAATAATCTTATCAAAAATTGACTGTGGAAGTACTGCTTACTGTTTGGCCAATGAAAGACAACTAAGCCGTCTCAACACAATCCATCATAAGGGATTGAGGATTGCCTTGAGAGCCTTCCGCATAAATCCGATCAAAAGCTTGTATTGCGAAGCTGAGATTCCATCTCTATGCTATAGAAAACCGCAACAACTGGTAAGGTATGCCAACAGTCTCAAGTTTCACCCTCACATTATACATAGGACATCTTTCTCTCCCCTGCAACCAATAGTTCAAACAAATTGACGAACGGCTCCAATGCTCGTTTCAATGAATTATTATCCAAGCTCCCTATATCCACGCCTCAGGTTATACCAATTAATACATATAACTTTCCCCCATGGAACCTCCCCCCAATCAACGTAGATTTGACTTTGACTAAATTTCCAAAGGAGCACCTGTTTATTATTAAGCAATTTCAATGTCAAATCAACTTACTATATAAAAACCATACTATCATTTATACGGATAGATCGAAAACCTCACAAAATACTGGAGGGGCATTTTATTGCAAGATGGAGGCAAAAACATTTTTACTCCATAATTCCACAAGTATAATGTCTGCAGAACTCTTTGCAATACTTAGAGCCACCGATTTGATCCTTACCAATAGCCTGTCAAACTGGCTGATAGCATCGGACTCCCTCAGCTCCCTCAATCTCATAAGTTCTAGACAACCCAACTCACCTCTACTCAGCTTAATACTATATAATATAGAACGCATTTTGATTCAAAACAAAAGAGTATCTTTTATGTGGACGCCTAGTCATATTGGAATAGCGGGCAATGAGGGGGCAGATTTATTGGCCAAACAAGCATGCAACTCAAATAATCCAACTTTGAACTACATCTTGTCACTATCTGATATAAATAATTTTACGGACAAAATAATTGAAAACACAATACAGCTTGAGTGGGACCTACTAGAGGAAGAAAATAAGCTACATGAGGTCAAAGAAGATTTTTACGGCAAAGATGATGTCTCACAGGTTATCGGAAAACATCTAAATCTTTTAACAAAAATGAGAATTGGACATTCGAAACTAACACATGGTTACCTCACAGAGAAGAATGATCCACCTATATGCCAGAGATGTTCTACTACACTGACCATTAAACATATTCTCTGTTCTTGTCCTCAATACGAACCTATCCTTACAACAATAAACCTGACAGGATCATTACAAAATAAGCTAACTTACCCGAATGCCTCAAACATGGCCTAATTCCTAGAAACGACTGGACTTGTAAATCAGATTTAAATACCTAATATACAAATCTCAATATAGACACTTCAAAGCCCAAGAGGCTGTTGTATCTTTAATTAATATCCCTCTCTCTCTCTGCCTGATTGCTATTTCTGCATCATATCTCGTGTTGGGCAAAGACACAGCTATATCCAAGAAGAAAAATTGGTTATCAATTATCCAAATATACCATCTTCCACGCGACCTATGCCTCATTCCTATTTCCCCTTATCCTTAGAAACATTCACTTATGAATCAGATAATAATAATGCAACGATTTCTCAAGAAGAAGATATGCCATCAACATCAAGGGATCTTTTCACAACCAGCACGTTATTCTGTTAACCACACAAAATAACCCCGTCAGAATGAAACGATCTTGTGAGAGACTTAGAACTTCCAAAAAGTAAAGCAGTTACCAGGATCAAGATTGCAGCAGGAGATGATGTTTCAGTATGCCAGGTAAAAAGAAAGTACAAAATCTGACATTGGTAAACCCTAAAAAGATTTTGTTGCCACCCCTTCATATCAAATTGGATTTAATGAAAAGCTTTGTTAAGGACTCAATACAAATGAGCCAGCTTTTCAGTACCTGCGTCAGAAATTACCAAGACTAACTGAGTTAAGGAATTTATTTTTATTGGGTCACAACTTCGAAATATTTTGAAAGACAAAGATGAGCAGGGTGAACGCTTTTATCACGATATATCAGCAATGGAGAAAAGGTACCAAGGAAAGTGGACTGCTTCCATGTTTGCTAATTACTGTTGAAAAAAAGCCAAAAGACAGGATATTTAGTGACTCTGCAGTTGTAAAAGTATGTATAACTTATTATTTTGTCAAAAATAGAATAAAACAACTTGTTCTTAAAAATTTCAACCAAGTTTTTAATTTCATTGTCATTTTTGTGTTCAGCGCCCCAAAATTAACAAAAAAATTCACTTTTCATTCAAGATACAACAAATAAACTAAAATTTGTTGCATAATGTTATTGAACATTATCAACTGTCATCATCTACCTTAGCTATTCTTATATTTACCCTTTATAATCTTCAATGATTGGTGATCTCTTACCTTACTCAGAAACGTCTGAAAACATCTGTTGTACACTTATGATGAAAAAAAAAATAATTCCGAAAATTGCACAGATTATAAGAGAGACATTTTTAGGTACGATTGTTATCAGAGTAATGACCTCGATGTATTTTAAACGTTTTGTTCGGGATTTTACCTGTCTACCCAACATACTTAGGTAAAATGGACTATATTTTATTCTTTGAAGTTTTATGAGAAAGCCAAAAAGACTTAAATACTTTAATAAAAATAATTAGATTCAAATAAATTTAACAAATTAAACAACTGGCAAATGTAAAAAAAAATTCACCAATTTTATTGAAAATATGTAAATTGAATATGATATACGTTTTTAAAAATGTCAATTTGACAGAGGGTTGCGGTTTTACCGAGAGCACTGTACAAATCCACTAATATTTCAGTAACTTCTTTCGTGTACACTTAAGACGAAAGATGATAATTTTTCTGGGAAATTTTAATAACTTTTCGTATATCAATAAGACGAAACTATGATTTGGTTCGAGTGTTTTAAATGACTGATGCACTGTATGTGCTAGATTGTCAGGGGTAAAACAAATGACTAATATTTCCCGGGATACAAGACGCTGTCTCGGTCACCTAGAAACAGTCATAAATGCTGTTTTATTTTTATCGACTTTATCTACTGGTTATTTAAAATTAGGTAAGAAAATGTGATAGTTCTTGAACACTTTTCATGACGTCTCTTTGATTTTTGCTATATTTTTTTCTTGTTTGATATTTAAGACTTAGTCAAGTCTAAATTACTTTCCATTTAATAATTTTAACCTCTCTAAATGATTGTTTTATCACTGACTAATTATAATTTAAATATTTTTGTGTCCAACCTGAATGTTTCTAGTTTGATCTAGTTTCATGCTTTTCGTTAATTGTCGGATCTTTCCCAATATTTAAATGTTAATTTTTAAGAAAACTAAAATATTTACTGATAAACACACATTTAAAATATTAAACTTATTAATTTCACTGTTGGTAAAGCATGAAAATATAACTGACATCAAATCATTTTTGGGTTAAATGATGGAGAAAATCAAGATGCGTAGTCTTGAACCGAAAGTTTATAATTCTTTTTTAAATTGCTATTTTGTATTAATTACAAAATTGGGTGACAAAGTATAATCCAGTTTTTACCAATGCCTCCGTTATTATGTCTGTAAAATGACAATGGATACTCATATAATTAGGTAAAAAACACTGATAAAACTACTCTAAATTAATCTTATATTACTTTATGATTATATTAATAAATAAATAATTATCTCTTTAAATACAAGTACGTTTATGGCGTTTTAATATAAAAGATGATGTATTTAGTTTTAAGATTTTATTTTTCGCTTAACTTCAAAATGAAATTGATAACTATCATATTAACAGTTACCATTTTTATTCAAAATTCCAAGGTTTCTGCAATAGTAGGTGGTGAACCAGCTGAAGAAGGCGAATTTCCCTATATAGTCTCAATAAAAGATAGCGGTTATAATTGTCACTTTTGTGCGGGAACAATTATTGCGGATAGATGGATTTTAACGAGTAACATATGTTACTCTCGCTCCTGGGGAGGCGCTATCAGGTAACTTAACAATTAATGTTGTTTTTAAGTAAAAGTGCTAATATATATTAAAAATTTAACATATCCTAACAAAAGAAATAATATAGTTTATTATCTGATTAGTGATTGATTGTTATTCAGCAAGATGAAAATTACGAGATGAGTTGATGGCTAAATTCAGTAGTAGTTGTTACTACGAGTCGAACACTAAAGATTTTTACAATTAAAATAACGTACATATATATATATATATATATATATATATATATATATATATATATATATATATATATATATATATATATATATATATATATATAGCTAGCGAGCTTACTGCCTTACAGAGAGGGACTCAGCACATACACGGTATGCCCGAAAACCTTCTATTACATATATATATATATATATATATATATATATATATATATATATATATATATATATATATATTAATTTATTTCTTCTTATACCATTCAATAATGCAATTTTTTAATTTCTTGGGTATAGATTTTTACTTCAATTGTGACATCAAAAGCTGTTTAACGTTTCGCCTGTTATGGCAGGCTTTTTCAAAAACGTTTTTTTATTATTTATTTTTAAATCAGGTATTGTTTTCAACCTCGAGACTTCATGTTCGATCCTACTATCAGTAAGTGATTATATATATATATATATATATATATATATATATATATATATATATATATATATATATATATATATATATCAACAGTCATTTGTTTCATTTTAATGTACTATATTTAACTGTAATATGCAGTAAGTAAAATAATTGACAATTTGTTTGGCTATGTATAAATTGTTCAAGTGCTATGTATTTAAACATTAAATAACACCTTTATAAGTAGAATTCTAACATCACCGACTTTTATAGGGAATCCTAACTCAAAATTATCCAGGAATCTACTCTAAACTAACAACTAAGGGAACCAAAGGTATAATGACGAGGCAGATGGCCGTCAAAGTTTACCTGCATAAAATGAATCATCACGATAAAGTCCTTAGCTGCAGGCTACATAGTTAGATCGAGGAAACAAGAAAGCACATGATATCCGATTACAGGTCATTAGATTAGAAAAAACAGCATAACCGGTTAGGCATTACATTTTTTTTTATGTTTTTTATTGACGTTGTACAAGAACTTGAAAATATTAAAATCAAATGAGGTATTTTCCTTCCTGTTGAACAAATATGTGCCAAGTTATCTTCAAAGATGAAATAATTTACCTATTAATCGGAAAAATCGACCATAAATATTTTATAATATCTTATCAGAGATATATAGCGCTAAAGGACTAGCTATGTGTGCCTCAAATTCAAGGGGTATAGATCCTCCAACGAATGAAATTCAAGCTTACAAGAAGCAAAATCAGATAAACCACAGGAAACAGGATAGCAATCCTCAAGGCAGTACAGGGTGACATATCATTTCATATATAAACCTGGTTAAGAACCGATGCCTAATGAAAGGACTAAATGCCATAGCTGCATTAAAAAAAATTAGAAAAACAAATTTTATATACCCATAAATCAATAGAACAACTATAGAACTGTTAGAAGAAGTGAAACATCTGAGGATTGTCCTAGATCAGAAAATAAATTGGAATTTACAAATTAGATAAACTACAACAAGGGCAAGCTGGACGTATCTTCGAATATATTATCGAAGACAGTGACTAAAATCCAAACTGATCTAGATATCATATATAATGGTTGTTATACCAAGAGTTACATATGTTTCATTGATTTCGCGATCAAAACCAGGCCAGGAACTACGCCAGGCAGGTAATGTAAAGTGCAAAAACTTGTCAGTCTAAGACTTACGAGAGTAAAGAAATACAACTGCAGTTTTAAAGACCTGAGTGAAGAAATATCACAGCTTGTACAAGGATCTCTGATATAAGTAGAAAGCAGTAGTACCTTCCCATACATCTATGTCAAGAATCAAACTACGAAGGGCATTCACCAAATAACATTTATTGGGGACAAAGTGAAGTAGGGCCGAGTGACTCTGGTTCTAAAATACAATACACAGATATGCAATTTTATAAAATGCATAATATATCGTTTATCGAATTCTATTAGGCTGATTTGTGACCATTTTAAAACTAAGCCTAACGCTGGCCTACGACCACAATCATCAGCACCTAACTAACTTCGTACAGGTATCGATTTAATTAATATACATTCCGATATGATCTCCAATAGTGCTTACTGACTGAGTGAGTTTCCAGATGATCGGATCTAATATTTTTTAGACTTTAGCTCAACATATGAGCACTACTTCGGTACACTAATATTTATTAATTACACAGCACGATGTGAAATCTGTACATTGAATAATAATGGCTATTTGTTGTAGATTTTCGGTCGCTGAATTCTAATCCTCAGAATTGCTCCAGCATATCAGGTTTTCAAATACTAAAAATGCAAAAAAGCGATTTTGACCTATATTTGAGGTTATATAACGCGATATTTTTCCTTCAATACTTAACATAGCATCTTTAACTATGCGCCTTAGTCTTTCAACTTCCGTTAAGTCTGTACAAATATCTTTTTTCTTGAGATATTCAATTTTGAAAATTTGAAATGCGTGGATTTTTCAAGTTTTGAAATTCTGCACCTTTCTTGTCCGATAAGCGACAATTCTGATAGACCATAGTTTTGTAAAATAAATTATTGCAAAATTCATTATTTTTTTAAATAAATGCTTCCATGGCATTTTACAAAAATAAATACAGTTAAAGGAGTCGTTATCTGTATTACGATGTATTTTGTTATAAATAAAATCATAAACAATTAATTTTGCAATTTAAAAAGTCAACAATGGAAGATAATTAGGAATTCACAAAACCATATTCTAGAAATTTAAAGTCTACAAATGCATATCGTTAAAAAGTTTCTATTTAAATTGCTATATTTGTTATTTAATCCTTTATAACAAAATATGTCGTAATAACGATAACGACTCCTTAGAACGTATTTATTTTTGTAAAATGCAATGGATGCATTTAGTTAAGAAATAATGAATTTTGCAATAATTTGTTAAAACACATTATTTAAACAAATTTACTTTGCAAAATTAATGATAAATTTGAATTGAGCAATCCTTTAGAAGATTCAAAACATCCATGGTTTATCGGGATTGTCCGTTAAATGCTTATCGGTTACGAAAGGTTTGAAAATTTTCAGAACTGAATATCTCGAAGAAAGAGAAATATATTTGAGTTAGCTAAACGACATTTGAAAGAGTAAAACTTATTCTTTAAGACGCTATGTATAGTTTTTTGAGAAAAAAAGTGTCGCGATGACATATAATCTTATATAGAAGTCAAAATCGTTTTTTTTTGCATTTTTAAATTAGGATATTTAAAAAATTTGATATGATCGAGTAATTCTGAAGTAGGATTCGAATTCTGAGACCAAAAATCTACGAGAAGTGACTATTCTTATTTAATGTGTAAATTTCACGTCGTGCTGTTGTGATAAACGAATATACTTTTAATTTAAATGTGAATTTTTCTTCCAAGAATTACTTGGGAAACCAATTGAATTTTTATGATTATTAATTAACTTTTGGTCTTTTTAAATTTGATTTTTAAAAGTGCCGAACAAATAATTAAGTTTATAAATATATATTTTCACTTCAATTTTATTTACCAAAAAAAATTGGCTAATTTTTACAGTTTTGGTTCTACTAAAATCTCAGTGCCGGTTAATTATATATGTGATCCTTTCAACCATACTATACAACGCAGCGTGGATGATGTTTTATACAATCCACGTGCTTGGGATAGGCCGCCTTGGACTCATGATATGGTTCTTCTCCATTTAAATGAATCCATTCCCTTCTCAGAAAACGTTCAACCTGTTAAGCTGACCGAAATTGATGAAGAATGGCCTGATGGTAAAACTGGAACGATCATTGGTGAGTTAAAATTTTGTTTATACTTTCCTTAATGTGGAAGATATAAATCTTCTTACATACTTATTTGAAGTAAAATGCGAATAGTAAATGCAAACTTCGTTCCATCATATCCTTTCCTTGTTAGAGGTTGCACAGTTTGAATAAATTGGTACAAAACACAATTTATCCTATTCCACGACCACCGAGATAATGGCCTACCTGTACCATCATATCGAGAAGAAAGTCAAAACTTAACCTCCCCGCTACAGTGATAGCTGAGGTGCATGTTTCGTCTCTATTAGACTCATCAGGGTACCGTATGCACCTGTTTTTTTGTGCAAAGGACAGATCGGAAGGAAGTATGAAACACTGAACGCAGCTTCGTCGACCTTCCGCTGGATGGCGTATATATGTGTACCCGTCTTTTGTGGGTTCCTCCGTGTGAGATGCAATAGCAGTGGTTATATCTACTTTATGTAGTTGTAGTGCTGAAATCACATTCAGCAATCATTCAACTATGTGCAACTCTGTCTGTAAATGAAGTAAAATGCGAACAGTAAATGCAAACTTCGTTTCATCATGTACGTGTGCTGAATGTGATTTCAGCACTACAACGGCATAATGTAGATATAACCACTGCTACTGCATCTCACATGGAGGAATCCGTGAAAGCCGCATAAACATATATACGCGATCCGGTCGGCGAAGCCGAGTTGTGTTGCATACTTCCTTCCGATCTGTCCTTTGTACAAACAGGTGCAGTCGGTTCCCTGATAAGTCTGGTAAGAGACAAAACATTTACCTTTGCCATATCACTGTAGCGTGAAGGGTAAGTTTTGACTTTCTTCTCGATATGGTGGTACAGGTAGGCCATCATATCGATGGAGGTGGAATAGGATATATTGCGTTTTGTAGCAATTTATTCAAACAGTGCAACCTCTAACATGGAAAGAGTATGATGGATCGAAGTTTGCTTTTACTGTTCGCATTTTACTTCATTTACATATGAAGTTGCATGTAGTTGTACGTTTGCCTGATTTCACCACTACAATCACTGCTATTGCATCTCACATGGAAGAATCCGTGAAAGCCGCATAAACATATATATATATATATATATATATATATATATATATATATATATATATATATATATATATATATATCACGGAGCGCATGTTCCATATTCAACCCGACAGAAGTTAGTAGACTATCAGTGTAAATATAATGACAGTTTTTCGAAATGGTTAGGATTAGCGATATGAATGAAGGGTACTTGATTGTTGGACAATAGTTAGAAGTATCTAAAAACGTTGTCCAACCTTTTTGTTGCATAGGACGTAAATGGGGTCATGAGTGTCACAGCTAGTCAGCCCCTGCAGCTGAGAGGATTTTACCTAGTATATATGATATTAAAAAAATCGAAATATGGTTCAATAATTATGTGTAAAAAATTTCATTCTATTGCATCTCTTTGAGGGCCCATATTTCGGAAGAGGAGTCCTAAAAGTTTATATGAACTTGCAGTATTCCTTTCACGTGTTTTTTCATATCTTGCAAATTTCACACATGTTCGCGCACACCCTATATATATATATATATATATATATATATATATATATATATATATATATATATATATATATATATACAGGAAAAATTCAGCTAAAATATATGAAACATAAAATTTATTTTTTTTACATATGAAAAAATTTAAAGATTTTTTTTGAAGTCAAGATACCACCTACATGAAGATTACTTCGCTTATTCTGGATAAAAAAAAAACTGCAGCGCTTAGTACATGAGAACCGTTTTTTTTTTCTTTTGATTAAGATATATCAAGCGAATACTACTTTGTATAATAACCTATAAATATTTCATATGATCTGTTTGTAGGTTGGGGCCAAGGAAATAATTATACAGATATAATTCAAACAGATTTACAGAAAGCTCAAATTCCACTTTATAGCGAAGAATATTGTGCCAGTTCAATCTGGGGAAGTTGGGAATTGGCTGATCCTACTGTAAGTACTACTTTTTAGACTCCGTATTGAAGCAATGATATACAAAGTAGTTATAAAATGTAAGCTAGAAAACAAAAGAAGACCAGCTAATACAGAAATTACTTAAAAAAGTTAAATAAGGATAAATATTTAAAATTTCGTCTATTCCTCGTGACGCAGTGGTAAGGACGTCCACCTTCGAAACGGATCAAAGCATGTTGGTTCGAAGTTGGCCGTTGGCGAAATTATTTTTCTGAAATATTTCCTCTCCGTACCGATCCAGGATGTCCTTATTCGTTAAAGCAATAAAATAACGAGTCTGTTCGTAGAGTTGGGATCAATTACGAACGATAGTAACTTAATACATACCCTATTTAGTATAACGGATTAGGAGTTGATGTAAGCTTTATAACCTCGTAAGAGATAGGTTTTAAGCACAAAAATCCATATGTGTTGCCAATGCCCGAATCTAGTTGGGTACCTGAGGATATTACGTCTTAGTTACTTTATATCTTGTGTAAATAATAAAAATGAACGATATATGACAATAAACTGGAATGAGTTGTTATCTAAAATTTCTTAGGAGGCCAGTAGGTCATCATTTTTACGTTTAGATTATGAATGAATTCAGTATTTTTCGTGGCTAATATTATATTGATCCACACACGTTAAAAAGTGTGAGTCAAAAACAACGATAGTTCCCCTGTTATAAATGATCACCATAATCACCATTTTTAAATTCATCGGTAGAGAAAGATGAATCAGTAATACTTTTAAAAGATGACACTCTGCATTGTAAACTTTTTTCGTGTGTGCCATGACGGCATGAACGCCGTTATCCAAAATTTCTGCCGGATCAAGTAATAACTACGTTACCCACCGTCAATCACGTGGAGGTGCCCTGGATCGCAAACACAATAATAAGTAGTTCACCAATAATGTGCGAAATTTCTACTCATGAGAGTTCGTACATAAGTCCATTCTTTACTGAGTTTTGACATTACGAGTCTAAGGGGTTATATGGACAATATGGATTTAAGACTCAAGAAGCACGTATGCCAATTTACCCATTACTCTTAAGCTGTGTGGTGACTCTAGATAAAAATAGCTACATTAGCTAACTATCTCAATAATTTTGTTCTGAAAATACAAAAGAGAGATTAGAAACAAGTCAACATAATCATTGACAATTACGTAATTTTCTATATCTATCCTTAATAGTAGAGTATGTTACAAATGTAAATATAACATCTCCATTATTTCTTTCCTATCTCGTACTTGTTTATGAATAAGATAGAAACAGGCTACCTACTTTCAAAATAGATGGGAAATGACAGGTATGCTAATTTATAAAACTATGTATTTTTATTTATACTTTAGGTGATGAAATGCGGTGGTGAAGTAAATAAGACTTATTATTGCTATGGTGATCTTGGTGGACCGCTGCTGGTGGACGGAAGACAATTTGGAATAATATCTTACGCTCGTACTGATCAAGGTGGTCCATGTGGTGTATACATGGGAATTTTTTCTCCAGTACCATATTTTAGAAAATGGATTAGGGACACAACTGGAATTTAGATAGATTAGAAACAATCTGGGTAATCAATATATCTACTAGCGTTTGCAAATAAATAATATTATAACAAATGTTTTTTATTGATTTTATTTTTTACCTGAAATTTATCACATATTTTGAAAGCCATTAGTGCAAAAGACTTACTAGTTAAATAAATATATTCTACGGCAACTGGCCTACACTGCTTTGAATCTGAAAAGTAGTAGATAACAGAATAAAATATGAAAGAAAATTTTTGTTACTCAAAAAAATAATCTCACCATTTTTATATATCACGTCTTCCCTTTCTCCGTGTTTAAGCAAAAAAAATAATTCAGACACGAGCCATATCTAATAATACATTGGAGGTACATCGAAACATCTACCCACTTCAATTTAGCAGTGAGGATACTTATATCAGAGAAATTGTCCTAGTTCTCAACCAACTGAGGAATTCTTGTAAAATAAGGGCAGATGTACTTCGTTCTAACACAGTTAGAGGCAACGTATTATCTCCGATTGCCAAGAAGTACCGGGAAAGGTTGGAAGCCTTTCTCACGACAGATCGGTTTCGAAGTACAGGGTAGGTAAGTGCTTGCCTGGACAATCAGTAATTTATGAGCTATTTACAAAGACTTTCGATCAATGTAGCAATTTTTAGAAGTCTCAAATGATTTTTAATCTGCTGGTATTTGTGTACTGCGATTTTAATCAAGATAAATATCAGACCCGATATATACTGGATTATGTGAATTGTGGGCATATCAAAAATGTACTGATCTGCAATTCACATTTGCAGGATATGTATATAATTTATGTTGTAACTGAAGTTTGATTGTTATAAAGAAGTCATAATTACCCCACTTGGTGTTCGTCTTTACTCAACTGACGTAGGGTAAACATGAACACTAATGCGCTTGTTGTGGTTCTTAAATTTAAATTTGTTTATAAAAATTAGCCAAGTTGATTTTTTAAATTTCTAGATCAATTTATAGACATGCTGAAAAGCTAAGAAAATATAACTTATTTCTTGATTTTATTTTAAGTTCCCCTTAGGCATTCGTAATTATCCCACCTTCCCTTAATTATGTAATTAGGATTAAGAATACTATAGTTGAAGTGACAAGATTCTGGCATTAGAAACAATTATGTTTTGTAACACCATGTGGCTTTCACCTTTCGAATATATTTTTTTATTAGCTGGTAATCATAAAGCTAGAGCTACCTACTAAAAGAAATCTCAGTGACAATATGAGCATAATTTTAAATTTAAGGAGTATAAGTTTGATTAATACAAGCTTACGTAATTATATCATAATGTTTTAAAATTCTGGAAATAGTTAGTTAAGCATCGTCGGTCAGTTAGATTTTCGATGATTAAGTTAAGACTCAACAAAACATCTTTCGTTTCCAGCTTTACGACTGCTCCATTTCTGATTCGAATAGTTAGTCCTAACTGTCCGTTTTAGCTTTCGACGACAATAAAATTCCATCTTGTGTGTGTTTGTGTATATAATATTCTACTGTAAATATCCTGATAATTGCTTGTTTGCTCATTTATCTTCAACAGGAGGCATAATGAAAAGTATTACCCTTCTTTAATCTCAAGCGATAATATTTTGAAAGTAAGAGAATTAAGTAAAGGAATTTTTCTGCCGTATTTAAATGGTTTGTAATATATGTAATTCTCCTTTCAGGAAAAGAATATGAAAAATTTATATACAAACAGTTTATTTCCTGCAAATATCGCTTTGGTCCTCTTTCCATACGCGTTTTGATCACATTATGATCTCGTCAGCGGAGCTGTATCGGACCAAGAGCAACATTAGCAGGAAATAACTGATATATGAAATATAAATTTCAAGGTATGTCAGCAGGATACTGCACCTGCCATCTACCGACCTCGATGTCAGACTGAAAAATATCGCCAGTCGACCGACATCTATGAATCACCGGAGTAGTGTGAAATTTTTTAAAAAATTAAAATTATTGTAAGAAATAAGGAAATCTTTCTGCCATATTTAAATAGTTTGTTATATATGTAATTCTCCTTTCAGGAAGAGAATATGAAAAATATATATACAAACAGTTTATTTCCTGCAAATATCGCTCTGGTCCTCTCTCCATACGCGTTTCGATCACCTCATGATCTCGTCAGTGGCGCTGTATCAGACCAAGAGCAACATTAGCAGGAAATAACTGATATATGAAATGTAAATTTCAAGGTATGTCAGCAGGATATTGCACCTGCTATCTACCGACCTCGATGTCAGACTGAAAAATATCGCCAGTCCAACGACATCTATGAATTACCGGAGT
Source organism: Diaprepes abbreviatus (assembly GCA_034092305.1). Lineage (NCBI taxonomy): Eukaryota > Metazoa > Arthropoda > Insecta > Coleoptera > Curculionidae > Diaprepes > Diaprepes abbreviatus. The sequence goes on along the minus strand of JASJET010000002.1, from coordinate 10,442,266 downwards.
AATGTGAAATTTTATAAAAAATTAAAATTTTAGTGAGAAATAAAGAAATCTTTCTGCCGTATTTAAATAGTATGTTATAAATGAAATTCTACTTTCAGGCAGAGAATATGAAAAATATATATACAAACAGTTTATTTCCTGCAAATATCGCCCTGGTCCTCTCTCCATATGCGTTTCGATCACCTCATGATCTCGTCAGTGGAGCTGTTTCGGATCGAGAGCAACATTAGCAGGAAATAACTGATATATATGAAATATAAATTTCAAGGTATGTCGACAGGATATTGCACCTGCCATCTACCTACCTCGATGTCAGACTGAAAAATATCGCCAGTCGAACGACATCTCTGAATCACTGGAGTAATTTCATATTCTCTGCCTGAAAGCAGAATTACATATATAACAAACTATTTAAATACGGCAGAAAGATTTCTTTATTTCTTACTAAAATTTTAATTTTAAAAAAAAATCCACATTACTCCGGTGATTCATAGATGTCGTTCGACTGGTGATATTTTTCAGTCAGAAATCGAGGTCGGTAGATGGCAGGTGCAATATCCTGCCGCCATACCTTGAAATTTATATTTCATATATCAGTTATTTCCTGCTAATGTTGCTCTCGGTACGATACAGCTCCACTGACGAGATCATGAGGTGATCGAAACGCGTATGGAGAGAGGACCAGAGCGATATTTGCAGGAAATAAACTGTTTGTATGTATATTTTTCATATTCTTTGCATGAAAGGAGAATTACATATATAACAAGGGAATTACGTGTTACTAAGGAAGCTGAAAAAAACCATATAAAAAATATAATAAATATCTAATCTAAAATGTTTCCGGTATTTTCAAATTTGAGAAGTGTATTATTTTTGTTGTGTAAAAGATTACAGATTCTAACAATAATTAATTTTTTGCACTGATACATTAATTTATCATATGTCCGCTCAACAAAATAAGAATTCAAGTACCCTATAGTACCTTGATAAGACGAAACTTCTTATAAAGTGATTTACAACATAGTGACTTAAAAAAATAAATTATCAACAACATGACACGTCACCTTTCATTCGGGTTATAATACTGTTTCGGTTTTCTCTTCCTATATTAACTCACTACGTTTGATAAAAGTAACACTTTTCACTAATTACATTAACCAACTTAAATTCTGTTTACCTACTTATTTACGCCTATAGAATATACTCGATTGAAAACTAGAAAATTGACTAACAATGATGACTAATCGATATAATATTTCTATAAAAACACGTCCGAACTCAGGTAGTTTTTATTACAATATTTCTATAAGGACATAACCAATTTTTTCTAGTCCTTCGTAACAATACTACCCACCATTTACTCACAGTCAGCAACGTATTATAAATATGTAATCTAAGCTTTCACATGGCTGTCATCGACAACAAAAAAACATTTGACAGTATTGAGATGCGGGCGATTCTGAACTTTATGTCAAAATGTCTTATGGATAACAGATATGCCAGACAGATAAATAGTACCTCTCTTTCTAATGACGATCGAAATCAGAGAGTAACTACTCATCCAAAACGCTCTGTCTCTTTCTAAGCGTTAATCAGCTAACTTTTATTTTGATCTACAATCTGTATAATTTTGTTGTGGGAAGAGAAATACGAAGAAGCCAAAAACGGGATGGAAGGATGATAGTTAGAAAAAGGTAGAAACCAAATGGAAACTAAAATCAGGAAACAAATTACATTAGTAAAAACGCAAATACCTTATTAAGAAGATCATGCAAGGAAACATGTAACACTCGAACAAAATAGAACAAGTAGGTTTCTTATTCAGAGACTAATTTTTTACGTTAATTCAATGTAGATTACAGTTCAGATGAGAAAAGACCAGTTTGAAGACAATTCTCTGGCGCTATTCCCTCAACTTAATGAAATTAATGAAACATATCCTAGTTGGGAAGATATGTCTGATAAAAGGCTTTAATTGAAGGCATTTTTAGTTCGGTGAGACTCATTAGTTATTGAAAATTAATTAGTATAAAAATAGATCCTGGGAAAGTAGCGATGGCAAGAAAATGAAAACTCAGGTGAAGATACATAAAAATAAATTTGCCATTGTTTTAGAAGTAACTAACAATGATAAGTCTGATGCTCATTTAGGAATTAACACACTGTAGACAGACACTCGAACTCATTAGTTTCCAGTTTCAAAATAGCTGGAACTTTTAATTAAACAGATCCTAATTTAAACTATTTTATTTATTTATTTTTTCCATTAAGATGATTTGTATTCTTATACCTTTAATTATTAATATTTTTGAAACAGTTTACTGACAGGGTATGCCAAACAAAGATTTTTTATTCGAAGTTCTAGAAGTCAAGATACTACCTACATGAAGGTTACTTTGCTTGTTCTAGATAAAAAAATGTAGCGAATACTAACTTATTCGTATAATATCGTATATAAATTTCATTCACTTATAATGTGTTTGTAGATTGGAGCCATGGAAATAATTATACAGATCAAATTCAAGCGGATTTACAGAAAGTTCAAATTTCACTTTACAGTGAAGAATATTGTACCAATAGTTCAATTTGGGAAAGAAGGGAATTGGCTGATCCAACTGTAAGTAGTACTCTTTTGATACCGTATTGAAACAATAATGTACGAGATAGGTATGTAATTTACACCAGGATATAAAAGAGGAACAATTCAAATTTCTGCTTTTCATACAACAAATGGACATCCTCGTGACACAGGTAAACACGCCAATTTTTGAATCGAAACAGGTAAAAAAATGTTGGTTTGAGGCTGGCCGCTGATCGATAATGCGCTTAGTTGTTGAAGTAATAAAACAATGACTCTGTTCGGAGAGTTGTGATCAACTGTGAACAGTAACGAGAAGTCTTACTTAACACATACACTACCTAGTATGAATGATTACAAGTTGGTGCAGGCCATATACATCTCGTAAGAAATACGTCTTAAGCACAAAAACCCTTATCTGTCGCTATCGGCCGAATCTGTCTAAAACTACAATGAGTAGTTATCTAAAATTTTTACGTCTATAGTGTTAAAAATAACCTTAAATTTAATGTACGTTTCTTAATCAAATTTAATGATTTTGTACATTAAATCGTTTACAGGTCGTCAGTTCATCTGGTTGGGGGATGCCCTTTTTTTCTGAATGCGCCTTGTCTAGACCTCGATTCAAGAATTTTCTTTATTCACCTGTTGTTCGATGTCCTTACAATATGCTCCACTTTAAGGTCGCTATTTTTCTACAGCATCGAATAGTCTAGTTCTTCTATGAATTTTCTCATTTGGAACCCGATCTCTTAAGGATTTTCCCAGAATTGAATGCTCAATTGTATATTGTATGACACAGAGTTTATTTTTAATGTTAAAGCAATTTTCTTTTTAGGCCAATGGGTAGTTCTGACATTAATACGTGACGCAGACTTCCGAAGGCAGTCCATATTAGTCCTATCCTTCGAAAGAGTTAACATGTCTAGTTGTCCCTGTTGACACGAATTTTTTAGTCTAGATATTTTTAAGATATCATTTGTTCAACCCGCGATTCATCAATATTAATTCTACCACCCCCTCCCAAAATAAGATTTACTATCATCTGAATCTTAGTGTTAATTTTTGGATCTAAATGTTGAGATGCTTCATTTAGACTGTCAAGCATTGTTCTGTCGTCGTTCATATTATAGTAATTATGACGATATAGTCCGCAAATCTTAGGCGATTGAGCACTTAATTATTTATATTTACGCCCATTGCATTCTATTAGATACATTTGTACATACATTCGGTTAGGACAGTAAACAGGTTGGGAGAAATAGTGTCGCTCTGCCGAACACCTTTCTTGATGCAAAACTCTAAAATATATTCGTGGAGTATAACACTAATTTTAGCACTGTAATATATATGTTTAACTATCTTTTGTCGGTGACCTCGTACACGTGGTGGGCGATACCAGACATCATGGTGGGTACAACCAATCAACCACGATTCTATCCTCAAAATATTAATTTTGTGCAAACTTTCATTCCCTATTTTACACTCCTAAAGGATGAATTTCCAAAGAAAAGTGGAACAGTTAACTTTTCTGTCCAACGATAAGACTATATGATAATTTTTTCATTTCCAACTACCAAACTGAAAAACTTGTATACAAACTTTTATCCTCCACTTTACCCCTTAATAGATGAATTTTTGGAAAAGGATGATGTAGAAAACATTTTTTTCTAACCATAAGCCTATATATTACTTTTACATTTCTAACTACCAAAATGAAGAAATTTCATACAAACTTTCATTCCCTATTTTACCCCCTTAAAAGATGATTTTGTAAAAATATAGCACATATTTCTATCTAATCATAAGCCTAAGCCTAATTTTTGTATTTATAACCACCAATTCAAACTTTTATCTCCTATTTTATCACTTTAAAAGATGAACTTTTAAAAATGAATGATATAGTAAATATTTTTTTTACCCACAAGCCTACACCACTTTTTACATTTCCAACTCATAAACTGAAGAACTTTTATACAAACTTGCAGTCCCTATAACCCTCCTAAGAGATGAATATCCAAAAGAGGGTGGCAGAGTAAATTATTCTTTCTCATCATAAGCCTACATATTAATTTTTAGATTTCTAACTTCAAAAATTACAAGAACTTTCATACAAATTTTTATCCCTTATTTTACACCTTAAAAGATAAATTTTTGAAAAGGAATGATATAGTAAACATTTTTTTTCTAAACATAAGCCTCTATACCAATTTTTACATTTTTAACAACTAAAATGAAAAACTCTCATACAAACTTTCAGTTCCTATTTAACTCTCTTAAGGGAAGATCTTCCAAAGAAGAGTAGCACAGTAAACTTTTTTTCCAACCATAAGCTTACATATTAATTTTTGGTTTCTAACTTCAAAAATGAAGAAATTTAATACAAACTTTCATCCTTAAAAACGGATTTTTCAAAAAGAGTGATATAGTAAACATTTGCTTTTCGAACCATACTAATTTTTACATTTCTATCTACCAAAATGAAGAACTTTCATGCAATCTTTCATTCCTTACTCCCTTAAAATATTAATTTTTAAGAAAGATTGATGTAGTAATCAGTTTTTTCTTACCATAAACCTATATGTTAATTTTTGTATTTTTTAACTAACAAAATGCAGAAGTTTCATACAAACTTTCATCCTCTATTTTACCCCTTTACAAGATATTTTCTTCTGAATGTAAGCCTATATATAAATTTTTCCATTTTTAACTACTAAAATGAAGAATTTTCATACCCCATTTTACCCCCTTAAAAATTAATTTTTAAAAAAGAATGATATAGACCAAATTTTTTTTCAAAACATGAGCCTTTATATTAATTTTTGGATTTATTATTTCAAAAATGTGGAACTTTTATACAAACTTTCATCCCCTATTTTACCCCCTTAAAAGATAAGTTTTCAAAAGCCATAAGCTTATAAACTAATTTTTATATTTCTAACCAAAATGAAGAACTTTCATAGAAACTTTCGTCCCTTATTTTATCCCCTTAGGGGATGAATGCTTCTCGACCCAGCAGTGTTTGCTGTGCGTTCATCTATCAGCCAGTCAATATATATATATATATATATATATATATATATATATATATATATATATATATAGGGTGTCCAAGATAAGGATCCTAACCATGGGGATCTCGGAAACAGTTGGAGATACGAGGTCGGTTAAATTAGAGAAAAGTTGCGCAATTTAGTGCTAAATTAAACGCAATTTAAAAATTTTAAAAATTCAAAATACTTCCGGAGATTTCCGGAAAAAACCGAATTTTGGCAAAATCGTTTTTAATTTTTGTAGGCTTTATTTAAAGAGATATCAAAAAATAAAAGGTAGATTCTTCTTGCCACTTTTTATTTTTTATAATTTGATTTAAACAAAATTTAAATCCGACGTTTCGTTTCTGAGATACCATCATGAACTTTCATTTTTTATATGGAACAAAAAAAAGTATCCCATGTATTTGATAGCATTTTTTATTACAAATTCAACGGTGTATCACACTTGCATATCAAGTGTGTAGTTCATTGGCTTTTATAAAACTGATATACCTTTCTCTCTCGCTCTCATGGAGCTCCTATGGAAAGTACTTGAACTACGTATTCGATATGCAAGGGCATCGTTGAATTTGTAATAAAAAATGCTATCAAATACATGGGATACTTTTTTTTGTTCCATATAAAAAATGAAAGTTCATGATGGTATCTCAGAAACGAAACGTCGGATTTAAATTTTGTTTAGACCATATTATAAAAAATAAAAAGTGGCAATGAGGATCTACCTTTTATTTTCTGATATCTCTTTAAATAAAGCCTGCAAAAATTAAAAACGATTTTGCCAAATTTCGTTTTTTTCCGGAAATCTCCGGAAGTGTTTGAAATTTTTAAATTTTTTTAACTGCGTTTAATTTAGCACTAAATTGCGCAACTTTTCTCTAATTTAACCGACCTCGTATCTCCAACTGTTTCCGAGATCCCCATGCTTAGGATCCTTATCTTGGACACCCTGTATATATATATATATATATATATATATATATATATATATATATATATATATATATATATATATATATATATATATATATATGTAGTTTAGGGTAGGTGTTTTTTGCAGTCGACAAATATAAGAAGTAATAGCTTATTATACTCCACTGTCTTTTCCATAAGGTTTTTGAACATTTTTAGATAGTTGTGCCATATATACCCCTAAAGTCTGGTCGTTCTCGCGATCAAAATTAAACTTCACACATAGCCTATTGGCAATAATTTTTGTGAATAATTTCTGTATTTATGATAATACGCTAATAAGTCGACAGTTTCTGAGGTTTGTAAGTCTGCTTTTTTGTGTATAAGTATAATAACTGTATAATTCAATTTTTCTAGCGTTGTGCCTTTCGTTTGACATTGATTAAAGAAGGACTTAAGCGCATGTAATCATTTATGTCCTCTTGCTTAAGTTATTTAGATAGCTACCTCGTGTTAAGGTTATTCATCAAGTGACTTTTTATTTCGAATAAGGATATCTCACGAATATCTTCTCAACTCTGTATTCTTTATAAAAGAGCTCTAGGGTGTATAATATGTCTTTCCTGTTAGTTACAATGGCATGTCTTCTATTTTAGTGCTGTAAAATTTCTGTTCTCCTATGTTACTTTGGAAACCACTTGTGTGTTATACTTTCGCAAACCTTTCCTGTTTTCTTTCGAATTTGACCTATTCCTAAAGGTCGGATGGAAAGTTCTATCGAAAATTAGCTTTCATATTTTTTGAAGTTACTAACAGTTTATAAAGCACCCTACTCCTTGGAAGTAATTATACTATATTCTAAATTGTTATACTAGTACATAAGCATGTGGGCAACAGGTAAGAATATAATATGTTTGCTTATCCGTATTTGTAACACTTCTTGAACTATTTTGCAAAAAATTACTTAACTTCGCTACCTGTCAAGAAATCGATCAATGTTTTTTCATTATAATATTCCTTACATCAATCTGCGAGAAGAAATAAAAATGTGGGATTCTTACGGTTCATTTTCGAGGCCAATGGACGAACATAAATTCCCAAGAGTGTATAAATGAAATTAGATATTTCGAAATTTTTCAAGTGTATCACAAAAATCCAGCTCTTACCATTGTCCAATTCGGGAATAGATTTGAAAGTTCTAAAGCCAGTGAAAGGTAAAGTAAATAAATGACAAATAAGAAAGCAATAGTAAAAGGAAAAATAAGAATTAACGGGAAGAAACTCTCTATGACAAGCATTAAGATGAAACAAGAAAAAAAACTAACTAAACTATTAACTGTTTAACAGCAACAAAAAGCGCAACTTTCTAAAAACAATACACTTTTTGGTATTCTTTCATTATAACTAACTCCACAGATTTTTCCGTAACTGGCATTCTACTAGGATGCATAGGTTTTGAAAAATTATTAATAATAGTTTTCGCTAATTTACCACATTACAGCCAAGCGTTAGGGTGGTCATGGTTAAAAAATACCCACTTTAGTAAACTGTCTCAATAAATTTGTTTTTAAAACGATAACAGATACTCAGATAAAAAAATAATATTAATATAAAATCCCTTTTCTTTTCTGTCCTGTACATGCTATTGAGAAAATGGAAACCGATTGTCCTCTTCCGAGGTAAGAATAGATAGACAGATTAAAGAAGACTGTCATGTTAATTTATAAAACTATGTATTTTTTTTTACCTTTAGGTGATGAAATGTGGTGGTGAGGTACGCAAGACTTATTACTGTTATGGTGATTATGGTGGACCGCTATTGGTCGACGGAATACAATTTGGAATAATATCTTATGCTCGTACTGATCCAGGTGGCCCGTGAGGTGAATACTTAAGTATTTTTTCTCCTGTACCATATTTTAGGCAATGGATTAAGGACCACTGAAGTTTAGACAGAATAGAAGCAATCTGGATAATCACTATATTTACTAAAGTTTGCAAATAAATAATAATATAAAAAATGTTCTTGATTTTTTTTTGATTTTTACTTGAAATATATATTAAATATTTTAATAGCATCTGCCTCTTAAGGAGCCACAAGTACAAAATACTAATGAATTGGAAAGATAGATTCCACGATAACTGGTTTATACTTCTTTGAATTTTTATGGTTCGGTAACAGAATAAATTAGCAAAGGATGACTTAGTTGGTCAAAAAAATTAAACAGTTTTATAGACTGCTTCTCCCTTTCTCCATATATAAGCGAATAAAACATAGACAAGAGCCTTGTCTAATAATAGATTGGACATACATCGAAAAATCTACCCACTTTAACTTAGCAGTAAGATTTCACACCTATTGAAATGAGACCAGCTTGTAACTATAAACTTCTAGAGCCTAAAGGACGTAACCTCTATTTGAATAGAATTAACACTCTTCTGAAACTTTGTAATTGGCTTCATTTTGACGAGTCCGACAACTTTCCTATTTGTATACGCTGCATTTTCTACTGCGCATTCGCAAAATACGTCAATTTGGTGAGGTATTAAATTGGTATGAATAACACTTTCCTTTGCAGTTAAATTGTAGGAAAATGTGATGAAAAACATAAAAGAAAATGTGAACGAAAAAACGATGCATCAATCATCGAGTTCACCACCGGTAATATATAAAACTAGGGTGTACAGGTTTATTGTTGCCAATCAGCTGATTTTCTTATAGTTGTTCAACTAATATTTGTACAATCCAATGGTCCTATTGTTCGAAGTTGTCAATTTCCCAAGAACGTTTTACTGTTTAAAACAAATCTCTTTTTTCGTTTTTTTTTTCATTTAAAAGAAGTATAGAACCCACTGAAATACATAATCAACAATATAACTGCCACATATTCATAAAAAATCAAAAAAAAAAACATTATTTGAAAATTGTCAATGTGACTGCATTCATAGTCAAGTTAAAGATACATATCCCACAAAATTATTGACGATACGAAAAAATGTTAAAGTTAAAAAATATTTCAACTGATAAAATATACAAAAAAGTGTTCTTATGTTTTCTTCGTAAAAGCACAAACAAACTATACCAAGACGTTTTTTCTTACAGATTTGAAGCGCATTTGTTATTTTTGGAGGATGCGGAGAATGAGAAAATCCCTAAGTATTAAATTGTCATTCATAAAAGATTATAGTAAGAAGTAGTTAAATGGCAAGAAATGAAACAATGCAGTGTTACAAAACATTATTAGTAGCATCAATCTAGAGCCAGACGACACACTAATAAGCTTTGATGTGGAAAGTCTGTATACTAATGTACCGTTAGGGGAATCACTAGACATAATCAAAACTAGACTTTCAAATGATACTACTTTATCAAATCGAACCACGTTACCACTGGACGGGGTGATGGACCTTTTGGAGTGTTGCCTGCGTAGTGCTTACTTTCAAGTAAAGGACAAGTTCTACGCTCAGGACGATGGGCTTCCGATGGGTTCTTCACCCTCTCCAGTCGTCGCCAATATATATATATATATATATATATATATATATATATATATATATATATATATATATGGAATGGTACGAAAATCATGCCATAGAAATGACAACAGTAAAACCGTCTGGTTGAGATATGTCGATGATACTTTCATCATATGGAAGGGCAATGATCAAGAACTTAATGCTTTCCTGAAAAATCTGAATACCATTCGACCTACAATTAAGTTTACATGGAAAAAGAGGTAAATGATCAATTGCCCTTCCTAGATGTCATGGTGAACCGTTCAAACGAAACTATTAAAACTTCAGTATACAGAAAGCCAACACATCTGGACAATATCTTAACCATAGTTCTAATCATTCTGTTGTAACAAAACGAGAAAGTATACGCAACCTCTATAATGGCGCTATATCTATATGCAATAATGCCGAATCATTGGAAAAAGAGGTAGCAAATATTAAATCCGATTTACAACAGAATGGTTATCCTTTAAAACTAATTGACAATGTTAAAAATAAGACGAATTTCCGGTAGTTATAATATAAAAACAGTCTTTAAATCAGGAAATACCCTTAGAGCTCATTTAACAAAAATAAAACCTAAAACTACCGATAAGAAAGAATGTGTTTACAAAGTTCCATGTGAGTATGGTGGAGAAACCAAACGATCGCTAGAAGTTAGAGCTAAGGAATATAACATACACAAAAAGGGGAAACGTCGAGATCAGATATTGCAGAACACTCCTGGGATAAAAAACACCATATAAAATGGTCTGAGGCTGAAGCAATATATAAAAACCCAATATGAAAAGAAGAAAATTTATAGAAGCAGCATACAATAAAAACAATAATGGAATCTTCAGCAAACCGAGTGTTGAGATACCTAATCTTTGGCAACCACTACTTTGTAACATCAAATCATTGAGGTTTTTACAGTGAAGCGAAACGTTGCGCTTCAATGGACACAGTCCCTATATAAGCTTGTAGTCCTAAGACAAAACATTCAGTTTATACTTGATAACGATTAGAGATACAACCTAATCGAAACGTCGTCAAAAATAAAAATAAAGACAATGCAAATCCGACCACATTTTAGTCATTCATATTTTTTTGTTACAATTTGGCATCAACTTCAAAACTTTCAATTTCGTATAAAAGATTACATAATTTTTCGCTTTTCAGTGCTTTTTTAGAAAGCGGTTCAATTTTTTAATAAAAATGTTTGATATAAAGTTTTATTTTTGTGTAGAAAAAAATCTAGAGATTTCAATAATAGATCGACGATATGCTAATTTTTCATATGTGACGGGAAATAACTTGCGCCATTAACTGACTATTTTATTTGCCTAAAATATATTACAATAATTTGATAGAAAAAGTTCATACTTGAACTAAAATAATGATTTTAATTAGAATATTAATCAATAAAATTAAAATAAATTCTAATTTTGTATTGGAATGATATAAGATTAAGAATTTTTATTTTTAATATTATCTCTTTACAACAGTTTGTACAAATTTTACATTTATTGTACCTATATGTCTATATTTGACATATAAGCAATTTTCAATGCTAGTTTTTGTTAGATCAATGTTTTGTACAAAAACAAAGTACTAATTTCTTTTAAAAAAATATTGTTCAATGTCACAGTTCATTTTTTATGTTGTAAGTAAGAGATGTCAGTATCTTTTATATCTTTTACTTAACAATAAAAGTTAACTTTTAAAACATTTTGATTAAAATTTAATTCAGTAAGTTTTTTTTTACCGTTTCTAATTCTTTAGATTCTTTAAGTGTTCGCCTAATGTTTTTCCGATAATCATCATCAAAGTAAACTGGACCTGTTTTTCCTGTAAAACCAGTACTGTTTCCATTAGTCGCTTAAAGGTGGCAAGAGTGCACAGTGTTCCAATGGCATAACATTAAAATGATACGAATTAGCCCCAATGGAAAAAGTAGTCTTTCCTTTATCTATCTGGACAGCTACTTGCAATGCCCACTTTTTAAATCTAATGTAGAGAACCACTGACATCTAGCTAACATTGTCGAAGTGTCGTCAATTCTAAGAAGTGGATAGATGTCTTTCTTAGTGAGGTCATTAAGCTTCCCATAGTCAACACAAAATCTACAGGTAACTCCACTCCCTGGCATTTGGAAGTCTTCTGGATGGCTGGTATATTGATTGTGCAGTGCTAGTGTTTGTTTCATACTGGATGATGTTTGTCCTATCTATATTAACTTGTTTTGCTTTAAAAACATTATTATAATTCCTTGTAAGCTCCTCGGCTTCCTCAGATTCTTATGGTGGAAGATGCCCTCTTCAACGCTTTACAATAATAACTAAACTTGCTTATATGCAATATACGCTGCGTTTCTTGATCTTTGATTCTCTCAGTAAAATACTGGATAATAAGCTCTTCTTGGAATTCTTTCGTAGCTCCCGAGTAAGCTAGTAAATTTTCTCCATCTCTCTCAAGTCGTCGATGTTGATCTCTAAGTTTTCTTTCCAATGCAGCACTAAGCATTTCGTAGTCTCTATGTTGAGGAATGGTTTGCAATAAATCAGATGCTGATCCTCGTACTGAAATTACTCCAATTACTTGCACTAGTGTCGTACAATTGATTCGATACTATTTACTTTCATTCAATACGATTTTCTTCTTGGTATATTTTTGATTTTATTCAGTTTATGATTTTTTTCACTTCTTGTCGCACTTCTCCTATGTTGTGTCGCACTTTACATTACTATTCCTTAAACTTTTGCGTTTACCTCAATATAATGTGATAGAATTTTTGTTATTCTTTTAGAATGATCTCTTGTATCCTTTTGCAAACTATATCTTGATATTTTTGAGATCATTCATCTTTTTCTTCTTTCCAATTGTTGTGGTTTTCTTCCCTTATATTAATACTGGGTTCGATTAGGAGGAACAGTTTTCACTAATTGCTTTTAACTCTTTCTAAACTGCTATTTGCAGATTCGCTATTGAAAACAAGCAAAAATTTAAATTACATCCTACTTAGTTATATACGCCTATAAAATATATGAAAATAAAAGTGTAGAATCTGACTAGAAAAACTATTAACAATGGTGACTAATTGAAATGGTATTTTTATAAAAATAGGGTCATATTCAGGTAGTTTTCGTTACAATATCTTGAAAGTGAAGTAAAAGAAATAAGGGTTATTAAGGAAGCTGTAGAATTTTCGGCAAAAGCGCATGAGAATTATTACTTTTTAACAATACAAGACAAATTAGTGTGTTTTGTTTATTTGCGAATGTAACAATTATCTTATCTAAAGTGTTTTCGGGATTTTTAAATCTGAAAAGTATTATTGTTTTCATGCCTTATAATATTATGGAATATTTACATACAGAAAACAACCGAATAGCTATCATTAACTATGGAAAATCACTTGACACTATTGAGATACAGACGATACTTAAATGTATGGAAAAATATTGTATATAACATGGCAGATAACCAAAATTAATGGGCAAAAATACAGATCTTCCTTAGAGAAGAAAATATGCCCAATATCCAGGGAGTTGTTGCAAAAAAACTTGCGTTCCTCATTATTTTATTTTTAATCTACCGCTTACAAAAAAACGGCGAAATAACGAGTCCTCTGACGTTCTGGTATATACCACTTATTAAGTAAGACTTTTTCTCTTTATCCTTAGAACTATAATAATTCAGTTGGTTAAGGTTCGAATTCGGCTTTAACCTTATTTTCCTAATCACCGCATTTTTCATTCAAATAGAAACCAGGTTGTCTTAACGGAGAAAAAGAAAACTTGTTGTTTATTACTATACAAAGTTATTCTGGGTAAAACCATACATCGAGTAATAATGTCTGTCGTTTGGAGTTGTGCTGCAGGATTATATGTTTCTTAGCTGTTACTTTGAGAAAACTTGCTCACGATTGGGTTTACCTGCCAAAAAATATTCAGTGGTTTCATTGTTATAATACAGGGTATCCCGTAAGTACCTTCAAATTTCTCGGGAGCATACAATGAAGGGTAAAATAACCCTACTTTGTCATAGAAAAAGAGTTCCTAAAGTGTACCTTAACTGAGATACAGAGTCTTAAACGGGTACCCGGCGATTTTACTTATTGGCTCTAAGTTTTGAACCGACTTGTGTAATTTAATGAAATTCTTATATTTTATAGAGGCCATAAAGACTCATGAAACCATACTACAGTAGATGATTTAGATCATCGGAAAAGTTCGGAACGGCCTTGAAGCCACACTCGTTAGGCTAAATTTTTGACAGGTGTCATTTTGCAAAGCTGAAAACTAATTTTTTAAATACTTTGATTATTCCGTTTTAAAAAGGCACTCCTTATTTATTTCGATAAAACTGACGGTTTTCGAGAAAAATCGGTTTTCATGCGAAACACTCAAAAGTTACTAATGCTAAACACAAACAGGTAAAAATAAAGTTGTTATTGTTAATATCTACATAATGAATTACTATTGACGGAACTTGTCCAAACCGCCTTCAAGTAAAAATAATTTTAAAAAATGGAAGAATATTCTTACGCAGATTATGCTGATATGCATTTACTTCATGGTGAAGCGCTGTCAAATTCTTCGAAGGCCCAAAGATTTCCAGCTCGAACATTGCCAAGTACAAAAACCTTTCAAAGGTTTGATCGAAGCCCAAAGGAAGCAAGTAAAAGATGATTAGAAAATAATTATTAGATCTAACGAATTAATTTTGTTCATGTTATTTTTTCTGTCATTTTTGCAACGACGTGGCGGTGAGGGTCCTTCCAAGAGAGCACGAGACCCTCACGTAGAGGAAAAAATTTTGCAAGATATTGCTGACAATCTTTCAACAGCATAAGAAAGCTGACAAAAAAAAAACAATGTAATAAATTGGCCGAACAGTTACTTCACCCGTACCACGTTTAAAAAGTACATAATATGTCTGTGAATAATTATCCCACAAGACTTCAATACTCCAACATAACCTAAATGTAAATTTCTCTAACCTTATTTTGTTTAACGATGCCGCTAGTTTTACAAGAGATGACATAATAAACTCATGCAAATTACATTTTTATGCTGAAAAAAACCCGCACGCTATAATTCAAAACAAACACCAACAATGGTTTATTGTAAATGTGTGGGATGGCATCATCGGAAATAGCCTTACAGATCCATTTGTTATGGAAGATAGAGCCAATGGTAAGATTTATTTACAATTTTTGCAGCAAAATTTAAATACTTTATTGGACAACGTACCTCTTGATAGAAGAAGCAAATGTGGTAAATTCATGATGGTGCTCCATCTCATTTTAACCGTATTTTATGTCAACACTTAACAAAAGTTTTTGACCCTAGATGGATAGGTTGAGTTGGGCCTGTTTTATGGCCACCAAGGTCACCAGACCTAAATTCTTTAGACTTTTACTTCTAAGAACCTCCAAACGAATTAGTTTATTCAACACCAATAAACGCTGGAGATGAACTACTAGCGAGAATAGCACAGCGTATTAACGATATCTGTAATAATGCCGGAATGTTATTTGCAGAGAAGCGAGAAAATATTCGGATAAAAAAAATGTACTGAAGTACGTGGAGCCCATGTTGAATATTTGTCAAAACAACATTTAAACGTTTTCACTATTTTTGTATTTTAATAATATTGTAAATTAATTGAGCCCAGATAAACCCTTTGATAGATTTCTGGACTTGACAATGTCTGAGCATGAAATCTTTCAGCATAACATCTTCTTGCCTTCGAAGAGTTAGACAGCGCTTCTCCATAAACTAAAGTACATCAGCATACTCCGCGTATTTTATTTATACCTGTTTCTATTTAGTATTAATAACTTTTGAGATTTTCGCATACAAACCTATTTATCTGGAAAACCGCCAGTTTTATAGAAATAAGTTAAAGTCCCTTTTTTGAAGAGGAATAACCAAGGTATTTCAAAAATTCAGCTCTGTAAAATGACACCTGTTAAAAATTAGGTGCAACAAGTGTGGCTGAAAGTCTGCTCCTAACTTCTCCGATGATCTAAAACATTTACTGTAGTATGGTTTAATAGTCCTTATGGCCTTTATAGAATGTTCAAATTTCATTAAATTATACAAGTCGGTTCAAAACTTACAGCCGATATTTCAGCATGTGTTTTTCATAAACGCCATAAAGGCCTAGCACCATTTTTTAATATGGAAAAGAACTTAGTTTTCTGCGATAACATTAGCAGTTTATTGGCAGCTCTAAATATAAACTACAAGCAAGACGAATGAACATTGTTTATATACAGTTCAACATTGAATTAAAAAGCAGTACTACTGCATATGGGAAATATTTTACTGTCTATCCCTGTTGGATATATTTGACAAGTATAAAACGCGATGAGCAACATTGGCCGATCTGTGGAGACTTAAAGATGATCGCATTTTTACTTGGGTTGCAGCTAGGTTATACCAAGTTTTGCTGTTTTTTGTGTGAATGGGACAGTCAGGCAAAGGCTCTTCATTACAAGAGAAAAAACTGGTCCGTTCGACAATTATTAGAGCCAGGTAAAAACAAAGTACAACATATGACATTGGTAGACCCCAAAAAGTTTTTGTTACCACCCCTTCATATCAAATTGGGCATAATGAAAAATTTTGTTAAGAAACTGAATACAGATGGGCTAGCTTTTCAGTACCTGCATCAGAAATTACCAAGGCTAAGTGAAGCAAAAATTAAAGAATTTATTTTTATTGAAAGACAAACATTTTGACAGCACTCTATCAGACATTGAAAAAAAAGGTTGGAGTGACTGTCGCCTCGTAGTCACTAATTTCTTCGGAAATAAAAAAGCTGACAGTACGTTATGCTAGTTGAAAATATGCTGTCATCGTATCAAAAAATGTGTTGCAATATGTCTTTAAAGATCCATTTTCTGTACTCATATCTGAACTTACTTCTTGAAAATTTCTGCTAAGTTTTTAATTTCATTGTCATTTTTGTGTTCAGCGCCCCAAAATTAACAAAAATAATTCATTTTTTCATTTTTCATATAAGATACAACAAATAAACTGAAATTTGTTGCGTTGTGTTACTGAACATTATTAACTGTCGTTATCTACCCTTGCTATTCTTGTATTTACCTCTTTACAATCTTCAATGGTTGGTTATCTCTTGACTTACCCATAAAAGTCTGGAAACATCAGCTGTACACTTATGATGAAAAAATAAGTAATTCCGAAGATTGCACAGATTATGAGAAAGACATTTTTAGGTACGATTGTTATCAGAGTAATGACCCCGATGTGTTTTAAGTGTTTTGTTCGAGAAGTTACCTGTCTACCCAACATACTTAGGTAAAATGACAAAGGGTTGCGGTTTTACCGAGAGCACTGTACAAATTCACTAATATTTCAGCAACTTCTTTCGTGTCCACTTAAGCCGAAAGATGATAATTGTTCTGGGAAATTTTAATAACTTTTCGTGTACCAATAAGGCGAAACTATGATTTGGTTCGAGTGTTTTGACTGCTGCACTGTATGTGCTAGATTGTCAGGGGTAAAACAAATTACTAATATTTCCCGGAACACAAGGCGCTGTCTCGGTCACCTCAGCTTAAAATGCTGCTTATTTTTGTTGACTTTATCGACTGGTGGTTTAAAATTAGGTAAAAAAAGTGATAGTTTTCGAACACTTTTCCTGACGTCTCTTTGATTTTTGCTATATTTTTTTCTTGGTTGAGATTTAAGACTTACTTAAGTCTAAATTACTTTCCATTTAATAATTTAAACCTCTCTAAATGATTGTTTTATCGTTGACTAATTATAATTTAAATATTTTTGTATGCCCAACCTGACTGTTTCATATCCTAGTTTCATACTTTCCGTTAATTGTTTGATCTTTCCCAATATTTAAACGTCAGTTTTTAAGAAAATTAAAATATTTACTGACAAGCACGCATTTAAAATATTAAACTTATTAATTTCACTGTTGATAAAGCATGAAAATATTACTGACATCAAATCATTTTTGGCTTGAAATGATAGAGAAAATCAAGGTGCGTATCCTTGAACCGAAAGTTTGTAATTCCTTTTTAAATTGCTATTTTGTATTAATTACAAAATTGGGTGACAAAGTATAATCCAGTTTTTATCAATCTCTCCATTATTGTGTCTGTAAAATGACAATGGATACTTATATTATTAAGTAAAAACATCTATAAAACTACTCTAAATTAATCTTATATTACTTTGTGATGATATCAATAAATAAATAATTACCCCTTTAAATACAAGTACGTTTATGGTCTTTTAATATAAAAGATGATGTATTTAGTTTCAAGATTATATTTTTCGCTTAACTTCAAAATGAAATTGATAACCATCATATTAACAGTTACCGTTTTTATTCAAAATTCTAAGGTTTCTGCAATAGTAGGTGGAGAACCAGCTAAAGAAGGTGAATTTCCTTATATAGTTTCAATAAAAGGTAGCAGTTATACCCATAATTGTCACTTTTGTGAGGGGACCATTATTTCAGATAGATGGATCTTAACCAGTAACATATGTTATTCTCGCTCATTTGGAGGCGCCGTAAGGTAATGTAGTAATTAGTGTTGATTTTTAAGTAAAACTGCTAATATTTATTAAAAATTTAACATATCCTTACAAATGAAATATTATAGTGATTGATTTTTATCTAACAAAATGAAAATTACGAGATAAGTTGGTGGCTATGTTCAACCGAAACAAGTAGTAGTTGTTACTAAGTCGAACACTGAAGATTTTTACGAACAAAATAAAGAATATTTTATTTTAAATGGAAAAAAAATTGTATCTATTAAGCCGAATCTTTAATATTATATGGGAATATCTATTTCATACTTTCATACATAAAAACTATATATATATATATATATATATATATATATATATATATATATATATATATATATATATTATACATGGTTACACTGGAACCATCTTCTGGTGCACTTATCTGGTACAATGACGATTCAAAGACCAGAGGAGTACCGGAGCTGAGATATATGTGTTACAACCAAGACAAGAACTGACTCACCCCTTGGGAAGATTAACAGTATTTCAGGAAGAAATATATTTAGTTTTACAATGTGCAGGCGAGATAAATGGGAGAGTTTACAAAGAAAAGCAGATATACATTTACTCCAACAATCAAGCTGCCCTGAGGGCCCTCAAGGGGCGCAAAAAGTATCATCTGAACAGGTTTAGAAATATCACAGCGAATTAATAACTCTGGTAAAAGATAATAGAGTTATGCTATAGTGGGTACAGGACACCAAGGCATTCATGGAAATAAAAATGCTGATGAGCTAGCCAGAGCGGACTCATCAACTAAATATATTGGTCCAGAACCAGCTGGAAACTAGGGTGTGCGGCAAAAAAAGCTATTAAAGAATGGATCAAAAAGGACATAAAATCACCAGGCAGATAGGAATTAAATCATAACAGACTTTTTATAGGGAATCCGAACTCAAAATTATCCAGGAATCTACTCCAAACCAACAACTAAGGAAACCAAAGGTATAATGACGAGGCAGATGGCCGTCAAAGTTTACCTGTATAAAATGAATCTTCGAGATGGAGTCTTTAGCTGCAGGCTATATGGTTAGGTCGAGGAAACAAGAAAGCACATGATATGCGATTGCGAGTTATTAGATCTGAAAAAACAGCATAACTGGATCGGCGTTACATTTTTTTTTAAATCCTTCTTATTTACGTTGTAAAAGAATTTGAAAATATTAAGATCAAATGAAGTAGTTTCCTTCCTGTTGAACAAAAATGTGCCAAGCTATCTACAAAGACGAAATAATTTACCTAATAATCGGAAAAATCGACCATAAATATTTTATAATATCTTATCAAACATATGTAAGGCTAAAGGAGTGGCTATATGTGCTTCAAAATCAATCCTCTAACGAATGAAATTCAAGTATATAGGTAGCAAAATCAGATCAACCACAGGAAACAGGATAGCAATCCTCAAGGTAGTATAGGGTGACATAATATCATTTCATATATAAACCTGGTTCAGAACTGATGCCTAATGAAAGGACTAAATGTCATAGTTGCATAAAAAATAAGAAAAACCAATTTTATGTCCTCTTACATCAATAGAATAATTATAGAACTGTTAGA
Source organism: Diaprepes abbreviatus (assembly GCA_034092305.1). Classification (NCBI taxonomy): domain Eukaryota; kingdom Metazoa; phylum Arthropoda; class Insecta; order Coleoptera; family Curculionidae; genus Diaprepes; species Diaprepes abbreviatus. The sequence continues at coordinate 10,422,071 of JASJET010000002.1, read as the reverse complement.
AGAAGTGAAACATCTGAGGATTGTCAGATCAGAAATTAAATTGGAATTTACAAATTAGATAAACTACAACAAGGGCAAGCTGGACGTATCTCAGAATATATTGTCAAAGACAGTGACTAAAATCAAAAAGATCTATATATCACATATATTGGTTGTTGTACGAACAGTTACATATGTTTCATTGATCTCGCGGTCAAAGTCAAGCCAGTAACTACGCCAGGCGGTAATGTAAACTGCAAAAACTTTTCAGTCTGAGACTTACGAGAGGAAAGAAATATAACTGCAGCTTTAAAGATGATATTAGACTTACTTTCCGTTAACTTGGCGTAAGAAGAGAGATGATACAGTATCGCGAGAATTTGAGTGAAGAAATAATCCAGCTTGTACAATCATCAATGATATATGAAGAAAGCAGTAGTACCTTTCCATGCATCTAAGTCAGATTAGAAGGATCAAACTACGAAGGGCATTCATTTATCTGGGACAAAGTAAAGTAGAGCCGAGCGACTCTGGATTCTAAAATACAATACACAGATATGCAATTTTATTAAATGCATAATATATCGTTTATCGAATTCTATTAGGTTGAACTGGGACCCTTTTAAAACTAGGCCTAGCGCTGGCCAACGACCACAATCATCAGCCTTAACTAACTCCGTACAGGTATCAATTTTATTAATATACGTTCCGATATTGTCTCTAATAGTGCTTACTGACTGAGTGAGTTTCCAGATGATCGGATCTAGTATTTTTTAGACTTTAGCCCAATATTTGAGCACTACTCCGGTACACTAATATTTATTAATTACACAACACGATGTGAAATCTGTATATTGAATAATAATAGTTACTTCTTGTAGATTTTGGGTGGCTGAATTCGAATCCGGCCTAAGAATTGCTCTATCATATCAGGTTTCTAAATATTCTAACGGAAAAGTGCAAAAAAAGCGATTTTGACCTATATTTGAGGTTATATATCGCGAGATTTTCCCTTACATACTTAACATAGCATCTTAACGTATGAGTCTTACTTTTTCAACTTCCGTTAAGTCTGTACAAATATCTTTCTTTTTTGAGATATTCAATTTTGAAAATTTCAAATTGCATGAATTTTTCAAGTCTTGAAATTCTGCATCTTTTTTGTCCGATAAGCGACAATTCTGATAAATCATGGATGTTTTCAGGCTATCAAAGCATCGTTCAATCCAAATTTATCAATGGTTTTGTATAAAAAATTATTGCAAAATTCATTATTTTTTTAAATAAATGTTTCCATGGCATTTTACAAAAATAAATACGTTTAAAGGAGTCATTATCTGTATTACGATATATATTGCTGTAAACAAAATCATAGACAATTAATTTTGAAATTTAAAAAGCCATCATTAGAAAATAATTAGGAATTCACAAAACCATATTGTACAAATATAAAGTCTAGAAATGCATGTCGTTAGAAAGTTTCTATTTAAATTGCTATATTTGTTATTTAATACTTTATTTATAACAAAATATGCCGTAATAACGATAACGACTCCTTAGAACGTATTTATTTTTGAAAATGCAATGGAAGCATTTATTTAAAAAATAACTAATTTTGCAATAATTTGTTTAAACACACTATTTAAACAAATTTATTTTGCAAAATTAATGATAAATTTGAATTAAGCGATTCTTTAATAGCTTTAAAACATCCATGGTTTAACGGGATTGTCGCCTGAAAGCTTATGGGTAACGAAAGGTGAAGGTTCTTAAAACTTGAAAAATTCATACAATTTGAAATTTTCAAAATTGAATATTTCGAAGAAAGAGAAAGATATTTGAGCAAGCTAAGTGACATTTGAACGAGTAAAACTAATTCTTTAAGAGGCTATGTATAGTTTCTTGAGAAATAAAGTATCGCGATGGCATATAATCTTAAATATATGCCAAAATCTTTTTTTTTTTGAATTTTTAGATTAGGATATTTAATAATCTGATATGATTGAGAAATTCTGAGGCAGAATTCGAATTCAGCGACCAAAAATTTACGAGAAATGACTATTCTTATTCAGTGTGCAAATTTCGCGTCGTGCTGTTGTCATAAACGGATATACTTTTAATTTAAATGTGAATTTTTCTTCCAAGCATTAGTTGGGAAAGCAATTGAATTTTAGTGAATATTAATTAACTTCTGGTCTTTTTAAACTTGATTGTTAAAAGTGCCGAACAAATAATTAAGTTTATAAATAAATAATATTTTTAGTTCAATTTTATTTACCAAAAAAAATTGGCTAATTTTTACAGTTTTGGTTCTACTAAGATCTCAGTGCCTGTTAATTATATATGTGATCCTTTCAACCATACTATACAACGCAGCGTAGATGATGTTTTATACAATCCAGATGCTTGGCCAGTGCCGCCTTGGACTCATGATATGGTTCTTGTTCATTTAAATGAATCCATTCCCTTCTCAGAAAACGTTCAACCTGTTAAGCTGGCCGAAATTGATGAAGAATGGCCTGAAGGTAAAACTGGAACGATCGTTGGTGAGTTTATTTATATTTTCCATAATGTGGAAGATTTATACATACATGCATATATATGAAGTCAATACAAACGTCGTTCCGTCATATCCTTTCCGTGTTAAAGGTTGCACAGTTTGAATAAATTGCTACAAAACAGAATTTATCCTATTCCATCACAATCGAGATAATGGCCTACCTGTACTACCATATCGAGAAGAAAGTCAAAATTTAGCTTCCCTGCTACAGTGATACGGCAGAGGTACATGTTTCGTCTTTACTAGATTCATCAGGGTACCAACATTCACCTCTTTGTGCAAAGGACAGATCAGAAGGAAGTATGCAACACTGAACGCAGCTTGGCTGACCTTCCGCTGGATGGCGTATATATGTTTACGCGTCTTTCATGGATTCCTCCTTATGAGATGCAATAGCAGTGGTTATATCCACTTTATGCTATTGTAATGCTGAAATCACATTCAGCAAACATTCAACTATATGCAATTCTGTGTGTAAATGAAGTAAAATGCGAATAGTAAATGCAAACTTCGTTCCATCAAGTATTTTTTCTGAATGTGATTTCAGCACTACAACGGCATAATGGGGATATATCCACTGCTATTGCATCTCACACGGAGGAATCCGTGTTATATCCATATCATTCAAAAAAAGTGCATGAACTGATTCCTGAAGATTTTTCCATTAGAATGCAGTTTGCAAACTGGCTTTTGGATCCGTAAGGAAATAATGTAAACTTCATTTGCACTATTCTCTTCACGGAAAACGGTATCATAAATTTCCACAACTCACATATATGGGCTGATGAAAATCCTCATGCAAATATTGTTTCGCATCATCAACATCAGTTCCAACCAATTAATATCTGGGCAGGAATCATTGGCAATTTTTTGATTGGACCATTCGTATTGTCGGCACGATTGAATGAAGAACTTTATTTGGAGTTCCTCCAGAACTCTTTTCATGATTTATTAGATCACTTACCACGTGAAAACCCCTGCAGCGTGAGGCACCATGTCATTTTAACGTTGCTGTGCGGAAGCATCTGAATAACGTCTATCCAAGTCGTTAGACAGGTAGAGGAGAACCTATTGGTCGGCCTCTTCGACCTTCCGACCTAATGCCATTGGATTTTTACCTGCGGAGACACCTCAAAACCTTAGTGTATTTCACTACGGTCGATAGTAGGGAGAATCACGTTTCATTGTGATCAAATAGGGAACAATTCTGAGATAATATGGCGGGTACAGCAGTCCTCAATTCGTCATGCCCGCGAGTGTATCAGGGTAAAGTTTCTCTTTTTCATATTCAACCCGACAGAAATTAGGGGACTAACAGTGTAAATATAATGACATTTTTTCGAAAAGGTTATGATTAGCGACATGAATGAAGAGTACCTAATTTTTGGACAATAGTTAAAGGTATCTAAAAAATGTTGTCCAACCTTTTGGTCATACAGAACATAAAAAAATGGGGTCAGGAGTGTCACAGCTAGTCAGCCCCTGCAGCTGTGAGTAATTCACAACATTTTTTCGATGAGAATTGGAAGGGTTTTACCTGGTATACATCATATTAAAAAAAATTGAAATATGGTTCAATAATTATGTGTAAAAAAACTTGATTCCATTGCAGCTCTTTGGGAGCCAATATCTCCTAAGAGGAGGCCTATCCGGAAAAAGTTTATATGAACTTGTAGTATTCTTTTCACATGTCTTTTTCATACCTGGGAAATTTCACATATGTTTCCGGACACTCTGTATATATATATATATATATATATATATATATATATATATATATATATATATATATATATATATATATATATATATATATATATATATATATATATAATATATCGTAGATTTTCATGGATGGTAGAATAAATAGTTTGGTTATTCCGGATTTCAATACGTTTTTTCAAGTGCGGTTCGTCTTGTTACTCGCTGAGAACTGATGGTGGCCTTTGATGAGTTTCTTTTCTTGTTCGATTTCTGACGTAAATTGGATTCTGTGGTGGATATTGTTCAGGTATATGAGGAAATCGTCCAGGTGTTCTTTTCCATGTTGCCATATTATAAAAATATCATCAACATAGCTTTTCCAAAATTTCGGTTTTAAAGATGCTTTTTGCAGTGCCTCTTGTTCGAAATATATCATTGTTTGTATATTTGGTTATTGAACATGAAGTATGTGTTTTTAGGTAGTGTTATGCAAGTTTAGTTATTAGACTGGAAAATCCTCGTTCATGGCGATTTTGTCCAAAGTCTCATCCAGTGGTATGCTTGGATATAGCGATTTTATGTCGAGGCTTGCTAAGATGTCATTTTCTTCGAGGTGAATGTTTTTGATTATTTTAGTCAGATGTTCGGAGTTTTTTACGAAGGAATCAGCCAGTTCGACTCTTGATTGCATGGGTTGGAGATCCCACGGCGCTCACTATTGGTCTGAGTGGTGCATTTGTTATGTGTATTTTTGGTAAGCCATACAGTTTTGGACATCTGCTTGATTTTTCTCTTGGTATTATATATATATATATATATATATATATATATATATATATATATATATATATATATATATATATATATATATATATGGTATTTATGATATATTTCGAACAAGAGGCACTGCAAAAAGCATCTTTAAAACCGAAATTTTGGAAACGCTATGTTGATGATACTTTTATAATATGGCCACATGGAAAAGAACACCTGAACAATATCCACCACAGAATCCAATTCAGGCTAGAAATCGAACAAGAAAAGAAGCTTCCTTTTTTGGATTTGCTATTAACTAGGAAACTCAGCAACACCCTGAGCTTTAGCGTATATCGGAAACCCACACATACTGACCGATATCTCAATACAGCATCACATCATCATCCCTCTCAAAAGCAGGCAGTAGTCAACATACTAGTATCAATATCTCTCCGCCTAACAGAACTTGATACAAAGCAAGACGAAATAAGACACATTTCAACAGCTCTAGAATGAAATGGTTTCTCACAATCAGATATAAAGAAAGCCATAAAAAGACAAGAGAAGACTACAACAAAGACCAAAATCAAACAAGGAACAAAGCCATAATATCATACATAAAAGGAATAACAGACAGAATCGGAAGAATCTTAAGAAAACACAACATACAGCCCATATTTAAACCACAAAAAACAATAGCCAACATCCTGGGAAATCTCAAAGACAAGCCCAACCTTAAAAATCTTGCCGTTTACAGCATTCCATGTGCAGATTGCCATCAAACTTATATAGGACAAACAAACAGGCGCATATCAGCAAGAATCCAAGAACATAAAAATAGCCTCAAAAACAAACAGAAAACCTCAGTCCTATTTCAACATCACCAAACAACCGAACATACTGTCATGCCCAGTTTTGAGGTGTGACTACGGACGTAGCACTAATTTGGTCTTCAGAGATTACACTCAAAATAAACTCTTTGCTTCGGATTATATATATATATATAAAAAAAATAGTTTAATTAAAAATAAGCGACATTAACATTTTGGACTGTGCATCATTATGGCTAAATGCTTACATTAAGGTTATCTTTATCCTGGCACTCTTCACGGGGGTTGTCACTAGAGTTCTCTATTTGTCGACCTGGACTGGGACACGCTTGGGATTTTCGCATCACTAACCTTCGGGGTAATTAACTAACTGGCGATAGACTGGCTGCTCTGCATCAGATCAACTGCCTCTTAAACTGATTGAACCGATTGCACCGATTCAACCGATTGACCCGATTGAACCGATTCAACCGATTGAACAGATTCCCCCCTGTCCCAAGCATGTCCGTCCTTTTTATCCCGTTCTGTTTTTTTCATCAAATCAATGAATCGCCTTCTTACAACCTCGGTTCATCATGACCCGAAAAGCGACCTTGCTGACTTGGTGAATTTGCACGATCGACGGCCAGTAAATAAACATAACATTTCATAATTAAAGGTTATTAAATTATATGAGGTAACGCGATTGTTATTGTTTAAATTTAAAATAAAAGATTTGTAAAATTGAAAAATGCCGACTTCGAAAAAAAAAAAGAAATAGCACCAATGCAGAACTACAAGGCACGCATCATACGAGAGGCCCTAGAAATCGAAAAAGCGGGACAGCTAAATAAACGAGACGATGCTATAAGTTTTTCGACTACATGGAAAATAATAATAAAAAATCAAGAAAGAAAACAACAAAAATCAACTAGTACACGAGAGACCTGCATACAAGAACAAAATATATCGCACTCGGCAGAGGGGAGGAGTCTGCGAAGCCCCTCATCTAATGAGTCAGCGAGCCAGCTAAACAAAACTCGAAATTCATCAGAGGCCACCATCAGTTCTCAGCGAGTAACGAGACGAACCGCACTTGAAAATGCCAAATGATATTTTGGCGAAACGTCATGAAAACGATTTTTGGAACGAACGGATTAAAACCCGGAATAACCAAACTATTATACTTCACTTTAAACTTTTTAAAAAACAATTTATCTACTTTTACATACTTTATTAATTGTAAAATACACTAATTAAATTCAGAATGGCATTACGACGGCTTACAAGACGTACTACAAGTGTCGTTTACAAAATAATGCCATGAATTTATACTAAGAATAAAGCAGTGTCAGCATGTGTTCACACGATAAGTGACACGTTTCGTAGCATGCTGAATCTGCTTCCTTCAAATTGCTTGGGTAAAGTTGTGAAGTTGTGAAATGCTGCGTAAGTAGTTTACATGAGAACAAACTGGTAGAGTTTCATCTTTAGGTACGAAAAAACTTATATTTTTTTTTGAAGTTTTGGAAGTCAAGATACGACCTACATGAAGGTTACTTTGCTTATTCTAGAAAAAAAATGCAACGCTTAGTGTATGAGAACTGTTTTTTTTAATTAAGCGATATCAAGAGAATACTACTTTGTTTGTATAATAACGTATATAAATTTTATATGATCTGTTTGTAGGTTGGGGCGAAGGAAATGATTATATGGATATAATTCAAACAGATTTACAGAAAGCTCAAATTCCACTTTATAGCGAAGAATATTGTGCCAGTTCAATTTGGGGAACTTGGGAATTGGCTGACCCTACTGTAAGTAGAACTTTTTAGACTCCATATTGAAACAATGATATACAAAGTAGGTATAAAATGTAAGCCAGAAAACAAAAGAAGAGCAGCTAATATCGAAATTACTTAAAAAAACTAAATTAAGATAAATATTTAAAATTTCGTCTTTTCCTCGTGACGCAGTGGTAAGGACGTCCACCTTCGAAACGCATCAAAGCATGTTGGTTCGAGGTTGGCCGTTGGCGAAATTATTTTTCTGAAATATTTCCTCTCCGTACCGATCGAGGATGCCCTTATTCGTTGAAGCAATAAAATAACGAGTCTGTTCGTAAATTGCGAACGATAATAACTCTTACTTAATACATACCCTATTTAGTTAGGTTTTAACTACAAAAATTCATATGTGTTGCCAATGCCCGAATCTGGTTGGGTACTTGAGGATATTACGTGTTAGTTATTTTATGTCTTGTGTAAATAATAAAAATGAACGATATATGACAATCAACTGAAATGAGTTGTTATCTATAATTTCTTAGGAGGCCAGTGAGTCATCATTTTCATGTTTAGATCATGAATGAAGTTAGTATTTTTCGCGGCTGATATTATATTGATCCATACACGTTCAAATGTGTGATCACCATTTCTTAGTTAATCGGGAGAGGAAGATGAACCAGTAACTTTTAAAAGATGACACTCTGCACCGTAAACTTTTTTCGTGTGTGCCATGACGGCATGAACGTCGTTATTCAAAATTTCTACCGGATGAAGTAATAACTCCGCTTCCCACCGTCAATCACGTGGAGATGCCCTGGTTCGCAAACACAATAATAAGTAGTTCACCAATAATGTGCGAAATTTCGACTCATGAGAGTTCGTACATAAGTCCTTTACTGGGTTTTGAGGTTAAGAGGCTTAGGGATTATATGGACAATATGAATTTAAGACTCAAGAATCACATATGGCTCAAACATATTGTGTTTCCGGGCTTAAACGGGTATAAGTGTTTTTCTTACCGAGATAGGGTTAAACTCGCATTCCGAGATCTCAAAAATATATGGTGAACGTAATGACCCCTGGAGTAATTTTTTCGATTTTTTTTTGTGGAGCTATGTTATTAACAGATTCTGTCAATTTACCCATTACTCTTGAGCTGTGAGGTAACTATGGATAAAAATAGCTACATTAGTTAACTATCTCAATAACTTTGTTCTGAAGAGACAAAGGAGAGATTAGCAAAAAGTCAACGTAATCATTGACAATTGCGTAATTTTCTAGGTCTGTCCTTAACAGTAGAATACGTCACAAACGTAAATATAACATCTCCATTATTTCTTTGCTATCTCGTACTTGTTTATGAATAAGATAGAAACAGGCTACCTACTTTCAAAATAGATAGGAGAAGACAGGTATGCTAATTTATAAAACTATGTATTTTTATTTATACTTTAGGTAATGAAATGCGGTGGTGAAGTAAATAAGACTTATTACTGCTATGGTGATATTGGTGGACCGCTGCTGGTAGACGGAAAACAATTTGGAATAATATCTTACGCTCGTACTGATCAAGGTGGTCCATGTGGTGTATACTTGGGAATTTTTTCTCCAGTGTCATATTTTAGGCAATGGATTAAGGATACCACTGGAGTTTAGACAGAATAGAAACAATCTGGATAATCAATATATCTACTAAAGTTTGCAAATAAATAATATTATAAAAAATGTTTTTTATTGTTTTTATTTTTTACCTGAAATCTATATTAAATATTTTGAAAGATTCTCTGTCTCAAGAAGCCATTAGTGTAAAAGACTTATTAGTTGAATAAATAAGTTCTACGATAACTGGCCTATACTGCTTTGAATCTCAATAGTAGTAGGTAACAGAATAAATTAGCAAAGAAAAATTTTGTGTCTCAAAAAAGAATCTCACAATTTTTATAGACTACTTCTTCCCTTTCTCCGTGTTTAAGCAAAAAAATCAGACAAGAGCCCTATCTGATAATAAATTGGACGTACATCGAGACATCTGCCCACTTCAATTTAGCAGTGAGTATACTTATATCAGAGAAAATATTTTAGTTCTCAACCAACTGACTAAATCTTGTACAATAAGGGCAGATTTACTTCGTTCTAACACAGTCAGAGGCAACGTATTGTCTCAGATTACAAAGAAGTACCGGTAAAGGTGGGAAGCCTCTCCCAGACAGTGTACTGTCACCTGCAGATCGGTTTCACACTTATTGGTCCTTGTCAGTACAGAGTAGGCAAGTGCTTGCCTGACAATAAGAGATTTAGGAGCTATTTACAAAGGCTTTCAATCAATGTGGCCATCTTGAGAAAGCCTCAAATGATTTTTAATCTACCGGTATTTGTCTACTGTGATTCAATCAAGATAAATATCAGACCCGATATATACTGGATTATGTGTATTGTGGGCATATCAAAAATGTACTGATCTGCAATTCACATTTGCAAGCTATGTATGTAGTTTATGTTATAACCGCAGTCTGATTGTGGTAAAGAAGTCATAATTACCCCACTTGGTGTTCGTCTTTACCCAACTGACGTAGGGTAAACACGAACACTAATGCGTTTGTCGTGGTTCTTAAATTTGATTTGTTTATAAAAATTAACGAAGCTGATTTTTAAAATTTCGAAATAAATTTATAGACATGCTGAAAAGCTAAGAAAATATATAGTTTGATTAATACAAGCTTAATTATATCACAATGTTTTAAAGTTTTGGAAATAGTTGAGCAACGTCGATCAGTTAGATTTCCAATGATTAACTTAAGACTCAATAAAATATCTTTTGTTTCCAGCTGATTCGAATAGTTAGTCCTAACTGTCCGTTTTAGCTTTCGATGACAATAAAATCCCATCTTGTCTATGTGTATGTAATATTCTAATGTAAATATCCTGATAACTACTTGTTTGCTCATTTGTCTTCAATAGGAGGCACAATGAAAAGTATTACCCTTCTGTAATTTCAAACGATAATATTTTGAAAGTTAGGGAAATGAGTATTATTAAGGAAGCTGTAAAAATCCATATAAAAAGTATAATAAATATCTAAACTAAAAAGTTTCCGGTATTTTCAAATTTGACAAGTGTATTGTTTTTTGTTGTTTAAAAGATTGCAGCTTCTAACAATAATTATTTTTTTGCACTGATACAATAATTTATCATATATCCGCTCAACAAAATGAAAATTCAAGTACCCTAAAGTAAGCTTGATAAGATGAAACTTCTTATAAAGTGATTTACAACAGAGTGACTTAAAAAAATAAATTATCAACAACATGAGGACGTCACCTATCATTCGGGATATAATACTGTTTCGGTTCCCTCTTCCTATATTAGCTTACTAAATTTGATAAAACAACACTGATCACTAATTACTTTAACCAACTTAAATTCTGTTTACCTACTTATTTACGCCTATAGAATATGCTCGACTGAAAACTAGAAAACTGACGAACAATGATGACTAATCGATATAATATTTCTATAAAAACACGTCCGAACTCAGATAGTTTTTTGTTGCAATATTTCAGTAAGGACACAACCGAGTTTCTCTGGTCTTTCGTAACAATACAATGAATCATTTACGCACAGTCAGCAATATAATATAAATATGCAACCTATGGTTTTACATGGCTTTTATCGACTACGAAAAACATTTGACAGTTTGAGATGCGATTCTGAACTTTATGACAAAATGTTTTATGGATAACGGATATGCCAAATTAATAAAAAAGACAGAGAAAAATCATCTTAAGAGAAAACAAGTATCCTCAATATCCATAGACGTGTACAGCCAAGCGACAAGATCTGTCTCAAATTGTTTATATAATTTATCGAAAAAGTCTTCAGAACAACAAAAGATCATTACAGAATTAGACTACTCTCACGGATTATTTACAAATTCAAATGCATTTATGAATATTATATCCAATGGTCAACCTCTGGAGAAAGTCAATAACTAAATATAAAAACTTAGGGTAGAAAATCACCGTAAATAGTTAAAATATCTTGGAAAATATTTGGCAAACTAAACGGCAGTTTGGTATCATAAATACCTAACACTCAGAAATGAAGTCTCACAAATTAAGTTATCGTTGAGGCAAGGAAAAATACCTACAGTAGAGTCATGGACGTACTGGAAAGACCACTTAATTAAATTTGGAGCATATGCATAAAAGTTAAATATATAGACTGCGGATCACATAGAGATAAGTTGACTCATACTTAAAAAAACGGAGTGTTTTCTAATGACAGCACGATAATCCAAACGTCTTTGGATTCTCCTGTTACCTAACCGAAATCAGAGAGGTACTATTCATCCAAAACGCTCTGTCTCTTTCTAAGGGTAAGCCAACTTGCTTCTATTGGATCCGTAATCTGTGTAGTTTTATTGTAGGAGTAAAAATATGAAGAAGCCAAAAACGGGATGGAAATATGATGGTTAGAAAAGGGTAGAAACCGAATGGAAACGAAAATCAGGAAACAAATTACATTAGTAATAACGCAAATACCTTATCAAGATCATGCAAGGAAATATGCAACATTTGAGCAAAATAGAACAAGTAGAAGGGTTTCTTATTTAGAGACTCACTTTTTCCTTTGATCCAATGTATAGTACAGCTTAGATAAGAAAAGACCAACTTGAAGACAATTATCTGGTGCTATTCCCTCAACTTAATGAAATTAATTAAAGATATCCTAGTTGGGAAGATATGTCGAATAAAGAGCTTATATTCAAGGCAATTTTAGCTCAGTGAGACTCATTAGTGATTGAAAATCAATTACTATAAAAAGAGATTCTGAGGAAGTAGCGATGGCAAGGAAATGAAAACTCAGTTGAAGGTACACAAAAACAAAGTTGCCATGGTTTTGGAAGAAACTCACAATGATAAGTCTGGTGCTCATTTAGGCGTTAATACACTGTAGATAAATTTCGTATTGGGTTAATTACTGTCATTAGGTAAAATCTTGGTATAGACAGTGCTGTAAGTGACCAGCAGATATTAAGAAACAACATTTTATTTGAACAACAAGAAGGAGCATCAGCACATTTTGATAGATATTTCAGAGATTATCTAAATGAAACCTTTCCTGCAAGATGTATAGGTAGAAGAAAGCGTATTAAAAGTCCTCCTATCACCCAATCTAACCTGTTTAGATTTCTATCTTTTAGGCCGTCTAAAGTCTATGGCCTATAGTACAAGCCCGAACTCATTAGTTCCACGTGGCTGAAAGAAAACAGCTGGAACTTTTAATTAAACAGATTCTAATTTAAACTATTTTATTTTTTTTTCTATTAAGATGATTTGTATTTATACCTTTAATTATTAATATTTTTGAAACAGTTTACTGACAGGGTATGCTATACAAAAGATATTCGACATTTGTTGAAGATTTAACATAACTAATAGCATATAGAATTTTTCCTTAAAAAAGTAACAATGTCATTTAACAGTCTTTGATGTCACTAGCATAAGGAATTAAAAAAATAATTGTAGTTCTAAAGGTTTAAAAAAACTCAGATCCGCTATTACGTTTGCCCTTAATTAAGTTCTTCTGGAACGTTTCCCCAACTCTGTACACATAATAATAAAAAAAATTAAACCACAGAAAATATATAAAATATAAAAATATATTTATTCTATATATGAAAAAATCAAAGATTTTTTATTCGAGGCTGTAGAAATTAAGATACTACCTACAAGAAGGTTATTTTGCTTATTCTAGATAAAAAAAATGTAGCGAATACTAAATTATTTGTATAATATCATATAAATTTTATTCACTTTGATCTGTTTGTAGGTTGGGGCCATGGAAATAATTATACAGACCAAATTCACGCTGATTTACAAAAAGCTGAAATTCCACTTTATAGCGAAGAATATTGTGCCAATAGTTCAATTTGGGAAAGTTGAGAATTGGCTGATCCTACTGTAAGTAGTACTCTTTTGGTACCGTATTGAAACAATAATATACGAGATAGTTATGTAATTTATACCAGGAAATAAAAGAAAAGCAGCTTATACACAAATTGATTAAAAAAATTAAATCAACAAGAACAGTTAAAATTTCGGCTTTTCATACAACAAATGGACGGCCTCGTGACACACTGGTCAAAAAGCGCCAATTTTCGAATCGAAACAGATCAAAGAATGTTGGTTTGAGGCTGGCCGCTGTTCGATAATGCTCATAGTTGTTGAAATAATAAAACAACGACTCTGTTTGGAGAGTTGTCATCAACTGCGAACAGTAACGAGAAATCTTACTTAACACATACACTACCTAGTATGAATGATTAGAAGGTGATGCAGGCCATATACATCTCGTAAGAAATACATCTTAAGCACAAAAACCCTTCTCTGTCGCCATTGGCCAAATCTGGGATAGTACCTGAAAATATTATGATGTCTTAGTTGTTTTATATCTTGTATAAATAATAAAATCGGAACATAAAGGATGTTTTTATAGAGGTATAGAACTTTAAGTTAGCAACACTTTTTTAACTGGCGACCATTTTGTCAGCTGTCAAGTGATTTATGTTTAGTTTGGTTTGGCATTTCAACATGAATAGACTGACGCCTGAACAACGCTTCCAAATTGTGTAAATTTATTTTGAAAATCATGGTTCTGTTCGAAATACGTATCGCGCACTACGTCCATTTTTCGGTCAACATAATCGTCCATCAGAGCAATTAATTCGATTAACTATGGAACGTTTTCGCACCATGTTTACTCTAAATGATAATACGCATCCACAGAGACGTCGTACACTGCGTACAGAAGAAGTCATTGCTGCTGTAGAGCGTAGCGTAGAGGAAAACCCGAATCAGTCTATTCGCCATCGTACACAGGAATTAGATATGTGTCCATTCACTTTATAGAAGATTTTGCGGAAAGATCTTGGTTTGCGTGCTTACAAAATCCAACTCGTGCAAGAATTGAAGCCACACGATCACCTACCAAGGCGTAGATTCGGTGAATGGGCCCAAAACAAGATTGCCGTTGATCCCGATTTTTATAAGCGAATTTTGTTTAGCGATGAAGCTCACTTTTGTTTGAATTAATACGTCAATAAACAAAACTGCCATATTTGGAGTGATGATAATCCTCAAGTGTATGTTGAGACACCGTTACATCCAGAAAAACTGACTGTTTGATATGCTTTATGGGCTGGTGGAATCATTGGTCCGTACTTCTTTAAAAAGGATGCTGGTCAGAACGTTACAGTCAATGGTAACCGCTATAGAGCCATGATTACTGACTTTTTCGTTCATCAATTGAACAACCATGATGTGCAGGAGCTGTGGTTTCAACAAGACGGCGCAACATGTCACACAGCTCGTGCCACAATTGATTTATTGAAGGAAACGTTTCGGACCCGTGAATTGGCCTCCAAGATCGTGCGACTTAACGCCGCTAGACTATTTTCTGTGGGGATATGTGAAGTTGCTAGTCTACGCCGATAAGCCCGAAACGATTGATCACTTGGAGGACAACATTCGCCGCGTTATTGCCGATATACGGCCACAAATGTTGGAAAAAGTCATCGAAAATTGGACTTCCAGATTAGACTACGTCTGAGCCAGCCGTGGCGGTCATGTGCCAGAAGTCATATTTAAATTATAATGCCAGAAGGTTATCTTTCGAATAAAGTAAATTTCATGTCAATTTAAAAAATTCATCTTTGTTTTATTCTATTTAAAAGTTCTATACCTCTATAAAAAACACCCTTTATATAAAAATAAACTACAATGAGTGGTTATCTCAAATTTTTACGCCTACAGTGTTAAAAATAACGTTAAATTTAATGTACGTTCTTTAATCAAATTTAATGATTTTGTACCTTAAATCGTGAATAAGTTACATGTACTCTGTCACTAAAGCTTTATACATTAAGTATGATTGAATGTTACCTTAAATTTCAATAAAATAACTGATAATATACCAAATTTAATGTATAATTACATTAGATTTAATGTAAAAATTATAAAATATAATACATTAACATTAAATGAATTTAAGAAACGATTTATAGAATTTGCGTCCAGCATATTACCTTCAAATTAATGTGGAGTTTTTTTACCGTGTAGATCGTGTATGAATTCAATAATTTTGGTGCCTGATATGATAAAATCTTAATCAAAAAGTTCCCGGAATTCATTCAGAAAATCCAAAATACAAGTATATTTATCAAAATTAATATTGTTTTTTTCCAAGTACTCCCGATTGGCTGCAACGCATTTATGTCATTGCTTGATATAGCTCTTGAAACATTTCTGGAACTCAATTTTAGGTATGGTCATTAGAACCATTTTCAATTTTCCTATTACTTGCTTTCGGCTACTATACTGCGTTCCTCGTAGTGTTTTTTGACTCGATCTAATAGAAAAAAGTTCCAGGGAGCCATATTAGGTGAATTCGATATCTGTTGGCTGGTATTCAGTTCTTGGTCAAAAAATCACCGATAATGATAGCATTTTGTCATAGTGCGTTATCATAGTTCAAAATCCAATACTTATTTGCCCACAAATCCTTTTTTTTTGGCCTCACGTAATCATCTCATGACACCTAAATAATACCCCTTATTAACTGTTTGATCTTCTTGCAAAAATTCGTGATGCACAGTATCGTTGTAATTCATTAAAACTGTGACCATTCCTTTCTTTTTCGACAGACAGCGACGTGATTTTTTGGTCATGGCTTATTCGGAGCTCTCCTTTTACTCGCCTGATATCTGGATTGCGTGTAGTACTCATAAACCGACGTCTAGTTTCGAGCAGTGTTGTGTTTAGTGAATTTTGGATCGGATATAGTCTTGGAAATCATGTTTTTTGCATGAAATTCAGGTTCTTTGGGACCAACTTTGCAGCAACATGGCGGAAACATAAATTATTAGCTACAATAGCTTGAATAGATCCATAAGGAATGCTCAAGTCCTCTGTAAGCTCTCTAATGGTTACTTTGCGGTTATTGTCTAACATTTCTATCACTTTATTGGTTTTCGTCAATTTTTTATGTCATCTGCCACTGCATCCGTCATCCTCGATGGACTCCCGACCACTTGTGAAGCATTCATGTCACTGGTAAACAACTGTTTTCTTTAGAATATCATTACCGAAACAGCTTCCCAATATTTTTAAAAATTTAACACCACTGAATCTAGTGTTAGCGCAAAATTTCCAACTAAACCGTTGTAAATTTAACTTCATTTTTATTTGGTAGGAAAGTAAGTGATAGATGTGGCAACCTAACCAAAAAAGCAGAACTTAAATTGACCTACATAAAGCGCCACTTGGTGGCAATTCTGGTAACTTTTTGATAAAAGTTGTATTAGTCTATATACGTTAAAATCAGCTATGAGCCCGAAACAACGGTAGTTTCCCTTTTCGAAATACTTTACGTAATTACTATTTTTCAGTTAATAGAAAGAAAAAGTTGATTCATTACAGGTCAAAGAATAAAGGATTTTTTCATCGCTTTCTTCTCTCCATTATTCAAACTTTTAAAAATTCAATAATTATTTTTTTAGGAAAGTTAAAAGGTAGGTTATTTGTCTCTCTGGATAAGAAGAAAAATTTTTTAGGTTATATTACCTACAACAACGCAAATAGTTTCGGAAGAATATTTCTTGAAACCTAAAATGTATTCTCGTCTCACCATTATATTTCTAATGATAATATGGCCAAATATATAAAATAGTCATTTATCTCAAAAACGATTCAAGTAAAAACGAATTTGACTATTTGAGGATGATGAGTATTTTTATTAAACATCAGATGTAAAATTTTACGCTTAATTCTCACTATAGTGCCGCTCTCGATACGATCTCGGGTCGCTCTCGGATGAATATATTTTTTTGAATAAAAAAACATTTTGCGATATCGAAATCTTCGCGAAGCTAATAGTGTGAATAGATTCATTGTTTCTCCTGCAAGAATATTTTACCGGACCGAGACGGTATCGAGATCGTATCTAGAGCGGCCCTATAGTGAGAATCTGGCCTTGGTGGAAATTTGCATGCATATTTTTCGAAATTACTTATTGTTTATAAATTATTCTCTTCTAGGGAAAAATTACACTCGATTCTAAATTATTATATCAATATATAAACTTGCCGTCGACAGGTAAGAATAGGAAATGTTTGTTTAACTATATTTGTAACATTTCCTGGATTATTTCGAAAAAAAATTATTTACTTCAGCATCTATCCAGATTTCGATCATCCATTTTACATCACAATTATCTTGATACATATTTTCTAGAAAAAAAAATTGAGCTTTATACCATCCATTTTCAAGGCCCGCAGAGAATCAATGTAGAAAGACGGATTAAAATGTTCAGTATGAGAAGCCAAAATACTAAAAATGTTGCCTTCTGAATAACAATTAATTTTCCAAAAAAATTTAAAAAATTACTATTATCTAGGTTTACCAAAGAATCCATAAGTGAAATAAGATTTTTTGATATTTTTCAAGAGTTTGATCCAGTACAGATCTTATCATTGTCGGATTCCGGAATAGATTCGAAAGTACAAAAACTAACAGGACAGAAGTAAGTAAGGAGGAAAATAAGAATTATCGGGAATAAACCAGTTTCTACTACCAGAATTTAAACAACATAGTATGTTAGTTTCTACCAGCATCTAGGTGAGATAAGTAGAAAAACTAAAAATTTTCACTGGTCAAAACTGTAAAACAATAAGCCACGAAAATGTCTTAAAGGAAGCCATTTTGGTTTTTGTTTTAAGCAAGGCAATAAAAAAATATCTCATTACGATTTTTTCATAACTTGCATTCCATTAGGATGAGTAGCTTTTAAAAAATGTTAACTAGATACTGCCAATTTACCCCATTACTGTTAAGCAGTATGATGACTATGGTTAAAAATGATCATATTAGTTAACTGTTTCAATAAATTTGTTTTGAAAATGGTAATTGTTATTAAGATAAAAAGATATAGTTTAGAAAATAACACAGATTAGAAACAAGTCAACATAATCACTGATAATTAAGTTTACGCGGTTTTCTAACATTAACACAGTTTGTCCAGAGTGGCAAAGCATATCATAAATGTTAATATAACATATGTGTTATTTCCTTGCTCTCTTGTACATATTATTGAATAATATGGCAACAGGCTACCTACTTTCAAGGTAGATAGGCTGACAAATAGAAGAATATAGGTGTGTTAATTGATAAAACTACATATATTTTTATTTTTAATTTTAGGTGATGAAATGCGGTGGTGAAGTAAATAAGACTTATTACTGTTATGGTGATTTTAGTGGACCGCTGTTGGTGAACGGAAAACAATTTGGAGTAATATCTTACGCTCGTACTGATCAAGGTGGACCATGTTGTGTATAGTTGGGAATTTTTTCGCCTGTACCATATTGTTCTGGACGGCGGGTCTTCAAACAAACTATACACACTGTATTATTTTAAAAAAATTTTATTTTCAACCATACTTTTGATACTTGTCAAACTAATTCAAGTTGAGTCGACAAGCTCTGATAATGGGCCAATCTGTCAAGATGCATGACTTTCATCTTTGCATGAGAACTTCTCCGAATTCAGTATGTTAGACCGTTTAGTCGGGTCACTAGATTGTATGGAAGTTTCCATGATTTCTGAAGCTTTGGTAAACGCCTTCTGGTTAATTTACGATTGTACAACGACACCTTTTTACCAACCATGAATCCACCAGTATCAGATTTGACGTCATAGCGGATCTTGGTTCTATCGGTTTCTATTGGTAGTTCTCTCTGTACCTTTCCAAGAATGGCCTGTAAAACGTTCTTCTTCCTGAGTCTGTTTCACCGTTGCAATCCCTCTCAACGTACCTTCTCGAGGATGACCTGTAGAACGTTCTTCTTTCGTAGCCCCATTCGCGGTCACGGTCCCTCTTGTCACGTTCTCCTCGGTCGCCGCGAGTATTCCTTCTATGTCTTCCGGAATGGTCCTTTCTTCTATCGTCTCCACCAACAGTAATTTCCGGGAAATCTCTGTAAAAGTAACCGTAGTCTCCGCACTGGTAACAACGCATGGTATTCGAATGGTACCGGCGACTCTGACCCCTTCTTCCCTCTCTGGCATAAGTTACTTTAATGCGACAACTGCATACTTCAACTCCATCGCAAGCCTCGACAGCAACTGCAGCATCTTTTTATCTTTGTAAACAGCAAATCCAAAACAGGGAATACTATTACTTAACCAGACTTCTTTAAGTTCACCATAAGGAGCAAAGACTTTTTCCAAGTCGCTTCTTCGAACATCATTACCTATATTAGCAATATGAAGCCGATAGCCATCAGGGCCTGTATCAGGAACAGTATGGCGAGTACACTAGCTTTGTAGATGCCCCCCTTGACCACACTTCCAACAACGAATTCTATTTCTGCTACGAAAGGTTGTATTTTTGTTATCTTGTGTTTTCTCTTCATCCAAAAATTCTTGCAACTCCCTCATAAGCCTCATGAAAGTTTTCTCGTTGATCTTGCGATAATCCCGGGAAATATTGACTCTTCTTATGATTCGTTCTTGGTTCATTGATGTCTGTTTGGCTATCTCAAACTGGAGGGCATAAGCAAGAGCCTCGGAAATTTGCTTCAGTCTGGTCATTCTTAGAATTAGGCTTGTTTCTGGGTCGCGTAAACCTTCGATAAAACTATTTACTGCTAACTCCTGCTTTATTTCTTCTGGGTATGTTGGGTAGGTCAAATTTATTAACCTCATTGTATCCGCCTCATATTCTTGGAGACTTTCGTTGTATTTTTGTCTTCTTTCTTAAAGTTGGGCTTTATAAACTTCTTGAAAGTGGGCTTCCCCATAACGCATCTCCAGAAAAGTAACAATGAACTCGTAATCATTTTGTTTTTCTTCAGGAATGTTACATAGGACCTCCATAGTTTCACCTCGTAGTGCTAGAATAAGAGCACGTGCCTTTTCTGGTAAACTCCAGTTATTGTCGGTAGCGGAGGCTTGGAACTGACGAACATAAGTAAGCCACGGTACTTTGCCGTCGAAGGTAGGTGGTTTCATTACACTAGTGGCAGGAATACCATCTACCTTTATTACACCTGTACTGGCTACCTTCTCGATTTGCAAATGTAACTGTTGCACCTGTTTGTGGATTCCTGTCACTTCATGTTGTACTTCGCCAAGCACGTCTTCTCTAATTTGCAGATGTAATTGTTGCATCTTTTTTTGGATTCCCGTCACTTCGCCATGTACGTCTTCTCTAATTTTGCTAATCTTCTGTTGCATTTCTAGTTCTATGTGCTTCATGTCTTCTTGATTTTTTTTTAAGTTCCAGTCTCATGTCCTCCAGGGACTTATTTTATATGATCTTGGCTTGTCTTTAATTCTTGTTTCATATCGTCTAGATTTTTCGTCATACCTTCTTGGCTTATCTTGATTCTTGTTTCATATCGTCTAGATTTTTCGTCATACCTTCTTCGCTTGTTTTCATATTCTGTATCATCATCAACATCTGATATAAACTAGCTTGAAGTTGTTCTTCCATTTTTACTTTCTGTTTTCTAGTTTCCACTGGCATACAATTTCAATTTACTTTTTTTCCAAATTTATAACCTGACCTAACCTCTTCTGGATTTAATCCACTTCCGACACCAATTTGTTCCGGACGGCCGGTCTTCAAACAAACTATACACACTGTATTATTTTAATAACTTTTTATTGTTAACTTTACTTTTGACACTTGTCTAACTAATTTAAGTTGTGTCGACAAGCTCTCAAACTACACTGACCACGAAAGTCGATCTGGACCCTTTATATACCCTTTTGGTCGATACCGGAAGATTCCCTAATTCTCTAGAAGGATTTCCATACTACAATAAAAATAAGAAAAAGGAATAATCCGGCGATTTCTCGACCTTCTATCATAGGCGTTCAATGTTAAAAATAAGGAATATAATTCTCTAAAAAATTCCAGACCTTCTTTCATAGACGTGTCCTGAGGAAATTAACAAAGGTAAAATTAATTAAATAAATTATGACATTTACCTTAAACCCTACAAACTACACAGACAAACTAATACTATGAAATGTACCACGCTATAAAGTTCGTAACAACTCGGGAATTTTTTCGCCTGTACCATATTTTGGAAAATGGATTAAGGATACCACTGGAGTTTAGACAGAATAGAATGAACCTGGATAATCATGCTATCACTAATATTTGCAAATAAATAATATTGTAATAAAATTTTCTTTTTGTTTTCATTTTTACTTGAAATTTATATTATTTATTTTGAAAGTTTCTATCCCTCAAGGAGTCATCAGTATAAAAGTCCTATTAATTGGAAAGATAGATTCTGCGACAACTGACTTGCACTGCTTTGGATCACTATGGTGGTAGGTAATAGAATAAATTAGCAAAGGATGATTTTATTAGTCAAAAAAGAATCCTACAGTTTTTATAGTCTACTTTCCCTTTCTCTGTGTTTAAGCAAAAAAAATCAGACAAAAGCCCTATATGTTGGACATGCATTGAAACATCTGCCCACTTTAACTTGAAATAGTTATACTTATAGCAGATAAACTATTTTAGTTCTCAAGCAACTGAAGAAACATTATAAGACAAAGGCAGACATACTCTGTTTTAATAGTGTTAGAGATAAGGTTCTATCTGAGATTTCAAATAAGTAGTAGGAAAAGGTAGAAACCTCTTACATGACAGTACACCGTCACCTGCAGACCGGTTTTGAAATTATTGGTTCTCGTCAGAACAGGGTAGGCAAGTGCTTACTTAGATTAACAAAAAAAAAAAACAGGTTCTCTATTAAAAATGCAGACAGTAAGGGTTGTAAAAAAAATCATTACAATGAACGTGAATATATATTAGCGCCCAAGATACCTTACCTATGCCAGATACAAAATATGCACTTTTTCCTTACATCCCATTGAATGACCATGTATTTTTTTCAAACTTAATAATTGAAGTTGAAATTAAAAATGGGTGAGAAAAAGAAAATTTAATAAGATTGTTCATAAATGACTAATAAATTGTATATAGATTGGCATTTCTGAAAGTTCCTTCACTCTTTCTTGGCATCTACCTACGAAAGCAGCTCTCCTTTATATTTTTTCAGATAGTTTAGTCTTATGCTATCATCAGTCACCCTTTTTCAGCCTATTTTGCAATATCATCTTACTAACGTATTAATGGGCGATCTTGGCTTCTCTTTTCTTCCATGGATTTTATTCTATGATTTTTCGGATTCATTTAGATCCATTTATTCAAGCAATATGTCTTGCCTATCTCAACTTAGATTTCGTAGTTGTTTCTCCTGTCTTCCATCCTTGATTGTCATCTTATCAACTCTTCATTTCGATTTGCCATCTCTCAGGATTATTTTCACTATTTCTGTTCCATGTTCCCCTGGAATATTAATACCTACGTCTTGCGAGCGTAGGTCATTTAGCCACACTTAGGTATATTACTAGTAGATATAATTTTTAATATAAATAGGTATAAATAGGTATTAACACAATGTGTAAATATTTTCATCTTTTAAGGAAATTTAGTCAATTTTTTCGCACTCTATATTTATGTTGAATTTGTTTCCCATTAGTTATTTATTTAATTAAAACTGCTTGTTTTTTAAAATAAAGAATAAGTACCTTCTTCAAGTTTAACACCCTCATATAATGAGGTATCGACATGTAAGTAGGTAACAATACCTGAAAACGTACTTAGTTGGGTTTATTTGTTAGAAATAACCAACCACTTGGAAAGTTTTTTTGAAAAGTATATTTTTTAAATACATAGCATCCCAAAAAACATACCCAAAAGGAAGGAATTTAGTAATAATCTCCATGTACACTAAGGAACGACTTATAGAGTTTAGGTGATTTTCTTTCCAAATTTATTTAGGTTTCAAAGAAAAACTCATCCATAATATCTAGATACAAAAAGATAAAAGTGATACTGAAAAAAGTGTGTTCTCTAAGACAAGGGAATATTTGTTCTTGTAGTGAAATGATGCCCTTCTTTGCTGGAATGTTCTTTAATACATTTTTATATAATATTTATACATGAGTTCAAGAAAAAAAAAACAAGGTATTTTAAGGATAACAGAATTTATTTACAAAAATACACATGAAAATACATTTATAGTAAGTTTTTCGTACATAACTTTTTTGCAAATGTTGACTTTCATTTATATTCTTGATCGCTTTCTCTCATAAGAGACCAACAATAAACCCCCATCATTGTTGGAATACATCTGCCTTGCTAGCGTTTTTTTATTGTTGTCTTGGTGGAACCTTTCTCCTTGCTCTTCACTAACCGCATTCACATTTTCTGGGAAAAAATTTTAATGGAAGTGCAAGAAGTGTATTTTAGGAGACAGAGGCAGCCCATTTTACAGTAGCTTTCGAGGAGTTGTTCTACAAATTTTTCGTACTTTTCTAAAATCTCCGAAACTATAAATTTTAAAAAACTATAAGCAGGTAATTCAACATCACTTAATTTTCGATCAAACTGTTGATCCCTTAGTAATTTTCTAACTTGTAGTCCAACAAATATTGCTTGCTTAAGCTTAGCATCACTTAGTTTAGGAAAAATTTGTTTAAAGTATTTAAACGCATCTCCTTCTTTACCTTAGGCTTTAATGAAATTTTTAATCAATCCCACTTTAATGTGTAATGGAGGTAATGGTACTTTTATGGGATCAATAAGAGATATATTTTTGACGTTAGCTTGACCTGGAATATCTTGATCTTCCGGAAGTCATTCTTTTACATGGTAATGGCTCTGTGTTGTTCCAAAGACAAAGAAAACAGCAATACTTCGTAATTTTACCCTGAATCCATAGTAATAGTCCTATGACTTTTAGCTCACCATATATTTGCCTTTTATACGTATTACAGCTTATTGCATTTAGAATGAGTGAATACTTTCGTACCTTTTCTTCATGTCAACAACATTATGTTTCCATTATGGAGCAGAACTCCTTTTAAACTTATTTTAGAGGAATCTATAAATAAGTGCCATTCGTCCAGGTGATGTGCAAATTCTAATTTTTCCATAACACTATTTGGATTAACACAAAAACATATTTTATCCTGCAGAGTGAAAAACAAGGATAGCTTCTGGTTACGGTTCCTAAATATTTCAAATTTGGTTCCGGTGGCTAGTAAATTTCATTGTTGCAATCTAGACCCTAATACTTCAGCACGCTCTTTGGATAAGTGGAGGTCTCGAATTAGATCATTTAATTCAGGTTGTTCGATTAAATGGGGTGCTTTTCTTTCACTTTCGGGAGAATAGGAATCTTTTTCTAACTTCTACCTTATCACCACTAGAAATGGTAAACCTTTTCCCTGAAGAACCGGTTTTGTGGCTTTTGGAATATCTGGATATTCAATATTATGTTTGCTCCCCCTTAAAAAACTAGATACTTTTGCCATGCAAAAGTAACAGTCATTAAAATGATTTGTTGGTTTTCGCCAAATCATTGGAACTGCAAAAGGAATAGAACAGCGATTGTCAGCTACTTTGGTCATTTTGTTGATTGTACTTTTCTGCGATTTAGGGGTAAACTGACCACATATGTAGCAAAAACTAACTGGGCGTTAACACAGCCACGTTTCTGTACTTTAAACATTTTTGTACTGTGGCGTAACTCGGTTCAGAGATGTGATACTATGTTTACAGGTGTCAACTAATTAAATTCAATAGAAAGATAACACTTATACAAGACTATTATTATTAGTTTGTTCGCGTACTTCGCTTCTCTGTCTAATACTGGCTATTATTAGTGCTAAATCAATACTGATGATACGATTGCCGGTCAGCTGCTTTTATAGCCGTTTCATAATTTTGGAATTTTCTAGAAACATCGGGTATCGGAAATTCGAAAAGCGACGGTGTATTTCTCGTATACAGGGGCTATCTATAAGTAAATTCGACTACGGTGCAGAGTGAAATTTGGAATGATATGGATTTAAATGTGTACTTCCGTTATTTTAAGCCCTAAGGGATTGAGACTTGTCATACCCAGACACCCCCACGTGGTTTTGCTAGATTGTGCACAATTTTCCAAACTTAAGGAACATGTAAATTTGGCAAAATCGTGCTCCAGTATATTATAAACCACTTTTTAAAATAATGTGATTAAAATACTCATTTCTTTTTGCTGAAAAAATTATAATTCAAGAATGTTGCGTGTTAGAAAAATTTTACTATCATTTTCGCATTTAGAGACCAAAAATTAACCATTAACCAACCTTTTACATTAGAGTTGCAAATTTCCTGTAAAGTAATGTAATTAATCATTTTATCTAGTACACCTGTTAAAGAAGAATTGCAAGAGAAATTAAATAAAAAAATAGCAAAAGCGGGTATAATAACTGGAAAAATACCAAAGAAACAAATCATAGACAAGAAACTGAATATAGAAGATAAGAATAAAAATGTTAGGAAAGCAGTAAAATACTCAAAACCCTACAAGAGTTTTGTGGTTCTGATGATAAAAATCACACTAAATAAAATAAGAAAAAGCAAAACAACGATGATGGTGACTACTATTGTATTTTAGTGTGATGAAAAATACATCAGTCTACCCGATGAATACTGCATTATGTGTGTCGTGTGTAAGACGCGGGAACATGAAAAATGTACTGATCTACAATCCACGTCTGGGGGCTATGTATATGATTTATGCCGTAACTAAAGACTGATTGTTTTAAACAAGGCTAAGTCGTAATCACCCCACCTGATGTTCGTGTTTAACCAACTGATGTAGGGTAAACACGAACACTAACGCGTTTGTGTTGATTCTTAAATATGGTTTTGTTTATAATATTTAACCAAGTTGATTTCTGAAATTTCTAAACAAATATAAAGGTATGCTGAAAAGCTAATAAAATATAATATATTTCTGAATTCTTTGATTTTATTTGACGTTTCTCTTATTTGTCCGTAATTACCGTACCTTTCCTTAATTATGTAATTAGGATTAAGGAACACCGCGATTGAAGTGACAAGATTCTGGCATTAGTAACAATTATGTTTTGTAAGACTATGTAGCTTTCGCACTTCGAATATATTCTTTTATTAGCTGGTAATTATATAGCTATAACCACCTTCTGAAAGAAAGCTCAGTGAAAATATGAGCATAATGTTAAAATTAGGGAGCGTTAGTTTGATTAATACACTTTAAAACTCAGTAAAACATTTTGAATGTCCATTTTAGTTTTAGACAAAAATAAAATTCTATCTGTGTGTACGTGTGTGTGTTTATCTGTGTACTTGTGTTTGTGTATCTGAGTAATATTCTACTATAAGCCACCTAATCACTGCCTGTTCGTAGATTTATCTTCAGTAGTAGGCACCATGAAAAATTACCCTTCTTTAATCTTAAGCAGTAACAATTTGAAAGTAGGAGAAATAAATGTTATTAAGGAAGCGGTGAACATGTAAAAAAATTCTAATCTAAAATGTTTCCGGTATTTTCAAATCTTAAAAGTGTATTGTTTTTGTATTTTAAAAGATTGCTTATTCCAATAATTAATTTTTTGCACGCATTTATTAATATGTCATACATCTGCTAAACAAAATAAGAATTCAAGTACCATATGGTATATTGTATGGTTGATAAGATTATAAAGTCATTTACAGAGCGAGTTGAAAAATAAATTATGGTCAGCTTTCATTGGGGTTTTACTATCGTTACAGTTTTCTCTCCCTATGTGTATGCACTGAGTCCGAATAAAGACAAAACTTTTCTCTAATTACTTTAAACTCTTTAATAATTATTTGTTAACACTTTCACTATTCAAAACTTCTTCTTCTTCTTCTTAAAGTGCCTATCCTCTTTGGATGTTGGCTATCACATTGGTCCATATTACTTTATTCACTGCTGCTCTGAACAGACCTATTGATGTCATTCCAGTCCATGTTCGTAGGTTGCGCAGCCATGATATTCGTCTTCGTCCAGCTGATCTCTGGCCTTCCATCTTCCCCTGCAGGATAAGTTGGAGCAGGCGATATTTCTCATTCCGCATGATATGTCCAAAGTACTCTAATTTTCTGCGTTTGACATTTGTAAGGTATTCCAGTTCTCCACCGATACGTTGTAAAATGTTTTCGTTTGATACGTGGTGTATCCAAGGAACTCTAAGCATGCGGCGGTAGCACCACATCTCAAATGCATCTATACGTTTACATGAAGCATCGGTAAGTGTCCAGGCTTCTGCTCCATATAAGAGAGTTGAGAGTACATAGCATTTCAAAATCCTGATCCGCGTATGTATATTGAGGGATAGGTTGCAGAGTATGTTGCGCAGCCTATTAAAAGTACCTCTTGCTTTCTCGATTCGGCTTCTTATTTCTCGAGAGTGGTCCCAGTCCTTATTCAACGTGCAGCCTAGATATGTGATCGTCTCGGCCATTCTGAGAGTTACGTTGTTGGCAGTAAACTGTATATTGCCGACATCGTTTTTACTGACAATAATCGTTTGCGTCTACTTGCAGTTTATCTTCATACCATATCTGTTGCAAGCTGTCGCTATTCGGTCGATAATTCTTTGAAGTCCTTCTGCAGTATCGGCTATAAGAACGGTATCATCCGCGTATCTTAGGTTGATTATTACTTCTCCATTTACCATAATTCCATCTTCTATGTTGCCCAGTGCTTCTTTAAAGGGATGTTCTGAGTATACGTTGAATAGAAGTAGCGACAGTATACAGCCCTAGCGTACTCCTCTCTTTATATTAAATTCTTCTGTTATCTCATTCTCAACTCGCCTTTTGTTGTGAATATAGCTTTGATAGTATCTCTCTGTCTCTGTCGTCGATTCCTGTCTCTTGTAGGATTAAAATCAGTTTACTGTGCTGCACTTTGTCAAATGCCTTTTCAAAATCTATGAAGCATGCAAAGACGTCGGCATTGATGTCACATGCTCTTTGAATTAGGACCTGCATGGAAAACAAGGCCTCTCTAGTGCCAAGTCCCTGTCTGAAGCCAAACTGCGTGTCACTTACGTTTTCATCTAGTTTTCTATATATTCGTGCTTGAATGATGTTAAGAAAAGCTTTTAAAGCGTGGCTCATCAAGCTGATTCTTCTATGATCGGAGCACTTAGTTGCGTTCGTTTTTTGGGAATCGGGATGAATGTCGACAGTAGCCAGTCTTTTGGTATTTGACCGTTCATGTAAATTTTGTTAAAGAGGGTGGTCAGTAATTTTATTTGTTCTGAGTCAATCAATTTGAGAACTTCTCCGTGTATCTGGCCTGGCCCGGGGGTTTTGTTATTTTTGAGTCTATTTATCGCTGATATTCAAAACTAACCAACTTAAATCCAATTTATATATTTATATACACCAATAAAATATATTCGATAAAAATTCTAAAATTCCACTAGAAAAATGACTATCTATAATGACTAATTGACCTATTTCTATAAGGATGCGGCAAATATCTTTACTCCTTCGTTACAATACTCTGAATCGTTTACACACAGTTGAAAACATAATATAAAAATGTAACCTAAACACCAACATTGCTTTCATCGACTACAGAAAAGCGTTTGACGGTATTGAGATGCTGGCGGTACTAATCTTTATAGCAAAACGCCGTATAGATATGCCCAATCAATAGAAATCAAGGCAAAAATGCATTTTCTCCGAAGTGAAAAAAGAATCCCCAATATCCATATACTGGTAAGGCAAGACAACAAGATCTGTCACAAATTGTTTATATCAACTCTCGAAAGTGTTTTCAGAACTACATAAGATGATTACGAAATTAGAATACTACTAACCGATTCCATTTAAAATCATGTACTGAAAATATTCAAAAAAATAAAATGTTTTCTCTATGAAATATATTATCCTAGGACCCAAAAAAGCGTACAAATATTTTGCCGTTTTGCGAAAAAAACATTTTCAAGAAAATTTTTGATATTTCAAAGTTGAGGATGGAGCTTTTGAAGTAAAGAAAAAGTAATTCTTTATTCAAAATTATATATTTTTATGACTAAATAACGTAATTCAGTTTTCTCTTTTAACTAAGGTCACATCAGTCATAAACCTTTCAAAAAAAATTTAAAATAGAAAAATTTTCAAAATAACCAAACCGACACGGGTTTTCGAAAAGAAACAAGCACGATTTTTTCAAAAACTACATTTTTTTTCGATGATTTTTTTCCGAGAATTCTTTGTTATATGCTTCTTCAGGTGAGATTGTTTTCATAAACACTAAAATGTACTGATTCGACTTCAATTCATGCAATGAGATTTTTTTCGAAAAATATAATTTACTATTTTTAACCAACTGTAAAATTAGACCGTTTTCTTTGCGTATGTATATTGATTAGTGCGGATGGAGGCGCCGATTTTAATAAAATTTTCTGCATGACGTTTCGAAAGTTTATGCGAAGGTCTCATATAATTCTGTCCGAAATTGGTTCAGTAAAATCCAAAATGGTGCTAATAATGTGGCGGAGAAAAAAATTTATTTAGTTCGGTTTTCTTCAAAATTGGTATGGGGGAGTTTTCGGAGTCATACAAAACAAATTTAAAATAATTAAAAAATAATAATAATATGACGGATTCAATATGGTAGATTAAAAATTTTACATTTTTTTATTTCGTCCAAAATTGGTATAGAGAGGTTTTTGAGGGTGTAAATTACAAATTTAAAATTAGTTTAAAAAAATCAATATGGCGGATCCGATATGGCGGATTAAAAATATAGACTCTCTCGATTTTGTTCAGAATAGGTATTGGGTGGTTTCTGAGAGGGTATATAACAATTTTTAAGTTATTTTACAAAAATTAGTATGGCAGATATCAGACCTAAAAACAAACTAAACACCGATAAGTTTAAAATATGAAATTATTTCTTTAATGCCCTATAAGCGAGAATTAAAAGTTAAACACAGTATTGGAGAAGGAAATCGAGTCAAGAAAACAAGAAAGCAGCCTTAAAACAAATACTCTTTGAATCAACAAGATTTTAAAAAATTCTAAAACAGAAACAAATTTAAAAACTTACAACGTAACGAAAAGAAGATTTCCTTTATTTTCCACTTGCGATGAAAAAATACGAACTACTGACTGAAAAGTGACTTCAGTTCATGGTGTGTGAATAATAATTCCGAGTATTGCACAACTTATAAGAACAACATTTTTAGGTGTGATTGCTATCAATGTAATACTTCGATGAATTTTTAAATTGTGATGTCTCTTTGATTTTTGATATCTTCTTGTCTTTGGCGATTTTAAATGACTATTTTTGTAATTTCAATATTTTTGTATGCCAAAGTTGAAAGTTTCTCGTTTGGCTTTTTTATTTGTTCTTTCCTGTTAAAGGTTTGATTTTATCAATGCTGAATAATAGATTAGTTTACATATTTATTTCTCGAGTAGATTATTTCTTTAATCAATTTCAGTTCTTTTGAATATTTAAATATCTTTTGAAATATGCACATTTAAAACGTAAAATTTATTAATTTTTCTCTTCAAAAACCATTAAAATATTACCGATATCAGATTATTTTCTGAAATAATGGGAAAAATCAAGGTGCTTACCATTGAACCAAATGACTCTAATTCGTTATTATACTGCTATTTTGTATTGATTCTAAGATTTTAAAAGTATTTTAATGGTGACAAAATATTTTGCGGTTCTTATAAATGACTTTATTATTATGAATACAGCTGTTTATTCCTCTCGGAACAATGGATAATTATATTAGGTAAAAACACTTATAGAACTACTTTAAATTAATCTTTTGATTCTATTAAAAAATTAATAATTCCCTCTTCAAATACAAGTACTTTTGTTGTATTTATATATAAATATGTAAAAGAACGTGTATTTAATACAAAGGTTTTTTTTTTCGCTTAACTTCAAAATGAAGTCAATAACCATAATATTAACAATTATCGCTTTTATTCAAAATTCTAAAGTTTCTGCAATAACAGGAGGTGAATTAGCAGAAGAAGGCGAGTTTCCTTTTATAGTTTCAATAAAAGGTAGCAGTTCTACCCATAATTGTCATTTTTGTGCAGGAACCATTATTTCAGATAGATGGATCTTAACCAGTAACATATGTTATTCTCGCTCATTTGGAGGCGCCATAAGGTAACGTAATAATTAGTTTGCTAATATTATATCCTAAGAATTTAACATATCTTAACAACCAAAAAATTATAGTGTATTATCTTATTAGTGCCTAATGAATACTGGCCTTCCTTTACGAATGAAATAAAGAATATTTTATTTAAAAAAAGAAAAAAATTTATTTTTTATGCTGGGAGTTTCACAATATATGGGAAATTTTATCTTATACATACATAAAAATTGATGATGAACTCGCTAAAATAATTAAATATTGGTTATTTAGGTTGTATCATAATTTTAAAATATTAAAATCTAATAATCTAATCCTAAACAGGTTTTCAAAATTATTACTATATATTTCTGTGCCAAATTATATTGAAAGCTCGACTACATCTGAAACAATTTAGCTATCATTAATTTTTACTAATATCTTGTCTAGAATATTTCAAGCTAAAGAAGTGGCTATATGTGCTGCAGAACAAAGTGGCATTGATCTCTGAATGGATAAAATCCATGTTAACAAGCCGTAAAACTAGATAAATCGTAGGAAATAGAACTTCAACCGTCAAGGTAGTACATGAATATGCCGACGACTTGCAGTAAATTATTATTATCAGAAATAATGACATAATATCATTTGGTATAAAAACGGCCTTAAATCTGGTCAAGAACTTGATGGCAGTCTAAGAAAAACAGTCAAAGTTGCATTACAAAAATGAGAGAAACAAATTTTATATCTCCTAAAATTATCGGAATAACTATAGAATTGTCTGGATAAGTGATTGATCTGGGACTTAACTTGACCAGAAAATTAATTGGAACTTACGAATTAAATGAACAATGAGCAAGCTATACATATTTTAGACTATGGCGCCGGACTTGGAGACTAAAACTCAAAATGATCTATTAGTTATATACCAATAGTAACTTCATATGCTGGTGGCCAAAACCTGAGCAAGTAATTACTCAAAGTAGGTAACGTAAATTGCATAAACTTGACTGTCTGAGACTTTCAGGAGCAATGAAAACATATTCGACTTCAGCTTTGAAGAAGATATTAGTTACTTGTGCCTAAGGAGGGAGGTCATACACTATCGCTGAGTGAAGAAATGTCATAGCTTGAAAAAAGGTCATTGATTTGATGTGAGGAAAACAGTCGTAGCTCAGCGAAAACTTTTCAGGCATCTATGCCATAAATTATGCTAAAGGTTTAGGATGTACAAAAATTCAACTAAGAAGGGCATGCACTACAAGTGCAGACAAAGCAAAGTAGGGTCGAGGGACGCTAGATTCTACAATAAAAAATCCATATATGAAAATTTGTAGAATGCAAAACACAGTGTTAATCGAATCATATTAGGTTGAACGATTTTATATTATTATCGTGGAAACGTCTGTGATTAGTTAAAAATTGGGCCTTAAGAAACCACAATCTTCAGCACTTAACCAACTCCGTAAAGGTATCGATTTTATAAATACAAGTTCCGCTATGATTTTCAACTGCGTGTCTTTTCATATGATCTGGTCTAGTATGTTTTAGTTTTTATCCTAAAGTCCGGACATCACTTTGGCAAATTATAAATTATCAATATATTATTTAATTTTGAAAGTGAAT
Organism: Diaprepes abbreviatus; assembly: GCA_034092305.1. NCBI lineage: Eukaryota > Metazoa > Arthropoda > Insecta > Coleoptera > Curculionidae > Diaprepes > Diaprepes abbreviatus. The sequence continues at coordinate 10,388,734 of JASJET010000002.1, read as the reverse complement.
TTTGGGAAAGTTACCTTATTTGTGTTCTCGGTAAATAGAGTTTTTGTGAATATTATTTAACTTTTAAATTTATTTTTAAAACTGCCGAACAAATATTAATGTTTAAAAATATATAACTGATTTTTACAGTTTTGGTTCTAATAAGATCTCAGTGCCCGTTAATTACATATGTGACCCTTTCAACCATACTATACAACGCAGCGTGGATGATGTTTTATACAATCCACGTGCTTATGATAGGCCACCTTGGACTCATGATATGGTTCTTGTTCATTTAAATGAATCCATTCCCTTCTCTGAAAACGTTCAACCTGTTAAACTGGCCGAAATTGATGAAGAATGGCCTGATGGTAAAACCGGAACGATCCTTGGTGAGTTAACATTTTGTTTATACTTTCCGTAGTGTGAAAAATTTATATATATATATATATATATATATATATATATATATATATATATATATATATATATATGTATATCTATATATATATATATATATATATATATATATATATATATATATATATATATATATATATATATATATGTATATCTATATATATATAAATAAGTAGATAAGTTTTTGTCCGTGTAATTTAAAATAAAATAGAATAAAATATTGGCGAAGCGGACGTGAAAATTTTTCAATCTACATGATTCTAGTGTTAAAAAGTGCCGAGCACTCCAAAATATGGAAAAACTCCGGGTCCGACAGATGGCGACAGCGCTGTTTCGTCCTAATATGGGACTCGTCAGGCCACCGCAGTCGGTACAAACCATCATCTCGCCTTTGCATCGTATAAAGCTGAATTTATAATCACAACACAGCAAATAAGACGACAAAGGCGACATCTCGATGGTCCACTTGATAATACAAGAACCACACAGATTAACAAAGTTTGTAAAAGAACCGTCATATGGTGGCGCGACGGTGAATTAAAACAGAAATATGTAAAATCGAGTACAGGAAACGCGCTGCCCAAAGGATAGGGGTCGCATTTTTCGGTACTGGCAAACAAGCCTACCGCTTATTTTAGCAGCCAAAGCCACGTGCCGCACCAAACGATCCCACCATGAGAGCATCGTTTAGCGTGTTTCAAAGCCAAACAAGTAAATAAATAAGTAGATAAGTTTTTGTCCGTGCAATTTAAAATAAAATAGAATAAAATATTGGCGAAGCGGACGTGAAAATTTGTCAATCTTATTCTATTTTTATTCTATTTTATTTTAAATTACACGGACAAAAACTTATCTACTTATTTATTTACTTGTTTGGCTTTGAAACACGCTAAACGATGCTCTCATGGTGGGATCGTTTGGTGCGGCACGTGGCTTTGGCTGCTAAAATAAGCGGTAGGCTTGCTTGCTAGTACCGAAAAATGCGACCCCTATCCTTTGGGCAGCGCGTGTACTGTACTCGATTTTACATATTTCTGTTTTAATTCACCGTCGCGCCACCATATGACGGTTCTTTTACAAACTTTGTTAATCTGTGTGGTTCTTGTATTATCAAGTGGACCATCGAGATGTCGCCTTTGTCGTCTTATTTGCTGTGTTATGATTATAAATTCAGCTTTATACGATGCAAAGGCGAGATGATGGTTTGTACCGACTGCGGTGGCTTGACGAGTCCCATATTAGGACGAAACAGCGCTGTCGCCATCTGTCGGATCCGGAGTTTTTCCATATTTTGGAGTGCTCCGCACTTTTTAACACGAGAATCATGTAGACTGACAAATTTTCACGTCCGCTTCGCCAATATTTTATTCTATTTTATTTTATATATATATATATATATATATATATATATATATATATATATATATATACATATATATACCTCCGTTGATTCTGACATGAAGGTGTATAAGGTCATCTACACTTACAGGGACTGCTTGGAACTTCAGGGGACCTTGATAGATTTGTTTCCTGGTGTGGAGTGAATGGAATGAGTTTGAATATTACTAAGTGTAAATTCATTAAATTTTGTAAATTGCATTTTCTATTGGACTCTCACTATCACTTGGATGGTAGGCCGCTGACCACCGTTGATTCTGACATGAAGATTTATAAGGTCATCGACAGTTACAGTTACTGCTTGGAGCTTCAGGAAGACCTTAATAGATTTGTTTCCTGGTGCGGAGTAAATGGGATAAGTTTGAATATTTCTAAGAGTAAATTAATTAAATTTTCTAATTTTCGTTACCTAGTGGACTTTCACTATCACTTGGATGGTAGACCGCTGACCTCCGTTGATTCTGTGAGGGACCTGGGTGTCTTTTTTGATTTCACTCTTTCATTCATTCCTCACATCGCTAACATTGTTAGTAAGTTCCTCAGGATGTTTGATTTTATTAAATGTCATGTTAAGGAGCTTTCCACTGTGAAGTCTCCTAAACACACCTTGAGTATCCTTCTTGTATTTGGAAGCTCCACTATGAGTCATATGTGTATCGGCTCGAACAGTTACAGAGATGGTTTCTCAGATATATTAACTTGAAACTCAACCGGGTGCTCATCTTGATTATGCTGCTTTGTGCTCTAAATTGAATTTACTCCCCCTTGCTAATAAAAGAAAGGGTAGAGACTTAAAATTTATCTTTAAAATTTCACCGATAGCCCACGCCTGCTGTCGAGTGTTGGTCTGAGGGTTCCTCCCAGGAGTACTACTACTTCCAATATATTTCACCAGTCTTTTCACAGAACAAATTATAAAAGCCATTCTTTTATACCAAAGAGTGGCTGGATATGCTAATGGGCTGGGTGATTTGAATTTCTTTAATACGTCCTTTAATCATTTTACACGAAGGCTGTTGGAACTGATTGTTGATTAATGTTTTGGGTTTTGCTGTTATAGACAGGTGTACACTTTTTTTTCTACTGTAAATACCTTTTTGTTAAACTATTATTGATATCACATTATTATGGTTCATAAAAGACCTCTGTAACTAATTATTATAAAATGAACAGTGTTGTCCATCGATAAATAAATAAAGATTTATGTAAACTCGAAATTGGTGCCAGGTCAAGGCTGTATGGGGAATGCGACATCACTTCCCAGCCAGGTTTCAATAATTTCCCACGAGTTACTAAACAGGAGTGAAGCTTTACATTATCATAATGGAACACAATGTTTTGTGATTTGATAATTCTGACCGTTTTTCTCCGATTGCTTCATCCAGTTTCACTAGTTGTTGATAGTAAACATCTAAATAGATCGTCCTGCCTCCTCGAAATATCTGAAAATGTGCAACACTTTTGCAGTCTCATCAAATTGACAGCATCACGTATTGGATGCAATTCAGCTTTAGATGTAGTTTGTGGTGGTACCATGATCATTCTCGAATGATGTTACAATAGATGATTATTTTTCATCATCAGTGATGACTTTTTTCAAAAGAGTGTCGAGGTCAATTGCTCGTGAGGTGCATATGACAAATATTGATTCGTTGTATTAAGCGAATCTCTTACAACTCAAACCCAAATGTCGAGATTCTTAGCGAGTCCATGACATTTTAAGTGATTTTTAATTGTTGTGTGCGTTACCTTTAACCTCTCTGCAATCCCTTAAACTTTTATATAATAATTTTCTTCAATTATAACTTTGATTTGATCATCATCAATTTATGATCGACCTGTTCGACTAGAACGTTAGTCATCTTTGAGTGAAAAATCTCCTGAACAGAATTTTTTAAGCCAATTGTGATACATGCGTTCTATTATGCGATTATCACCTCAAACTTTGTACATCTTTTCTTTACAAAAGTAGCCTTAATATAACTAGTATCAAATGTCAAAAAGAAAGATTCATAACACAGACAAAAGTCCTTTAAAACAATTACAATGCTCTTTTTGTGTAAAATCCATAAATACGTTCTTGCCTACCTAATATAACGGTGTTAACGGGGAGCTACATGCAACCTATATAATCGCGCTATATCCATATGCAATAATACCGATCCATTGGAAAAATATGTAGCAAACATTAAATCCGATTTACAACAAAATGGTTATATTTTAAAATTAATTGACTATGTTATAAGTAACTTTAAGAGAACGACCACTGGACAGCAAGAAACACATTCTTTCTTCACAATTCCATACATTAAGAGAACCTGGAAAAAAATAGGACGAATTTTCACTTGTTGTAATATAAAAACAACGTTTAAATCAGGAAATATACTTAGAGCTCATTTAACAAAAACAAAACCAAAAACTACCGATAAGAAGGAATGTGTTTACTAAGTTCTATGTGAGTGTGGTGAAATGTATATTGGAGAAATCAAGCGACCACTAGAAGTTAGAATTACGGAACATAAAACTCACACACAAAATGGGGAAACATCGAGATCAGATATTGCAGAACACGCCTGGGATAAGTAACACCATATAAAATGGTCTGACGCTGCGCCATTATATATATATATATATATATATATATATATATATATATATATATATATATATGTATATATATATATATATATATATATATATATATATATGTATATATATAAATATATATATATATATATATATATATATATATATATATATATATATATATATATGTATCCAATATAAAAAAAGGCAAAGTTATAGAAGCAGCTTACAAAAAAAAATAATTATGGAATATTCAGTAAACCCAGTGTTGAGATACTTAATCTTTAGCAACCACTAATTTGTAACATTAAATCATTGAGTTTTGAACAGTGAAGAGAAACTTTGCACTTCAATTGACACCGTCCCTATATAAGCTCGTAGCACAACATTCAGTTTATACTTTATAACAATAAGAGATGCAACCTAATCGAAACGTCGTAAAAATCGACAAAAATAAAGACATTGCAAGTCCGACAACCACATTTTAGTCAATTAATTTATTATTTTATTGAATGTTGAAAATGTCTTCCATTAGTTAATTGACAGTAGCCTACGTTATTTATAAATTCATCCTGTTCCTGTAGTAATTAACCTTATTTCTTGAATATTCCTATTCTTTCAGTCTTCTATGTCCATTGACTGAATTAAGCTTTCCAAACTAAGCTAATTGTCCAAAAAATCTTAAAGAATCAGATTTTTAAAGAAATAAGGATAATTAGTGTACTACAGAATTAGTCTTCAGTCAATTTAATATTCGCTTTGGTGACTGTCAATTAACCAACGGGGGGCATTTTTAACATTCAATACATTGATAAATTAATTGCTCTTACTACTTCTTAATAGTTACATTTAGGTATAATACATGTAATAGAAAAAATGATCAGAGGTCTCTGAAGGTATAGAAATCAAAATAGATTACAGCAGAGATTCTTGCCAGTTCTCTTTATGATTTAAAAAATAAAATCGTGTCTGAACGATTTTTCAAAAAAACCCACCGTTTTTTAAATAATGAATTTATTCCAGAGTTTTTCATTCCTCACTGTACGGAATAAACCTTCATGTAGGCAGTACCTTAGTTTCCAAAACTTCAAAAGAAAAACTTAGGAATACCTTTAAAATTCGTTGATTTTCAAAACATCTACATAAGTTGAAGGCTTTTTTTCACATCTAGAATTAATCAGTTTTTATATTTTATATATTTTAGCAGAACATTTGCTATGGTTTAAAAATGTTTCCTATGACTTTTTAAGTAGAAGTGATTTGTCCTTTGAATGAAAGAATAAATGAACAAAAAGGATCATCTATGTCTAATTCTAATTTAGGCCCTTTACATCCCACTATAATAGCTGCAGGTCATTCTAGGCCGATGACCATTGCGAATCCAAATAGCCTCGTTAATTGGACTTGCCTAACTGTTTTTGGTAATAAAATTGTATCTCCGAAATGTCTCTGTCTCAGTCCGTTGAGTGTTGGGTACTCTGAGGACATCGTAAACAGTTTCATTCTTCTCCAGACACTATCTGCACATCGAATCATCTACGGCATCAATCTTTTCAAAAGTTCGATCACAATTTGCAGCTCTTTCTTCCTAGGCAGAAAAGCTCTCTAGTAATGTTACATCGAAATTTATTACCTTGCCGTATACAAACTGACTTTCAATATATTCTGAACCAATATAATATCGTTGCCTACCACAAAACCCAAAATAAGTTAAACTCTATTTTTTACAAAAATGAGAAATAAAACCCCTTAAATGAATAACTCTAATCTTATATATTCAATTCCTTGCACCAACCAAATATATAGGAATGACCACACAGTTAATTAAAATTGATTAAATGGGCAAGAATTTACGAAGAGTGCTACAACTGCATTAAATAAACATGTATGAGAAACAAGCCATTTTTTTAACTACAATAATACGACAGAACTTAAACGTGGCCATTATTATAACAGTATAAAGGGAAAAATAGACATAAAAAAAGGAAAAAAAACGCAGTTAACGACAGAACTGATATAAGCAACCTACGTCACATTGACACAAATCTTATTAAAAATTAATATACTCTCTTAAAAGTCAATAGATGGGAATATTCTCTTAGAACATTTATATGCTATCAGTTAAAAAAAAAACAAAGACTCCATAAATAAATATTTAAAAAATAATGTAATAAAGAAAGAATGGTTTTTCAATACCACCTCACAAATGTAATGTTGTCAAGCGATATGTTGATGACTTATTGCTTGCTGTGCCTGCGGGTAGAATCGAGATGGTTCTAGAACTTTTTAACTCCTTTAATTCTGATATTCAATTCACAGTGAAGGAAGAAACTAACAACAGTATCCTATTTTTGGATATGTTAGTTATATATACGAATGAAAATACTTTAAAAACTAAATGATATAGAAAATCACACTGTGCTAATAGATTCATAAGTTACCATTCGTACCATCCTATGAGGTTTAAAATCAATCTCATCATAGGCATGAAAAATAGAGCTGTAAAACTTGCACTCCCGAATTAGAGCAAAAACTTAATGAAATACTATTGAAGAATTCTTATCCTGATAATGTTATTAAAAACTTTCTCTATAATACCAAATATAATATTCCTGAAAACATCTTTGAAATACTTTCTCAACCGTCTCTTCTGAATACTCGATCTTTAAGTCCACCCAACACTCTTTCAAATTTAACAGTACAAGTTCTATTTTTCCACACACTATCTCACATAGAAAACCTTACTGAGAAATCGATGAATATTTTTAAATATACAGATATCAAAATAGCTAGAAAACAATTATTAACTATCTCTAAAATTTATTCCAAAACCAAAACACCGTTAGAGCTGAATGAGACGTCCTACATAGTGTATAAACTTCCTTGTTCCAACTACCAATTGGTTTACATCGGCCAGACTTCCAGAAGCCTCAAAGGCAGACTCACTTCCATCGTAGTGATATTAATAGAGGTTAACTCTCTCGTGCTCTGGCTGAACATGTTTTTCATCATGATCACATCATTAACTGGAATAGCACTGAGATTCTGGAAAGAGTAACTAGATATCACAAAAGGCTCTTCCTTGAAATGATCCATAATTATCAGGATAGCAACATCATGAATAAAACAAGTGACACCGAGAATCTGAGTGCCATTTACAGCTAAATTTTAATGTTGGAAAAAGAAAAATATTTGAGCCCTCTGGATAGGCCATCTCCAGATGAACAAGTTTCTCCATTAAATTCTCTTATATCATGTAAAAATATTAAACAAGTAATTTTCTGTTTTTATTTTTATTTTCTATTTTTGCTAAACATCATACTTGACTACGCCACTGTTTTACTGATTCGTATATTCCTTAACTACTTAAGCCACCCACTTTTCTTGATTGAAACTTGACATCTATCACTACAAAATGGTGATATAGTCGAGTAGAATGTTTTGCTGTCTCATGATGTTTAAAATTTAACAAATTCTTACAATCTCACCATATTATGCCTTTAAATATAAATAAAAAGTCTTAATGGTGTTTTTCCCCTGCCTTTCACATATTTACTTGTTTCATATTCAAACCACATTGGTGAGTTACTTAATAATTATAGGTTAGGTTAATACTCTAACTGTTTAATTAATTTTGTGGAGATGTCCTTGACAGAATCAAAAAAGGGATTTTTTCTTTATCCAGGCCTACAAATTTAAATATATATATATATATAAATGGGGGAGAAGCCGCGACTGACTAGTCAAGAAACAATATTCCGAACTAGGGTTATTGGGGATGCAGTCTATTTAAATTTGTAGGCCTGGATAAAGAAAAAATCCCTTTTTTGATTCTGTCAAGGACATCTCCACAAAATTAATTAAACAGTTAGAGTATTAACCTAACCTATAATTATTAAGTAACTCACCAATGTGGTTTGAATATGAAACAAGTAAATATGTGAAAGGCAGGGGAAAAACACCATTAAGACTTTTTATTTATATTTAAAGGCATAATATGGTGAGATTGTAAGAATTTGTTAAATTTTAAACATCATGAGACAGCAAAACATTCTACTCGACTATATCACCATTTTGTAGTGATAGATGTCAAGTTTCAATCAAGAAAAGTGGGTGGCTTAAGTAGTTAAGGAATATACGAATCAGTAAAACAGTGGCGTAGTCAAGTATGATGTTTAGCAAAAATAGAAAATAAAAATAAAAACAGAAAATTACTTGTTTAATATTTTTACATGATATAAGAGAATTTAATGGAGAAACTTGTTCATCTGGAGATGGCCTATCCAGAGGGCTCAAATATTTTTCTTTTTCCAACATTAAAATTTAGCTGTAAATGGCACTCAGATTCTCGGTGTCACTTGTTTTATTCATGATGTTGCTATCCTGATAATTATGGATCATTTCAAGGAAGAGCCTTTTGTGATATCTAGTTACTCTTTCCAGAATCTCAGTGCTATTCCAGTTAATGATGTGATCATGATGAAAAACATGTTCAGCCAGAGCACGAGAGAGTTAACCTCTATTAATATCACTACGATGGAAGTGAGTCTGCCTTTGAGGCTTCTGGAAGTCTGGCCGATGTAAACCAATTGGTAGTTGGAACAAGGAAGTTTATACACTATGTAGGACGTCTCATTCAGCTCTAACGGTGTTTTGGTTTTGGAATAAATTTTAGAGATAGTTAATAATTGTTTTCTAGCTATTTTGATATCTGTATATTTAAAAATATTCATCGATTTCTCAGTAAGGTTTTCTATGTGAGATAGTGTGTGGAAAAATAGAACTTGTACTGTTAAATTTGAAAGAGTGTTGGGTGGACTTAAAGATCGAGTATTCAGAAGAGACGGTTGAGAAAGTATTTCAAAGATGTTTTCAGGAATATTATATTTGGTATTATAGAGAAAGTTTTTAATAACATTATCAGGATAAGAATTCTTCAATAGTATTTCATTAAGTTTTTGCTCTAATTCGGGAGTGCAAGTTTTACAGCTCTATTTTTCATGCCTATGATGAGATTGATTTTAAACCTCATAGGATGGTACGAATGGTAACTTATGAATCTATTAGCACAGTGTGATTTTCTATATCATTTAGTTTTTAAAGTATTTTCATTCGTATATATAACTAACATATCCAAAAATAGGATACTGTTGTTAGTTTCTTCCTTCACTGTGAATTGAATATCAGAATTAAAGGAGTTAAAAAGTTCTAGAACCATCTCGATTCTACCCGCAGGCACAGCAAGCAATAAGTCATCAACATATCGCTTGACAACATTACATTTGTGAGGTGGTATTGAAAAACCATTCTTTCTTTATTACATTATTTTTTAAATATTTATTTATGGAGTCTTTGTTTTTTTTTTAACTGATAGCATATAAATGTTCTAAGAGAATATTCCCATCTATTGACTTTTAAGAGAGTATATTAATTTTTAATAAGATTTGTGTCAATGTGACGTAGGTTGCTTATATCAGTTCTGTCGTTAACTGCGTTTTTTTCCTTTTTTTATGTCTATTTTTCCCTTTATACTGTTATAATAATGGCCACGTTTAAGTTCTGTCGTATTATTGTAGTTAAAAAAATGGCTTGTTTCTCATACATGTTTATTTAATGCAGTTGTAGCACTCTTCGTAAATTCTTGCCCATTTAATCAATTTTAATTAACTGTGTGGTCATTCCTATATATTTGGTTGGTGCAAGGAATTGAATATATAAGATTAGAGTTATTCATTTAAGGGGTTTTATTTCTCATTTTTGTAAAAAATAGAGTTTAACTTATTTTGGGTTTTGTGGTAGGCAACGATATTATATTGGTTCAGAATATATTGAAAGTCAGTTTGTATACGGCAAGGTAATAAATTTCGATGTACCATTACTAGAGAGCTTTTCTGCCTAGGAAGAAAGAGCTGCAAATTGTGATCGAACTTTTGAAAAGATTGATGCCGTAGATGATTCGATGTGCAGATAGTGTCTGGAGAAGAATGAAACTGTTTACGATGTCCTCAGAGTACCCAACACTCAACGGACTGAGACAGAGACATTTCGGAGATACAATTTTATTACCAAAAACAGTTAGGCAAGTCCAATTAACGAGGCTATTTGGATTCGCAATGGTCATCGGCCTAGAATGACCTGCAGCTATTATAGTGGGATGTAAAGGGCCTAAATTAGAATTAGACATAGATGATCCTTTTTGTTCATTTATTCTTTCATTCAAAGGACAAATCACTTCTACTTAAAAAGTCATAGGAAACATTTTTAAACCATAGCAAATGTTCTGCTAAAATATATAAAATATAAAAACTGATTAATTCTAGATGTGAAAAAAAGCCTTCAACTTATGTAGATGTTTTGAAAATCAACGAATTTTAAAGGTATTCCTAAGTTTTTCTTTTGAAGTTTTGGAAACTAAGGTACTGCCTACATGAAGGTTTATTCCGTACAGTGAGGAATGAAAAACTCTGGAATAAATTCATTATTTAAAAAACGGTGGGTTTTTTTGAAAAATCGTTCAGACACGATTTTATTTTTTAAATCATAAAGAGAACTGGCAAGAATCTCTGCTGTAATCTATTTTGATTTCTATACCTTCAGAGACCTCTGATCATTTTTTCTATTACATGTATTATACCTAAATGTAACTATTAAGAAGTAGTAAGAGCAATTAATTTATCAATGTATTGAATGTTAAAAATGCCCCCCGTTGGTTAATTGACAGTCACCAAAGCGAATATTAAATTGACTGAAGACTAATTCTGTAGTACACTAATTATCCTTATTTCTTTAAAAATCTGATTCTTTAAGATTTTTTGGACAATTAGCTTAGTTTGGAAAGCTTAATTCAGTCAATGGACATAGAAGACTGAAAGAATAGGAATATTCAAGAAATAAGGTTAATTACTACAGGAACAGGATGAATTTATAAATAACGTAGGCTACTGTCAATTAACTAATGGAAGACATTTTCAACATTCAATAAAATAATAAATTAATTGACTAAAATGTGGTTGTCGGACTTGCAATGTCTTTATTTTTGTCGATTTTTACGACGTTTCGATTAGGTTGCATCTCTTATTGTTATAAAGTATAAACTGAATGTTGTGCTACGAGCTTATATAGGGACGGTGTCAATTGAAGTGCAAAGTTTCTCTTCACTGTTCAAAACTCAATGATTTAATGTTACAAATTAGTGGTTGCTAAAGATTAAGTATCTCAACACTGGGTTTACTGAATATTCCATAATTATTTTTTTTTGTAAGCTGCTTCTATAACTTTGCCTTTTTTATATTGGATACATATATATATATATATATATATATATATATATATATATATATATATATTTATATATATACATATATATATATATATATATATATATATATATATATATATATATATATATATACATATATATATATATATATATATATATATATATATATATATATATATATATATATATATATATAATGGCGCAGCGTCAGACCATTTTATATGGTGTTACTTATCCCAGGCGTGTTCTGCAATATCTGATCTCGATGTTTCCCCATTTTGTGTGTGAGTTTTATGTTCCGTAATTCTAACTTCTAGTGGTCGCTTGATTTCTCCAATATACATTTCACCACACTCACATAGAACTTAGTAAACACATTCCTTCTTATCGGTAGTTTTTGGTTTTGTTTTTGTTAAATGAGCTCTAAGTATATTTCCTGATTTAAACGTTGTTTTTATATTACAACAAGTGAAAATTCGTCCTATTTTTTTCCAGGTTCTCTTAATGTATGGAATTGTGAAGAAAGAATGTGTTTCTTGCTGTCCAGTGGTCGTTCTCTTAAAGTTACTTATAACATAGTCAATTAATTTTAAAATATAACCATTTTGTTGTAAATCGGATTTAATGTTTGCTACATATTTTTCCAATGGATCGGTATTATTGCATATGGATATAGCGCGATTATATAGGTTGCATGTAGCTCCCCGTTAACACCGTTATATTAGGTAGGCAAGAACGTATTTATGGATTTTACACAAAAAGAGCATTGTAATTGTTTTAAAGGACTTTTGTCTGTGTTATGAATCTTTCTTTTTGACATTTGATACTAGTTATATTAAGGCTACTTTTGTAAAGAAAAGATGTACAAAGTTTGAGGTGATAATCGCATAATAGAACGCATGTATCACAATTGGCTTAAAAAATTCTGTTCAGGAGATTTTTCACTCAAAGATGACTAACGTTCTAGTCGAACAGGTCGATCATAAATTGATGATGATCAAATCAAAGTTATAATTGAAGAAAATTATTATATAAAAGTTTAAGGGATTGCAGAGAGGTTAAAGGTAACGCACACAACAATTAAAAATCACTTAAAATGTCATGGACTCGCTAAGAATCTCGACATTTGGGTTTGAGTTGTAAGAGATTCGCTTAATACAACGAATCAATATTTGTCATATGCACCTCACGAGCAATTGACCTCGACACTCTTTTGAAAAAAGTCATCACTGATGATGAAAAATAATCATCTATTGTAACATCATTCGAGAATGATCATGGTACCACCACAAACTACATCTAAAGCTGAATTGCATCCAATACGTGATGCTGTCAATTTGATGAGACTGCAAAAGTGTTGCACATTTTCAGATATTTCGAGGAGGCAGGACGATCTATTTAGATGTTTACTATCAACAACTAGTGAAACTGGATGAAGCAATCGGAGAAAAACGGTCAGAATTATCAAATCACAAAACATTGTGTTCCATTATGATAATGTAAAGCTTCACTCCTGTTTAGTAACTCGTGGGAAATTATTGAAACCTGGCTGGGAAGTGATGTCGCATTCCCCATACAGCCTTGACCTGGCACCAATTTCGAGTTTACATAAATCTTTATTTATTTATCGATGGACAACACTGTTCATTTTATAATAATTAGTTACAGAGGTCTTTTATGAACCATAATAATGTGATATCAATAATAGTTTAACAAAAAGGTATTTACAGTAGAAAAAAAAGTGTACACCTGTCTATAACAGCAAAACCCAAAACATTAATCAACAATCAGTTCCAACAGCCTTCGTGTAAAATGATTAAAGGACGTATTAAAGAAATTCAAATCACCCAGCCCATTAGCATATCCAGCCACTCTTTGGTATAAAAGAATGGCTTTTATAATTTGTTCTGTGAAAAGACTGGTGAAATATATTGGAAGTAGTAGTACTCCTGGGAGGAACCCTCAGACCAACACTCGACAGCAGGCGTGGGCTATCGGTGAAATTTTAAAGATAAATTTTAAGTCTCTACCCTTTCTTTTATTAGCAAGGGGGAGTAAATTCAATTTAGAGCACAAAGCAGCATAATCAAGATGAGCACCCGGTTGAGTTTCAAGTTAATATATCTGAGAAACCATCTCTGTAACTGTTCGAGCCGATACACATATGACTCATAGTGGAGCTTCCAAATACAAGAAGGATACTCAAGGTGTGTTTAGGAGACTTCACAGTGGAAAGCTCCTTAACATGACATTTAATAAAATCAAACATCCTGAGGAACTTACTAACAATGTTAGCGATGTGAGGAATGAATGAAAGAGTGAAATCAAAAAAGACACCCAGGTCCCTCACAGAATCAACGGAGGTCAGCGGTCTACCATCCAAGTGATAGTGAAAGTCCACTAGGTAACGAAAATTAGAAAATTTAATTAATTTACTCTTAGAAATATTCAAACTTATCCCATTTACTCCGCACCAGGAAACAAATCTATTAAGGTCTTCCTGAAGCTCCAAGCAGTAACTGTAACTGTCGATGACCTTATAAATCTTCATGTCAGAATCAACGGTGGTCAGCGGCCTACCATCCAAGTGATAGTGAGAGTCCAATAGAAAATGCAATTTACAAAATTTAATGAATTTACACTTAGTAATATTCAAACTCATTCCATTCACTCCACACCAGGAAACAAATCTATCAAGGTCCCCTGAAGTTCCAAGCAGTCCCTGTAAGTGTAGATGACCTTATACACCTTCATGTCAGAATCAACGGAGGTCAGCGGCCTACCATCCAAGTGATAGTGAAGGTCCATTGGATAAAGTAGTTTAGAAAACTTAATGAATTTTCACTTAGGAAAATTCAAACTCGTCTCATTCACTCTACACCAGGAAACAAATATATCGAGTTATCCCTGAAGCTCTAAGCAGTCACTGAAACTGTCGATGACCTTATATACAGCAGATGCATACATCATTATTGAATAAGCTAAACAATAATAGACTGATGTGGGCTCCCTGAGGAACCCTTGAAGACACTTATATCTCAATGGCTTTCGAGAAGTCAGCATACACCTAGTGGACCTCGGATCCGCTCTCCAAGGCTTCAGACGACTGCGCATATTACAGTCCAGATTCACTTTAGTGTTCCTGCTAGCACAAAACCAAACTGTTCCTCAATGATGGCAGACCTAAAAATAGAGGAGAGAAAGGCATTAACCAGCTTTTCGAAGATTTTAGGAATAGTATTAATTATGCTGATAGGTCTATATTTGCAAATGTCAACCTTGCTGCCGGCCTTATCAATAAGAACCACAAAACTCGTTTCCCAAAATTGAGGAAAAATACCGCGCCGAAGAAATTCATTGAAAATGTGATGTAATGAGCGAACCAGAAGGAACGAGCAGTTTTTCAGTAGCATTTTGTGAACGCTATCAAGGCCCGTATCCTTATAGGTGTCAAGACCATTTAGCTCGGCGTAAATATCAGAAACAGATATGGAGACATTTCTATCCGCTGAGAGCTGAGACAGTCATCGGGCACTTTACTGTTACATCACTATACACTTTGATAAAATATTTAGCAAAAGTCCAGCAACTCCAGGACCTAAGATCGTGCTCTCGTCCCCCAAAAATAATTCAGATAGCATACCGTTCGAGTGAAGTTTGTCATTCGCAAAATTTCAGAATGTCTTCAGACTCCGGCCGATACCAGATTTCGTGTCACACCTTGGCTCAGCTTTTTGCTGATTAAGAGCAAAATTTCTGTGATCATAAAATCACGAAGCTTAAATGGAAAATATATATAGTTGATTAAAGTTTATTCTTTGTTAAAAAAAAAGAGTTTTATTGCACACTACAAAATCAAATTTTCTTTTTTTTTACCGACCTGATAGCAAAGCTTCCTTCAAGTCACCCTGCGTGATTCAATATATTGGAAAAAATTCGTATCAAAAAAACTAAGTCGACGAATCCTAACGATTTTTCAAAAAACCCAGTGCTTAATAACTAGTGAATTTATTCCAGACTTTACGTCTTAATTTTTTAAAATAAAGAGATGACAAATAAATACTAAATTACTTGTATAATAATGCATACAAATTTCATCCACTTATGATGTGTTTGTAGGTTGGGGCATTGCAACAAATTATACCGATGTAGTTCAAACGGATTTACTTAAAGCTCAAGTTCCACTTTACAGCGAAGAATATTGTGCCAACAGTTCACTTTGGGGAGGTTGGGAATTGGCTGATCCTACCGTAAGTAATATTCTTTTGATTCCATATCGTTATATAATTTAAGCCAAAAAACAAAAGAAGTGCAGTTAATACAGAAATTGGATAAAAAAGCAAAATCACGGAGATTAGTTAAAATTATGGTCTTTTATACAACAATGGACATCTTCATCATGAAATGATAAGAGCGCCGACCTTCGAGCCAAAACGGGTAAAGGGATATTGTTGGCTATCACTATACTAACCGAAGATGCCCTCGTTGAAGCAATAAAATAACGACTCTAAACAGTAACAAGAACTCTTATTTAACATGTCGTTGGGACAATAAAAAAACGACTAAACAGTAACAAGAACTCTTATTTAACACATGAGTAATTTCTGCTAATTTTTTAAATTTGAGGTCTGAAAAAATTTTAACAAATAATAAGTGGCACACTATTAGAAGTGAGTGTTTCTTTAAGTAAACGGATATCATTGCTAGAAAGAATTGCCGTTACTCGTTTTTTATCAAGTCTTTTCGGAAAACTGCAAATGGATTATTCTTTGTTGTACTATATGGGTTCGCAAAAAGAAAAGAGTTTACATCAATTAAAGGGACTTATGTAATGCCAAGTATTTTTTTAAACTGAAATCAAATCTGAGGTCATAATTAGAAGTATACCCCCAAAATAAGAATGAGTTTTTAGGATTGTTGTTCCTCCTAAGAGCCAAATTGATTGAAAATTTGAAAGCATGTGTGAAATTATTAAGTACCAACGCACATACAATACATTTATAACAAACCCTCAAAATAGGGTGAAAAGTAACCTCAATCACCAAAAAGCTTATGTAACTTCCGAAAAGCTCGGAAAAGAGTTCTTTTTATTCTATTAATACTTGCTATTATATTCAGTGTTTTTTGTCAAGGGGTTTTTCTTTTATTTTTAATACAGGGCGGTTATAATTTAAGAAAAAGCATTTGCATATCGTTAGTTGGTATAGTTATTGGTTACCCCAGATTAAATATTGTGTAGTTTTTGGAATCAAGGGTTAATGACAAAAACTACGTTACATAAAATAATACAAAATCTATTTAAACAAAGTATTTAATAAAGAAAAGAATAAAAAAAAGCCTCCAGATAATAGTGAAAAATGCTTACAGGCTAATTTGCCACGTTTCTTGAAAATTAAGCAATCTTACTGCATGAGGTTTTAATAACTCTAAAAATGGGAATTGTCTGTTAGGAAGGCCCTTTTTCGCAGATTTTACTTTATCAGTCCAAATTATAGTATTGTATCTCTTAGGCGTTGAATCAAAGATAAATAATAAGGGTGTAATTTGTATTTCAACAGAATTCTATGTCCTGAGCTCTTCAAGATTCCTGTTTGTAAAGCCAGTTGTCTTAACCATTTCATGGGAGATACCGCAGCAATTTCGTCATTTTCGTCATTAAGAATACGTGACCTTTGATGTATTTTTGTCTTAACAATGCCAAAATTTTTGAAATTTTTCAATATTTTTAACACTGTTTCGTGACGGTTTCTGTCTGGCATGTTCTTGATAAAACATTCCCCAAAAAAAATAAACAAATTTAAATAATCTTCGGGCATATAATTTAATCGCCCAGGCATGATTTTTATTAATAATTATCAAATGGCGAAAAATAGTGAAACATATGTAGCGCTCTATTGTTTTCTTTCGTCGTGTTTCGCTATCATGGCCAATTAATAAAAAAACTTAAAAACCGTACAGCATTTTTATAATTCAAAAATGTTAAATTGCCAATATTTCAAAAACTACAAATTTTGTGAATAGGTAACCTTATTCAGAGTCATTCTTATTATTACTGCAAAATAAAATTACATTATTAAAATATGGGTTTCCATTTAAAAAACTGACGTTTAATGATTTTCTCAATAGTGTAATGCTAGTTTCTGATCACCCTGTATTTAGTTATTATAAAAAGATCAACACAGTACATTAGAGTAGGTTCGATTCTAGAAGAAAACCAACCCCTATTAAATAATAGAGGTGTCATATAGGAGAAATTGATGGTTATGCTTAGGCCTGCAAACGCCAGTTTTGCCATACAATTTAAAATATGTCAAAAATAGTTAGACTAAGGTATAAGATGTTGTACATGAAATAGGTCCATTATTTTGCCTAGAATCTAAAAATGAAATTGTATAAAGGGGTTTTCTATTTAAATTAAGCAACAGGACATCAAATTCGAGTATTTTAGTTATTTGCCAAATTTTAAAAATTTTCCAAAATCAATTTTCCGAGAAATGAAACGTGGCATTTCGTTGTGTCACACACTGTATAGTACGTTAGTTTCTATCAGTATTGAGGTAAAAAAGGTAGAAAAACTATGAATATTAGGTGTTCAGTGTAAGAGTATATGTAACCTTAAAATTTTTACACGTGAAAATTATAAAACAATAAAATATTTTGGCACTTGTGCTTAGTAACGATCTAAAAATATTTCACCAAAATTTTTTCACTATGGCTAGATCCACATATTTTTTTTATGAATCGTATTTTACTAGGATGAGTAACTTTTAAAAAATTGTTAATACCTTCTTTTAATTAACCCCATTATTTTTAAGCTGTAACATGACTATTGTTTAAAATGAATAACTGTTTCAAATAATTTGTTTTGAAAATGGTAATAGACATTAAGATAAAATAGATGTATTAAAAAATAAAATACAGATTAAAAGCAAGTCAACATAATTATTGGAAATGAGGTTAACGAGGTTTTATAACGTTAACCCAGTATTGCTATAATGGTAACTTGTCACAAATGTTAATATAACATCTGCGTTACTTCTTGGCGCTCTTGCACATAGATGGAAACAGGTACTTTCAAGGTAGAAAGGAAGACAGTTATGTTAATTTAAAAACGATATATTTTTATTTTTACTTTTAGGTAATGAAATGTGGTGGTGAAAAAAATAAGACCTATTACTGCAATGCTGATTATGGTGGACCGCTGTTGGTAGACGGAAAACAATTTGGAATAATATCTTACGCTCGTACTGATTCTGATTCTGTGTGCGGCAGATATTATGGTATTTTTTCTCCTGTACCATATTTTAGAAAGTGGATTAAGGTTACCACTGGAGTTTAAACAGAATAGAAGGAATCTTGATAACCACTATATCTACTAAACCTTGCAAATATATAATATTAAATAAATGTTTATAATTGATTTTGTTTTTTCCCCGAAGTTTATATTTAATATGTTAATAGCTTCTATATCTAAAGACACAATGAGTATAGAAGACTGACGATTTGAAACGTAGTACAACACCTGTTTTATACAAGAGGTGTGACAATTAAGTTCTGGTTTAGCTATAAGTTAGGAACTAGCAACATTGTGTCGTTCGTCAATATTTGTCTAGAGAGGGGAAACCTTTAGTTTCAGTCTAAGGTTGAAGTCGATAG
This sequence comes from Diaprepes abbreviatus, assembly GCA_034092305.1. Lineage (NCBI taxonomy): Eukaryota > Metazoa > Arthropoda > Insecta > Coleoptera > Curculionidae > Diaprepes > Diaprepes abbreviatus. Next base: position 10,369,416 of record JASJET010000002.1, on the reverse strand, counting down.
ACGTTTGGTTTGTGTTATATGCGAATTTTTCTAAAGTAACTTTTTTAGTGGCGTCGTGAAAATTGTCTCACATTACAAGCAAAGTGTGATTCAATTTTTAGTGAAATCTGAAGAAAGCCCCTCAGAAATTCTCATAAAAATTGCGTGTTTGAATGGACGAAGCGATTCAAAGGTAGGCAAGAATCGGTAGAAGACGATCCGTTTGAAGGAGCTCGCGTAACCTCTCGTACCGACGCGAATGTCGATCATTTGCAAGCGCTGATCACTTCTGACCAGCGCCTAAGCATTCGTGCGTTGTATGACGAGTTAAACATGAACAAATAAACCGTTCGTAAGATGTTACACGAGAATTTGAACACGTGAAAGATTTGTGCAAAAATGGAGCCAAAAGTTCTCACCAATGAACAGAAACAAAAGCGAAAATCGATCTGCGAGGATTTGTTGTCCCGCATTCGAAGCGACGGTAGAGACTGGACGAGTTGGGTAGTCACTAGATATGAGACCTGGATTTTTAAGTATGAACTCGAGATCCGTAAACAAAGTCGGCAGTGGACGGAAAAGGGTGGGAGGCGGTCAATGAAAGCGAGGAAGTCCAAGTCGCGACTGAAGGCAGTGTGGACGGTTTTTTTCGATATCTGCGGCGTCATTCATCGTGAATATATTTCTGTCTGCCAGACAGTAACTGGCGACCCGAACTCGCCGAGAACGGCTGGATCTTGCACCATAACAACACGTTGGTCCATTTCTCATTCAATATGCAAGAGTTTATGGTGAAAAAAGGCATTTCAGCGTTGCTTCACTCACCTTATAGCCCCGATATTGCCCCTTGCGATTTTGTTTTATTCCCCAAGATGAAGTCACACCTCAAGAGAATACGTCATGGCGGCGTACAGGAAGTCAAAGAAGCTGTAACAGTAGTGCGAAGGTCGATAATAAAATTTTGCCTGAAATTTAATATGCTTGTTTTTTAGTGATAATTTCCCGGAACTTAATTGCCACACCTCGTACTTTAGATCTCTATGGTTAAGTCGCAATATGAATTAGCTAAGAATGATTTTGCTTGTCAATAAAAGAATGAAACAGTTTTTGTAGATCATTTCTTCCCTTTCTATGTATTTTAGCAAAAAACGTTTCAGACATAAATCAAAATCAAACATTAATTGAAAAACTGTTATGAAGAGAAAAATATATTATAATCATTTTATTTGGTCAGGGTTTTATCCGGTTAGTTGGGAGCGCCCAATAGTGTTTAAGGTACAAGCGATACCTGTTTTGGGCCCTAATAGTTAGAATAGTGATCGCTTTTCTCTAGAAAACTAACTTTTAAAGAAAAAACACCTCAGCTTGAAGAGAAATATGGATGTATTGAATAAAAAAGTGATCTAGTAAATAATAACGGATCTAGAAATTACATGTAAATGTGTCTTCATTATGAAGAGAAAAATAATAATAACTAAATTATATATTTAATTACCTTACAAATCATTAACTCGGACGTGATGTCACAATCAGCTAGTAGATGACCGTATTTAACCTATGGTTGACAATATTTTTAGATTTCTTACCACAATGATAAATATGCGATTAGAAATTCTTTAATATCTCACGTTTATAAACAAGCTTTTTTTCTTGTAAAGCGAATGGATATTTGGTAATAATCTTATAATGTGTTCATTTTACCAACACAAATAAATCTACCGACCTAGATCCCTATTATTCCACAAAAAAATCACTAAATGCAGTTTGTGTAATATAATAATAATACTAAATAAAGGAAAAAGGCAAATAATTTCTTGCAATGTAGTAGGGGCTGGTGCATTAGAAAAGTAGGGGTTACAATTCCAATGGCACATTAAAAAAATAGATATGTATAAAACCTGTCATGTGTGGATTAAAAAAATAAAAGTCTTTAAAATTAAAGTTAATATTAAACAAAGTAGTGTATTTGAAATAACTAAACATAAAGAAGTTCGTAAATTTTAAAAATATAGCATTCAAAACAAAATGCACGTATAACTTACTGTGTGAATTATTTATAAATAAAATCTATACGCCGATGATTGAAATTAGGTACGCTTTTGATAACATCCCTTTCTTTAGAAAGGATTGCCAAAGCAGAAATTCTTTCTTGGCTCATAGTATTCCGGAAAGACGTTTTTTTCCGTTTGAGGGTAAAAAAACACCGTTCTTCTTCAGCCACCGGAATAGTAATTAAAATTATTAAATGTTTTAGAACTACACTAAATGTCTTACTCAGCTCAATATTTTGCGAAAGATATTCATAAAGTACAAGAAATCCCGCAATTTTCGGTAATAATCGGATTAGAATAAATTTAGAGGTGGGTGCCATTTTGGCTTTGTTTGTTTTAATTTTTTTAGATAATTTTCTTCATTCTTTTGATAAAAAAGAGTGTACACTAATAAAAGCATCTGAATTATATAAAGTTTCATAAATTTTTATCGGAAAAATTAATTAAATGGCACCCACCCCTAGACTTACTCTAATTCAAATTAAAGGGTGTTTTTTATAGAGGTATAGAAATTTTAATTGAAATAAAACAAAGATGAATTTTTTAAATTGACATGAAATTTACTTTATTCGAAAGATAACCTTCTGGCATTATAATTTAAATACGACTTCTGGCATATGACCGCCACGGTTGGCTCGGATGTAGTCTAATCTGGAGGTCCAATTTTCGATGACTTTTTCCAACATTTGTGGCCGTATATCGGCAATAACGCGGCGAATGTTGTCCTCCAAGTGATCAATCGTTTCGGGCTTATCGGCGTAGACTAGCGACTTCACATATCCCTACAGCAAATAGTCTAGCGGCGTTAAGTCGCACGATCTTGGAGCCCAATTCACAGGTCCAAAACATGAAACTATGCGGTTACCAAACATTTCCTTCAATAAATCAATTGTGGTACGCGCTGTGTGACATGTTGCGCCGTCTTGTTGAAACCACAGCTCCTGCACTTCATGGTTGTTCAACTGATGAACGAAAAAGTCAATAATCATGGCTCTATAGCGGTCACCATTGACTGTAACGTTCTGACCAGCATCGTTTTTAAAGAAGTACGGACCAATGATTCCACCAGCCCATAAAGCACACCAAACAGTCAGTTTTTCTGGATGTACCGGTGTCTCAACATACACTTGAGGATTATCATCACTCCAAATACGGCAGTTTTGTTTATTGACGTATCCATTCTAACAAAAGTGAACTTCATCACTAAACAAAATTCGCTTATGAAAATCGGGATCAACGGCAATCTTGTTTTGGGCCCATTCACCGAATCTACGCCTTGCTAGGGGATCGTGTGGCTTCAATTCTTGCGCGAGTTGGATTTTGTAAGCACGCAAACCAAGATCTTTCCGCAAAATCTTCCATAAAGTGAATGGACACATATCCAATTCCTGTGCACGATGGCGGATAGACTGATTCGGGTCTTCCTCTACGCTACGCTCTACAGCAGCAATGACTTCTTCTTTACGCACTGTACGACATCCCTGTGGATGCGTATTATAATTTAGAGTAAACGTGGTGCGAAAACGTTCCATAGTTAATCGAATTAATTGCTCTGATGGACGATTATGTTGACGGTAAAATGGACGTAGTGCGCGATACGTATTTCGAACAGAACCAAGATTTTCAAAATAAATTTGCACAATTTGGAAGCGTTGTTTAGGCGTCAGTCTATTCAGGTTGAAATGCCAAACCAAACTAAACATAAATCACTTGACAGCGGACAAAATGGCCGCCAGTTAAAAAAGTGTTGCCAACTTAAATTTCTATACCTCTATAAAAAACACCCTTTATTACCAAATTTCCTCTTGACATAAAATAAACATTGCTTGTAAAATTTCATTTTGAATGATTTTTGACCTACCTTTAAATACCGATAGGATTTTTCCAAATGATGTTTCAGAACACCGTCTAACTCAGCACTAAAATTAATTAAACCTGAAAAATCCCGGGGATTAGAGGAAGACCTAGACTCATTATGTCCTCTTAACGCGAGTTCGAAAGCTACACAGAAACGTACACAATTAATTATAATGTTTTAAATATATCAAATATGTCTCACTTTTTCATTGTGTAGTTCAATATCTCTGCGATAAGCGCTGTTTAATTGAGCAGCTATGCTAATAGCCCCAAAAAGTGAATATTGCAAAACATTTTTCATATGTTTTACCTACAACGTATGCTTTTTAATGTGGTCCCCCGAATGATATAAGTCAGTAAAATCTACTTTTATTCAGCAAGTTTCTTCTCAAAATAATAAACAAGGAAAACAAAATATAGTATTTTTAATTTCACATCCACAACGTTACGTAGGTTTATTATAAAAATTCGGATTAAACGTCCTGGTACAAATCCTTTTTTTGCTAGGCACAAAATCTTCTATTTTTAAATTCGGAGTACGCCTTCCAAACCTTCTTATTTCAGCCTTATCAGTTAATATACCGACCACAGAATGGCTCAGCAATTAAACTCTGAACACAATTCATTTTTGTTTTTACCAGAACTAAAAAGTAAAATGTAAAAGAAAATACAATAGCGTACAGCACAACAAACAAACGACAACTGCAAAAGAACCTCGAAAGCTGTATTTTTTTAAAGTAAATTATTAGTGATCAAAGTGAAACTGATAAAGTCAGATTCTTTTCAATATGTCATTGTCATTAGGTCGAAGTGATCATGATCATTTCAAGTCATAGAACTGAAAGTGATATTGACTCAAAAGAATACCCTTATATTGATGGGTATACTAAAGATATTTTCTCGCGGGGTAACCCAGTCGAATATATGTTTAGATCTATTTCGAAACAGATTTGAAATGATGTTACTCTTTCCGCTTGCCCGAATACGATAATGACGATAATCACTTGTTTGAAAGTATATCTATAATTGTTTCAAAACATATAGAAACAATTTTAATGTTACGTAATTATATCAACGCCAGAAACTCTTTGAACCTGGTTGAAATAAACGGATCGAGAAAATACAGCTTAAATACAGGTGTGCAAGTAGATTTGCAACATTCATTACGGTTATGGGACGAAATTAATCTCCACGTTTTAGAGAGGCAACTCCGTATACGCACCAATGTATGAGCTTGAATTGGATTAAAATTGCACACAAGCAAAGCGATAATGTTTCCAGGCTTAATACTGTAAAACAAACAAATTATTCTTGACATTTAGGCGAAATAAGTTTAATTATTTTAATAATTGATTGTTACTCGCGTCTAATTTAGGTAAAAAGTTGATTCAAATTTAATCATTAAATTATCAGTGAGAATTTAAAAAAAATATATTTGTACTTATATTTATTAGTATGTTTAATTTTAATTTACAATTTTTTTGGGGTTGCGCTCACCTGCAAACCTAAGAGAAAGCCGCTAGTGTTGCAATATGAATACATACTTGTCTAATTGTTATAAGAACCAGACAATTATAGGCGTAAGATTTCTAAATAGTTTCGGCAAAGTGCGGTAAGTTAAAAGTTCATGTTTCTGTCCTACAGCACAAAGCAGAAAAAACCTGAAATTCTGGAGGTTCGAAAATGATAGGAGCTTCAATCTTGGCAGTGGAGTAGATTTGGTTACTCTAAAAGTTGTGGATCACGGTTAAAATCGAACGTGATGCATAACAATATAAGTACAGTGACTCAAACACCCAGCACATGTCAAAAGAAGGAAAACAAACCAAGGGCAGATAAAAAGAGACAAGAGACGAAAAAGAGAAAAAAAGACTACAACAAAAAAAATGACTTAGAAACAATGCAGTTTTGGCTTACGAAATTACTGTTAATTTTTCTTTTCTAAATACATTGACAATTGACAAGTGAAAATAAAAACTTTCCGAGTGTATTGTGTGGCCTTATACGACAGAAGAAGAAAACTAAAAATCGGATATATTCTTAGCAATAACAAAACTTCAAATTGCTCTAAGCTAATTAGGCACAAACTAATTATCTCACCTAACTTGGTTTGAGATCCGAAATTTTCACAACTTTTACGAAGAATCACGTTTCATTGTGACCAAATAAAGAACAATGCTGAATTAATGTGGCGGTTATAGCAATCTTCAATTTGTCGTGCTCACGAGTGTATCAGACTTCACGAAGCCCATGTTGAACTCTATTGCGAAGTTTTTAACTAAGCAGTGAGTTTAACTTTTTGTTGAAACTATGGTCACAGGAAAAGTTCCTCTTTTTCATATTCAACCCGACAGAAGTTCGGGGACTAACAGTGTAAATAAAATTATGTTTCGTCGAAAACGGTTAGGATTAGCGACATAAATGAAGGGTACTTATTTTTTAGTCAATAGTTAAATATAACATCTCCATTATTTCTTTGCTATCTCGTACTTATTTATGAATGAGAGAGAATGAGAAACAGGCTACCCACTTACAAAGTAGATAGGATAATACAAGTATGCTAATTTATAAAACTATATATTTTTATTTACACTTTAGGTGATGAAATGCCGTGGTGAAGTAAATAAGACTTATTATTGCTATGGTGATTTTGGTGGACCACAACTGGTGGACGGAAAACAATTTGAAATAATATCTTACGCGCGTACTGATCAAAGTGTATACTTAGAAATTTTTTCCCCAGTACCATATTTTAGAAAAAGGACACAATCGGAATTTAGACAGAATAGAACCAATCTAGATAATCAATATATCTACAAAAGTTTGCAAATATATATTATAATAAATGTTTTCTATTTTTTGTATTTTTTACTTGGAATATATATTAAATATTTTGAAAAATTTTCTGTCTCAAGAAGCCATTAGTATATAAAAGACTTACTAGTTGAAAAAATAGATTCTACGACAATTGGCTAATAATGATTTGAATCTCTATAGCAGTAGGTAGCAGAATAAATTAAAAAGAAACATTTCGTTGCTCAAAAAAAGAATATAACAACTCCTGTAGACCACTACTTTCCTTGCTCCGTGTTTAAGCAAAAAAAAATTCAGACAAAATCCCTATCTGATAGTAGATTGGACGTACATCAAAATATCTACCCACTTCAATTTAGCGGTGGAACTATTTTTGTTCTTAGTCAACTGAAAGAACCTTATATAGTAAGGGCAGACGTACTTCATTCTAGCATAGTTAGAAAGAGACAAAGTATTATCTCAGATTGCAAAGAAGTACCAGGAAAGGATGGAAGCTTCTCCCAGACATTGTACTGCCGCCTGCAGATCGGTTTCAGACTTATTGGTCCTTGTCAATATAGGGTAGATAAGTGGTTGCCTGGAAAACAAGAGATTTAGGAGCTATTTATAATGGCTTTCAATCGATGTAGCAATCTTGTGGAGGCCTCAAATGATTTTAAATCTGCCGGTATTTGTCTATAGCGATAAAGAGATTTCAAGCAACATCAATATCAGATATTTAGCACCCAAACTATGGACGCACAGAAATCAAGAAATCAACTTCGAAGTAACCCTTCAGATCAAGAGGCCACCAATACAGAAACATAAGCTTCCGAAGAACAAGTGTCTGATGATCCATCTTCCGAAGTTCATGATGTATTTTTCATTCAATCATTTTACCTATTACACCTGTCAAATAAGAATTGCAAGATACATAAAATAAGAAAATAGCAAAAGGGAGTAAAATAACCGAGAAAATACCTAAGAAACAAATAATAGACAAGGAACTGAATGTGGAAGATAAAAACAAAAAGGTTAGGAAAGCATTAAAAAATTTCTAAACCCTACAAGAGCTTTGTGATTCTGATGATGAAAATCATTCAGAAAAAACAACGATAATTGTAATTACTACTGTATTTTTGGCAATTAAAAATATATAAGCCTACCCGATGAATACTAGATTATGAGTGTCTTGTATAAGCCTGAGCATATGAAAAAATTACTGATGTGCAATCCACATTTGCGGGCTAGATATGTGATTTATGCTGTAACTGAAGATTAACTGTTGTAAATCAGTCATAATTACCCCACCTGAGGTTCGTCTTTACCCAAATGACGTAGGTTAAACACGAACACTAATGCGTTTGTTTCGGTTTTTAAATTTGATTTTGTTTTAAAAAGTTATCCAAGTTGATTTTTGAAATTTCTAAATAAATGCTGAAAAGCAAAGAAAATATAAATTCTTTGGTTTTTTTTTTAAGTTCCCCTTAGGTGTTTGTAATTACCTCATCTTCTCCTCATATATATAATTAAAATTAAGGAATACCACGGTTGAAGTGACAAGATTCTGGCATTAGTACCAATTATGTTTTGTAACCCTATGAGGCTTGTGCATTTCGAATATACTCTTTTATTAACTGGCAATTATATAGCTATAAAACACCTCCTCAAAGAAACCTTAGTGAAAATATGAGCATAATGTATAATTTAGGGAGTGTAAGTTTGAATAATACATGTTTACGTAATTATACCATAAAATTTTAAAATTTTGGAAATAGTCAATTAAGCATCGTAGGTGTGTCATTTTTCTAGTGGAATTTTAGAATTTTAATTGAGTATATTTTATTGGTGTATATAAATATGTAAATAAGATTTAAGTTGGTTAGTTTTGAATAGTGAAAGTATTATCAAATAGTTATTAAAGAGCTGAAGGCGAAAGTTTTGTTTTAATCGAACTCAGTGAATAAATATATAGAGGGAAAACCGTAACGATAGTAAAACTCAAATGAAAGCTGACGTGTCCATGTTGCTGATAATTTATTTTTCAAGTCACTCTGTTGTAAATAAATGTCTTTATAATCTTATCAAGCACACACACACATATATATATATATATATATATATATATATATATATATATATATATATATATATATATATATATATATATTATATATATATATATATATATATATATATATATATATATATTTATATATATATATATATATATATATATATATATATATATATATATATATATATATATACTATATGGTACTTGAATTCTTATTTTGTTCAGCGGATATGACAAATTAATATATGGATGCAAAAAATTAATTATTATTAGAATAAGCAATCTTTTAAAACACAAAAACAATACACTTTTAAGGTTTGAAAATACCAGAAACATTTTAGATCAGATATTTTTTACATTTTTTATATGGATTTTTACTCTTTCCTTAATAACACTTATTTCTCTTACTTGACTTTCGAAATATTATTGTTTAAGTTTAAAGAAGGGTAATATTTTTCATTGTGCCTGCTACTGAAGATAAATCTGCGAACAAGGATTGATTAGGTGATTTACAGTAGAATATTAAACAAACACACACACACACACACACACACACAAGATGGAATTTTATTTTTGTCAAAAGCTAAAATGGACATTTAAGATTATACGTTGGGACTAACTGTTCGAATCAGAAATGGAGCAGTTTTAAAGCTGGAAACGAAAGATGTTTTATTGAGTGTTAAAGCTAATCATTGGAAATCTAACTGACCTAAGATGCACGCGTGTATTAATCAAACTTGCGCTCCCTAATTTTAACATTACGCTCATATTTTCACTGAGGTCTCTTTCAGAAGGTGGTTATAGCTATATAATTACAAACTAATAAAAGAATATATTCGAAATGCGAAAGCCACATAGTGTTACAGAACATCATTGTTACTAACGCCAGAATTTGGTCACTTCAACCAGGGTATTCCTTAATCTCAATTACATAATTAAAGGAAGGTGGAGTAATTACGAACACCTAAGAGGATAGTCAAATAAAATCAAAAAATTTAGAAATAGATTATATTTTCTTAGATTTTCATTATGCATATATATATATATATATATATATATATATATATATATATATATATATATATATATATATATATCAATTTAGAAATTTCAGAAATCATCTTGGTTAAATTCTATAAACAAAACCATATTTAAGAGTCAAAACAAACGCATTAGTTTTCGTTTTACCCTACATCAGTTGGTCAAACACGAACATCAGGTGGAGTAATTACAACTTAGTCTTGTTTATAATAATCAGTTTTCAGTTATGGCATAAATCACATACATAGCCCGCAGATGTAGATTCCACATCAGTACATTTTTCATGTACCCAGGTCTTACACACGACACATAATCCAGTATTCATCGGGACTTATATATTTTTCACTGCAAAAAAATGCAATAAAAGTCACCACCATCATTGTTTTTTTTTTTTTATTTCTTTTAGTGTGATTTTCATCATCAGAACCACAAAACTCTTACAGGGTTTTGAAAATTTTACTGCTTTCCTAATCTTTTTGTTTTTATCTTCTTCATTCAGTTTCTTGTTTTTTATTTGTTTCTTTGGTATTTTTCCAGTTATTCTTCCCTCTTTTGCTATTTTTTACTTTATTTCTCTTAAAATTCTTCTTTGACAGGTGTATTGGTTAAAATTATTGGTTACATTAATTTACAGAGAATTTGCGACTGTAATGTGAAAGGCAATCTTTGGTTAATTTTTGGCCTCTAAATGCGAAAATGACGATAAATCTTCCTAACATGTAAGATTATTGAATTATGATTTTTTCTGCCAAATAAATGAGTATTTTAATCACATTATTTTAAAAAGTAACTTGTAATATACCGACGCGCTACATTGCCAAATTTACGTGTTCCATCAGTTAGGGAAATTTTGTACGATCTGGCAACACCACGTGGGGTGTCTAGGGATGACAAGTCTCAACCCCTTTGGTCTTAAAATAACGGAAGTACTCATTTAAACCTATATTATTCCAAATTTCACTCTGCCCGTAGCCTATTCTACTTATAGATGACCCCTGTATACGAGAAACACAAAGAATATTTGATCTAAGGGTGTTTTCTTGTTTCATTTGATTCTATTTCCTTCTTTTATATTGTACAGGGTGAGTCAACGATTGGATGAAGTAGGTTTGTGCCTTTTCGGTGAAATTAACAAAGAAACTATATTTATTGTTTGATACAGTTTATTTTTACGCAGATTTTAAAAATATTTAGGACTCTACAGGGTATGCCAAAAAACTAGGACAGCATAAAGTTGTATTTTTTTCAATAGAATACCCTATATACGAATCGTATTTTCGATTTAGCTTATAATTTTAAATCTTTTTTATTAAGGGTTTACTATAACAAAACTTTATAGTTTCTGAGATAATTAAGTTTAAAGAAAAAAAGTCACATTTTCAAGCATCAATTCAATCCTAAATAACGTTTTCAATTTTGTGACAAATATATTCAAATTTGCAATTTAGCAAGGCCAAGGACAAGTTAACATAATTTTTATCTAATATTTGCAATAAAAGCTACAGGGTGTTGAACACATCGGCTCAAATTTGAACAAGTTTAAATGAATAAATACCTTTTTTTTTAAATGGTACACCCTATATATTTTCATGTTATTTAATAGAGTAATAAAAACCCTAAAAGTTTTGTTCAATATATCCTATACCTATTTATAAAAGTTTTTGAGATATTTCAGTTTTTCTTATTTTCCATACTTTTTTACAAAAATAGTCTTCAATATCATAGTAGCCATGTAAAATAATAAAAAGAAACTACAGAAACAAACAGAATGTGGTTAAATATGATGAAATACATTATTCGGTATATTACAACGGCAATAGTTTAATTAAACATAATGTGAAAAAATTAACACAACAATAACGACAAGGCAAATACATATTTACTTTTATACTAAATTGAAACAAAAATTACCTATTAAATACTGAGAGTAATTATTTCTTTTTAATAAGTGTTCGAATAAACGACCCTCTTGTGCAATGCACAAATTTAGTCTTTTTTGCAGGTTTTCTCCGACCCTGGACAAAATTAGTGGCGTTATTGTTCTACAGGTATCCCTAATCCTGTTTCGCATATCTTCCACTGTTGATGGTGGATTAACATACACCTTATTTTTAATATAACCCCATAGGAAGAAATCTAATGGGGTGATGTCGCAAGACCTTGGTGGTCACTCAATGAAACCCCCACGTCCAATCCATTTTTGCGGATATCGTTGGTCCAAAAACGCACGAATTTCACGATGGTAATGCGGAGGCGCACCATCGTGCTGGAACCACATACTGTCGAGCTCATCCCTATCGAGACCTTGAAGCAGTTGGGGTAGTTCTTCTTGTAGAAAGTTCAGGTAACTATGACCATTTAGTGGTTCATTAAAAAAGTGGGGTCCAATAATTCGATTATGATGAATACCACACCAAACATTTAATGACCAGTGGTTTTGATGTTGCACCTCTCTAATCCAAAATGGGTTTTCTGTGGCATAATAATGCATGTTGCGTCTATTTACGGCACCGTTACTTCTAAAAGTAGCTTCATTACTAAACATTACCTTGCATAATAAATTTGGATTTAATTGAATCTCCGCATTTATTGTACGACAAAAGTTTACACGACTTTCAAAATCCTGTCCATGCAATTCTTGGTGTAATTCCATGTGATATGGATGATACCTATATTTCTTGGTAGTACGATTAGCGGTGGATTGTGATGTTTCACATAATGCTGCTAACTGACGGCTACCAATATAAGGATTTTCCTGAACATTTAACAATACTTGTAGTTATTTTTCTTCATTAGTTACTGGTATGTTGACCACTTTACGTTTTGGATAATCAACAGTACCAGAAGAATCAAATCTTTCCATTAAGTTTTGGAAAGTATGGGTATTAGGCTGGCGTCGATCGGAATACTTCATTTTGTAAATTCTTTGAGCAAGAAGGCAATTTTTTTGAGCCTCTCCTATTGTATAAATCATATCTATTAACTAATTCTTTGGAAAATTCATTTTACAATATAAGATGAATGCAAAAAAAACCAAACTACACTACATAAAAACCAAAAGAAGCGATTGCGGTTATAAATTTGACACACAGAAAAATGTTCTTTTACATTGTTTTTGCCATGGCTACTATGGTAATGAAGACTATTTCTGTAAAAAAGTATGGAAAATAGGAAAAACTGAAATATCTCAAAAACTATTATAAATAGATATAGGATATATTGAACAAAACTTTTAGGGTTTTTATTACTCTATTAAATAACATGAAAATATACAGGGTGTACCATTTAAAAAAAAAAGATATTTATTCATTTAAACTTGTTCAAATTTGAGCCGATGTGTTCAACACCCTGTAGCTTTTATTGCAAATATTAGGTAAAAATTATGTTAATTTGTCCTTGGCCTTGCTAAATTCCAAATTTGAATATATTTGTCACAAAATTGAAAACGTTATTTAGGATTGAATTGATGCTTGAAAATGTGACTTTTTTTCTTTAAACTTAATTATCTCAGAAACTATAAAGTTTTGTTATAGTAAACCCTTAATAAAAAAGATTTAAAATTATAAGCTAAATCGAAAATACGATTCGTATATAGGGTGTTCTATTGAAAAAAATACAATTTTATGCTGTCCTAGTTTTTTAGCTCACCCTGTAGAGTCCTAAATATTTTTAAAATCTGCGTAAAAATAAACTGTATCAAACAATTAATATAGTTTCTTTGTTAATTTCACCGAAAAGGCACAAACCTACTTCATCCAATCGTTGACTCACCCTGTACTTAACTCGTAATTCTGGGTTAAAAGGCCCTAAAGTAATAATTTCATATTTTAAACCTGTCGGTGTTTAGTTTTGTCTCTGGATCTTTTTTTTATAAGCTAAATATTATGTCCAATTGGCCATTGGATATAATATTCATAAATGCATTTGTATTTGTAACTAATCTCTGGTAGTAGTCTAATTCGGTAATCATGTTTTGGTATTCTGAAGACTCATTCGAGGAGCGATATAAACAATTTCGGACAGATCTTGTCGCCTGACCTTACCTTTTGATATTGGAGATGTTTGTTTTCTTTTAAGAGGATATGCATTTTTGAATGAGTTTTCTATTAATTTGGAAATATCTATTATCCATAAGTCATTTTGACATAAAGTTTAGAATCGTCTGCATCTCAAACTGTCAAATATTTTTAGTCGTAGTCGATGAAACCCATGTGAAAACTTTTTTACATTTTTATATTACGTTGCTGACTGTGAGTAAATGATCCATAGTTTTGTAACGAAGGACTAGGTAGAATCGATTGTGTCCTTATAGAAATATTGTAACAAAGAACTATCTGAGTTCGCACGTGTCTGTTGGTTAGTTATATTAAAACATTGAAAATGTTAATCAGTAGTTAAGGATTTAAAATAATTAGACATAGGAAGAGGAAACCGAGACGGTATTATAGCCCGAATGAAAGCTGACGTGCTGCTGTTGTTGATTATTTATTTTTCAAGTCTGTTGTATATGACTTTATAAGAAGTTTAAACTTATTAAGCATCTAATATATTATTATATATTACTTGAATTCTTATTTTGTTGAGCGGATATATTAATGTATGGTTACAAAAAATTAATTATTATTAGTATATGCAATCTATTAAAACACAAAAAACAATACATGTTTCAAATTTAAAAATACGGAAACATTTCAGATTAGATATGTTTCATTAGATTTTTGCAGCTTCCCTAATTTTCTCTTACTTGACTTTCAAAATATGATCGCATGAGATTTAAGAGGGGTAATACTCTTCATTGTGCACTATATATATATATATATATATATATATATATATATATATATATATATATATATATGTTATGTCGGATATTCTCAGGGGTGGATGTGTAATCGAAGGTTTTCGGGCATCCCGTGTATTTGTTGAGACCCTCTCAGGACTATAAGGCAGCTGACGTTTCGGTGAAATCTCATTCACCATTTTCAAAGCTCACGGTATGGCGTCTGTTCGCTCGTAGACGCCATACAGTGAGCTTTGAAAATAGTGAATGAGATTTCACCGAAACGTCAGCTGCCTTATAGTCCTGAGAGGGACTCAGCACATACACGGGATGGCCAAAAACCTTCGATTACATATATATATATATATATATATATATATATATATATATATACATATATATATATATATATATATATATATATATATATATATATATATATATATATATATATATATACATATATATATATATATATATATATATATATATACATATATATATATATATATATATATATATATATATATATATATATATATATATATATATATATATATATACATAATGAAAATCTAAGGAAATATAATCTATTTCTTAATTTTTTGATTTTATTTGACTATCCTCTTAGGTGTTCGTAATTACCCCACCTTCCTTTAATTATATTGTAACTCTATGTGGCTTTCGCATTTCGAATATATTCTTTTATTAGCTGGTAATTATATAGCTATAACTACCTTCTGAAAGAAACCTCAGTGAAAATATGAGCGTAATGTTAAAATTAGGGAGCGTAAGTTTGATTAATACACGCGTGCATCTTAGGTCAGTTAGATTTCCAGTGATTAGTTTTAAGACTCATTAAAACATTTTTCGTTTCCAGCTTTAAAACTGCTCCATTTCTGATTCGAATAGTTAGTACCAACGTTTTATCTTGAATGTGTGTGTGTGTGTTTGTTTGTTTGTTTGTTTGTTTGTTTGCTTGTTTGTTTGTTTGTTTGTTTGTTTATTTGTTTGTTTAATATTCTACTGTAAATTACCTAATCAATCCTTGTTCGCAGATTTATCTTCAGTAGCAGGCACAATGAAAAATATTACCTTTCTTTAAACTTAAACAATAATATTTTGAAAGTCAAGTAAGAGAAATAAGTGTTATTAAGGAAGTAGTAAAAATCCATATAAAAAATGTAAAAAATATCTGATCTAAAATGTTTCTGGTATTTTCAAACCTACCTACCTAAAAGTGTATTGTTTTTGTGTTTATTTTAATAATAATTAATTTTTTGCATCCTCATATTAATTTGTCATATATCCGCTGAACAAAATAAGAATTCAAGTACCATATAGTATATATATATGCTTGATAAGATTATAAAGTCACTTACAACAGAGTGACTTGAAAAATAAATTATCAGCAACATGGACACGTCAGCTTTCATTTGAGTTTTATTATCGTTACGGTTTTCTTTCCCTATATTTATTCACTGCGTTCGAATAAAGCAAAACTTTTCTCTAATCGCTTTCAACTCTTTAATAACCATTTGATAATACTTTCACTATTCAAAACTAACCAACTTAAATCTTATTTACATATTTATATACACCAATAAAATATATTCGATTAAAATTCTAAAATTACACTAGAAAAATGACTAGCTATAATGACTAATTGACATAATATTTCTATAAGGACGCGGCCGATTTCCCCTAGTTCTTCGTTACCATACTATGAACCGTTTACATACAGTCAAAAACGTAATATAAAAATGTAACATAAACTTCTACATGGTCTTTGTCGACTGCAGAAAAGAGTTTGAAATGCTGGCCGTACTAATCTTTATAGAAAAATGTCGTAAAGATATGCCACATTAATAGAAAATAAGGTAAAAATGTATTTTCCCCTTAGTTAAAAAAAAAAAACATTCCCAATATCCATAGACTTGTAAGGAAAGACAACAAGGTCTGTCACAAATTGTTTATATCACTCTCGAAAGAGTGAACTACATAAGATGATTACGAAATTAGAATACTACTAAGCGATTCCATTTAAAATCATGCACTGAAAATATTCAAAAAAATAAAATGTTTTCTCTGTGAAATTAGTAATCCTATGATCCAAAAAAGTATACAAATATTTTGCCGTTTTGCGAAAAAATAATTTTCAAGAAAATTTTCAATATTTCAAATTTGAGGTTAAAGCTTTTGCAGTAAAGAAAAATGAAACTACTTTTTTATTCAAAATTATATGTTTTTATGAATAATTGATAATAATTCAGTTTTCTCTTTTGACTACGGTCAGATGAGTCATAAACTTTCAAAAAAAAAAGAAATTAAAAATCGAAAAATTTTCAAAATTAACCAAACCGACACGGTTTTTCGAGAAGAAACAAGCACGATTTTTTCAAAAACTACATTTTTTTTTCGATGAATTTTTTCCGTGAAATCTTTGTTATATGCTTCTGATTCCATTTCAAATCACGCAATGAGATATTTTCCGAAAAATATAATTTGCTATTTTTAACCGATTTTTCAATTTGACCGTTTTCTTTGCGTATGTACTGTTGTGAAACCTAACATGTCACCATTATTTGCCGACAAAACTTGGCTAAATAGGAATCCAAGTTTTGTAGAAAGCATGACAAATAGGATGTCTGGGAAAGATACCGGTAGATCCCACTGTTGAGTCCACCACCGGTGCCGGGACGAAACATCCATACATTTTCAGTGGTTAAAAATTAGATCGCTAGTCATATGTCCTTTCCATCAGGTGCATGACTATTTGCGACATGGCGACCGTGACAGCACGGCGGATATACGACAAACGTTCAACACCGCTCATAATGCGGATATAGGGCAAACGTCGAAAACCGCCCAAGGGCTTTGATTAAGCCCGGCTTGACCTTTGAAAGATTACCGAGGATGTTCGTTTCACATTCTTTCTCAGGCATATGCTTTCCTACGGCTTGGACTTCCTATCGTAGTCAAAGTCGGATAAGCAGATGCCTTGCGGGGGGCATGTTGTGAAACCTAACATCTCACCATTATTTGCCGACAAAACTTGGCTAAATAGGAATCCAAGTTTTGTAGAAAGCATGACAAACAGGATGTCTGGGAAAGATTCCGGTGGATCCCACTGATGAGTCCTTCACCGGTATCGGGACGAAACATCCATACATTTTCGGTAGTCGAAAATTAGATCGCTAGTCATATGTCCTTTCCATCAAGGGCATGACTATTTGCTACAGTACATTGGAGGCCCTGATTTGAATTTTCTGCATTATGTTCGGGAAGTTTCTGCGAAGGTCTCATATTATTTTGTTCGAAATTGGTTCAGTAAAATCCAAAAAGGCGCTAATAATGTGGTGGAAAAAAATTAATTTAGTCCGGTTTTCTTTAAAATTGGTATGGGGAGTTTTCGGAATCGTACAAACTAAATTTAAAATAATTTAAAAAAATATATGACGGATTCAATGTGGTGGATTAAAAATTTAACATTTCTTGATTTTGTCCAAAATTGGTATAGGGATGTTTTTGAGGGTATAAATTACGAATTTCAAATTAGTTTAAAAAAATCAATATGGCGGATTAAAAATATAGCCTCTCTCGATTTTGTTCAGAACAGGTATTGGGTGGTTTCTGAGAAGGTAGTTACCAATTTTTAAGTTGTTTTTATAAAAATTACTATGGCAGATATCAGGCCTAAAAGCAAACTAAACATCGATAAGTTTCAAATATGAAATTATTTCTTTAATAAAATAAGCGAGAACTAAAAGTTAAACACAGTATAGGAGAAGAAAATCGAGTCAAGAAAAACAATAAGGTGGCCTTAAAACAAAAAAAAAACCATTGAATCAACAAGATTTTAAAAAATTCAAAAACAGAAACAAATTTAGAAACTTAAAACGTAACGAAAAGAAGATTTCCTTTATTTTCCACTTGCGATGAAAAAATACGAACTGCCGACTGAAAAGTGACTTCAATTCATCGTGTGTGAATAATAATTCCGAGAGCAACATTTTTAGGTGTGATTGCTATCAATGTAATACTTCGATGAATTTTTAATTGTGATGTCCCTTTAATTTTTGATACCTTCTTGTCTTTGGTGACTTTTAAATGACTATTTTTGAAATTTCAGTATTTTTGTATGCCAAAGCTGAAAGTTTCTAGTTTGACTTTTTTTTGTTTGTTTTTTCCTGTTAATGGTTTTATTCTATCAATGCTGAATAATAGGTTAGTTTACATATTTATTTCTCAAGCATATTATTTCTTTAATCCATTTCAGTTCTCTTGAGTGTGTTCACTTATCTCACATTCAACTAATTATTACTATGGCTGTGAATTTTAATTCTCAAGATATTTAAATGTCAGTTTTTGAGAAAACCAAAATATCTTCTGATACATGTACATTTAAAACGTAAAATTTATTAATTTTTCTCTTCAAAAACCATTAAAATATTACCGATATCAGAGTATTTTTCGCCTGAAATAATGGAGAAAATTAAGGTGCTTACCCTTGAACCAAATGACTAATTCGTTCTTGTACTGTGATTTTGTATTGATTCTAAAATTTTAAAAGCATTTTATTAGTGACAAAATATTTTACGGTTCTTAGAAATGACTTTATTATTATGAACGTAGCTGTTGATTCCTCCTGGAACAATGGATACTGGATATTAGGTAAAAACACTTATAGAACTACTTTAAAATAATCTTTTGAATCTATTAAAAAAATAACAATTCTCTCTTCAAATACAAGTACTTTTATGGTATTTATATATAAATATATAAAAGAACGTGTATTTAATACCAACATTTTATTTTTCGCTTAACTTCAAAATG
Organism: Diaprepes abbreviatus; assembly: GCA_034092305.1. Taxonomy (NCBI): domain Eukaryota; kingdom Metazoa; phylum Arthropoda; class Insecta; order Coleoptera; family Curculionidae; genus Diaprepes; species Diaprepes abbreviatus. The sequence goes on along the minus strand of JASJET010000002.1, from coordinate 10,350,002 downwards.
AAGTCAATAACCATAATATTAATAGTTATCGCTTTTATTCAAAATTCTAGAGTTTCTGCAATAACAGGTGGTGAATTAGCAGAAGAAGGCGAGTTTCCTTTTATAGTTTCAATAAAAGGTAGCAGTTATAGCCATAATTGTCATTTTTGTGCTGGAACCATTATTTCAGATAGATGGATCTTAACCAGTAACATATGTTATTCTCGCTCATTTGGAGGCGCAATAAGGTAATGTAATAATTAGTTTGCTAATATCATATCATAGGAATTTAGCATATCTTAATAACTTAAAAATTATAGTGTATTATCTTATTAGAGACTATAAAGAATATTTTATTTAAAAAAAGAAAAAATGTATTTTTTATGCTGGGAGTTTGACAATATATGGGAAATTTTATTTTATACATACATAAAAATTGCCGATGAATTCGCTAAAATAATCAAATACTGGTTATTTAGGTTGTATGCTAATTTGAAAATATTAAAATCTTGTAAGATAATTCATTTCTTGCTAAACATGTTTTCGAAATTATTACGATACATATGTGCCAAATTATCTTGAAAGCTCGACTACATTTGAAACAATTTACCTTCCATAAATGTTTACTAATATCTTGTCTGGGATATTTAAAGCTAAAAAAGTGACTATATGTGCTGCAGAACAAAGTGGCATTCATGTCTGAATGGATAAAATCCATGTTAACAAGCCGTAAAACCAGATAAACTATAGGAAATAGGACTTTAACCGTTAGGGTAGTACATCTCTATACTGACGACTTACAATAAGTAATTATTATCAGAATTAATGACATAATATCATTTGGTATAAAAACGGAGTTAAACCTGGTCAAGAACTTTATCCCAATATAAGAAAAACAGTCAAAGTTGCATTACAAAAATGAGAGAAACAAATTTTATATCTTCTAAAATTAGCGGAATAACTATAAAATTGTCTGGATAAGTGACTGATCTGGGGCTTATCCTTAACCAGAAAGTAAATTGAGACTTACGAGTTTAAATGAAGTACTACAAGAACAAGCTACACATATTTTAGACTATGATGCCGAACTTGGGGACTAGAACTGAAAATGATCTATTAATTATATAACAATAGTAACTGCATATGCTGGTGGCCAAAACCAGAGCAAGTAATTACTCAAAGTAAGTAACGTAAACTGCATATATTTGACTGAGATTTACAGGATTAATGAAAACATATTCGACTTCAGCTTTGAAGATGTAAGTTACTTGTGCCTAAGGAGAGAGGTCATACACTATCGCTGAGTGAAGAAATGTCATAGCTTGAAAGAAGGAAATTAGTCGCAGCTCAGCGAAAACTTTCCAAGCATCTACGCCATAAATTATGCTAAAGATTTAGGATGTACAAAACTTAAACTACGAAGGACATGCACTACAAGTGCAAACAAAGTAAAGTAGGGCCGAGGAACTCTAGATTCTACAATAAAAGATCCATATACGAAATTTTGTAGAATGCAAAATACAGTGTCTATCGAAGCATAGTAGGTTGAACTATTTTATATTATCATCGTGGCAACGTCTGTGATTACTTAGAAACTGGGCCTTAAGAAAACACAATCATCAGCACTTACACAACTCTGTAAAGGTATCGATTCTATAAATACACGTTACGGTATGATTTTCAACCGCGTGACTTTTCATATGATCCGGTCTAATATGTTTTAGGGTTTAGCCCAAAGTCCGGGCACCACTTTGGCAAATTATAAATTATCAATGGATATAATTTAATTTTAAAGTGAATTTTGGGAAAGTTACCTTATTTGTGTTCTCGGTAAATTGAATTTTTGTGAATATTATTTAACTTTTAAATTTATTTTTAAAATTGTCGAACAAATATTAATGTTTAAAAATATTTTTACAGTTTTGGTTCTAATAAAATCTCAGTGCCCGTTAATTACATATGTGACCCTTTCAACCATACTATACAACGCAGCGTGGATGATGTTTTATACAATCCACATGCTTATGATAGGCCGCCTTGGACTCACGATTTGGTCCTTGTCCATTTAAATGAATCCATTCCCTTCTCAGAAACTGTTCAACCTGTTAAGCTGGCTGAATTAGATGAAGAATGGCCAGATGGTAAAATTGGAACGATCCTTGGTAAGTTAAGTTTTGTTTTACTTTTCTCAATGTGGAAGTAGAATTTTTTCCGAATTTCTTGGCAATTGAACTTCAGAAACTTTATTTAGTAAATATATATATATATATATATATATATATATATATATATATATATATATATATATATATATATAAAGGGGGGAGTAGTCGCGACTGACTAGTCAAGAAACAATTTTCCGAACTAGGGTTATTGGGGATGCAGTCTATTTAAATTTGTAGGCCTTGATTAGGAAAAACTCCCTTTTTTGATTCTATCAAGGATATCTCCACAAAATTAATTAAAGAGTTAGAGTATTAACTTAACCTATAATTATTAAGTAACTCACCAATGTGGTTTGAATATGAAACAATTAAATATGTGAAAAGCAGCGGAAAACACCATTAACACTTTTTATTTAAATTTAAAGTCATAATATGATGGGAGTGTAAGAATTTGTTAAATTTTAAACACCATAAGACAGCAAAACATTCTACTCGAGTATATCACCATTTTGTAATGACAGATGTCAAGTTTCAATCAAGAAAAGTGGCGCGGGTGGCCTAAGTAGTTAAGGAATATACGAATCGGTAATACAGTGGCGTAATCAAGTATGATGTTTAGTAAAAATAGAAAATAAAAATAGAAAATTTCTTGTTTGATATTTTTACATGATATAAGAGAATTTAATGGTGAAACTTATTCATCTGGAGATGACCTATCCAGAAGGCTCGAATACTTTTCTTTTTCCAACATTAAAATATAGCTGTAAATGGCACTCAGATTCTCGGTGTCACTTTTTTTATTCATGGTGTTGCCATCCTGATAATTATGGATCATTTCAAGGAAAAGCCTTTTGTGATATCTAGTAACTATTTCTAGAATCTCAGTGCTACCCCAGTTAATGATGTGAACATGATGAAAAACATGTTCAGCCAGAGCACAAGAGAGTAAACCTCTATTAATATCACTGCGATGGAAGTGAGTCTGCCTTTGAGGCTTCTGGAAGTCTGGCCGATGTAAACCAATTGATAGTTAGAACAAGGAACTTTATACACTATGTAGGACGTCTCATTCAGCTCTAACGGTGTTTTGGTTTTGGAATAAATTTTAGAGATAGTTAATAATTGTTTTCTAGCTATTTTGATATCTGTATATTTAAAAATATTCATCGATTTCTTAGTAAGGTTTTCTATGTGACATAGTGTGTGGAAAAGCTGAACTTAAACTGTTAAATTTGAAAGAGTGTTGGGTGGACTTAAAGATCGAGTATTCAGAAGAGACGGTTGAGAAGGTATTTCAAAGATGTTTTCAGGAATATTATATTTGGTATTATAGAGAAAGTTTTTAATAATATTATCAGGATAAGAATTCTTCAATAGTATTTCATTAAGTTTTTGCTCTAAAATTAAGGCGTGCAAGTTTGACAGTTCTCTTTTTCATGCCTAAGATGAGATTGATTTTAAACCTCATAGTATGGTACGAATGGTAACTTATGAATCTATTAGAATAGTGTGATTTTCTATATAATTTGATTTTTAAAGTGTTTTCATTCGTACATATAACTAACATATCCAAAAATAGAATACTGTTGTTAGTTTCTTCCTTCACTGTGAATTGAATATCAGAAAAAAAGGAGTTAAAAAGTTCTAAAACCATCTCGATTCTACCAGCAGGCACAGCAAGCAATAAGTCATCAACATATCGCTTGACAACATTACATTTGTGGGGTGGTATTGAAAAACAATTCTTTTTTTATTACATTATTTTTTAAATATTTATTTATGGAGTCTTTGGTTTTTTTTTAACTGATAACATATAAATGTTTTAAGAAAATATTCCCATCTATTGACTTTTAAGAGAGTATATTAATTTTTAATAAGATTTGTGTCAATATGACTTAGGTTGCTTATATCAGTTCTGTCGTTAACTGCGTTTTTTTCTTTTTTTATGTCTATCTTCCCATATATAATGTTGTAATAATGGCCACGTTCAAGTTCTGTCGTATTATTGTAGTTAAAGAAATGGCTTGTTTCTCATACATGTTTATTTAATGCAGTTGTAAATTCGTAAATTCTTGCCCATTTAATCAATTTTAAGTAACTGTGTGGTCATTCCTATATATTTGGTTGCTGCAAAGAATTGAATATACAAGATTACAGTTATTCATTTTAGGGGTTTTATTTCTCATTTTTGTAAAAAATGGAGTTTAACTTATTTTGGGTTTTGTGACAGACAACGATATTATGTTGGTTCAGAATATATTTATTTTTTTCTGAAAGTCCGTTTGTATACGGCAAAGCAATAAATTTCGATGTACCATTACCAGAGAGCTTTTCTGCCTAGGAAGAAAAGAGCTGCAAATTGTGACTGGACTTTTGACAAGATTGATATCGCAGATGACTCGATGTGCAGATAGTGTCTGGAGAAGAATGAAACTGTTTACGATGTCCTCAGAGTGCCCAACACTCAACGCACTGAGACATAGACATTTCGGAGATACAATTTTATTACCGGAAGCAGTTAGGCAAGTTCAATTAACGAGGCTATTTGGGTTCGCGATGGTCATCGACCTAGAATGACCTGCAGCTATAGTGGGATGTAAAGGGCCTAAATAAGACCTAGGCATCCATGATCTTTTTTGTTCATTTATTCTTTCATTCAAAGGACAAAACTACAATTTAAATAAAAACACACTTCTACTTAAAAAATCATAAAAAATTTTTTAAAGAAAATGTTCTATTAAAATAAATAAAATATAAAAATAGATTAATTCTAAATGTGAAAAAAAGCCTTCAAGTTATGTAGATGTTTTGAAAATCAACGAATTTTAAAGATACTCCTAAGTTTTTTTAAAAGTTTTAGAAGTTAAGATACTCCTTACTTGAAGGATTATTCTGTACAGTGAGGAATAAAAAACTCTGGAATAAATTCATTATTTAAAAAACGCTGGGTTTTTTGAAAAATCAAAGAGGGAACTGGAAAGAATCTCTGCTGTAACATATTTTGATTTGTATACCTTTAGAACACTCTGAACATTTTTTTCTATTACATGTATTATACCTAAATGTAATTATTAAGAAGTAGTAACAGCAATTAATTTATCAATGCATTAGATGTTAAATGCCCCCGGTTGGTTAATTGACAGTCACCAAGGCGAATAATAAATTCATTGAAGACTAATTCTGTAGTACTGTAATTAACAGTATTTTTTAAAAAATCTGATTCTTTAAGACTTTTATGTTAATAAGCTTAGTTTGGACAGCTTTGTTCAGTCAATGGACATAGAAGACTGAAAGAATCGGAATATTCAAGAAATAAGGTTCATCACTACAGGAACAGGATGAATTTATAAATCACGTAGGTTACTGTCAATTAACTAATGGAAGACATTTTCAACATTTAGTAAAATAATACGGACTTGCATTGTCTTTATTTTTGTTGATTTATACGACGTTTCGATTAGATTGCATCTCTAATTATTATCAAGTATAAACTGAATGTTTTGTCGTAAGGCTACGAGCTTATATAAGGACGGTGTCAATTAAAGCGCAAAGTTTCGCTTCACTGTACACAACTCAATCATTTGATGTTACAAATTAGTGGTTGCTAAAGATTAAGTATCTCAACACTGGGTTTACTGAAGATTCCATAATTATTTTTAATGTAAGCTGCTTCCATAAATGGACTTTTTTTATATTGGGTTCCATATATATATTGCGGCAGCATCAGACTATTTTATATGGTGTTACTTATCCCAGGCGTGTTCTGCAATACCTGATCTCGATGTTTCCCCATTTTATGTATGAGTTTTATGTTCCTTAATCCTAACTTCTAGTGGTCGCTTGGTTTCTCCAATATACATTTCAACCCACTCACATGTAACTTTGTAAACACATTTTTCTTATCGGTAGTTTTTGGTTTTGTTTTTGTTAAATGAGCTCTATGTGTATTTCCTGATTTAAAGGCTGTTTTTATATTACATCATGTGACAATTCGTCCGAGGTTCCTTTAGTGTATGATTTATATGTTTTTTTCTTTTTGACATTTGATACTAGTCATATTAAGGTTATTTTAATAAAGAAAAGAAAGCTGTGTAAAGTTTTAGGTGTTGATCGCATAATAAAATGCATGTGTCAGAATTGGCTTAAAAAATTCCGTTCAGAAGATTTTTCACTTAAAGGTGACCAAAATTCCTGTCAAACAGGTCGACCATAAATTGATGATGATTAAATCAAAGCTATAATTGAAGAAAATTATTATATAAAAGTTCAGAGGATTGCAGAGTAGTTAAATATATCGCAGATAACAATTAGAAATTACTTAAAATGTTATGGACTTGCCAAGAAGCTCGACATTTGAATTTTGCATGAATTGTAAGAGATTCACTTAATACAACGAATCAATATTTGCCATATGCACCTCACCAGCAATTGAAACCAACACTTTTTTGAAAAGAGTTATCACTGATGACGAAAAATAGTCATGTATTGTAACATTATTCGAAAATGATAATGGTCCAAGCGTGACGAACCAGCACAAACCACGTCTAAAGCTTAATTGCATCCAATAAAAGGGTGATGTTGTCAATTTGATAAGACTGCAAAAGTGTTGCACATTTTCAGATATTTCGAAGAGGCAGGACGATCTATTTAGATGTTTACTATCAAAAACTAGTGAAACTGGATGAAGCAATCGGAGAAAAACGGTCAGAATTATCAAATCACAAAACCTTGTGTTCCATTATGATAACGTAAAGCTTCACTCCTGTTTAGTAACTCGTGGGAAATTATTGAAACCTGGCTGGGAAGTGATGTCGCATTCCCCATACAGCCTTGACCGGGCACCAATTTCGAGTTTACATAAATCTTTATTTATTTACCGATGGACAATACTATTCATTTTACAATAATTAGTTACAGAGGTCTTTTATGAACCATAATAATGTGATATCAATAATAGTACAACAAAAAGGTATCTACAATAGAAAAAAAGTGTACACATGTCAATCTATAACAGCAAAAACCCAAAACATTAATCGACAATCAGTTCCAACAGCCTTCGTGTAAAATGATTAAAGGACGTATTAAAGAAATTCAAATCACCTAGCTCATTAACATATCCAACTACCCTTGGTATAAAAGAAGAGCTTGCATAATTTGTTCTGTGAAAAGACCGGTGAAATATATTGGAAGTACTAGTACTCCTGGGAGGAACCCTCAGACCAACACTCGACAGCAGGCGTGGACTATAGGTCAAACTGTTTATAATTTTAAAGATAAATTTTAAGTCTCTACCCTTTCTTCTATTAGCAAGGGGGACTAAATTCAAATTAAAGCACAAAGCAGCATAATCAAGATGAGCACCCTCGTTGAGTTTCAAGTTAATATATCTGAGAAACCATCTCTGTAAATGTCCGAGCCGGTACACATATGATTCCTAGTGAAGCTTCCAAATACAAGAATGATACTCAAGGTTTGTTTGAACCAACGAGCAATAGAGTATTTTATGAGACTTCACAGTGAAAAGCTCCTTGACATGATAAACGTCATCCTGAGGAATTTACTAACAATGTCAGCGATGTGAGGAACGAATGAAAGAGTGAAATCAAAAAAGACTCCCAGGTCCCGTACAGAATCAACGGAGGTCAGCGATCTACCATCCAAGTGATAGTGAAAGTCCATTGGGTAACGGAAATTAGAAAACTTAATGAATTTATACTTAGGAATATTCAACCTCATTCCATTCACTCCCCATGAGAAACAAATCAGGTCCTTCTGAAGCTCCAAGCAGTCACTGTAACTGTCGATGACCTTATAAACCTTCATGTCAGAATCAACGGTGGTCAGCGGCCTACCATCCAAATGATAGTGAGAGTCCAGTAGATAACGCAATTTAGAAAACTTAATGAATTTACATTTAGGAATATTCAAACTCATCCCATTCACTCTACATTAGGAAACAAATATATCAAGGTATCCCGGAAGCTCTAAGCAGTCACTGTAACTGACGATGACCTTATATACCTTCACGTCATCCGCAAAGAGTAAGAACTTGCTTGAGTTAAAGCAGATGGATACATCATTAATGAATAAGATAAACAATAATAGACTTATGTGGGATCCCTGAGGAACCCATGAAGACACTTATATCGCAATGGCTTTCGAGAAGTCAGCATACACCGAGTGAACCTCGGATCCGCTCTCCAAGGCCTTAGACAACTGCCCACATAAGAGATCAGATTCACCTTAGTGTTCCTGCTAGCACAAAACCAAACTGCCCCTCAATGATGGCAGACTTAAAAATAGAAGAGAGAAAGGCATTAACCAGCTTTTCAAAGATTTTAGGAATAGTATTAATTATGCTGATAGGTCTATAGTTGCGAATGTGAACCCTGCTGTCGGCCTTATCAATAAGAACCACACGACTCGTTTCCCAAAATTGAGGAAAAATACCCCGCCGAAGAAATTTATTGAAAATGTGATGAAATGAGTGAATCAGAATGAACGAGCAGTTTTTCAGTAGTATTGGGTGAACGCCATCAAGGCTCGAACCCTTATAGGTGTCAAGACCATTCAGCTCGGCGTAAATATCAGAAACAGATATGGAGACATTTATATCCGCTGAGATCTGAGACAGCAATCGGGCACTTTATTGTTACATCAGTATACACTTTGATGAAATATTTAGCAAAAGTTCAGCAACTCCACGACCCATGATCGTGCTCTCGTCCCCTAAAAATAATTCAGATAGCATACCGTTCGAGTGAAGTTTGTCATTCACAAAATTCCAGAATGTCTTCAGACTCCAGCCGATACCAGATGCCGTGTCACGAATGTACTTATCATAACAAAGGCCTGACAGTCTCTCACATTCTGCACGCAAACCTGACTGGAAATATTTCATAAACTATGATCAACTTAAATCAACCTCGGCTCAGTTTTTTGCTGATAAGGAGCAAAATTTCTGTAAGCATAAAATTATGAAGCTTTAAGAAAGACGGTACAATGTCATTGCATAAAATGGAGAATATATATAGTTGATTAAAGTTTATTCTTTGTTTAAAAATAAGAGTTTTATTGCACACCACAAAACCCAATTTTCTTTTTTTATTAACCTAATAGCAAAGCTTTCTTCGAGTCACCCTGCGTGATTCAATATATTGGAAAAAATTCGTATCAAAAAAACGAAGTCGACGAATCCTAACGATTTTTCAAAAAACCCAGTTCTTAAGAAATAATGAATTTATTTCAGACTTTACGTCTTAATTTTTTTAAATAAAGAGATGCCAAGTAAATACTAAATTACTTGTATAATAATGTATGCAAATTTCATCCACTTATGATCTGTTTGTAGGTTGGGGCATTTCAACAGATTATAATGAAGTACTTCAAACGGATTTACTTAAAGCTCAAGTTCCACTTTATAGCGAAGAATATTGTGCCAACAGTTCACTTTGGGGAGGTTGGGAATTGGCTGATCCTACTGTAAGTAGTATTTTTTTGACTCCATATTGAAACGATAGACAAGATAGTTATATAATTTAAGCCAAAAAACAAAAGAAGTGCAGTTAATACAAAAATTGGTAAAAAAGCAAAATCACGGAGATTATGGTCTTTTATACAATAATGGACATCTTCATCATGAAATGATAAGAGCGCCGACCTTCGAGCCAAAACGGGTAAAGGGATATTGTTAGCTATCACTATACTAACCGAAGATGCCCTCGTTGAGGCAATAAAATAACGACTCTAAACAGTAACAAGAACTCTTATTTAACACGTCGTTGGGACAATAAAAAAACGACACTAAACAGTAACAAGAACTCTTATTTAACACATGAGTATTTCCTGCTAATTTTTAAAATTTGGGCTCCGAGAAAATTTTAAAAAACAATAAGTGGCACACTATCAGAAGTGAGTTTTTCTTTAAGTAAACGCATATATATATATATATATATATATATATATATATATATATAATAAATAAATATAGTTCTTGTCCGTGTAATATAAAAACAGAAAAAATAAAATCTTTGGCATAGCGGACCTGAAATGTGTCAATCTGTACTATTCTCATGTTAAAAAGTGCGGAGTATTCCAAAGTATGTAAAGACTCCGGGTCCGACAGATGGCGACAGGCCACCGCAGTCGGTACAAACCATCATCTCGCCTCTGTATCCTATAAAACTGAATTTATGATTAAAAACAGCAAATAGGACACAAAAGGCGACATCTCGATGGTTCACTCGATAACACAAGAACTACGCTATGCCAAAGATTTTATTTTTTCTTTTTTATATTACACGGACAAGAACTATATTTATTTATTTTCTACTTATTTGGCTTAAAAACACACTAAACGGTGCTCTCATAAGAGGATCGTTTGGTGCGACACGTGGCTTTCGTTGCCAATCTAGCAGCAAGCCTAGTTGCTTTGCACCGAATAATGCGACCCCTATCCTTTGGGCAGCGCGTTTTGTGTATTTGATTTTACAGATTTCTATTTTTATTCACCATCGCGCCACCACATGGCGGTTTTTACAAGTTTTGTCAATCTGTGTAGTTCTTGTGTTATCGAGTGAATCATCGAAATGTCGCCTTTGTCGTCCTATTTGCTGTTTTTAATCATAAATTCAGTTTTATAGGATACAGAGGCGAGATGATGGTTTGTACCGACTGCGGTGGCCTGACGAGTCCCACATTAGGACGAAACAGCGCTGTCGCCATCTGTCAGACCCGGAGTCTGTCCATACTTTGGAATACTCTGCACTTTTTAACATGACAATAGTACAGATTGACACATTTCAGGTCCGCTATGCCAAAGATTTTATTTTTTCTGTTTATATATATATATATATATATATATATATATATATATATATATATATATATATATATATCAAGTCTTTTGGGAAAATTACTTTTTATTATTTTTTGCTAGTACAGGCAAATGAATTATTCTTTGTTGTATTATACGGGTTCGCAAAAAGAAAAGAGTTTACATCAATTAAAGGGTCTTACGTAATGACAAGTATTTTTTTAAACTGAAATCAAATCTGAGGTCATAATTACAAGTACACCCCCAAAATAAGATTGAGTCTTTAGGATTGATGTTCCACCTAAGAGTCGAATTGATCGTAAATTTGAAAGCATGTGTGCAATAATTAAGTACCAACGTACATACAATACATTTAAAACAAACCCTCAAAATAGGGTGAAAAGCAACCTCAATCACCAAAAAGCTTACGTAACTTCCGAAAAGCTCGGAACAGAGTTCTTTTTCTTTGAATCTAGAAGGAACTACATTTCAGATGAATAAGTAGCAAAAAACTAGCAGAACAAAACCTAAAAAACACAAGAATTATATCTATCTAAAAGAATTAACAGTTTCTAATTTATAGCGGTGGTTTTTAATCAGATGACCTTGATAAGAAAGTAAGAAACCACCCCTTCAGTAAGTACATAAAAATGTTTTAAAAAAAGACCATTAATACTTGCTATTTTATTCAGTGTTTTTTAACAAGGCATTTTTCTTTTATTTTTAATACAGGGCGATCATAATTTAAGAGAAAGCATTTGGATATCGTTAGTTGGTATAGTTATTGGTTACACCAGATTAAATATTGTGTACTTTTTGGAATTAAGGGTTGATGACAAAAATTACGTTACATCAAATAATACAAAATCTATTTGAACAAATTATTTAATAAAGAAAAAAAAGAAGAAAACAAAAAAAACTCCAGATAATAGTGAAAAATGCTTACAGGCTAATTTGCCAGGTTTCTTGAAAATTAAGCAATCTTACTGCCTGAGGATTTTAATAACTCCAAAAATGGGAATTATGTCTATTGGGAAAGCCATTTTTCGTAGATTTTACTTTATCAATCCAAATTATGGTGTATCTCTTAGGTGTTGAATCAAAGATATATTGTAAGAGTGTAAGTGGTATTTTAACAGAATTCTATGTCCTGAGCTCATCGAGATTCCTGTTTGTAAGGCTAGTTGTCTCAATCATTTCAGAATTGCCATTTCGTCATTTTCGTCATTGAGAATAGGTCACCTTTTATGCATTTTTGTTTTGACAATGCCAAAATTTTTGAAATTTTTCAGTATATTTTAACACTGTTCCGTGACGGTTTATGTTTATCTGGATACCTACCGGCAAATGTCTGGCATGTTCTTGATAAAACATACCCCAAAAAAATAAACAAATTTAAATAATCTCGTGCATATAATTTAATCGCCCTGACATGATTTTTATTAATAATTCTCAAGTGACGAAAAAGTTCTATTGTCTTTTTTCGTCGTGTTTCGCCATCATGGCCAATTAATAACAAAACCTGAAAACCGTATAGGATTTTTTCAATACAAAAATGTTAAATTGCCATTATTTCAAAATCTACAAGTTTTGCGTATAGGTGACCTTATTCAAAGTCATCCTTATTCTTAATGCAAAATAAGAAAACATTATTAAAATATGGGTTTCTATTTAAAAAACTGACTTTTAATGATTTTTTCAAGTTAATATGTAATGCTAGCTTCTGATCACCCTGTATTTCGTTATTATAAAAAGATCAACACAGTACATTAAAGTAGGTTCCATTCTAAAAAAAACAACAAAAAAACAACTTTTAAATAATAAAGGTTTCATATAGGAGAAATTGATGGTTATGTTGAGGCGTTTGCACCATTTTTGACATAATTTAAAATATGTCAAAAATAGTTAGACTTAGGTATAGTATATTGTACATGAAATAGGTCCATTATTTTTCATAGAATCTAAAAATGAAATAGTATATAGGGTATTACATTTAAACTAAGCTAGAGGGCATCAAATTCTAGTATTTTAGTTACATGCCAAATTTTAAAAATTTTCCAAAATCAATTTTCCAAGAAATCAAACATGGCATTTCGTCGTGGGACACACTGTATAGTACCTTAGTTTCTACCAGTATTGAGGGAGAAAGGTAGAAAAACTATGAATATTAGGTGTTCAGTGTAAGAGTTTATGTAACTTTAAAATTTCGACAGGTGAAAATTATAAAACAATAAAATATTTTGGTACTTTTTCTTAGTAACGCACTAAAAATATTTCAACAAAATTCTTTCACTATAGCTAGATCTACATATTGTTTTAATAAATCGTATTTTATTAGGATGAGTATGTTTTAAAAAATTGTTAATATATTCTTTCAATTAACCCCATTAATTTTAAGTTGATTACATTAGTTAATTGTTTCAAATAATTTGTTTTGAAAACGGTAATGCATATTAAGAGAAAATAAATGTATTAATAAAATTTTTATAAAAAAAATTGAACCGACTTCTAAAAGTTCGCTAAAAAGTGAAAAATAACTATAAATTTTGATATGAAATTGAAATATTTGAAGTCGGCGCCAAACTAATTCCTGATAAAATATGACTCGCATATACAGATTAAAAACGCTTTATTTGTAATTGCTCTCTTACTTTAATTTGTATATATTAGTAGTTATTTATTTCATTTAGAACTAACTTGGCGCCGACTTCAAAAATTTAAATTTCATATAAAAATTTATAGTTATTTTTCACTTTTTAGCGCACTTTTAGAAATCGATTCAATTTTTTTACAAAAATTTTATTTTTCGATTTTTAGTTTTGAATTCATTATGATATCCATAAATTAATTGAACTAAGTACTAATCGAAATTAATGTACCTCGCAATGAGGTGGCAAAAAAGTACCCATTTTATCCAAAGTTGTAAATCACCCTAAAATGAACCACTAATAATTCTTTAATTCTCCAGTGAAATTGTGTCTAACAAATAATTACTCTGTCATAGTAAATCCATTATCTTTAATTTCAAGTTAATTGTTGATTGGTAATATAGGCTCCAAAACCTTCGAATATCGATATTTAAAGAATTTGAGGCGTAAACCCCATAATACCAAATCAGAAAAAATGCGAATAAAGTAAAATTTTCAACCCACCATATTGGATCCGCCATATTGAATTTCAAAAAAGTAATTTTAACGTCTTATTCTAAATTCAATATAAACCCTTCTAAGCCCCCTAGTACCAATTTCGGGATGAAATCAGGAAATTTAAAATTTCTAGACCATCATATTCCATCTGACATATTAGATTTTCTTAAAATAATTTTATATTTGTTATTTACATCCTTAAAAACGATTCAGTCCCACTTTTGAACAAAATCAAAAAATGTGAAATTTCTAGTCCCCTATATTGGACTCGCCATATTGAATCTTAAAAAAATACTTTTAAGTTCATAATTTACACCTTCAAGACCCCTATATCACTTTTGGAGAAACTCGAAAAATGTCAAATTTCTAGTCCATTATATTGGACTCGCCATATTGAATCTTGAAAAAATACTTTTAAGTTCATAATTTACACCTTCAAGACCCCTATATCACTTTTGGAGAAACTCGAAAAATGTAAAATTTTTAGGACGCTATATTGAATCAGCCAGATTGAGTTTTTCAAAAAATATTTTAAATTCGCAATTACCACTAACAAAAATACCCCAATATTAATTTTAGACAAAATCGAGAGATGTAGAATCTTTAATCCGCCATCTTGGATCAGCGATATTTATTTATTTTTTAAATAATTTCAGATTCGTAATGTGCGATCCCAAAAACTCCCCCATATCAATTTTGAAAAAAAATCGTACAAAATTGATTTTTTCATCCGCCATATTGGATTCGTCATATCGAATTATTTAAAAATAATTTTAGATTCGTTATGTGCAACCCCGAAAACTCCCCCGTACCAATTTTGGAGAAAATCAGACAAAATTGATTTTTTGTCCGCTATACTGGAACCGCCTATTGAATTTTTTAAAAATATTTTGAATTCATTATATGCGATCCCTAAAACTCCCCTATACCAATTTTTGAGAAAATCGGACAAAGTTATTTTTTGTTGTCCGCCATATTGGATCCGCCATATTGAATTTTTAAAAAATAATGTCGAACTCGTTATGAAGGACTCCGAAAATTCTCTCATACCAATTTTGGATAAAATCGGACAAAATTAATTTTTTTGGCCGCCATATTGTCAGGGCCATCTTGGATTTTACTGAACCAATTTCGTCCAAAAAAATATGGGATCACCGCAGCAACTTCATTTATATAACGTAAAAAATTTCATTCAAATCAGTGCCGCCGTTCCGGAGTAATCGGTGTACATACATAAAAAAAAAACATACATAGCCGACGAATTGAGAATCTCCTTCTTTTAGAAATCGGTTAAAAAATAAAATACACATTAAAAGCAAGTCAATAGAATCATTGGTAATTAGGTTAACGAAGTTTTCTAACGTTAACACAGTATGGCTATAATGGTAACGTGTCGCAAATGTTAATATAATTTCTACGTTATTCCTTTGTTCTCTTGTACATAAATGGAAACAAGTTGCCTACTTTCAAGGTAGAAAGGTAGACAGTCAGGTTAATTTATAAAATGATATATTTTTATTTTTACTTTTAGGTAATGAAATGTGGTGGTGAAAGAAATAAGACTTATTACTGCAATGGTGATTTTGGTGGACCGCTGTTGGTAGACGGAAAACAATTTGGAATAATATCTTATGCTCGTACTGATCCAGGTGGTCCATGTGGTGTATACTTGGGAATTTTTTCTCCAGTATCATATTTTAGACAGTGGATTAAGGATACCACTGGAGTTTAGACAGAATAGAAGGAATCTTGATAAATAACCATATCTACTAAAGCATGTAAATATATAATATTAAATAAATATTTATCATTGATTTTATTTTTCACCTGAAGTTTATATTTAATATGTTAATAATTTCTATATCTAAAGAGACAATGAGTACAGAAAATTGACCATTTGAAACGTAGATTCTACAACAACTTTTTTATACTACGAGGTGTGACAAGTTCTAGAAATTTAGTTATAAGTTGGGAACTAGCAACATTGCGTCGTTCGTCAACATTTGTCTAGAGAGGGGGAACCTTCCTTTTAGTTTCAGTCTAAGGTTGAATTCGATAGCACGTCTGGTTTGTGTTTTATGCGTATTTTTCTAAAGTAACTTTTTTAGTGGCGTCGTGAAAATTGTCTCACATTACAAACAACGTGTTGTGATTCAATTTTTAGTGAAATCTGACGAAAAACCCTCAGAAATCCTCCGAAAATTGCATGTTTGAATGGACGAAGCGGTTCAAAGGTAGACAATAATCGGTAGAAGACGATCCACGTGAAGGAGTTCCTGTCACCTCTCGTACTGACGCGAATGTCGATCATTTGCATGCGCTGATGCCAGCACCTAAGCATTCGTGCGTTATATGACGAGTTAAACATGAACAAATAAGTCATTGGTAAGATGTTACACGAGAATTTGATCATGTGAAAGATTAGTGCAAAGATGGTGCCAAAAGTTCTCAAAGCGAAAATCGATCTGCTAGGATTTGTTGTCCTGCATTCGAAGCCACGGTAGAGACTGGACGAGTTGGGTAGTTACTGGAGATGAGACCTGGATCTTTAAGTATGACCTCGAGATCCGTAAACAAAGTCAGCAGTGGGTGGAAAAGGGTGGGGAGGGGCGGTCAATGAAAGCGAGGACGTCCAAGTCGCGACTGAAAGCATTGTTGACCGTTTTTTTCGATATCCGCGGCGTCATTAATCGTGAATATGTTTCTGCCGGCCAGACAGTGACTGGCGACCCGAACTCGCCGAGAACGGCTGGATCTTGCACCATGACAACGCCCCGGCCCATTCCTCGTTCAATGTGCAAGAGTTTTTGGTGAAAAAAGGCATTTCAACGTTGCTACACTCAACCTATAGCCTCGATATTGCCCCCTGCGATTTTTTTTATTCCACAAGATGAAATCATACCTCAAGAGAACTCGTCATGGCGGCGTACAGGAGGTAAAAGAAGGTGTGACCATGGTGCTGAACGGGTTAACTTCGGAGGATTACCAAGAGTACTTCCAATCCTGGGAGCAACCTCGGAATCATTGTGTAGAGTTAGAGGGAAACCATTGCGAAGGTCAATAATAAAATTTTTCCTTAAACTAAATTTGCTTGTTTTTTATTGACAATTTCCCAGAAATTAATTGCCATACCTCGTACTTTAGATCACAGTCGCAATATGAATTAGCTAAGAATGATTTTGTTTGTCAATAAAAGAATGAAACAGTGTTTGTATATTTCTTCTTCCCTTTCTACGTATTTTAGCAAAAAACGTTCAGACAAAAGCCATAGGATTAAGTGAACTTTATGTATCAGTGGACTAGACGTACATCGAAAAATCTGCCTGCTTAATATTAGCAGTAAGCTGCTTCGTCCAGCAAAATAAGGTAAAACAGTCTTAACTTACATACACGGGACCACCGACAAGATTGCCAGATTGCTCCGAAAATCAAATATACGGACAATTTTCAATACATGTAAGAAAATTGGACACTGTTTGAAGTCTTCAAAGGACGCAATTCTATTTCAAATAGAAGACGTTTACAAGATACCGTGTTCTTGTGGTAAATTGTATGTAGATGAAACATGACGATCTATATCCACTAGGCTTAAGGAACATGAAAGATGTATAAAAAGGAAACAAATTGTACAGTCTGCAGTAGCTGAACACCAGCATTGCTCAGGTCACACTTTAATGGAAAAGAAATGAAGGTCCTAGCATCAGTACCTGGTTTCTTTAAACGTAAAGTTAGGGAATCAATCGAAATATGTAAATATCCAAATAATATTAATAGAGATGCGGGTTACAGTCTACATAACACGTGAAAATCGATTGTAACGCTGGATCATGGTTCGCTGAGCATCAGTCGGGTATAAATACCGGGCTGTTGCTTCTCGATAGTCATTCTCGATAGTCGTAGGTAAAACGTCGGATAATAATTCCTTGACACGGCCTAAACCCAAGAACCATTATTTTCAATATTACGTACAAATGTTTCTCGTTTTTGAACTCGACACGTTGTAAGAAGGAAAATTTACTATATTACGGCTGGCGAATATAATTTGATTTATAAACAAATTAATGGAAAAACTGTTACGAAGAGAAAAATATATTATAATAATTTTATTTGGTCAGGGTTTTATCCGGTTAGTCGGGGGCGCCCAATAGTGCTTGGGGTACAAGCGATAGCTATTTTGGGCCCTAATAGTTAAAATAGTGATCGCTTTTCTCTAGAAAACGAGAAACTAACTTTTAAAGAAAAAAACACCTCAACTTGAATAGAAATATGGATACATTGAATACAAATTTAATAGATAATGCGTTATACACCATAAATATAATGTAACATGTAAAGTGATCTAGTAAATAATAACGGATCTAGAAATTATATTTAAATGTGTCTTCATTATGGGGAGAAAAAGAATATTAATTATATATTAAATTACCTTAAAAATCATTCAGTCGGAATCTATTACACTCTGGAGTGGCTCTGACTTCAAAAGAACGTGATGTCACAATCAGCTAGTAGATGACCCTATTTAACCTATGATTAACAATATTTTTTGATTTCTTACCACAATGGTAAATATGCCATTTGATTTTTTTTTAAATCTCACGATTATAAACAAGCTTTTTTTCTTGTGAAGCCAATGGACAATTGGTAATAATCTTATAATGCGTTCATTTTACCAGCGCAAATAGATCTACTTACCTAGGTCGCTATTATTCCATAAAGAAATCACTAAATGCAGTTTGTGTTAATATAATAATAATACTAAATAAAGGAAAAAGACAGATAAGTTCTTGCAATGTAGTAGCGGCTCGTGCATTAGAAAAGTAGGGGTTACAATTCCAATGGCACAGTAAAAACATAGATATGTATGTCATAGGCACCGGTGGATTAACAAAATAAAAGTCTTTTAAATTGGAGTTAATATGAAACAAACCAGTGTATTTTAAATAAGTAAACATTAAGAAGGTCGTAAATTTTAAAAATAAACCATTCAAAACAAAATTCATGAATGAAATTACTGTGTGAATTATTTATAAAGAAAATCCATACGCCGATCTGACATTAGCAAACTTATTAAAAACCCGCTGATTGAAATTGTGCACGCTTTCGATAAAATTCCTTTCTTTAGAAAGTATTGCCAAAGCAGTCTTTCTTGGCTCATAGTAATCGGTAAACACGTTTTGATTCGTTGGAGGGCAAAAATACACCGTTCTTCTTCAGCCGATGCCATCGGAATAGTAATAAAAATTTTCAAAAGTTTTAGAACTTCACTAAATGTCTTGCTTAGCTCAATGTTTTGCGATAGATAGTCATAAAGTACAAGAAGTCCCAAAACTTTCGGAAATAATTCGGATTAGAGTAAATCTAGAGGTGGGTGCCATTTTCGCTTTGTTTCTTTTGATTTTTTTTTTGATAATTTCCTCGATTTTTCTGAAAAAAAGTGCACCCTAATAGAAGCATCTATAATATATAAAATTTCATAAATTTTTATCAGAAAAATCAAGAAAATTATCAAAAACAAATCAAAATAAACAAACCCAAAATGGCCCCGGAAGACGTAGACTCATCATGTCCTCGTAGAGCGAGTTCGAAAGCTCCACAGAAATGCACACAATTAATTATAATGTTTAAAATTTATCGCTTGTGTCTCATTTTTTCATTATATAATTCAATATCACTTCGATAAGCGCTGTTTGATTGAGCAGCTACGCTAACAGTCCAAAAAGTGAATATTGCAAATCATTTTTCATATGTTTTGTTTACAATATATCTTTTTAATGCGGTCTCCCGAATGATATGTCAGTAAAATCTACTTTCATTCATGAAGTTTCTTCTTCAAATAATAAACAAGGGAAACAAAATAGAGCATTTTGAATTTCACAACCACAAAGGCACGTATGTTTATTATAAAAATTCAGATTAACGTCTTAGTACAAATCTTTTTTGCTAAATACAGATTGTTCTATTTTTAAATTTGGAGTAGGCCTTCCAAATCTTTTTATTTCAGCCTTATCATTTAATGACCGGCCACAGTGGTTCTTCAGTTAAACTCTGTATGGAATTCATTTTTGTTTTTACCAAAACCAAAACGCAAAACGTAAAAGAAGATACGATAGCGTACAGCACAACAAATAAACGACAACTACAAAAAAACCTCGGAGGCAGTATTTTTTAGAGTAAATTATCAGTGATCAAAGTAAAAAAAGTGAAACTGGTAAGGTCATGTTCTTTTGAATATGAATTTACTTGTCATCAGGTCGAAGTGATCATGATCATTTCAATTGAGAGAATTTAAAATGATATTGACTCAAAATAATAGCTGTATATTGGCGGGTAAACTAAAGGTATTTTCTCGTGGTGTAACCCAGTCTAATATATGTTTAGATCTGTTTTGAAACACATTTGAAATGACGTTACTCTTTCGATCGCCCGAATACGATAATGACGATAATCACTTATTTGAAAGCATATCTATAATTGTTTTAAAACATGTAGAAACAATTTTAATGTTACGTAATTACATCATCGCCAGAAAATCTTTGAATCTAGTTGTAATAAATGGACAGCCAAAATACAGCTTAAACAGAGTTGTGCAAGTTGGTTTGCAACATTCATTAAGCTTATGGGACGAAATTAATCTCCACGTTTTATATAGGCAACTTCATATACATGTATGAGCTTGAATTGCATTAAAATTGCACTCCAGCAAAGCGATAACGTTTCCAGGCCTAATACTGTAAAATAGACACATTATTCTTGACACTTAGGCGAAATAAGTTTAATTATTTCAATAATTGATTTTTATTAGCTTATAATTTAGGTAAAAAATTGATTTAAATTTAATCAATAAATTATCAGTAGAAATTAGAAAAATATTTATACTTATGTTTATTAATATGTTTTATTTTAATTTACAATATTTTGGGGGTTGCGCAAATCTGCCAACTTAAGGAAAAGCCGCCCATGTTGCATGTGAATACATGCTTGTCTAACTGTTACAAGAACCAGACAATTATAGGCGTAAAATTTCTAAATTGTCCCGACAAAGTGCGGTAAGTTAAAAGTTCATGTTTCTATCCTACAGCACAAAGCAGACAAAACCTGAAATTCTGGAGGTTTGGAAATTATAGGAACTTCAATCTTGGCAGTGGAGTAGATTTAGTTACTCTAAAACTAAGTTGTGGATTACGGTTAAACTCGAACGTAATGCATAACAATGTAAGTACAGTGACTCAAACACCCAGCAACATGTCAAAAGAAGGAAAACAAACTAAGGATAAATAAAAAGAGAGAAGAGACAAAAAAGAGAAAAAAGGACTACAACAAAAAAAAATGACTTAGAAACAATGCAGTTTTGGCTTACAAAGTATTGTTAATTTTTCTTTTCTAAATACATTGACAATTCCAGAATTTAAGATAAGAAATGAAAATAAAAACTGTACTAACTAAACTAAACTAAAGAAAGTGTATGGTGTGGCCTTTTACGATGAGGGAGGAAAACTGAAAATCGGGTATATTCTCAGCAGTAACAAAACTTTAAATTGCTCTAAACTAATTAGGCACAAACTAATTATCTCACCTAACTTGATTTGAGAGCCGAAATTCTCACAATTTCTATGAAGAATCACGTTTCATTGTGATCAAATAAGGAACAATACTGAGTTAATGTGGCGGGTACATTAATGCTCAATTCGTCGTGCCCGGGAGTGATTCTGACGTCACAGAGCCCATGCTTACGAAGTTTTTAACTAAGCAGTGAGTTTAACTTTTTATTGAAACTATGATCACGGGGAAAGTTTCTCTTTTTCATATTCAACCCGACAGAAGTTAGAGGACCAATATTGTAAATAAAATGATAT
The DNA here is from genome assembly GCA_034092305.1 of Diaprepes abbreviatus. Classification (NCBI taxonomy): domain Eukaryota; kingdom Metazoa; phylum Arthropoda; class Insecta; order Coleoptera; family Curculionidae; genus Diaprepes; species Diaprepes abbreviatus. The sequence goes on along the minus strand of JASJET010000002.1, from coordinate 10,328,044 downwards.
TTTTTCGAAAACGCTAAGGATTAGCGATATAAGAGTACTTAGTTTTTAGTCAATAGTTAAATATAACATCTCCATTATTTTTTTGCTATCTCGTACCTATTTATGAATGAGAGAGAATGAGAAACAGGCTACCTACTTACAAAGTAGATAGGAGAATACAGGTATGGTAATTTGTAAAACTGTAAAACACTTTAGGTGATGAAATGCGATGGTGAAGTAAATAAGACTTATTATTGCTATGGTGATTTTGGTGGATAGCATCTGGTGGACGGAAAACAATTTCGAATAATATCTTACGCGCGTACTGATAAAGGTGGTCCATGTGGTGTATACTTAGGAATTTTTTCCCCAGTACTATATTTTAGAAAATGGATTAGGGACACAACTGGAGTTTAGACAGAATAGAAACAATCTGGATAATCAATATATCTACTAAAGTTTGCAAATATATGTTATAATAAATGTTCTCTATTGGTTGTATTTTTTACTTGGAATATATATTAAATATTTTGAAAGATGTTCTGTCTCAAGAAGCCATTAGTATAAAAGACTTATTAGTTGAAAAAATAGATTCTACGACAACTGGCTTATACTGCTTTGAATCTCAATAGCAGTAGGTAGCAAAATAAATTAAAGAGAAACATTTTGTTTCTCAAAAAAATAATATAACAACTCCTATAGACCACCTCTTTCCTTGCTCCGTGTTTAAGAAAAAAAAAATTAGACAAAATCCCTATCAAATAGTAGATTGGACGTACATCGAAATATCTGCCAACTTTAATTTAGCAGTAAATATACTTATATCAGAGAAACTATTTTAGTTCTTAGTCAACTGAAGAAACCTTATACAGTAAGGGCAGACGTACTTCATTCTAACACAGTTAGAAAGAGACAAAGTCTTATCTCAGATTGTAAAGAAGTACCGGAAAAGGTTGGAAGCCTCTCCCAACTTTTAATATACCTGGTATTTATACGCAAGCTTCTGATGATTTATCATCCGAAGTTCATGATGTATCTTTTCATTCAATCATTTTAACCGTTATATCTGTCAAATAAGAATTGCAAGAGATATAAAATAAAAAAATAGCAAAAGAGAGTAAAATAACCGAGAAAATACCGAATAAACTTTTGTCGTACAATAAATGCGGAGATTCAATTAAATCCAAATTTATTATGAAAGGTAATGTTTAGTGATGAAGCTACTTTTAGAAGTAATGGTGCCGTAAATAGACGCAACATGCATTATTATGCCACAGAAAACCCATTTTGGATTAGAGAGGTGCAACATCAAAACCACTGGTCATTAAATGTTTGGTGTGGTATTCATCATAATCGAATTATTGGACCCCACTTTTTTAATGAACCACTAAATGACCATAGTTACCTGAACTTTCTACAAGAAGAACTACCCCAACTGCTTCAAGGTCTCGATAGGGATGAGCTCGACAGTATGTGGTTCCAGCACGATGGTGCGCCTCCGCATTACCATCGTGAAGTTCGTGCGTTTTTGGACCAACGATATCCGCAAAAATGGATTGGACGTGGGGGTTTCATTGAGTGGCCACCAAGGTCTTGCGACATTACCCCATTAGATTTCTTCCTACGGGGTTATATTAAAAATAAGGGGTATGTTAATCCACCAACAACAGTGGAAGATATGCGAAACATGATTAGGGATACCTGTAGAACAATAACGCCACTAATTTTGTCCAGGGTCCGGGAAAATCTGCAAAAAAGACTAAATTTGTGCATTGCACAAGAGGGTCGTTTATTCGAACACTTATTAAAAAGGAATAATTAATCTCAGTATTTAATAGGTAATTTTTTTGTTTCCATTTAGAACAAAAGTAAATATGTATTTGCCTGTTAATTTGTTGTGTTAATTTTTTCACATTATGTTTAATTAAACTATTGCCGTTGTAATATAACGAATTATGTATTTCATCATATTTAACCATATTCTGTTTGTTTCTGTAGTTTCTTTTTATTATTTTACATGGCTACTATGATAATGAAGACTATTTCTGTAAAAAAGTATGGAAAATAAGAAAAACTGAAATATCTCAAAAACTATTATAAATAGGTATAGGATATATTGAACAAAACTTGTAGGGTTTTTATTACTCTATTAAATAACATGAAAATATATAGGATGTACCATTTAAAAAAAAGATATTTATTCATTTAAACTTGTTCAAATTTGAGCCGATGTGTTCAACACCCTGTAGCTTTTATTGCAAATATTAGGTAAAAATTATGTTAACTTGTCCTTGGCCTTGCTAAATTCCAAATTTGAATACATTTGTCACAAAATTGAAAACGTTATTTAGGATTAAATCGATGCTTGAAAATGTGACTTTTTTTCTTTAAACTTAATTATCTCAGAAACCATAAAGTTTTGTTATAGTAAACCTTTAATAAAAAAGATTTAAAATTATAAGCTAAATCGAAAATACGATTCGCATATAGGGTGTTCTATTTAAAAAAATACAACTTTATGCTGTCCTAGTTTTTTGGCTCACCCTGTAGAGTCCTAAATATTTTTAAAATCTGCGTAAAAATAAACTGTATCAAACAATAAATATAGTTTCTTTGTTAATTTCACCGAAAAGGCACAAACCTACTTCATCCAATCGTTGACTCACCCTGTACACCTGTCAAAGAAGAATTTCAAGAGAAATAAAGTAAAAAATAACAAAAGAGCCTGTTTCCTTGGGAATTTGAAAGAAAAAACGGTCGTGACCCGTCCTAGAAAAAGTGGGTTTTTAATAGGACAAGAAGTCGATTTTTTCTGGGTTTTTCAGGGCTGTGCAAGTCCCTGGTTTCAGAACTTGGGAGTAAGGGAAACTCCAAATGTTATTGAAACGTATACGCGAGCTTTAAGTCGGTGATCCAATATCGCAACCTAAGTTCAGGTATGCGATGCCGAATAGCGCCCGGCTTTCGAACTTAGTATGTGAGGGCCTGGTAGTTCGGAAACTTACCTCAGGTGTTCGTAAGCAAATACCACCTGCCCTGATATATCTAGGGAATCCTCAGATACCCTATTTGATCCGAAAGATTGCGTTTCGCTTTATGGCTTCTTGAACCTTTAGTTTTTCACTATCAGGGTGCAAGTGATAGCTACTAAATGCCCAAAAATTCCGAAAAAGTGATTTTAAATGTTTTACTGGCTCTTCTAGATGTTCTAGAAGGTCTATGCTGCCTTCGATAAGATCTTCATTGTTGTGGGGAAGGTTTGGTCTTGATAATTCAGCAAATACGCGAGGGAATCGTCCTTATTTCCTGAATTTGTCGAAATCTTGAAGGGAATTTCGCGTCAAAAGTGGTTTGCCGTGAAAACAGCAACTTTTGAGTTAAATTAAGCCACGCCTATCATTGCTTTTCTTATGGCAAAATTTTCAAAGTTGAATTTTAGCATTTTTACTCGTTCTATCGTCGAAGTTTTTGCTGAATTCGATAGATATTCAATCTATATGTGATCCCAACAGCATTGGAAATATGTAATCATTATTATATATTTACAATATATGTTTGTTTAATATTCTACTATAAATCACCTAATCACTGCTTGTTAGCAGATTAATCTTCAGTAGTAGGCACAATGAAAAATATTACCCTTCTTTAAACTTAAACAATAATATTTCGAAAGTCAAGTAAGAGAAATAAGTGTTATTAAGGAACCAGTAAAAATCCATATAATAAATGCAAAAAATATCTAATCTAAAATATTTCCGGAATTTTCCAATCTTAAAAGTGTATTGTTTTTGTGTTTTAAATGATTGCCTATTCAAATAATAATTAATTTTTTGCAAATTTGTCATACGTCCGTTGAACAAAATAAGAATTCAAGTACCATATTATGTGCTTGATAAGATTATAAAGTCATTTATAACAGTGACCTGAAAAATAAATTATCAAAAACATAGACACGTCATCTTTCATTTGGGTTATATTAACGTTACCGTTGTCTCTCCTTATGTTTACTCACTGAGTTCAAATAAAGACAACACTTTTCTATAATCACTTTCAATTCTTTAGTAACTATTTGTTAACACTTTCACTGTTCAAAACTAACCAACTTAAATCATATTTACTTATTTATATACATCTGCAGAATAAACTCGATTAAAATTTTAGAATTTCACTAGAAAAATGACTAACTATAATGACTAATTGATATAATAGTTCTATAAGGACACGTCGGAACTTAGATAGTTTTCCGATATAATATGTCTACATGGACGCGGCCGATTTTCCCTAGTCCTTCGTTACAATAGTATGAATCGTTTACACACAGTCAAAAAAGTAAAAAATTCCCCATGGCGACTACAGAAAAGCGTTTGACAGTATTGATATGTTGGCGGTACTAAACTTTATAGTACGTCGTACACACAGCTGATATAACTTTGGCTCGGACAGCATAAATGAACGAGGTGAAATACTGTTAAGATTCCTGCTGCAAAATGAACTATACCAAATGAACAGTTTTTTCCAAAAGAAACTACATAGAAGATGAACATGACAAAGTCCCGATGGAAGAACAATAAACGAAATAAATTTCATTATCACCGACAAGAACCACATAGTTAAAGACATTACGGTATTAAACAGGTTTGCTACCAATAGCGATCATAGAATGGTACGAGGTAAAATAGAAATATGTTTAAAAAAGGAGAGGTATATGATGATCGACAAGAAGAACAAAGGGAGACAATGGAAGAAACCATCAGATGTAGATGATTTTCAACAGTGTATTGCCGACCTAATTGGTAGCCCTGAAGCAAAAACTGACGCTAACGACCTAAGTAATAAATTAACAACTGCCTTACTAGAAAGTCAGAATAAATTTTGTCCTAAAACTCAAAAAGAAGAGAATGTCAGCCAAGATACTAGACAACTAGTGCAGAAAAGAAGAGGAATGAGAAGCGAAACGGACCCTAAAGCTGACGAACTACAAAAAATAAATAAAGAAATATCCAAAGCTGTTAGACAAGACATTCGAAAATACAATCAAGAACAGATCGAACATACCACTGACAACAATAAAAGTATGAAAGTATTGAGAAGAAAACTGAGAACGAGAACAAGACAAATAATCAAAGTGAAAGATAAGAATGGTCAGTTTTCAACAAACAGAGAGGAAATCCTTAAAGTAGTCGAAGATTTATACAAATTACTATACAGAAGCCAAAACAAAGAGAATAGCATAGATCAAGTACCAGAAATATTGACAAGGAAAAAAGCCATTGTCAACCAAGGATCAGAACAAATGCCGGAAATCACAATAGACAAAATAAAACTAGCCCTAAGAAAAACTCAAAATCGGAGGTGTTTGTCTACTTAAGAAAATAAACGGCCTTTTTAATATGTGCCTTTTGGACAGTACAATACCCAACAAGTGGCACAATGCTGAGGTAATTTAGATTTACAAAAAAGGAGATTCCGTGATTTGGAAAACTACAGACCAATAAGCCTTCTTAGTCACCTATATAAACTCCTAAGAAGAATAGTAACGAATCGACTTGAGAAAAAACTTGATTTCTACCAACAAATCTACCAACAAATAGAGCAAGCGGGGTTTCGTACTGGGTTTGGAACAAACGATCACCTACAGAGCATCAAAACGGTAATAGAAAAAACTATCGAACACAATCAATCACTCGTTCTGGCTTTTGTAGATTTCCATAAGGCCTTTGATACGGTAGAGCTTGACAAAATTATGGAAGCATTACAATCATCTCGCATTGACTTTCGATACACAAAGTTAATTTACAATATATACAGGAATGCAACTATGTCGGTGAAACTACACAGAAACACGGATAATATCCCAATTGGCAGAGGAGTCCGACAGGGTGATACCTTATCGCCTAAACTGTTTACTGCAGTACTAGAATACGTTTGTGAAAAACTTAACTGGGAAAAAAGAGGCCTGAATGTAGGCTGCCAAAGAATAACAAATTTGAGGTTCGCGGATGACATAGTTTTGTTTTCCGATAATCTCAAAGAGATATGTACAATGTCACATGAACTTCAGCTAGTGTGCGCCAATGTGGGTCTTAAAATAAATATATCAAAAACAAAATTTATGACCAATCTGGTACCTAGTGGAAATATCAATATTGGAGACAACGAAGTGGAGCTTGTGGAAAAATACATATACCTTGGACACGAAATAAAGATCACAAGAGATAATCAAACATGCGAGCTACGGAGAAGAGTAAATCTCGCATGGGCAGCCTATGGAAAACTTAAAGACATTTTAAAAGCGATGTACCAAACATTTGACAAATGTGTGTTACCGTTTATAACCTACGGCGCCGAAACTTTGATATTGACAATTTCAACTTTTAAAACTCTGCAAATAGCTCAGAGAAAGATGGAAAGATCAATGCTAGGTATATCGCTGCGTGACCGAGTTAGAAATGAAGACCTGAGACGAAAAACAGGAGTTATCGACGTAATTTTCCGAATTGCCGCACTGAAATGGAACTGGGCCGGACATGTCGCCCAAATCAGTGATGGTAGGTGGACGAAGAGATTACTCGAGTGGAGGCCGATATTAGACAAAAGAAGTAGAGGAAAAGACCCCCTACTTGTTGGACTGACGATCTCAAGAGAATTGCAACAAATTTGATGCAAATCGCTCAAAATAGAGCACAATGGACAAGAATGAGGGAGGTCTATGTCCAGCAGTGAACGGAAAGGGCTGGATGAAGAAGCAGATTTTCGAGATTTCAAAGTTGGGTTAGGGCTTTTGCAATGTAGAAAAATGGAAGTAATTTTTCATTCAAAATTGTATATTTTTATGACTAATCGACGTAAATCAGTTTTTTTTTTAATTAAGCTGACATGAGTAACATCAACAACATGGCGGCTGTTTCTCGGCTTGATTATATAATAATAATTTTTGTATTTTTTTTATATATTTTATATTCCATATATATTTCATACGATTATCAAAAAGTAGAATAATATGAGCAAATATTTGCAAGTAGCAACGTACTTTGAAATCGATATATCGTACCATTTCAATATGTATTCAAGAGATTAGAAATTACGCTCGGGATGATACCTGGAGGACTTGATTCAATACACACCTACATAAAACAGTAAATTAAGATAAGCAGATCGTGATTATGAAAATTTTGAATATTCTTGACATTTGTAATATACCACCTCATAATTTCTTTATTTGTTTACAATTTTATCAAAAAGAAAAAAAATTCTCAAGTTAATTGATACGAGTTTATTCTGCTCTATTGAAATATTGTTCAAAACGATTTTAGTGACCTAAATTGTTTCTCTAGTAAATTAGGATGCTAAGCAGCAGTTAACATCAACTGAGTTGATGCAATATTTTAGGGTATAGAGTAGTATATTTGGTCATTATAATTTTAAGAGTCGCAGTTTGAGATATTGTAGAATTATGTTTTGGAACGTTATACTTGAGGATCTAATATAAATATGATTTAAAAATTTTGAGAGGTCAAATTGCGACTGAAATTAGTATCAGAGGCTGACGGAATCAGAAACTCTTTATTTACAAGTCAATATTTAAAATACATATATGGTGCACTAAAAATATAAAAACCTTATTTTGACCTGAACTTGCATTAGTGAGAATAGTAAAAATAAGAAAAAGGAACTAAAAATTAATAAATAACTTACTGAAAATTAATATAAATTATCATAAAGAATATTATCCTATGGTTTCTCTTTCTCTAGTTTGTAATTGCATTGACTAGCTGCGACTGAATATTTTTTTGTGGTGAACAAAACACGTATGTTATGTTATATTTTTATATAACTACATTTAACAATATTTTTCATTTCTATTATAATAATCTTCATAATTTCTCAAACATAATTTGTTTGTCTACTTAAGAAAATAAAAGACCTTTTTAATATAGGTCTTTTGGACAGTACAATACCCGATAAGTGGCACAATGCTGAGGTAATTTTGATTTACAAAAAAGGAGATCCCCATGATTTAGAAAACTACAGACCAATAAGCCTATATAAACTCCTACCACTAATAGAAACTCCTAACAAGAATAGTAACGAATCGACTTGAGATAAAACTTGATTTCTACCAACAAATAGAGCAAGCGGGGTTTAGTACTGGGTTTGAAACAAACGATCACCTACAGAGCATCAAAACCGTAGTAGAAAAAACTATCGAATACAATCGACCACTCGTTCTGGCTTTTGTAGATTTCCATAAGGCCTTTGATATAGTAGAGCTTGATAAAATTATGGAAGCATTACAAGCATTCCGCATTGACTATCGATACACAAAGTTAATTTACAATATATACAGGAATGCAGCTATCTCGGTGAAACTACACAGAAACACGGATCATATCCCAATTGGCATAGGAGTCAGACAGGGTGACACCTTATCGCCTAAACTGTTTACTGCAGTATTAGAATATGCCTGTAAAAAACTTAACTGGGAAAAAAGAGGCCTGAATGTAAACGGCCATAGTTTAACAAATTTGAGGTTCGCGGACGACATAGTTTTGTTTTCCGATAATCTCAAAGAGATATGTACAATGTTACATGAACTTCAGCTAGCATGCGCCAATTTGGGTCTTAAAATAAATATATCAAAAACAAAATTTATGAGCAATCTGGTACCTAGCGGAAATATCAATATTGGAGACAACGTAGTGGGGCTTGTGGAAAAATACATATACCTTGGACACGAAATAAAGATCACAAGAGATAATCAAACATGCGAGCTACGAAGAAGAGTAAATCTCGCATCAAATATTTTTGTCGTGAACAAAACACGTATGTTATGTTATATTTTTATATAACTACATTTAACAATATTTTTCATTTCTATTATAATAATCTTTATAATTTCTCAAACATAATTTGTAAAAAAACTTCCCGTTATACTATTTTTAACAGACTTCTAAATTCTACCTTTTTTTTGTGCCTGTACGTTGATTACTCCGGAACAGAACCACCGATTTCAATAAAATTTTCTACATTATGTTCAGCAAGAGTAAAATTCACACTGGCGCTAATAATATGGTGGAGAAAAAAATTAATTTATTTCAATTTTCCTCAAAATTGGTATGGGAGAGTTTTCGGAGTCGTACAAAACGAATTTAAAATTATTTTTAAAAAAACACAATACGGCGGATCCAATATTAAGAAAACCAAAACATGTTCTAGTACACGTACACTTAAAACGTAAAACTTATTAATTTTACAGTTAAAAAAACATTAAAATATTATCGATATCAGATTATATTTTACCTGAAATAACAGAGAAAGTTAAGGTACGTACTCTTGGACAGAACGATTCTAATTTCTTCTAATACTGCTATTTTGTATTGATTCTAAAATTTTCAAAGCATTTTTCTGGTGCTAAAATATTTTGCGTTCCTATAAATGACTCATTATTATGAATATAGCTGTTGATTTCTCTTAAAACAATGGCTACTTATAGAACTACTTTAAATTAATCTTTTGATTCTATTAAAAAAATATAACGTCCTCTTTAAATACAACTACTTTTGCGGCGTTTATATATATATACATAAAAGAACGTCTCTTTAGTATCAAGGTTTCATTTTTCGCTTAATTTCAAAATGAAGCCAGTAACCATAATATTAACAGTTATCGCTATTATTCAAAATTCTAAAGTTTCTGCAATAACTGGTGGTGAATTAGCAGAAGAAGGCGAGTTTCCGTTTATAGTTTCAATAAAAGGTAGCAGTTATACCCATAATTGTCATTTTTGTGCGGGAACCATTGTTTCAGATAGATGGATCTTAACCAGTAACATATGTTATTCTCGCTCATTTGGAGGCGCCATCAGGTAATGTAACAATTAGTGTTGGTCGTTAGATAAGTTTCCTAATATTCTCCATAGATTTTGACATATCTTTATAACTAAAAAATTATAGTGTATTATCTCATTAGTGACTGATAAAGTTTACGAGATGAGTCGAATGCTAATTTCAATCGAATGAGTAGTACTTTTCACTTCGAGCCGAACACTTGACTTCTTTTATAAATGAAAAAAAGAATATTTTATTTAAAAAGAGGAAAAAAAAGTTTTATTTTATATATACATAAAAATTTCTGAGTATTTTGCTAAAATAATTAAATACTGGTTAAACCAGAGGCGGGTCCAGCCTCTCTCTTTGGGGGGGGGGGGGGCGGTGATATCACAAAGGTACAGCATGGCAAGAAAAAAAGTTATCAACGGGGGGGGGGGGAGTGCCAGCAGCATACACATTCCTAATATAAAAGACAGAATCGGTTTTATTTTCCTGAACTCAAAGCTCTTGGGAGGGGGGGGGGCGATCGCAAGCATACACATTCCTATACTCTATTTAAGAACTAGAGAGAGTAATAAAACTGTTACCGAAACCTCCAACGTACCTATTCCAGTGCCGCAGGTAACTGAGGACTACCGTAAATCTAATTATATTTCATTTTATTTAAATATTATAAGCTTTTATAAATCTACTGCAACAATAAAATTTCTGTTAGTGAGAAAAGTACACCTTACAGTTTGTTCTTAAAGATTTATTTTGTTTGCGCTTTTTTTTATATATTATTTGAGATTAGTGAGATACCCTAAAGATATGGCTTTCACCTCCAAAATCGTTAAACCAGGGCATTTTTTCCTCAATGAAAAATTATTACCATGAATTTTTATGATGCCTTAAGATATCAATATCTGGATAATAATGTTAAAAGCTCTGTTGAGATGTGTTCCAAAATAACAGGAGTTGGAAAATCTACTATGTACCGAATACTGAATGAGAAAAAAACGACTGGAATTGTTAGTACTCCCAAGCCACATTCGATTGCAGGCAGACGAAAAACCTCGTTGGAAGAAGAGATGAAAACTGCAATTAAAGGGATTGTACATACATTTTATTATGAGAAGCAGATCCCGACCATCGACAAAATTCTAACTAAAATCAGTGAAGATCGCGATTTACTTAAAATTAAAAGAACTGAGCTCTGGAAATTCATCAGAGAACTTAATTTTTGCTAAAAGAAAAACCAGATAGAAAATCTGTTCCTGTAGGTTGTCCGGAAACTCTCCGTTGGAGAAGTAAATATCTCTCTCAAGTAAAAGGTAGAGTTGCTAGAAATAACACAACTTACAAAATTAGTAATTTAACTATAAACATTTGAAAGATTTTTTTGAATAAAGTTACTGCGAAAAATTGGGAAAAATCCATATATTAAAAGAATAAAACAACATGTGAAAACTCGATCTTATGATTGGTGAGATGGAGGAACCAATTATAATTAATTTGAGTGAAGATTGAACAATTTATTACTTAATTTTTTGTTTTTGTTGTATTTTGTTGTTTAATGTTGTTTATATATATTTTTTATTTTTTTATATAATTTTATTTTAGTATGCCCCACTCTTTAATTTTTTATATATTTAATTCCAATTAGCCGTAAGTTTTTTATTATTTCATTATTGTATTTACCTTTTTCTTGAGAGTGTAGAATTAACATGTTTATCTTATTTTTTTGGGGCTATCGGATTTCCATATAATAAAGTAAATTAAATTAAGATATCAGTACAAAAAAAAACAAAAATAAGTAGGTCTAATTTTAACTGTAACATATAAAAACTAATTACATTTGAATCCCTTTTTAGTGTTTAATTGTAATTCTGCAGATGGTTTAAGAAATAAATAAACTGAAACGTCAAATGTCCTACAAATGTTTTTAATTAATAATAAAATGACCCATGGCCCCAAAAATACTTTAATAGTGTATGGACGAGTTCGTTTTTATGTTTAACTCTTTGTATTTTTGATAATGGGTATTTTGTAAGTATTAAAATTATAACTTAGAATTTTTTGAAAGAATAAGGCTTCATTTTAGTCTGAATGTGCCTAAAACGGTTTCTATGAAAAAATTAACAATAATAAAAATACAGTTGTGATTTGTGTTAAATATGTCAAAATTATCTACATTTTGTAATGTATGTGAATTATCAAGAAATCGTAAGAAATAAAATAATATTATAAAAACTTTTTATTTTATTTATTAGTGAAATAATATTTTATGCCATAAATACTTAGTGATAAATAAACCTCCTTCCGACGCCTATGACAAGGATTAAAATTCTTTTTAACACTTCACACTTGCAAATATCTATTGTTATCCAACCCAAATAGTCCATTATTATAGACTGGTATTTTTGATTATAAAATTTCTAACCCATTCCTATGAAAAATATATGTGTCTAACAGATTTTGCTAAAGACACCGAACTAAAGAACACAGGAAGTTTGCGAAGAGAAAAAGGGTAAAAAAAGATTTATTATTCTCTTTAGTTCTTGAATAAACTATAGTATATATAAAATATATTTGGCAAAATCGGGTCTACTTTCCTAAACTCAAAGCGCTTGGAGGGGGGGGGGGCGATCGCCCCACCGCCTCCCCCCCTTGGATCCGCGCCTGGGTTAAACTATTAATTATTTTGAGAGTTTGCAGATGGTCATTAGTGCTGTATTCTGATCTAAAATTGGCCTTTTCCCTGGGTTGAAAAGAATCTATTTCGGTATTTGGATATAAATTCAGTATCGCTACTTGGTAGAGTAATATCATTACATCGTTATTCCATTCAGATGGTACAATGCCACTTATTAAACATGTAGAGCCAGATTCAGTAAGAAGGTTTAAGACTTAGATCCGATCTAGTTGTCATTGAATTTGTACCTTCCATTTGGCCAGTTTTTTTTTTGCTGATAATATTGTTATAGTGTGAATTACATCTGTCTATATGGGAAAATTAAGGATAAAAGCCTAGAAATAAAGTCGCGGAATCAACGAAAAGAATACTTTTCACCTGAAAATAAACAAAAAAATTTTTTATGACGGTTCGGTAATAAATACTAACGATTTTTTATTCTTCTATTTTGAAGACTGAGAACTTGCTTGATTTATTGGTGTACTCGTCAGTTTTAAACTCTCTATTGTCAATTTAGACTGGAATTAAAGTTAAACCTTGTTGATGAATTAGGGCGTTAGTGAATAACATAGTATAATTACTTTTTGATAGAGATTTTCACCAAATTTTCGTATGATCCAAGATTACCATCATCGCCAGCAGCTAGCTTTCCCTCTCTTCATTTATGAAACGGCATTTCATATCATTAAATACGTTTGGCTGTTGCGAGTATTTTGCTAATATGGATGGTTCCGAAGTGTTTGTTTTTTCACGATCTTTATAATAGCTTAATGTATATTTAATTATTTCTATCTTATTCCTCACCGAATAACTAAACCATATGCACCATGGTTGACGGATAGATTACGAGCTATGATATTTGACTGAAATAAAATTTTAGTAAGATTAAAAAAAAAAAAAAAATACAGCCGATTGGATTACGTCTAAAAATTTTAGAGATATGGTTACTGCTGAAATAAGACTAGAAAAAAAAGGTTTGTTTAACTTTAAGGCTAATCGACATGATATTTTATCATCATCACTAAGGTTACTAAATTTTTTAAAAAATAATGGTCAAGGCTTGATAATTGACAGTCTTAGCCATGTTGACATAATTAATGAATATTTTGTTAAATCAGTAGGAAAATTACCAGTAGATAATAATATTTTAAATTATTATAAAAATAACAAAAAAAAATAATGAAATTAATAAACTTTCTTTTAGAGCTATCAGCGGAATAGAAGTTCAAAATATAATATCAATAATAAAAGTAAAGCGACAGGTCTTGATGTAATATATATCTCAACGCTAAATCTATGTTTACCTTTTTTGCATCCAGTAATACCGCATATTTCTAATAATTCTTTAACAAATTCCCTATTCTTAGAATGCTGAAAAAAACCCCGAGTGATACTATTACAGATAAGTAACCGGACATCCCTTAATAACCTTCGGCTTATTAGTATATTACTCACTTTCGAAAATTTTAGAGAAAACAATTGAAATGTAGTTTCAAAATTATATAAGAGTTAACTATGTTATACCAGTTACACAATCTGGGTTCAGAGCCGGTCATAGTTGCACAACTGCGATGCTTAAAATTACCAATGACATAATAATTGCCACTGATAACGATAAGTTGACAGTTCTGGTTTCACTAGATTACACAAAAATATTAGATACTCCGAATTACTCAGTTCTTAGCCCGAGAACGAGGCCCTGAAGACCGTTTACCGTTTGGAATTGCAGGCGGCAACTCAGGTGTCAGGGAAAGAGCGGTGGAGAGGTGTCCAACTTTCCACATGCAGACAAATTACATGATGCCGCTTTTAAAGCTCAACCTCTCACTGGAGAGAATTGGGAGGTAGAGCAAAATCTGGTATACAGATGGGTTTCAACAAGATAAAAGAGCTGAAGCCGGAGTGTTCGGCAGGAGCACAGGAGTCACAGAGTACTACCCTTTCGGATAAAGTGCGATGATCTTCACAGAGGAAATTTATGCTATTATGCAGTGTGCGCATCTCTGTAAGATTGATATAGATAGGAATATAGTAATAAATGTGTACAGTATGGCTGCAATAATGGCACTGAAGTCCTGTGTTGTTACTTCGCGACTGGTATCAGAGTGCAGGGACGTACTGAATGGTATGACAAGGAATGGTTGCACAATCAGACTCGTGTGGATCTCCGGCCAATCGAGCATACGCGGAAATAAGGAAGCAGACCGTCTGGCAAATTTGGGTTCGGCAACTGAACCAACAAATTCTACTTGTCCCAATTACCGTTGGCAAAAGGGAATTAATAATCGTTCATAGAAAGCAAATTTATTGAATCGTGGAAGGGAGCTCCTGAAATAAGGTGTGCTAAGAAATATATAACTGGACCTAGCGCACGGCTTCTCTTCTTAGGAAGGAAAGAGCCGGTAATTGTGGTGGGATTGTTAATAGGACATTCTCACCCGAGGGGTCATCTTTATAAGATCGGTGTCGAAGACGACTAGACGTACAGATGGTGTTTTAAGGAAGTTGAAACTGTTGACCATGTCCTCAGAGAGTACCCAGCACTCAACAGACTGAGATAGAGACATTTCGGAGATTGAATTTTGTTACCGGAAGCAGTTAGGCAAATTCAACTAAAGAGGCTGCTTGGATTCGCAAGGGCGATCGGCCTCGAATGACATGCAACTATGGTGGGATATAAAGAGCTCAACAAAGGTCTAGACATCGATGATCTAATTTCACCACTCTTTGTTTAATCCATTCATTCCTTCATTCATTATGCTAAATGTTTAGGATGTACAAAAACTAAACTACGAATAGCATGCACTACAAGTGGCGACAAAGTAAAGTAGGGCCAAGAGACCTTGGATTCTATAATAAAAAATCCATATATATATATAGTGTTTATAGAAACATATTAGGTTGAATTATTTTATATTATAATCGTTTCAACATCTGTGACACTTGGAGACTGGGCCTAAAGAAACCACAATCTTCAGCACTTAACCAACTCCTTAAAGGCATCGATTCTATAAATACACGTTCCGGTATGATTTCCAACTGCGTGACTTTTCATATGATCTAATATGTTTTAGGTTTTAACCTCAAGTTTAAGCACTACTTCGGCAAACTATTAATTATGAATGGATATAATTTAATTTTAAAGTGAATTTTGGGAAGGTTACCTTATTTGTGTTCTCGGTAAATTTTTTGTGAATATTAATTAACTTTTAAATTTATTTTTAAAACTGCCGGACAAATATTAACGTTAAAAAATATATAACTAATTTTTACAGTTTTGGTTCTAACAAGATCTCAGTGCCCGTTAATTACATATGTGACCCTTACAACAGTACTATACAACGAAGCGTGGATGATGTTTTATATAATCCACGTGCTTGGGATAGGCCGCCTTGGACTCATGATATGGTTCTTGTTCATTTAAATGAATCCATTCCCTTCTCAGAAACTGTTCAACCTGTTAAACTGGCCGAATTAGATGAAGAATGGCCTGATGGTAAAACTGGAACGATCCTTGGTAAGATAAACTTTTGTTTTACTTTTCTTAATGTGGAAGTAGAATTTCTTGGCAATTAAACTTCAGAAACTTTATTTAGTATGTATCTATATATATATATATATATATATATATATATATATATATATATATATATATATATTCTGTTTTTCTTCAATCATTCAATATATAAAACAATAAATTGCTTACAATCTTTCACATTAACAGAAAAACTTAAAAGACAATTAAAAAAATAATTTAAAATATATTTTACAATTACAACATTTTCCTTGGTCAAACAACCTAAAATTTAAAATACATAAATTATGCTTAAAATCTTATACATTAACAGAAAAAGTTAAAAGACAATTAAAAAAAAATTAAAATTTATTTTACAAATAAAAGCTTTATATAATTTTAAAAATATTCAAATTTTCACAAAAATAGGTAGGTACATACTCTAACCTTACTATTTCTAATTCGGTACTGAAAAAGACACCGTACTGATTCTGGTATTTGAAAAACAATTCCTTTTTATTACGTTATCTTTTAAATCATTACTTAAGTCGTCTTCGATTTTTTTAAACTGATTACATATAAATGTTCTAAGAGGATATTATCATCTATTGACTTTTAAGAGGGTATATTAATTTTTAATAAGATTTATGTAAATGTGGCTTAGGTTGCTTAAACCAGTTCTGGCGTTCACTGTGTTTTTCCTTTTTTTATTTCCATCATCTCCTTTACACTCAATTTGTTATAATTATGGTCACGTTCAAGTAGTGTTGTATTACTTTAGTTGAAGGAATGGCCTGTTTCTCGTACAGTCTATTTAATACAGTTGTAGCATTCTTCGTAAGTTTATGCCATTTGAACTATTTTTAAGTAACTATGTGGTCATTTCTATATTTTTTTTGGATAATGGTGCAAGGAATTGAATAGACAACATTAGAGTTATTTATTTTGGTAGTTTTACTTTTTATTTTTGTAAAAAAGAGTTTAACATATTTTGGAATTTGTGACAGAGAACGATATTATGTTGGTTCAGAGTATATTTCTTTTTTTTTCTGAAAGCCCGTTTGTATACGGCAAGGCAATAAATTTCGATGAACCATTACTAGGGAACTTGTATGCCTAGAAAGGAAAGAGCTACAAATTGTGGTGGGACTTATGACAAGATTGGTGCCACAGATGATTCGATATGCAGATGGTGTCTGGAGGAGGTTGAAACTGTTTACGATTTTCTCAGATTGTCCAACACTCAACGGAGTGAAACACAGACATTTTGGAGATATAATTCAATTACCGGTGGCAGTTAAGCAAGTTCAATTAACGAGGATTCGCAATGGTCATCGGTCTCGAATGACTTGCAGCTATAGTGGGATGTATAAGGCCTAATAAGACCTAGGCATCGATGATGACGAATCACCACTTTTTGTTCATTTATTCGTTCTTTCAAAGGATAAAAATACATTTAAATAGAAATGCTTCTACCTAAAAAAAATAATAAACAAGATTTTTAAACCACATAAAATGTTGTGCTCGAGTATGTAAAATATAAAAATTGATTAATTCTAGATGTGAAAAAAGCCTTCAATTTATGTAGATGTTGTGAAAATCAACGAATTTTAAAGATATCCCTAAGAATTTTTTTGAAGTTTTAGAAATTAAGACACCCCTATTTGAAGGTTTTTTCTGTACAATGAGAAATGAAAAACTATGGAATAAATGCATTATTTAATAAACGCTGAGTTTTTTTTTTGAAAAATCGTTCAGACACGTCTACTTTATTTTTTTTTGTACGGCTTGTATTAAATTATAGAGGGAACTAGCAAGAATCTCTGCTGTAATCTACTTTGATTTGTACACCTTCAAAAAACTCTGAATATTTTTTCTATTACATGTCCTATCCCTAAATGTGACTGTTAAGTAGTAACAGCAATTAATTTATCAATGTATTAGATGTTGAAAATGCCTCCCGTTAGTTAATTGACTGGTTGAGATATGTCGATGATACCTTTATCGTATGGAAGAGCAATGATCAAGAACTTGAACGATTTCTTGAAACATCTAAATATCATTCGATCTACAATTAATTTTACCATGGAAAAAGAGATAAATGATCAATTGCCCTTCCAAAATGTCATGGTGAACATTCAAACGAAATTATTAAAACTTCAGTATACAGAAAGCCAACACCTACTGGACTATATCTTAATCATAGATCTAATTATTCTGTTGTAACAAAACGGAGAATTATACGCAACCTCTATAATCGCGCTGCAGGTATATGCAATTATTCCGATTCATTGGAAAAAGAGGAAGCAAAATATTAAATCCGATTTACAACAGAATGGTAATCCTTTAAAATTAATTGACGATGTTATAAAAAACTTTAGAACAATGACCACCCGAGAGCAAGAAACACATTCCTTCTTCAGAATTCCGTACATTAAGGGAACCTCAGACAAAATAAAACGAATTGCGAGCTCTTATAATATAAAAACAGCATTTAAATTAGGAAATTCTCTAAGAGCTCATTTAACAAAAAAAAACTATCGATAAGAAAAATGTGTTTATAAAATTCCATGTGAAATGTATATTGGAGCAACCAAGCGACTACTAGAAGTTAGAATTAAAGAACATAAACTCGTACACAAAAAGGGGAAACGTCGAAATTAGGTATTGCAGAAAACGCTGTAGTAATAGATATGGAAACCAATATAAAAAAAAGGAAATTTACAGAAGCAGCTTAGATTAAAAATAATAATAGAATCTTCAGTAAACGCAGTGTTGAGGTACCTAATTTTTGACCACCACTATATTATAATATCCAATCATTGAGGTGTGTACAGTGAAGCGAAACTTTGTGCTTCAGTGGAGACAGTCCCTTTATAAGCTCATAGCCTTAAGACAACACATTCAATTTATACTTGAG
Organism: Diaprepes abbreviatus; assembly: GCA_034092305.1. NCBI lineage: Eukaryota > Metazoa > Arthropoda > Insecta > Coleoptera > Curculionidae > Diaprepes > Diaprepes abbreviatus. Next base: position 10,309,127 of record JASJET010000002.1, on the reverse strand, counting down.
AATTAGAGTTATAACCTAATCGAAACGTCGCAAAAATAAACAAAAAATAAAGACAATGCAAGTCCGATAACCACATCTTAGTCAATCTTCAACATTGTCTACAACCTTCCAACAAATAAATTAATTGTTGTTACTACTTCATTTCGAGTTTTAACTGGAGACAAATCGAAAATAATTTCATCAAGATACAGGACAAGTAATAGGAAAATTTTTTAGGGAGCCTAAAAGTGTTTAAAAAACTTGATGTCAATATTTAACAAATCAAAGTTGATTGTATTGGGTAGGCAAGAAAGTATTTTTGGCTTTCACGCAAAGAGAGCGTTGTAATTGTTTTAAAGAACTTCGGATGGTGCTAGGGTTTTTTCCTTTTCACATTTGATACTAGTATTATTAAGGTTACTTTAGTAAAGGAAAGAAAGCTACTGTGGCGGACAAATAAATGTGTAAAGATTAAGGTGTTGATTGGATAATAGAACGCACGTGTCAGAATTGGCTTAAAAAATTCCACTCAGGAGATTTTTCCCTCAAAGTTAACTAGCGTTTTAGTCGACCAGGTGAACCAGATACTGATGACCAAATCAAAGCCATAATTGAAGAAAATTGTTATATAACTGTTCAAAAGATTGCAGAGAAGTTAAATGTATGGCACACAGCAATTAAAAATCACTTAAAATGTCGTGGACTCGCTAAGAAGCTCGAAATTCAGGTTCCGCATGAATTGTGAGAGATTCACTTAACACAACGAATCAGTATTTGCCATATGCACCTAATGAGTAGTTGAAATGGTCATCTATTGAAACATAATTCGAAAACTATAATGGTCCAAGCTCACAAACCACATCTAAAGCTGAATTGCATCCAATAAAAGGGTGATGCTGTCAATTTGATGGAACTACAAAAATGTTGCATATTTTGAGATAATTCGAAGAGGCGTGATGATCTAATCAGATGTTTACCATCAACAACTAATGAAACTGTATGAAGCAATCGAAGAAAGACAGCTAGAATTGGCAAATCGCAAAACATTGTGCTCCATCATAATAATGCAAAACCTCACTCATATTTAGTAACTCGTGGGAAATTATTGGAGCCTGGTTGGGAAGTGATGTCGCATTTCCTATACAGCCTTGACCTGGCACCATCTAATTACCATTAGTTTCGAAGTTTGCAAAAATCTTTTACTGGTTAAATTATGATCACCTTAAATCGAACTTGGGTCAGTTTTTTGCTGATAAGGATCGAAGCTTTAAGAAAGACGGCACAATGTCATTGAATAAAATGGAAAATATATATAATTCATTAAAGTTTATTCTTTGTTAAAAAAAAGGGTTTTATTGCACACTACAAAACAGAATTTTCTTTTTTTACTAACGTGATAGCAAAGCTTCTTTCAAGTCACACTGCGTGATTTAATATATTGGCAAAAAATTTTTTCAAAAAAGCTAAGTCGACGTATCCTAACGATTTTTCAGAAAACTCAGTGTTTTTTAACTAATGAACTTATTCCAGACTTTACGTCTTCATTGTTTTAAAAAGAGATACTAAATTATTTGTATAATACCGTATACAAGTTTCATCCATTTATGATTCGTTTGCAGGTTGGGGCATTTCAACAGATTATAATGAAGTACTTCAAACGGATTTACTTAAAGCTCAAGTTCCACTTTATAGCGAAGAATATTGTGCCAACAGTTCACTTTGGGGAGGTTGGGAATTGGCTGATCCTACTGTAAGTAGTATTTTTTGACTCCATATTGAAACAATAGATGAGATAGTTATATATTTTAAGCAAAAAACAAAAGAAATGCAATTAATACAGAAATTGGATAAAAAAGCGAAATAAAGGAGATTAGTTAAAATTCTGATCTTTCATGCAACAAATGGACATCCTTATCAGGAAATGATAGGAGCTCCAGCCCTCGAGCTGAAACTGGTAAAGGGATATTGTTGGCTACCACTATACTGAACGAAGATGTCCTCATTGAGGCAATAAAATAACGACTCTAAACAGTAGCAAAATTCATATTTAACACATCGTTAGGGCAATAAAAAAACGACTCTAAACAGTAACAAGAACTCCTATTTAATACATACACGAAAAGACAGAACTACGTAGAAGGCAACAGGAAAGTACTGCGTAGAACACCCTTCCCTAGTATGGATTAGTGGCTGGTGCAGGCCATATTCGTGTCGTAGTAGATAGGTTTAAAGCACAAAAAGCTTCATCTGTCACCAATATTAGAATCAGTATGCTACCTGAAGAAGATAGAATGATGTCTTAGTTCTTTTATATCTTTTATAAATAATAAAAATGCGTAATATAATTGACAAAGCTTCAATAAGTGCTTTTCTAAAATTTCTTAGGATTAATTCAATATTTTTGAATCTTTATATTCTATAAGTCTATACACGTGGAAACAGCTATGAGCCCAAACAACAATAGCATCTCTTTTCTGAATGATCGTCATAATTAGCATTTTTTAGTTAATAGAAAGAGAAACATGATTCAGTTTTACACACATAGGAATTTTTCAAAATAGGTTATTTGTTCCTAAAAAAGGAGAAAGTTTATTTTGATTATATTACATGTGACAATGAAAATAGTATACTAGATGCAAAACGTTAAAAATGTCAGCTTTCCTGTCCTTCTCAGGGCTATATTTCTTAAAATAATAAATTTATTCTCGTATCACCAATATATTTTATTCAGGAAAGATTCAGGTGAAAACAAATTGGAGTTATTTTACTAAACGTCGGATGTCACATAATTTCACTCTAGGTAGAAATTATACTACAATCAAAACTATTATACTAGTACATAAACCTATCGTCAACAGGAAAGAATAAGAAATGTTTGTTTATCCATATTTCTAGCACTTCAGGGATTCTTTAAAAAATTATTTCGCGTCCTCACTGTCAACAAATTGAACATCATTTTTACATCGCCATTATCCTGATGCCTATCATCGAAAAAAAAAAACAAAAATTGAGCTTACTTCATTCATTCCTGTAACCCAGTATCTGAAAAATATAGAAAGACGGGCAGACGAATATATATATATATATATATATATATATATATATATATATATATATATATATATATTTATACATATATATATATATATATATATATATATATATATATATATATATATATATATATATATATATATATATGTTTATGTGGCTTTCACGGATTCCTCTACGATGGTGGTGTAATAGGATGAATTGTGTTCTATAACAATTCATTGAAACTGTGCAACCTCTAACACGGAAAGGATATGATGGAACGAGATTTGCAATTACTGTTCGGATTTTACTTCATCTATTCATAGAGTTACATATAGATGTACGTTTGCTGAATGCGACATTAAAAGGAAAATAATATTCGAGGTGTCCCACGACGAATTGCTGCGATCCATATCTCGAAAAATAAACTTTCGAAAATATTTAAAATTTGGCAGTTTACTAAAGCCGATGGGGACAATTTGGCTAAAATATTTTCAAGATGGTGACGTCTGGTTATACCGGTAGTTGATCCCTTCTTGCTTATTGTATATAGAATATTTTGTATGTTGTTTCATTTTTAGACTCTAGGCAAAACTATAGACATACTTCATGTATAATCTAATATGCCTAAATCTAACTGTTACTGTTTATGAAATATTGGCAATTGAACATATTTGTATTGCAAAATGGTAAACTTCTGATCTACATAAAGAAACAACTTATTTTAATAAATTTTTAAAATTTGCACAATGAACTTTCCAATACTGAGGCCACACTAATTGAATCTGAAGATAAACTTTCGAACGCGTCACTTAACCTGCCATACAGTCTTTCATAGTTGTCACTGGATTACAATAAATGATGTCTTTTATCGGTTTTCATAAAATAGTCAAAGTCAGGAGAACGATTAGACCATAGGAAAGGTCCATTGTTAACAACCTATTTGTGATAAAATGTTACTTGTAAGAAGTTGATATCAGAAACGTTGCTGTGTGGTGGGGCGTCATCGTGTAGGTAAAAAATTTGCCTGTGTTCCATCAGAGGTAAATTGTGTAAATTTGAATGTATAACTTTATAGAATATTTAAATATCTTTCTCCTAAAAAACTCATGCATATTTTTAAATGGGGACATAATTTGCTTTGTATTATTAATAAATTACCAGATAATCAGTCTTGGAATATGCGTCCCAAGTTTGGTCACCTCATTATTTTATCTACAAAGAAAAAGTGGAAAGAGTAAAAGAAAGTTTTTAAGTTTCATTGCCTTTAAACAGGGAATGCAGCAGGAGCAGTCTGTATATTATGATACTGCCGATGCTTTGAGGTTGCTACCAGTGTGTGTGAGGCGTATATATGTTGACCTCGTTCTTCTTTATAAGATTGTTAACTCTTGTATTGATTCTCCTGAACTACTCAATAATATTTGATTATCGGTTCCTCCTAGAGCTTTTAGAGCGCACGATTTGTTTGAGGTGATATATTACTGAACGAATTATGGCATTAACAGTCCTATTTCTCGAATGTGTAGGGAAATGAATTCAGTTTCTACTGATATTGATATTTTTCATTTGCCAGTTAATGCCTTTAAATTAAAAATATTGCAATTTTTGAAAAACTAGTTAATATTGTCAACTGTCAATACTTGTCTTTTGAAGCACTTTAATGCATTCTTAGATTAGTAAGTTTCTTAATTCTGATTCTGTTTTAAATATATATTGTATTTTTATTTTTGAAATGGATTGTATTTAGTTGATCCGTTAATATACTATTATTATTATGATTTACAAGCCAAACGGCTTCGCACTCCCTCCAGAGATTATTCACTCATACCAGGCATACAAAGACACCAAAAGTATGAAGCTCTGTGGGAACCCTTTCCATGTTATCGGGTCCTAGGTGACGTTGTCTGCTGCATTTCCCATGAATTTTCGGACGGTTCGCGCGGTTGCTAGGAGAATTGCTTTCTGCATCGGCTTATAAAGATGCTCACTAAGGCCCCATCCCTTGATGTTCTGCAGGAGGATCTTCGGTATCACTCCAGTTGTTGACAGTATTATGGGAATCGTTTGGACGCTGTTCATTGCCCATTGTCTCCGGATTTGAACCTCCAGATCTCTGTATTTGGCGATCTTCTCGTTGTATTTTGGCCTTAGGTTGTTGTTGTTAGGTACAGCAATGTCGATTAGTGTAGTTCCCTTGAAATTTTATCTATTAGTATAATGTCTGGTCTATTATGAGCTACTGTTTGATCCGTCAGAACCGTTCGGTCCCAATATAACTTGAACTGGTTGTTCTCAAGAATAGACTCCAGATTATACTTGTAATAAGGCACTTTTCCTACCTGTAATAGGTTTAACTTTTCTGCTAACTCTTGGTGGAGTATCTTAGCGGCTGAGTCGTGTCTTTCCTTATACTCGGTTGCGGCAAACGCTTGGCATCCTCCAGTTATGTGCTGAATTGTCTCCGATGTTCGACAGCCGTATCTGCATTGGTCATTTTCTATTGAGGAATCTCTAATGATGAACTTCCGATAGTTCTTCGTCGGAATAACCTGGTCTTGGATAGCTAACAAGAAGCCCTCCGTTTTCGGAAACATCTGTCCTGAAATCAACCAGTAGTTCAACGCTGAGTTATCGACATTGTCCTGATTGACCTCATTTGGATGCCGTCCATGAAGTTGCTTCATTAGCCAGGTTTGTAACTTCTCTTGGTCTGTTTGGTGGTGAGATTATTATTATTATTATTATTAATTTTTTTTTATAAAAATGTAGTTTTATTATCCCATCCTTTTTAGAGTACAAAATTCGTTAAATTGTCAGGTTTCTTTAAAATTAAGCAACCTTACTGCACGAGGATTTTAATAACTCCAAAAATAGTAATTGTGTCTGCTAAAAAGGCAATTTTTCGTAGATTTTACTTCATCAGTCCAAATTATTGTGTCCAAAATCGAGGGTGGTTTTGTATCATCGTTAATATAAATTGGCAAAATTGCACTCATTTCGACAAATCAGTACCTCTTAGGTGTTGAATCAAAGATATATAATAAGGGTGTAAGCTGTATTTCAACAGAATTCTATGTACTGATATCTTCGAGCTTCCTGTTTGTGAAACCAGTTATCTTCATCATTTCATGGGAGATGCCGCAAAATATCACAGAATTTTAATTTCGTTATTGAGACTAGATCATCTTTTATGCAGTTTTGTCTTAATAGTGCCAACATTTTTTTTGAAAATTTTCAATATTTGTTTAACACTGATCCGTGACGGTTTCTGTTTATCTGGATATCTATCAGCAAATGTCTGGCATGTTCTTAATGAAAGATTCCCCAAAGAAAATAAACAATTTTAACTAATCTTCATGCATATAATTTAATTACCCTGGCATGATTTTTATTAATAGCTATCAAATGGAGAAAAATAATCAAACATGTGTAGCGCTCTATTGTTTTCTTTCGTCATGTTTCGCCATCATGGTCAATCAATAACAAAACTTAAAAGCCGTATAGCATTTTTAAAAGTTGTTAAATTGCCAATATTTCGAAAACTACAAATTTTGCGAATAGATAACCTTATTCAAAGTCATCCTTATTCTTAATGCTAAATAAGATAACATTATTAAAAAAGGGGTTTCCATTTAAACAATTTACTTTTAACGATTTTTTCAAATTAATATGTAAAGCTAGTTTCTGATCACCCTGTATTTATTTATTATAAAAAGATCAACACAGTACATTAAAGTAGGTTCCATTCTAAAAAAAAAACCAACCCCATTTAAACAATAGAGGTTTTCATATATGAGAAATTGATAGTTATGTTTAGGCCTGTAAACGCCATTTTATAGATTAAAATATGTCAAAAATAGTTAGACTTAGGTATAGGATATTGTACATGAAATAGGTTCACTATTTTGCATAGAATCTAGAAAGGAAATAATATATAGGGTATTCCATTTAAACTAAGCAAGAGGGCATCAAATTCGAGTATTTTACTAATTTGCCAAATTTCAAAAAATTTCCAAAATCTACTTTCCGAGAAATCAAACGCGGTATTTCGTCGTCGGACACACTGTTATAGTGCGTTAGTTTCTACAAGTATTGAGGTGAGAAAGGTAGAAAAACTATAAATATTAGGTGTTCAGTGTAAGAGTTTATTAACTTTAATTTCGACAGGTGAAAATTATAAAACAATAAAACATTTTGGCACCTATTCTTAGTATGGCACTAAAAATATTTCGCCGAAATTCTTTCACTATGGCTAGATCTACACATTTTTTTTATAAATCGTATTTTAATAGGATGAGAAACTTTTAAAAAATTGTTAATGGATTCTCCCAATTAACCCCATTATTGTTAACCTGTACGATGACTATTGTTGAAATGAGTTAACTGTTTCAAAAAATTTGTTTTGAAAATGGTAATATATACTAAGATAAAATAAATGTATTAATAAACAAAATACAGATTAGAATTAAGTCAACATTATCATTGAGAATTAGGTTTACAAGGTTTTCTAACGTTAACACAATATGGCTATAATGTTAAATGTGTGTCGCAAATGTTAATATAACATCTCCGTTATTTCTTTGCTCTTTTATACATAGATGGAAACAGGTTGCCTACTTTCATGATAGAAAGGTAGATTGATAGAAGAAGACATAACGTTAATTTATAAAACAATACATTTTTACTTTTACTTTTAGGTGATGAAATGTGGTGGTGAAAGAAATAAGACTTATTACTGCAATGGTGATTATGGTGGACCGCTGTTGGTGGACGGAAAACAATTTGGAATAATATCGTATGCTCGCACTGATCATGATGATGTGTGCGGTAAATACTATGGTATTTTTTCTCCCGTACCATATTTTAGACAATGGATTAAGGATACCACTGGAGTTTAAACAGAATAGGAGCAATCTTAATAATCACTATATCTACTAAAGTTTGCAAAAATATAATATTAAATAAATGTTTATCATTCAGTTTATTTTTAATTTGAAGTTTATATTTAATATGTTAATAGTTTCTATATCTAAAGGAACCATGAGTATAGACGACTGACGATTCAAAATGTAAATTCTACAACAACTGTTTTGTACTACGAGGTGTGACAATTAAGTTGTAGAAACTTAGTTACAACTTGGGAACTAGCAATATTGCATCGTTCGCCAACATCTGTTTAGAGAGGGGAGACCTTCCTTTTAGTTTCAGTCTAAGGTTAAAGTGGATAGCACGTTTGTTTTGTGTTTTATGTGCATGTTTCCAAAGTAACTGTTTTAGTGGCGTCGTGAGAATAGTCTCACATTACAAACAACGTGTTGTGACTCAATTTTTAGTGAAATCTGGCGAAAAACCTTCGTAAATCCTCCGAAAATTGCAGATGGTATGTGGAGATGAGTGTTTGTCGAAAACGTGTGTGTTTAAAAGGGCAGAGCGATTCAAAGGGGGGCGCGGACAATCCACGTGAAGGAGCTCCCATCATCTTTTGTACAGACGCGAATGTCGATTGTTTGCACGTCTGACCAGCGCCTAAGCATTCGTGTGTTATCTGACGAGTAAAACATGAACAAATAAACCATCCATAAGATGTTACACGAAAATTTGAACATTCTGAGCGACGATAGAGACTGGACGAGTCGAGTAGTCACTAGAGGTGAGGCCTGGATATTTAAGTATGACCTCGAGATCTGTAAACAAAGTCAGCAGTGGGTAGAAAAGGGTGGGGTACGCCAACGAAAGCGAGGAAGTCCAAGTCACGACTGAAGACAATGTAGACTTTTTTTTCGATATCCGTGGCATCATTCATCGTAAATATGTTCCTGCCGGTCAGACAGTAACTGGCGACTTGAACTCGCCAAAAACGGCTGGAGCTTGCACCACGACAAGGCACTGACCCATTTCTCGTTCGTTGCACAAGCGTTTTTGGTGAAAATACATTCCAACGTTGCTGCATCCACTCTGTAGCCCCGATATTGCCCCCTGCGACTTTTTTTTATTCCCCATGATGAAGTTACACCTCAAGGGAACTCGTCATGATGGCATACAGGAGGTAAAAGAAGCTGTAACCGTAGTATTGAACGGGTTAACTTCGTAGAATTACCAAGGATACTTCCAATCGTGGGAGCAACGTTGGAATCATTATATAGAGTTAGAAGGAGACTATTGCCAAGATAATAAAATTTTTCTTGTTTTTTTATTGACAAATTCCCGGAAATTAATTGCCACACCTCGTACTTCAGATCTTTATAGTTAAGTCGCAATATGAATTAACCAAGAATGATTTTGCTTGTCACTAAAAAAATGAAACAGTTTTTGTAGATCACTTCTTCCCTTTCTATGTATTTTAGCAAAAAATGTTTCAGACAAAAGCCATAGGGCTAAGTGAACTTTATATAACATTGTACTGGACGTACATCAAAAAATCTGCCTGCTTAATGTTAGCAGTAAGCTCTTTCACCCAGTAAAATGATCCCAATTTGAAACCATAAACAGTTAAGACCATAACAACTAGTTGTTTAAAAATATTATAAATCTTTTCGGCCTCTAAAGACAAAAATTGCTCTATTTGCGTTACTATAAATCACCTCTAGTAAACCATGGGCGCCGTCCCTCCATTCAGCGGTCTAACAGAGTGAAGTACGATTGATTTTCGTGTTAAAAATGATTTTCAGGCTTGTTAGGTAACCTTCATTGGAATTCTCAGCAACATTACTAAAGGAAAGTACTTATGTAAGGAATATGTTGAAACAAAGTGAAGTAAGTCACCGCGTGAGAAGATAGGATCACAAAGCAAGCATGCAAAGGAAATAGCTATTTTATTATGAGTGATTGTAGTGTAGGTCTAATTTATGTCATTGCGACTGCAATAGCACCTTGGAGTTTTTATGTGGTCACGCGAATAAAAGCAGCAAATAGCTTCTAAAATCATCTTCTCATGAAAGGGTTTACTTACAGAACATTTAACAGGGACCAAGGCTACTACTTAAGCTAGTCAAAAGTAACTTCGTAGTCTTCTTCTATACATCCCATCGATTGACCATGAATTTTTTCCCAACTTAACAACAAAATTTGGAACTTAAAATCTGAAGAACTAGAATATTTCATATTTTCTTCTCTGAATGGCTTATATATTGTATATATTTTCTCATTTTTTGTTCTTTTTCTTTCTTCATTAATCCTATGAATATATGTCCCTTAAATACTTTTTGAGATCGTCCGTCTTGTGCTATTATCACCCACCTTTTCCAGAAATTTGTCTAATGTTTGTGTTTTTTACCTGTAGTTTGTCAAAACGTTAGATTGTTAGTGCTTCTGGCTCTGTCGTATTAGTTATTAGGGATATAAGTCCTAGGTTTTTCATCCTTACAGTGAATTGTCTGTTTGTGTTTCTTAGTCTAAAAGACAGTCTCTTTGTCAATTCTAATAGTTTGTCCTAAGCAGACATTTGGTGCTAGTTAATATTATGTATAAATGTTTCTTCTTTGATCTTGACACGTTGTCAGAATGAAAATTTTAATATATTACGGTTGGCAAATATGATTTGATTTATTAACAAATTAATTGCAAATACTGTTATAAACAGAAAAATATAGAGCGGTGATTTATAATCAATCTTATTTGGTCTTGGCTTTATCCGGTTAGCTCAAAAAGGGCATCAAAGAGTGTTTGGGATACAAGCGACACATATTTTGAGCCCTAATTGTTAGAACAGTGACCGCTTTTCTCAAAACAACAAGAAATTAACTCTTAAAGAAAAAAAAAACACCTCAACTTGAAGAGAAATACGGATATATTGAATGAAAATATAATAGATAGTGTGTTATATACCATAAATATAACGTACCCTATAAAGTGCTCTAGTAAATAATAACGGATCTAGAAATTACATTTAAATATCTCTTCATTATGGGCAGAAAACAAAATATATTAAATTATATATTAAATTATCTTACAAATCATTAATTCGGAATCTATCAGACTCTGGAGTACCGATGGCTGCAAAAGAACGTGCTGTCACAATCAGCTAGTCGATAACCCTATTTAACCTATGGTTGACAGATTCTTTAGATTTTTTACCACAATGGTAAATATGCCATTAGAAATTTCTTTAAAATCTTACGTTAGTAAGCAAGCTTTTTTTACTTTGTAAAGCGAATGTATATTTGGTAATAATCTTATAACATGCTCATTTCACCAGCGCAAATAGATCTACTCACCCAGGTCGCTATTATTCCACAAAGAAATATGTAGTTCGCATTATATAAAAATAATACTAAATAAAGGAACAAGGTAAACAAGTTCTTGCAACGCAGTGTCGGCTGGTTCATTAAAAAAGTATGGGTAGCAATTCCAATTATACATTAAAAACATAAATATGTATAAAATCTGCAAAAAAAAGCAGTGTATTTTAAACAAGTGAACAGAAAGAAGGTTGTAAATTTAAAAAATATGGCATTAGCAAACTTATTAATAACCTGCTGATTAAAATGAGGTACGTTTTCGATAAGATCTCTTTCTCTAGGAAGTATTGTAAAAGCAGAAAGTCTTTCTTGACTCATAGTATTCCGTAAAAGCGTTTTTATCCGTTTTAGGGTAGAAAAGCGCCATTCTGCTTCAGAATGCGAAAGATAGTCATAATGTAAAAAAATCCCGAAATTTTCGGTAAAAATTCGGATTAGAGTAAATCTGGACGTGGGTACCATTTTGGATTTGATTGTTTTGATTTTTTTTGATAATTTTCTTGATTTTTATGATAAAAGAAAGTATTCACTAGTTGATTTTTTTTGATAATTTTCTTGATTTTTATGATAAAAGAAAGTGTTCACTAGAAGAAGCATCTGTATTGTATAAAACTTTATAAATTTTTATCGGAAAAATAAAAAAATATTAAAAACAAACAAAACCATAACGGCACCCACCTCTAGACTTATTTTTTTCCAAATTAATACCAAATTTCCTTATGACATACAATAAATATTGTTTGAAAAATTTCATTTTGATTGATTTTTACCATACCTTTAAATACCGATAGGTTTTTCCAAATGTTGTTTCAGAGCACCGTCCAACTCAGCACTAAAATTAAACCTCGAAAAACACCAGGATTAGAAGAAGATGTACACTCATCATGTCCTCGTAACGCAAGTTGAAAGCTCCACAGAAACGCACACAATTAATTATAATGTTTAAAATGTATCGATTGCATCTCACTTTTTCATTGTGCAGTTCAAGAGCCTCAAAAAGTGAATATTGCAAAACATTTTTCATATATTTTGCCGACAACGTATGCTTTTTAATACAGTCCCCCGAATGACATATGTCGGTAAAACCTACTTTTGTCCAAAAAGTTTATCCTCCAAACAATAAACAAGGAAAACAAGATTGAGCATTTGTAAGTTCATAATCACAAAGTCGTATGTTTATTATAACAATCCGGATTAAACGTCCTAGTACAAGCTCTTTTTTTTGCTACACACAGACTGGTCTATTTTTAAATTTGGAGCAGGTCTTCCAAACCTTTTTATTTCAGCATCGTCACTTAATGATCGACCAGAGAATGGCTCTGCAATTAAACTATGAAAGAAATTCATTTTTGTTTTAACCAAAACGAAAACGGAAAGCGTAACAAAAAATACAATAGCGTACAGCAGCACAAACAAACGACAACTACAAAACAACTAAGAAGGCTGTATTTTTTTGAGTAAATTATCAGTGACCAAAGTGAAAAAAGTGAAACTGATAAGGTTATGTTCTTTTGAATATGTCATTAGGTCGAAGTGATCATGATCATTTCAAGTTATAGAACTGAACATGATATTAACTCAAAAGAATAGCCATTTATTGACGGGTAAACTAAAGGTCTTTTTTTTGGGGTTTAATATATGTTTAGATCTGTTTTGAAAGATGTTTGAAATGATGTTACTCTCTCCGATCGCCCGAATATGATAATGACGATGAACAGCGGAAATACAGCTTAAACACAGGTGTGCAAGTCGATTTGCAACATTCATTAAGCTAATGGAACGAAATTAATCTCCACGTCTTATATAGGCAACTCCATATACGCTTGCCTTGCATTAAAATTGCACACTAGCAAAGCGATAACGTTTCCAGCGTAATACTGTAAAACAGACTAATTATTCTTGACATTTAGACGAAATAAGTTTAATTATTTCAATAATTGATTTTTATTCACGTATAATCTAGATAAAAAATTGATTTAAATTATAAGTAGAAATTAAAAAAATATTTGTACTTATATATATTAGTACGTTTTATTTCATTCAAAATTTGTTTGGGGTTGTGCAAACTTGAAAACTTAAGGAAAAGCCACCACTGTTGCAATGTGAATACATACCTGTCTACTTGTTACAAGAACCAAAAAATTATAGGCGTAAGATTTTAAATAGTTTCGGCAAAGTGCGGTAAGTTAAAAGTTCATGTTTCTGTCCTACAGCAGAAAGCAGACAAAACCTAAAATTTTGGAGGTTCTAAAACCACAGGAGCTTCAATCTTGGCAGTGGAGTAGATTTGGGTACTCTAACACTAAGTTGTGGATTACGGTTAAACTCGAATGTGATGCATAATAATGTAAGTACAATGACTCAAACACCCAGCAATATGACCAAAGGGAGGAAAACAAACCAAGGGTAAAAAAAAGAAGGAAAAGAGAAGAAAGAAACGATAACAATTCCAGAACTTAAGATAAGAAATGAAAATAAAAATTTTCCAAGGTTATTGCGTGGCCTTTTACGATGAATGAAGAAAACTGAAAATTATGTATATTCTCAACAGTAACAAAACTCCGAATTGCTCCAAACTGATTAGGCACAAACTAATTATCACAGGTAACTGGGTTTGAGACCCGAAATTTTCATAATTTCTACGAAGAATCACGTTTCATTGTGATCAAATAAGGAACAATGCTGAGTTAATGTGGCGGATACAGAAATCCTCAATTCGTCCTGCCTGCGAGTCTATTAGATTTCACGGAGCCCATCTTAAACTTTCTTACAAAGTTTTTAACTAAGCAGTGAGTTTAACTTTTTATTGAAACTATAGTGACAGAAAAAGTTCCTCTTTTTCATATTCAACAGAAGTTAGGGGACTAAGATTGTAAATAAAATGAGGGTTTTTCGAAAACGGTTTGGATTACAGACATAAATGAAGAGTACTTATTTTTTAGTCAAGTCAAAGGTATGCAAAGAACGTTATCCAAAGTTCTTATAATACGGTGCGTAACAAAATGGGTCCGTCCCAGCAGCTGTGAGTAATTCACAACACTTCCTTGGATAGTAATTTGAAGGGTCTTACCTGGTGTATATATCATATTATAAAAAAATAACACAAAATCTATATTCTTAAATCCTGTAACATCTGATGAGATTTGTGAAATAGCTCAAAAACTAAAAAATAAGCACAATAAGGAAATCGATGAAACTCAGACAAATTTAATCAAAATATCGGCTACTGAGCTAAAAAATGTGTTGTGTTATAAATAACTCCTTTACGTTTGGAATATTCCCTACTAATTTAAAGGTAGCTTTAATTAAACTATGCTACAAAAAAGGTAACCCAGAAGTAATGGACAACTACAGACCTATTAGTTTATTACCGGGGTTTTCAAAGATTTTTGAACATGCAATGTACACCAGATTAATTAGTTTTTTTTAACCAAAATAACTTATTTAGTAATTATCAACATGGATATTTAAAGGGAAAATCAACCCAAACGGCAATTTTCGATTTTGTTAAGAATATTCTTGAGCACTTGGAAAATGGAAAAATAGCTCTCGGTATGCTACTGGATCTATCCAAAGCATATTATTGTCTGGATAGGGACTTATTAACCTTAAAATTGGAAAAATATGGTATAAGAGGAAATGCGTTAAAATGGTTCAAATCATATATAAACAATAGAAGGCAATCGGTGACAGTAACAAAAAATGGTAAAACTGAATATTCGAAAATCTTGCCTAATGACATAGGAATAGCACAGGGAAGTGTCTTGGGTCCAATCCTGTTTATAATTTTCGTAAACGACCTGTACCTGCTGATGGATTCGTCTGATCGGCATGTTGTAAAATATGTTGATGATACGCGTCTAGTTGTTGGGGGCAAGAACTTGCAAGAGCTAAAGTTGAAGGCAAAAGAATTTTTGATAAGGTCACTGATTGGTTTAGTATAAATAAATTAATTTTAAATAAAGAAAAAACAAATGTCCTTTTGTTCAGGACCAAACAATCTAAAATTGTCAAGCCGACACATATGGAATTTGATAACAACAATTTGGATATTATGCAACATACAAAATTTTTGGGCGTTTACATAGATAAACATCTGGATTGGTAATATCAAATCTACCTTATAAGAGTAATAAGTAAATATATGAATGAAAAATCTCTTAAAATATTATATTTTGCTAATTTCGAATCGGTTCTTAAATACGGAATTATTGGGGAAGGAAGAGCATGATGGAAAATATTTTTATAGTTCAGAAAAAATTAGTAAGAATTATAAAAAAACATAAATTACCGTCAGAGCTGCAGATCGATGTTTAGAAATAACGGTATTATGACGGTTTATGCTGTATATATTTATGAAAGTCTGATGTTTATTTTTCGCAATAAAACTTCGAAGCCAAAACAGAAAACAAATACAACACTAGAACATTAGATTATAAATATGTAGCACACATACTTACACTTACTGAGCAAGCACCTCTTTACATGTGTATCAAAATGTTTAATGCTCTGCCAAACCAAGTAAAAAGTATAAACACCATAGAAACATTTAAGGTACACATTAGAAAATTATAATAGAGTTAGAACCATATAGTTTAGGAGATTTTTGTCCAGATCTGTAGTTGTGATTTAGATTGACGTCATTTCATTTTATGTACTTATATGATTTGAAATAAAGAGTGTATTTATTTATTTATTTATTTATTTACTTATTAAAATAAATTGAAATATGTCGGGTGATTCAATAATTATGTGTAGAAACTTGATTTTATTGCAGCTCTTTGGGAGCCCATATTTGCGAAGACAAGGCCTATACGAAAAAAGTTTAGGTAAACTTGTAATATTCCTTTCGCGAGTTTTTTTCATATCCGGGAGATTTTTCACATTTTCCCAGATACTCTGTAGATTTTGTTTTTGGTTTTGAGGCAGGGAACTCTAAAAGATCAATCGATAAGTCAGTCAATATAAATCGACAATTAAACTTGACCCACCTTCAATAATTAAAAACAATTTAATTGAAAGTATATACGATAGAGCCAAAAAAATTTTTAAAGATGTTAATTTTAACAAGGGAAGAACAACATTAATAAAACTCATCTTTCTAGTCTTACTAATAAAAGGAATAAATCTAATATGAGGACGATCTTTAAAACACAAAATACACTCAGATCTATAATATTAAGACCTAAACCATTAAATGAAAATGAAAAATTAAAATGTCATATATAAAATACTTTGTGGATATAATAAATTTCACATTGGGGAAATATTCAGGCCATCAATTTCAGAACAAATGAACATAAAAATTACATTAAAAAAGAGAATCTCATAAATCAAATGTATTTCAACCTATTTTTGACAATAATTTTACGATTTTAGCATAATATCAACAATCGTGAAATAAAGGATTTTTATTAAATGGTAATAACCATGTAGTACATTGCCTTACTAATTATAGTCATTGTCCTAAAATAAAGTTAAAGGAGAGTTCTAATTTTAATTAAAACAAAGATCAGTAACTGCTAGTTAGGTTATGGCTTGTGTGTATCACGTTTTCTCGTCACATATCAACATTTTGGTTGCTGTAATTGCTGCTATACAAAAAGCAACCTTACGTCCTCATGTTGCGAAAATTTGGTATTTATTATTATGAATTTTGCTCAATAGGTTTGCTTCCTGCTTTTTTGGGAATTCATAACATAAATGTTCGCGTTTGTTTTTGCGTCTATTTAGTACTTGGATATTTAATTCGGCTTTATCATTAAAATGGTGAATATTTTGATAAGCGCAATGTTAAGAAGATATATTTTTAAAATAATCTAGCTTAAACAGGGTGACGTAAAAGAGCATGAAATATAATTTATAATTTATCTAAGGACCTAAATTATTTGTTTACTTGAAGGTGGAGTCTTAATGCTCCTATTCAACCCCAAAATATTTTTGTCCAAAAATTCAGGGTTGACAAATCTTTAAATTTTTAATTATTTTTTGGTTAAAATCAATATTTCACCCTAATTGTAATATCTCATCACGTTTCATTTTTCTTCTTCTTTCTGTGCTGTGTCAGGTCCCCCAAACGTTGGCAATTACAATGGCCAGTTAATCACAGTTCTCTGCTATTCTGAATAGCTCTTCTGATTTCTTCCAACACCTCTAGCGCTCCCGATGTTACCCTTCATTATCAGTAGCAGAGTTTTTTACCGATCCCCTCTGAGAACATGGACAAGATATATTAGTTTTCTGCATTTTACGGTTGTCAGCAATTCACGAGTGGCGTCTGCCAGATCTAAAACTGCCATATTATACAGCATAGCCACCCACCCTGGGTAGCATCCGCTTATGCAACCCCATCTCAAAACCTTCAAACGATTGATCGTGGCAGTCTTCAGTACCCACACCTCTGCTCCATACAGCAATACTGACCAAATGTAATATTTAATCACCTTTTAGCGAAGTTTTGAATTCAGATTGTCATTGAAGACAATCGATCTCATTTTTAGAGAAGTTGAGCGGGCTGATTCGATTCTGCATTTAACTTCTTTATCTGGGTCAAGCTGTTCAGTAATATAACATCCAAAGTACTTGAAGTGGGAGACTCTTTCAACGGTTTGCCATTTATCAGTAGCGAAGCGTCTGGATGTGGTAGACGACTGAAAACCATAAATTTAGTTTTAGCAACATTTATGTTGAGTCCCATTTATATCGCAACCCTACTGACAGAATCTAAGAGATATTGAAATCGATAGTATACGAAAATGTCTTTACGTTGGTCTCAACATTTTTAGAGAAGTATATTTAGGGCAAATAGAACTTCTTCACTACCACGGGCATCTCTAAACCCAAACTGGGTCTCACCTAGGCCGTTTTCACATTTATACCTTATTCTATAGTGAATAATACTCGTTACATCTTTTAGCATATTGTTTTTTTTTTTGTAGTGTTATAAAAACAGTTTGCAGTCATTCTTCTAATATTTCTTCAGTGTTGTACACAGAATTAAAAAACTTAACTAGTACATCGATATTGTCTTCATCAATTGCAGGAGTTCCACTGGAATGTCTTCTGGGCTGGTTGCTTTTCTAGATTTTGCACGTCTTTGCCGCGAAGAACCTTTGACTTCAGAATTTCCGGCAGCTCCATGTATATCGTCTGATATGTTGGTTTTTGGTCTTCAAATAATTCAGTTATGTAGGAACCCTAAGCATTAAGGATTTCTTGTTCATCAATGAGAGGTTTTCCTGTTGTATCTACTAGTATATTAGGAGTTCTCTTGTTGAACAATCCAGAAACTTCTCTAATCTTCTTATACATGTTAAAAGTATCATGTTTTCTCTCTTGTTCCTCCATTTCGGTATATCTGTCTCTCATCCACATTTCATTATTTTTTTTTTTTTAAATCTATGGAAACTCTGATGAAATCATTTTATTTTAAGCTAGTATAATATTGAGTTTCTCATATATAGGGTGTCCAAAATTACATTTCAAACAATAGATGTATTAAATATATTTTTCAAAATAATTTCGTTCATTTGTTTCCAAAATAAATGAAGATCTATTTACAGAGGAGTACCGTAAAGAAAAATTGCCACCTCTTAGTCTACCACAATCTCTTGGCAATCTAGTGCAAATAGATTCTTTTTGTTAGATATGAGTGCTCTTTGTAGATTGAAAAAATGTTTATACCCAATTAATGCTACATAATGAAATGCGATTGCCTGCTTAAAACCTGCTACAACCAGTGATTGCGATCATTGAAACGACTGTTTTGTAAAATAACAACAACATAGCTCATCATATCACAATTAATTAACGGAAAATTAGGATTTGTTTTGAGTTGTAAAACGACTTATTTTGCTTTTTATTTTCAATGTTACGATGGAATGATCACAATAATTTTCTTGAATTTCTTTATTTAAAAGATGTAATATATATGTAGATACCCATATGGTCCAAATTATAAAATACTTATTGAATAGCAATTGCGAAACAAGAGTTATATGAAGTTCCTTCGTCTTGCCCTTAATCTAAACTCTTAATATTCTACTCTTAATCATACTGAATTCTCATTCGACTTATAACATAGTGACATTTGATTCCTAATAAAGCAAATTGGTTTCAAAACACTTTTTAATAACAAACCGCACTCTTCAGCGCGTGATCTGTAATACTACACCACATCGAATTTACACTTTATGTGAAATTTTTGATATGTAAAAGCATTCATACGTTGACGCCATATACAGGGTGTCAAAAAAATACGTGACCTACGTTCGGTGGCAAACTCTTCATGTCAAAATAGATCGATTTAAGCCAACTTAATTATATCTGATACTGTTTAGTTTAGGCGGTAGAAGCCGTTAAAGTTTTAAGAAAATATTAGTTTTTCCCAAATTTCTTGAAAACGTAGTAACAGAATTTCATGATTTTTAGTGTTTAGCCTAATAATATAATATGAAGTTTTCTAATGGTACAGCGACCGGCTATAAAGTAGTATAAATGCTATAAAGGTGACATCACTTGAAAAAATCACTTCTGATTATTTATGTCATCAACTTAATGACAACTTAGATATTTCTATCAGAAAATCGCATGTATTTGGAAGCTTGTTTACCCCTTGAAAAATTTTCATTAGAGGAGCGGTCTCACCAGGAAAAAAATATTTTCAATTACATTGGATCATCTTTGGAATATAAAGTCAGATTTTGTATCTATAGACTTGTATACCTTATAGTTATGGACTTAGAATAGTATGAGACTGAGAACTAAATGTGGTTTTTAAGCTAGTTAAATTTGGAAGAAGTGACCCGGCCTAATGGTTGAGAAGCCAATCTCTGACGTAGGGGTACCGTTGGTGTGGTGTTTTGGTGAGTGTGTGTGAGTCTGAAATAAGTGGGTGGGTCGAGTGTTCAGCTCGATCCAAGTATTTAGCGATACTTCCATGTATAAAAGTGATGAAAGTAACACAATTTAAATCTCTGTGAATTATCGTGTTCCTGACATAGTATGAGGCTCCGCAGATTATGTGTAAAACCTTGTTTTGGAAGCTCTCTATTCGCCTAAATCAAGACCTGCCAGTGGTGATCCAAGTTGGAGCACCAAATGACAGGATCGAACGTATGAATAACTTGTAGATGGTAAGTTTGTTCTTCAAATTTAACTTGCTATTTCTATGTAACAACGAATAGAGGGCCAACCATAACATTTTGGCCTTGGATAAAATATAATTTGTATTTAGTAGCCAATTCAGTCTTTTATCATAAACTAGCCCCAAGTACTTGGCGCTATCCCGCCAGGGAATGACTGCTTGAATCTTGTTGGGATTAATTTTGATTTTCCAATCAGTCATCCATCTCTCAAGTTTGTTGATATGCCGCTGCAATCTCAACACAACATAATGTAATGACCCGGAAGAGGTTGCAAACGCAGTATCGTTAGCGAACAGAAAGAGCTTATTAAAATTCTCTGTCGGAATATCTGCCGTATATAAGTTGAATAGGGTCGGTGACAAAGGTGAACCCTGTGGCACGTCCGCTCTAACATGCTTTGTTTCTGACGTTGCGTCATTTGACGATACTACGAAAGTTTATATACATACACGAATTTGCTATCTAATCTGAACATTTTTAGTAAAAATCTGTACCTGCAAGTCAAATCATGACCAATTTGAACAACCTTAAGCTTACAAAACCCCGCTATGCTACATAATCATAAGCCAAAATTTCCTAACCTCAAAAAATGTAGACGAAAGAAACGAAAACGAAAAATTTAGCTAAAATCTATACCTGCAAGGAAAAAATTTACCGATTGAATTACCCAAATCTTATAGCATTTCTACTTTGTGATACTTCGTCGCGATACAACATAATTAGGAGCTGGGATTTTTAGGTATCATAGTCGATCATTTTTTATCTGAATACAATCCAATTTACAATTCCGAATTTTGGCAAGTACATATATATATATATATATATATATATATATATATATATATATATATATATATATATATATTTATATATATATATATATATATATATATATATATATATATGTATATATATATATATATATATATATATATATATATATATATATATATATATATATATATATATATATGTATTTGAAAAGGACTGACAAACTAACTAAAAGGAAACATTAATTAGACAAATGGCCGCCATTTTGCGGAATACACTTACTGACACTTTTTAAAAAATTAAATTGGGCTTTATTTAATATCACGGGATTATTAACATTCATAATTCTTCGCGTGAGTTCACTTCTGTTTTAAGTGCGCCACATAAAAGAAAGTTGAACATATTTAACTCTGGACAACGTAATGGCCATCTTACTGGTGCTTCATTGCCTCTTGCAATCCATCGGTTGAAATATTGGTCACGTAAATATTGTCTGACAGCAACGGAAAAATGCAATGGGGTACCATTATGCATATACCATATTTCTCGCCGAAGTAAAATAAGGAAATTTTCCAAAAGAATTGGTTGTTTGTTTAACAAAAATTTAGATAAATATTTCCTTTTATCCTGTCTGGAATCAAAGTAAGATAGCGATCAATAATACCTGCCTAAACATTTATTTTAAAGTTGTGCTGATAGTGTGCAAGTTTAAAATGGCGTATGGATTTTCATCTGCATAAATATGTTCATTATGCAGGTTGGTAACTCTAGATCTTCTAAAGCATGCTTCGTCAGCAAACCTAATTTTTCCACCAAAAATTTGAATCACGAATCCTTTTGTTTCGATTAAATTTACAAAATGTAAGGCGCATCGGTAAAAGTTCTTAAACCTTTTGGGCTTAATATGGATGTTACAACTGTTCTTTTAAAACATCATTTGTATTACTTTTAGGGATATCTAACTTACGTTCTAAGTGGCGGATACCAACACTTTGTTTTTCCTAAACTCTTTCCAAAATTTCTCCGATCCCTACTTTCAAATTTTTTCTCAAAGCTGTCCGTTTCTCGGAGATGACGCTAAATATTGGAAAATGTGTGATAGTTTGTTATTTGATGGTTAGGAAATCTCTCCACGTAAATCTTAGCATTTTGACGCCCATTTAATTCACTAAATCTATACACCAGGAGCATACCAAACTTCTCAGAGTGCTTGTAGTTATCCGTCTTTAATGGTAAAATAGGATTAGAAATTTTGAATGTTGATCTTACTTAATTCGACTTTTTAGATACTGATGGTAATTTGTCAATAGTCAAATTATTAAATGACATAGGAACAAAGTCTCTCGAAAAATTATTATCACAGTTATTTTTATTATTAGAGCTAAATTTATGCATATAACTGAAAATATCTTTTTCCTGTGACGCCACTTTTATAACACTTACACTACTTTGTAGCCTTATGCTAAACCACTAGAAAACGTCATATTATAGTGTTAAAACACACACTAAAAACTATTAAATTCAGTTACCACGTTTCCAAGAAATTTAGGAAAAATCAAAATTTTCCTAAAATTTTGACGCCCTCTACCGCCTAAATGAAGCAGTATCAGATATAACTAAGTTGTCTTATATCGACCTGTTGGGAGCGGTAAACTTTTGGATAAATTCAATATTGTTATGGTCAAAAAACGTCTGGAAATCAAGAAACTCAAAGAAATTGTAATATTGACAATGAAAATACAAAATATACTCGTAGACAATTGGAATACATTTTTATATCCCTTTAGTAAATCTTAAAAATATTTTCAATAATTATTAACCGTGAAATAAAGTCGTTCGGATCTACCACGATTCTTCTATGTCAAATGTGTCCAGGAACCTTTTTTTGGGACAATCGTATTCCATTGCGTAGCTTCAATGTTGTGTAAAAATTGTGTTCCACACAATATGAAAATTTATATGCAAAGAAATAGTTTTATACTGGCTGTCAGGAGGTTGCGGAAGATTGATAAATAGTAACCTATCCTTTTTTAGTTCTGTAAATTACTGTCAATTTGTAGAATCTATATTTACTTCGCAAGGAATGCACGCGACACTGGGTCCCTCAAATAATGGTTTCCTCCAATCTCGGCAGGTTTAGTATAGAGGAAAAACGTTAGTTCAATTTGATGTAAAATTTATTTCGATAAATGTTTATTTAGATTCAAAGAAAAATGACCTCTTTGCACCAGGCTCTCCAAAGATTACAGCAAACTGATAGGTGGCAATGAATTTTTTTATGTTATTGTAATCACTGCCATGTTGTTGAATAGAAATTTAAAAAAAAAGAATATAAATAAAACATACCTAAGTAAAAGTATGTACGACTCTATAAGTAGTTATTCATTAAAATCGCATTATGATAATTATTTTAAAGACAGAGAACTGATGGTAAACGAGTTTAAAAGAATATTCTTTACTTAACAAATTATTGTGCCAATATAAAGACGATAAAATTAAAAATAAAAGCCGTTTAAAAAGACACTATTTAGAAAGTGAAATGGCAAACAAGAAGATAACATTTGTCCTTAAATAGATAGTTTGGTAATAGATTTAAAGGTGATAAACCTATACTATAATAACAATTTAGTTTCCTAAACATCGTACGTCATTCAAACTTTAACTGATGAGCATTCTACCGCAGAGTTAGACCTGTCACTAACTTTGGTAATTAAACCGAAACAATAAACAAACACAGTTTAGTTACTATGCCCAAGAAATTAGCCGAGTGTATATTTTCTTTAATATAAATTAGTAGTTAGTTTAGTGTTACCGGAAATTACGTTATTTATTTTTTACGCCTATACAACCAAGTTTTGGTCTAGTCTTATTCATAAATCACTGAAAGTTAGTTTTAATAATTAAATCAGTTATTTTTATAGATATACTTTAGTTCAAGGACAAATATTTATTAATTTTTTAGTGAAATTTATTGTATATAGATGGATATTTTGGCTCTAGGGTCAATTTTACACTGTTAAAAATAACCTTAAATTTAATGCAAATTTAATATCTATTCTGCATACATTAAATTTAAAGATTTTGTACCAAAAACTGAAAAGATATTTTAACTTCTGTACTTCTTCCTCTTGTTATAGGCTCACAGCCTGTTTTTTCCAACTCAATCATTCATCTCATTTGATGTTGAAATCCAGGACTCTCTCCATCTTGTCTCATCAAGAACTAAACAAAAGTTATTTTATGTGAACTAACAATTTTCAACAGAAAATATATTTGATCGAATTACCGAAACTACAGCTATTCTTGATATAAGTCAGAACTTTGGATACGGGAATTAGTATTTTGCAGAGGAGGCTGTAAATAGGATTTCGTAAAAATATTAACACGGTAAATTTTTGCAAAGAGGCCAAAATCTGAAGAAAAATTGAAAAAATTTGTTTGTTAGTGAATTTTCTAACCAATTTTATTTGTCTATGATTGAGACTCATAATCCCAGGCGCATAGGTTCGAGCCGAATATTGGGGACTGAATTGTGGCGATCTTCGATTATTGGTCATTGAAAGTCACAGCGCGAATAGCAGCTCTTTATTTTGTGATGGCCAAAAGATCGTAACAGTAATTTAGTGGAAGCCTCATCTTCCAACTCAACGTAAAATTTAAATTGGATTTTACTTTATAAGCAATTATTACAATTTTATTACTATTCAATTTTACTTTTATTCTTAGGATACCTTTCATATGTCAAACCATTACACATTTTGTGATACCAGCCTTGGAATATAAATGCACATTGAAAATTCTTGATATAGGGCTCTTTACATATTAGACAATTTAAAATTTTCCTCCGTTTAGTTTTGTTTATCAAATTTGTAACAAATTTCTGAAGTGCGACTCTATTTGTTTTATGAACCTTCAAAAATTTTTTGTTTAAATTTGTGTTGTACTAATATACTCTAAACTCAATTATTAGGATACAAATATTTAAATCACTGGGTTCCCACCAAACCAATTTAAAGAAAAATACAACTGAACGTCAACGAACTTCTTGTATATTGTAAGAAAAATATTTAAATTCCAGGAAAGATCATCTAAGTTTAAATATAATTCACAGTGCGCAATTTTGCTAAATTTGATATAATAAATTAAAAAAAAAAAACAATATTCTCCTCTCCCCCTCAGGTGAATTTTCTTTTATTTTTGGATCTTCACAAAGCCAAAACTTCCAGATGGTGAGCTAACTATGCAAGATCTATTGAATCTACCTCAAACTGATATTTGAAATGAGAAATTTGATTGTCTTATGGTACTGAGGCATTTTTACATTTTATAGTTTCATTTATGAAGAATGATCCTTGTAGGCTTATTGTCAAGCTGCTGTCAGTTGCGTTTAAAATAGTTTTATATCTTGCACTATTTTATTATATTATCGACAGGGAAAATGGTTTGTCAGAAACCATCTAACGACGAAGTGATTATGTAAATATCACGAAAAACTTACAATATTTTATCAATAGATAACATACAATTTTAATGAGAATCTTATTTTAATCATTTTAGCTTTAAAACCGCAAACTAAATATTACAATTCTAAATTTTTATCTAAATGAATTGTATTTTTTAGTTTCAAGTTTTTCATAGAAATGATTTGATAATTTTGAAACATTAATGATCTTGCTATTTTAGTAACTGGAAGTGTGCAATTATATGATTTCCCTTTTAAATTCCATTAAGTGGTAAACAGAATAGGATAATATACTCATGTGTTACTAGTTCCCAAGTAGTGGGTAAGGAAATGCCTTCCATGTATGGGTGGTAGAGGGAAAATTATTTACCAGGATCCGACCAAAAGAGCAATTGTTAGCTGCAGCCAGTTTATCTCAAACTGGCTGCAGAAAGAAATAAAGATTGGATAGCTATGATCAGACCCTCACAATAGCTTCACTATATTTCCCTAGCTACAGTTTCATAATTAAACAATGGAGTCAAATGTGGCTGCCGCTTAGATAGGGCCTAGGTGCAAAAAATATCTTATTCGGGTAGAATCACTTCTGGAAGTGAATGCAACATAAACATTGGAACACAAAATCAGAGTGAGAAATTCAGAAAAAACGTTATATAAATAACTCGATTTAACATATCAGTACAAGAAATTGTTGCGATGTGATGCCCCTATCAGGAAGACTAGTAATGGTTGAATATGACGTATATTACTCTAGAAAAAATAACATATATAACCTAATAGAGAAGCAGGTATTAGAGCCAAAGAAATGGAACTGTTAATCATAAACCTTAATCTGGTTTCAGGCAATGGGGCAAACTATTCAGAAATTCAGAGTGGAATGTAATGTAATAATGACTTTCAAGATCTGTTAAACGTTATGTAACGTCTTCATGTTAATTGCATCGGGATTTGTCTTTAATACATCATGTAATAAACATGTTTCTTTGTAACTGGTTGTCGCATCGATCAATCTGTCACTAAACTGTAAATGATGCTTTATTATAAATGTAAAAAACTAGTAGTAGACACAACAGGCAAAACTCTAATTGATGAACAAGAAATCCTTAATACTTGGAGTTCCTACATAAATGAATTATTTGTAGACCAAAAATTAAACATATCAGACGATGTACATGGAGTTCAAGTACTAGAAATTCTGAAGTCAGAGATTCTTCATGGCATTAGATGTGCAAAGTCCAGAAAAGCAACCGGTCCAGATGATATTCGAGTGGAATTCCTGTAATTGATTTATGAAGACAATATCGATATACTGGTTAAGTTTTTTAATTCTCTGTACAACACTGGAAAAATACCAGAAGAATGGCTGAAATCTGTTTTTACGGAATACGGGTCAATAAGTCTCATGAGTCACACCTTGAGGGTTTTCCTGAGTATTATCACTGTATAATAAGGAATAAATGTAAAAGCAACCTAGATGAGACTCATTTTGGGTTTAGAAATATCCTTGGTACTAGAAAAGAGCTATTTCCTCTAAATATACTTCTCCAAAAATGTCGAGGCCAACGTAAAGACATTTTTGTATGCTTTATCGATTACAAGAATGCGTTTGACAAGATATAGCATATAAAGCTCATAGATATACGGAGGAATACTGGTGTGGATAGCAAGGATATGCGGATTATAGATTGAGAATCTATATTGGCGTCAGAGGGCAGTAGTTCGAGTAAATGGCAAACTTACAAAAGAATGCCAAATTCAACGAGGCATTAGACAGTGATGTATTCTCTCTCCAATGCTGTTTAATTTATATTTGGACAAAGTTTTTAAGGAAGCCTTACATAACAAAGTATTTGGAATTAAAACAGCAATCTAATAAACACGATTCGTTATGCCGATGATACGGCTCTCAGAAGTGATAGCCTTCAGGATCTATAACAACTTTTAAATTCTGTCAATAGTATTGGGAAAGAAATGGGACTCAACATAAATGTTGCTAAAACTAAATTTATGGGTTTCAGTTGTCTACCATATTTATTTCCTGCGTTAATGATAAATGGACATATCGTTGAAAGAGTCTCTCACTTCAAGTATCTTGGATGTTATATTACTGAAACAGATCTCTTGGCTTAGGAACATCCGAAAGTGAACAGGAATACACAATGCTAAATGGCTATTTAGAATAGCAGATATCCGTAATCAACTCGCCATTGCAATTGTCAATGTTAAGGGGACCTGACACGGCACAGGAAAAAGAAGAAAAAAGGCGGATCGATCATGTGATTTTAACAAATGGAAATTAGAACAATTTATGTAGTGTAGCGTATAAATATTTACGCCTAAAGCAGATGAAAGTATCGTTCGGGATTTCTCTTTTGGAAAAGACATCACCTTTTTGGCGGTGATTTTTTTATAAAAAAAAAGTTACATTGTCCATGAGCTATTTTATTTTATTTGTGGTTCCTTTTTTTGAAGCTCAATATTTTTTCGTCACTTCGCCTCGTCCATCTACAGGATTTCTTTGATGATGCTAGCTTGGATAACTTTTTTTGAGGCTTTCTGTTTTTTTGCTCGCATAGTATTGTGTTGAAGATGTATTGTGTCTATCACCTAGATGGAACATTTAGAATTCAGAAAAAACCCGAATTTAGGATAAACACTAGTCAGACCTGAATAACCTTTTTATCATAAGTTATCAAAAATTGAGAATGTCTTAATTGTTTCCATTATTAAATATAAAAAAGGTTTTCTTATCGATTTGCTTAATCTAATTTTAACAATACATATGAAGCTATCTCGGTAAAGCATCTTTGTCTAGAGAAGCTCAAGAATAATTTCCTTTAATATAAAATAGGCAATTTTAAACATGCTTACTTCAAAAATATTGTGCAATGCAGGAATCTCACCACTTTGGATTTAGACTTAGTTACTCAGCAGTACCAATTATATTCAGTTTTCCCACCAATGAGCTATCAGTTAGTTTTCTCAATTTTAGTCTTAAAAAAACATCATTTAATAACAATAAGGAGAGACAGTTTGAGTTACTGTTACAAGAATTACGATCTTTTGGCCTTCGCAAAATAAAGAGCTGCTATACGCGCTGTGACGTTCAATGACCAATAACGGGAGATCGCCAAAATTTGGCCCCCAATGCTCGAACCTATGCGCCTGAGATTAAGAGTCTCAATCATAAAGAAATAAAATTGGTCAGAAAGTTCGCTAACAAACAAGTGTTTCCAATTTTTCTTCAGCTTTTGGCTTCTTTGCAAAAATTTACCATGGAAATATTTTTACTAAATCCTATTTACAGCCTCCTCTGCAAAATACTAATACCCGCATCCAAAGTTCTGACTTATATCAGGAATTATATTAGAGTTAGTCAAGTAGATGTAGTTTCGATAATTCGATCAAATATATTTTCTGTTGAAAAGTGTTAGTTCACATAAAATAACTTTGGTTTAGTTCTTGAACCTACTTTAAAAATATTTTAGTAGTTATAAACCAGTTTTAAACTATTTTCTTTTTCAAATGGTTTTTAGCGGATACATATCTCAAAATGGCTCGTATGTTTTTTCTAGTTAGACGTCTACATAACCAACTTAATTAAAAATTTAGGGATGAAAAATAGTGATTATATTTTTGGGGTTACAGAATAGCCCCGTAAATGTGACATGGCGTTAGTAAGAACTACTTTTGTAAGATTTGCTGTGTATCAATTTAAAATTAAAAAAAAAAGAACAGATTTATTGCCATTATCGGGTATAACGGAAAAGCTTTCCCTTTTTTATATCTGCCACAATTATACTTTTGAGGGGTTCTGTAGCCATCTAACAACCCCCCATAATGCCGTTATTTCAATCTGTCCGTCCATTTATGTGCCAGAGCTTTATTACCTTGTTAGTTCCCCATATTTTGCAATAATATTTTGCAAATGCTTTCAGCTAACCTAAAAACAGACCTGAGAAAAACCAATTTAAAGTATCTCCGCCTGTGTAAACAATAGGGCTGTGGGATATCAAAATGCAATCAAATATATCATATAACATCATTTCTTTAATTACTATGAGTGACCTTCTAAAGTGGCTTTTAAAATATACCCCCTTCTAATTTTCCAATGATAAAATAGCTAAAAAAATTAAGCATAATAGCACTTACTAAATATATTCAATGAAAATACGCGTAAGTTATATCCACTAGTTTATGAACAATAAAAAAACTGTTTAAAATTCTATTTCGTCTTCCTTTCATTAATCCCATTTATATATGTAATAGCGACCCGCCCCGGCTTCGCACGGGTGCAATGCTGATACTAAATACACTACAGAAAAACTGTGACTATTTATTTTATTTTTACAACAATTATTACATCGGCCTCCGACGCGCTATTTATAGGCACGCTGCCGCCGCCCCGGTCGGCCAGTACCGCCGCAAGCGCTACGTCCCGCAATTTTAAATCTGTAATATCTTCGAAAATATTCATTTAAATCTTGTGCTGTAAAGGACCATATAGATCTATATTAAATCAACAATGTATTTAAGCTATTTAATTGGATAAGGATTAATGCTGTATTGGTTAAAATCGCTTCAAAATTTGCCATTATTTGTCGTAAAAAGTAAATGACAAAAAAATGTTATTGTGGGATATCCATGAGAGATAGACATATACCATCGCGGAGTTTTCTATAGACCTTTTCAATGTGTACAAATAATTAGTACATTATTTTGATAAATCTCGTAGGGTTCAGCCTGCGTTTGCAATGTAAGCGGAAAAAAATATGATAATTAACGACATCACATTAGAAACCTCAAAAATAACAGTATTTCTCCACTATTTAATGGATGTTATTATACATATAAACCTTCCTCTTGAATCACTCTATCTATTGAAAAAAACCGCATCAAAATCCGATGCGTAGTTTTAAAGATTTAAGCATACAAAGGGACAGAGAAAACGACTTTGTTTTATACTATGTAGTGATATTCCTGAACAGGTCTTCCGAAAGGTAATATAATATTTTCTTCCGTAGTCATCTCATTCATGAAATATAAGCCCCAAAATTGTTTACAATTGTCGCCTATTTTAAGAGTGTGACTTTCTATGAATTTGAAGGACAAGACAGTAGCTCAATCAAGTGTAAATTTTCTGCAGCTTTTCAACAATGGATCTGAAAGTTCTTAAAAAGTTCATACCAACGAAATTGGTATAAGTTTATGAATTATAAAATAAAAATTATAGCTTAAATTTTAATTTTCCATATATCGATATAGTTTGCGATATAAAGTCCATCTTTTGTGATGAAATATTGCAGACTCGAAATCTCAAAAACAGATCTGCACCGAAATTGCAGAAAAAATTAACAAAGCTAATAACTTCTATGGAACCCCAACATAATGTGAGTTCAGCACTCACTTGACTAGTTTTTTTAGAATCTACTTTTCATTTTGGTGCTTTGAGTTTTTCTTAAAAAAATATTTCGTATAATTAGTTGTTGAATTGTAATTAAAATGTCGTAAGACAGTTAATATTAAAATATTTTAGAGATATTCGCATTTGGAAAATTTACTATTTTCGACTTCGGGAGGTTGCATGTAGTAATTATTTACACCGATATAATAACTTATCAAGTATTGGCGGAAATGAGACTGGATAAGTAATTTAAGCATGAGCGTCCGCAGAGGAGTACTCTTTTTAAGAAAATAATAACATATTATAAAAATACTTAACAACATTAAATTTTTATAAAAATGATTTATAAATATGAATTCATTTACCCCCTAATTCACTAATATGGTTTAACTTTAAAACCGGTCTAAAATAGCAGTAGAGGCTATAAATTGACAAGTGCAAAAATAAGTCAAGCCAGTTTTAAAGATATTGTAAGCAATACAAAACTGCCAACTTCAAGATCTAACTTCTATGTCCACTAGATCGCGTCGAAATTCTAAACTTTTATTTAGATATACATGGTGTCCCATTTTAAAATTTGTAGCTAAATGTTTTTTACCGAAGAGTTTTAACAAAATTTCTTGAATAAAAGTTGTAGGATTTCTACAGGAAGATTCAACGATGACATTGAAGGTTATTTCAAAAGCAAGTACTTTTTCCTAAATGGAAAATAGGAAAAACTGCTCGCCAAACCACATCAATAACTTATAGGTTTTCGGTTCATTTAGAGGTCATTTAAAGATCAAATATGTTAAATTTGAGTCTTAATTCAAGTAAGCAGTTTTGAACATCAAGACTGTCCAGGCATAGTTTGATGATTATCGAGTGTCTTATCCAACTATGACTTTGACCTTAACTTCAAATTTTCAAGGTAACTTCGATGTGCAGATTGTTTTATGAATCGAATTTCCAAATTTCACAAAGGGGTCGTAAAAGCTGATGACTTTGGCCCTCATATCTGAACGTTATGTTATGTTTATCATAATATATGATAATCTCTTTTTAAAACCCATAGAATCACAGTTTACGAAATTCTACTTTTAGATATATATTTATATTGTAAGTGAAAAGTACCTCCAGAGATAATTAGTGGGTCAAATTATTGATACAAAACATTATTCTTCACCTAAAGATTCCTCTTTATATGACTAAAAGAGTACGAAATTCATCATTTTTTTTTTAATGTTTATTTAAGCATAAAACTATTCACACCAGTACTTGTATTGAGCCATCAATATAATAAAACAATGCTTAGGGCTTACGGTGCTAACATGGACGTAGCAGGATGGATTTTCAAGCCCAATTTCGGTCTAGCCAATAAAGGCTACACCATGCATAAAGCAAAAATATGCTAAAAAAGCTCCTCTGTGTAGGTAACTTTTATAAAGGGACACAAATACGTATTTAAAAATTGAATTTCGCCAATTGTGAGTTTAGGAAATAAAAAATAGAGGTTTGTATATGAACAGCAAGATGTGACATTAAAATTACTTTGAAGATGAAGGTCTAAGTTGGCAGAAATTGGAAGATTTTTCTTATAAATTAATCTACACTTTAAAATGGCCTTAAAAATCGAAGTTCAAAATCAAGGTTTCAATTGAGTCAGACATTTGATAATCATTATATTTTAATGAAGTAAATCAAAAATTTAGCAAATCAGGAAGACGAGCAGCACAAATTTCCACTTAGATAAAAAAAAAATGTTTTAGCTAAGTTATTAAGGAATGTTTTTGATTACCTTCAACTTTTTAAGAGTCGAATCTTTGAACTTTGAAGATTACTAATAACCGAACGAATTATTGTGAAGCAGGCAGTTAATACTTGCATCTAAAGATATTTAGAGAAGTAAAGACTATAAATTCTGAGCAAAATTCTTTAAAATATTAATATGATGCACTAAAAACTTTACTACTAATTTTGACAAAAAATTGTCGGCTGAATTAGTTTCCCTTTGTTGATTATTACAATTTAGTTCTATTTTGAAGAGCTCTTTTACGTTCATTTCAAACATTTTCAAATCATTTTAGTTGTGGTAAAAATGTTCTAGTTCTCATGAATAACTCATGAGTTATAAATGCAAAAGTAATCATTTTGTTTTGTAGCTTTTTATTCCTTTTGAAAAATAATTATGGACGTTTATTATAAAAAGCAAAAACACTTCAAATTTATCTGATAATACATTTGACTTTTGATTACATAAAAAGCGTTTAAATATTTTCCCCCTCCTAAGATACTGTTTTTATGGCATTTATATATAAATGAAGTTGTATATTAAAGTTATAATTTATTGTTTTAAGTTAATTATTTAAAATGAAGTCAATAACCTTTATATTAACAGTAATTGTTTTTATTCAAAATTCTCCGGTTTTTGCAATAACAGGTGGAGAACCAGCAAAAGAAGGAGAATTTCCATTTATGGTTTCAATAAGAGGTAGCGGTTCTGCTAATTGTCACTCTTGTGGAGGAACAATTATTGCAGATAGATGGATCGCAACAAGTGGTCCATGTTACTCAGGCTCATGGGGAGGCTCCATCAGGTAAATTAATATTTAGTGCTCGATATCGACCTCTGTTCGAATTTTTCGTGTTTATAAATCACAAATGATTATTAGATTAATTCCATTCAAAAGAGTTTTTAATTTAGAAATGAAATTAATGAAAAATTAGAGAGTTTTATTTAAGACAGTAATAATTATTGCTGGGAGTTTAATTCGATTATTTTTTCTGTATAAAATCTATAATGGATTGCCTTCCGGATTATAATGATCATTTTCTCAGCAGTATTCCTTTGGCAGACATCACAGTTTGTAGTGCAGGTACCGAAATCCTTATTTCCGGGATATAACCGATGCTTTAATTTTTACTGAAGCTGACTATAACCGTGTAAACGAAATTATTGCTAAAGTCAATTCAAATGCTCTGGGAGCTGACGAAGTGAACTGTAAGATGCTTTTGTTGATCATCCTTTATCTTACTTCCTATCTAACTTTCGTAATTAGTAAGTGTCTTTCTCACTCTTACTTTGCTTTATAATGGAAATGTTCTAATGTTTCCAATCCAAATACCATTTCTGAGTTTCGTCCTATTAGTATCTTACCGACATCTTTTAAATTGCTTGATAGAATTGCCGATGATCAGTTAGGCAAATTTGCTAGTTCGAGAGGTATTTTGCCATCTACATAGTCGGAACTTCGCTCTTTGCATACTACAACACCTGCACTTTTTAAAGTAAGCGATGATGTGTTGAGTGCAGTTTGACGACGTCTCTTAGATTATTGGATTTTAGTGGAGCTTTTGGAATACTTTGGCTTGAAGAGTAGAAGCAATAGAGTGGTTTAAGAGTTATCATGGAGATAGAAAGCAGGGAATGCCCATTTGAAGTAAATAATCTGAATTTGTGACTTTCAATAGGGGTGCATTACAGGGCAGCATTCTTTAGTCTCTGTTATTTTTGTTATATACAGCCGATTTCTGTAACTTACTATAAATTTGTCGATAAAACTAATACGCTGATGATATGCAAATTTACTGTTCAGTTAGTTCGATTGATATGGCATAGTCTGTAAAGCAGATTAATGATGATTTACCGATCAGTTTGGAGATATCCAAGAGTCATGGAATTTGTCTGAATGGTAATAAGTCAAAATTTCTTCTTTTCGGTAAAAATCAAAATTGTTAATATAATGTTAACGCTATCGGACACTTCCTGGAACCAGAGAGCAATGTTTCACACACAGCATGGTTTCGAGGCGCCTACCTCTAGTTTATGGCAAAGATATTACTATAATCTAAAAAGTCTTTATATGCATAAGGATATCTTAACAACTGATATAAATTTAAGTCTTTGGGACTGTTAATTATTATCTATGGAGGAAAGATTCTTTATGTATTTGACGACCACTATCCACAGGATTATATTTACAGGAACATCTTTTTATCTATCTGATCAATTAATTCATAGCATTGATAAAAGGCAAACACGTCATAGTTCGAAGTTCACTGTCCTGAACATAGCACTGCCATTTTTTAGAGATCTTTTGCATATAATGCGATAAAAACTTGTAATTCGAGAGACTCTTGCACTGACAAACTCCAAGGAAAAAAATTTGAAAAAGCACAACACAATGTGCGAAACGTCGTAAACAAATATAAGAAAGAAAAAAAATGAACTCTAAAAATTTATTTACAACCTAATACCCAAGAATATTTCCAAATAAAATTATATATATAATATATATATATATATATATATATATATATATATATATATATATATATATATATATATATATGGTGTCTTCCCTTTTTTATTTGAAATTATGTATATGCATTTTTTTACTGACACTATTTCATTTAACCTATATTGCACAAATTGAAATAAAGATTCCGTAAATTTAGCCTAACGGCTTTTGTACTCTTTTCAGGGAAAAATTCACTCACCCTAGATATACTCGATATTATAAGGATGGAGCACTGTGGGGGGTCTTTTCCACATTGTCGAGCACTTGGCTGGAGTAAGGTTCTCTGCATTTCCTAAAAACAGACACTTAGAGCGGTCCTAAATAGCACTGCCTTTTGCGTAGCCTTATACAGATGTTCGGTAAGGCCCCATGCCTTGATGTTAAGCAGTAGACTCTTCCGTGACACGATGACTGTTGATAGAATTATGCAAATTACCCAGATGCTCACTGTCTGAGTATTTGTACCTCCAGGTCTCAGTCCTTGTCCATCTTCTCATTATACTTCTCCCTTAGATAGTTTTTGTTAGGGATACCAATTTCTATCAGTGTTGCTAGCTTGAATAATTTATATACTAAAATGAGGTCTTGTCTATTATGGACAATCATATGATCTGTTAGCACAGTTCGATCTCAGTACAGCCTGAACTCGTTGTTGTATAGACTTGAAACTGTATTCATAATATGGTAGTTTCTATATCTGCAGCAGTTTCAGTTTTTCTGCCAACTCTTGATAGATGATCTTGGCGGTTCAATTATGTCTCTCCTTGTACTTCGACACTGCAAATGCTTGGCATGCTTCTGGTATGTGTTGGATTGTCTATTATATTCGACATCCATATCGACATTAGTCGTTCTGGATCGCGAGATCTCTGATTATATATTTCAGATAGTTTCTCGTTGGGATGACCTGACCACGAATAACTAGTAGAAAGTCCTCGATTTCAGGAAACATTTGTCATGATATCAACCAGTACTCTGACACTAATTTGTCGACATTGTCCACTTCATGTGAGAGTTGTTTATGAAAGGGCCTCTGTAGCCAGACCTGAAGCTTCTCCTGGTTTTCTTTTCTTTACTAATATTAACTACTCCTCCTCCTCCGTGGTATATTGGTAACATTGTCCACCCATTAGCACTAGTCTGACTTTCCTCTGCAAACTTTTTGTGCCTGTCTTACTCCATTTTACAGTTTTAAAGGAGTAACTGAGTGCAGAGCACGTATATATATTGAGTGCTTTAAATATATTTTTACTTTTTATGTCAGATCATAGTACCTGGTTCACTTGTCTTATGAACTCGTTGGTAAATTCGGTCCTCATAGTTCGTTGCTCAGTTCTTTCTACCTGCTGTCCAGATGCTTCCGGTTGAATCTTTCCTCCTCCAGGTATGTTTAAAATGAGGCATTTATCAACTCCTCTATAACTTTAAGCTGAGTCCTGGTGGTTATCAATTTAAAATCATCCATACAAGATGATTTAGTCTTAACACCTCTTCGCGATAGTTTTTAATTCTGAAGAAGCATCTGGTGGGTTTTAAAAGGTGTGGTAGCAGATTTACGACAAGGAAGAACTATAATGAGATTAATAAGTCTCCTTGGAATATACCTCATCGTATTGTGATTCTGTCTATCTCGATGCTGATGCTGGATGGCATTTGCATTTGGATCCTAGTTCTCTGAATATGCCATGAGGTGTTCTAAAAAGGAAAGAATATGTACGTCGACTCTATATATTCTTAGTATAGCTACCAGCCAATCAGGTGGTACTTAGCAGAAGGCTTTTTGGTAGTCCACATGAGTGCCGTAGATTATTTTAATTATTATTAATTTATATATGATTTAAAAAAATTGTTTCGCCAAAATCTGGACACATGTTTCCATATTAGTATTTGAAATGGTGCAGTTTGGAAATATACGTTTTTTTCTTTACGCATTAGTTTAGCTACAAATTAACTAAACATAATTTTTACAGCTTTGGTACTACTAAAATCTCAACACCTGTTCATTATGTATGTGATCCTTATAACAATACAATTCAACGAAGTGTGGATGATGTTTTATACAACCCACTTGCTTATGATAGGTCGCCTTGGACTCATGATTTAGTCCTCATTCATTTAAATGAATCCATTCCTTTCTCAGAAAATGTACAACCTGTTAAGCTGCCTGAACTGGATGAAGAGTGGCCGGTTGGTAAAACTGGAACAATCGTGGGTGAGTTAAATTTTTTTTTATATTTATGAGTAAGAGTTTTTTGTTGAGTGCTTTTGCCAACTTGTACAATTTTAGAGCAAGGAGAGAACTCGTTCTAAAATCTCTTCTTCAACTTCCCGTGTCCTAGTCCTAAGATTCCATCAAATCATTGTAGGAGCAAAAGTACCAGTTTTTCGAAACCGTCTTTCAACTGCGGCAAATGTTTGGTCGTTTGGTACACGCCTATTTGAAAATTTTTCGCTATATACTCTTACCGACTCTCGACCATTTCTTTGACAATAATCGTAAACTAATATCATATCGATCATTCCTGTGTTGTGTAATGTTCAGACATATCAAAAAATTTAAAAATTAAATT
This sequence comes from Diaprepes abbreviatus, assembly GCA_034092305.1. Classification (NCBI taxonomy): domain Eukaryota; kingdom Metazoa; phylum Arthropoda; class Insecta; order Coleoptera; family Curculionidae; genus Diaprepes; species Diaprepes abbreviatus. The sequence continues at coordinate 10,271,242 of JASJET010000002.1, read as the reverse complement.
ATCAATTTTAAAATTAAACGATAAATGCTTGCCAGACTGAGTCATTTGATAAATTTTTTTTGTAACTAATAATGAGACGTCCTATACTTGGATAAAGTGTGATAGAGGCTATGACGAATTTCAGTGCGTAATAATAGAAATTTAATACACAGAGGCACAAAAATCATATGAAGGTTTAGATGTAGCGAAGTGCTGCTGGTGCGATGTACATCGAAACTGTAATCAATCCTGATTTGCCGTCCTAAAAACTCAAATGAATTAAATTTAGTCCAAATCAAGCTATTATTAAGATAAATATTGACACCCTGTATTTGGACGCTAAATCTTCAAATTTTAGGGTTAAGACTTTGCGCTAGGGTTTTGTATAAACCTTTTATATACCCTTTATAACATATATACCCCACATTTTACTTATGAAAAATTTCCATTAAATTGGCTGAATTTTTGGTATGTTATAAAACTCGCTTCACTGATTAAATATTTTAATGGGCGCAAAGCCCCAAACCTTGAGGATTTCGAGATAAAGCTTGCTGAAATATGAATTATACTATATTTTCATTGATAAGGACTGAATTCTTACAGTACTCTTATTCTTCTTCTAATATCTAAAGACTGTTATGGTTAATCAATTGGAATGTTATTTTAAAACATTTAAAATGATGCCATGTCATAAGACGTTACAGCAGATGAAACCGTGTCACAAATCGTCAGGATCTAAGTGATATTCTTTTCTTTAACTTCCAGGGGCTCGGAGTGCTTTAATTACACCCAACAAATATCGTGTGTATTATCGACATATCATATTATGTCAAATCACATCAAGTCATCATGTCGTCTGAAGTCATATCAGATAATTTCGGGTCACATAACATTATAGGTCATTTCGATTTTTTATGATATGTTGTATCTTACTGCGAGTCATCATGTTATTCATTACTCAATGACTATAGCTTGTCGAGTCACAAGCAGCCACAACCTGTCAGATCATGCCATAGTGCATCATAGAAATGCAGGTCACTTCTTATTCAAACATACTACCCTGTGACTTATTATATAATTTCATCTCAGTTTGTGTTAGTTGGTCATTGTATACGTGATACGGTAGATGCCACAATCTTTTTCTTTCAGCTTTCAGGTTTCGAATCAACAGTGAGAGCTGTTTCTGCTGGCATTAGCTTTATACAGAGTTTACGACCCATGGGGGTTTCTTAATGAAATTCAAACTTCTTAATCACAGTCCGTCTATAATTTTTGTAACTATCGGGGGCCGTATTCTCGAACTGGGGAACGTGAAGTGGACGGTGAAAAATGGCGAATGTGTATTCTTGACACATTGATATGGTGAAACATACGCAAATGAAATGTGAGCCGCTAAATCACGTATTTGGAGATGAGATTTAAAAAAATTATTATATTTTTGGTTATTAAAAATAATTCGTCATTAAAAAAAGCAATATGTTGACGAATCATTTTTTTTTAACGTTTTGTTTTTTGAATAAACAGTTGAAATGTAAATTAGGTAGTACCCCGATATTTTTAGTATTTTCTAATTTTTAATTAAAATATTCTTAGAAAGTTGAATATGTCTCGCAAATTTCAAGTAAATTTGAGATAACAAGCATACAAAATTATTACAGTAGGCTCTGTTCATAAGTACGAGCGTGCTATTTAAAAATGTCTTTCTACGGCTAGTTCTGTTTATGGATCTAATATCTTGTGTCGATATGTTCATAACAGCCGAAGATATTAGTTTTGAACAGTTAAGTCTAACATAATTCTTTTCACGACACAACTTATAATAAATTTGAGAAATAACATATTTGAAACCTTTATTTAAATAAATGAAATTTTATATTTCAATAATGTTAACTACAGCATATCACTTAATTAGACTGCGTTAAATACTATACTACACTACAATTAAATAAATGATTTACAAGCCAAATGGCTTCGCACTCCCTTCAGGGATTATTCACTCATACCAGGCATACAAAGACACCAAAATTATGAAACTCTGTGGGAACCCTTTCCATATTATCGGGTCCTAGGTGACTTTTCTGCTGTATTTCCTACGAACTTTCGGACGGTTCTCGCGGTTGCAAGGAGATCTGCTTTCTGCATAGGTTTATACAAATGCTCACTAAGGCCCAGTCCCTTGATGTTCTGTAGGAGGTTCTTTGGTATCACTCCAGTTGTTGACAGTATTATGGCAATCGTTTTGACGCTGTTTATTGCCCATTGTCTTCGGATTTGGACCTACAGATCTCTGTATTTGGCGATCTTCTCGTTGTATTTTGGGCTTAGGTTGTTGTTGTTAGGTACAGCGATGTCGATTACTGTAGTAGAAATTTTATCTATTAGTATAATGTCTGGTATATTATGAGCTACTGTCTGATCGGTCAGAACCGTTCGGTCCCAATATAACTTGAACTGATTGTTCTCAAGAATAGGCTCCAGACTGTACTTGTAATAAGGCACTTTTCCTACCTGTAATAGGTTTAACTTTTCTGCTAACTCTTGGTGGAGTATCTTAGCGGCTGAGTCGTGTCTTTCCTTATACTCGGTTGCTGCAAACGCTTGACATCCTCTAGTTATGTGCTGAATTGTCTCTGACGTTCGACAGTCATATCTGCATTGGTCATTTTCTATTGAGGGATCTCTAATGATGAACTTCCGATAGTTCTTCGTCGGAACAACCTGGTCTTGGATAGCTAACAAGAAACCCTCCGTTTCCGGAAACATCTGTCCTGAAATCAACCAGTAGTTCGACGCTGAGTTGTCGATATTTTCCTGATTGACCTCATTTGGATGCCGTCCATGAAGTGGCTTCCGTAGCCAGGTTTGTAACTTCTCTTGGTCTGTTTGGTGGTGAGAAGTAATATCTTGTTCCCTCAACTGTAGCGGCGTTGAATCGTCTGCTTCGCATATTGCTCGATAAATTAAATAAATATTATTATGATTATAATTTATCGGGACATATAAATGTGAACCCTACAGACCAACGAATGAGATCCTTCAGCATAAAAATCTTATTTATGGTACGTTTGATCTTCAAGCCTCTAAAAATCTTTACAAAAAAAACTATATTAAAAGTTGAATGTGAGATCTGCCACGATCTTTAATGGATGTCTTCTATCTGACCTTTTGTTTGGGTTCCTGGTCTTATACAGTTTCTCTATCACTGTTCAAAATTCAGGTTTTCTTTCAAACTTAGTTATCAGGGCAGGAAGTCTTGCAGTAAGAGAATGGTTATTTTGTGAATTCATAAAATAATTGATTGAATAGTTTACGTAATGGATTGGGATGAGGACTTTTAGTCGTACTACGTAGAGTTGTGTTTTCCACCGTTGAAAAGTTTATCAGTGTTTGCTTTCAGCAATTACTGTAAATAGGGGGCATGTATTCCAATTGACGTCAGTATATTGCTTTGTATATATCTTCTTCTTCTACGTTGACTAGGGATATCCCTGTTTGTCATTTCATCTACACCCGCCTTATTCTGCTGATGAAGAGAACCAGCGCTGGGTCCATCTCTTTGGTGGTCATCCTGGTAATCTTCTTCCTCTTGGTCGTCCATACATACAAACTTTGGCTAGTCTCTCTTCACTCACTCTCTCAACGTGTTCTTCTCAACCTCTTTTTCTTTCTTTTGTCCATTTGACCACGTCCTCCACATTACATTTTTCTCTGATTAAGGTATTTGTCAGCCTATCTCTGATTGACACGTTCAGCATTGATCTCAGTACTTTCATTTCGGTGGTTCTCATTTTCTGCTTTGTCTTCTTAGTGTCTGCTCTTGTTTCCGTGGCATAAGTTAGAATTGGTCGTATCATGGTCTTATATATTTTTGTTTTTCCCTCTATTCTCATGTATCTGTTTCGAAATATAGGATCTCTTAAGCATCCTGCCACTTGTAGGGCTCTTGTATTTTGTGACAGTACTTCTCTAGTAAGGTTACGACAGCTTGTGTCAATGCCTAGGTATTTAAAGTTCATGACTTGTTCAATTACGGCATTTTATATCTGTAGCTTACATCTTCTTGGTTCCTTGGAAATTACCATACACTTTGTTTTATTCGTTGATATCTGCATATTGTACTTCTTAGTTGATACGTTAAATAGGTGTGTCAATCTCTGGAGGTCCTTTTCGTTATCTGCGAGTAGGACCGCATCATCCGCTTTGTATATATGAGGCAGATAAAAAACCGAAGTAGAGCACTACTTGATTATATCATAGATGTTAGCAATAAGAACGCTGATAATGATGAACCCGGATTGAGACGTGATTTGATAGTTGATGTAGGAAATTAAAATGTTCAGGAAATGATAGAAAACTTCTAATAAATACTGAAATTTAACTAATGATAAAATTTGACTCACTAGAAATCTTGACTGAGATGAATGGCTTCATTTGAGTTACTGATATCTACAAAAAATTATCGTTGGATGGTGACTGAGGAGTCTAAGTGTGACTAAGCAACTTCCATGTGCTAAAAGCTGATGCTAGCACTAACAACTCTCAAACTGCTGCTATATATGAGAAAAATATTGTTGCCCATAATGTATCGTCTCAATATTTAATGATTAAATAAAATAATCTGTGATTAAATAATAAGATAAATCACGGGGTAATAAGCTTCAACAAGATGTGAAATGAAATTATTTCTGTGGCGCACTGTGGCACGAACTGACACGATGTGGTGGCTTGTGACTCGACGTGCATTAGTCAATAAGTAATAAAAACATGACCACTTTTAGTAAAATACACTATATAATAAAAAAAATCCAAGTTAATGCTATGACATCCTGTAACCTGAAATGATCTGATATGACATAATATGACATGATAAATTCATATTGCATGACATAATACGATATTACGATGATACGCAATGACACGTGTTAGTGGTAATTAAACCACTGTGAGCACTTGAAAGAAAGCGAAAAGAATATTATTTGAATTATGACGTTTTGTGATACGGTTTTACCTGCTAACGACGTATGCTATAACATTAATTAACATAATACAGTTATTCAACAATGATAGTTCTTAAGGATTTCCGAACCTCTCCGTAGAAATAAAATACGAGTACTTTAAGAATCAAGTTCTAATCAATTATAATACACGATAATTTGCACTTCAACAAGCTTTATCTCGAAATCCTGAAGGTTTGGGGTTTCGTGCCCACTGAAACATTTAATCAGAGATGCTAGATATACAATATATAAAATATTCAGCAATTTCAACCGAAGCCAATTTTCCATAAATATAATACGGAGTCCTTTCTTTCATTTATAATTTATTTATAGGTTGGGCTTTTGGAAATGGTCGAGAGGTACAAACAGATTTACAGAAAGCTCAAATTCCACTTTACAGCGAGGAATATTGTGCCAACAGTTCAATTTGGGGAGGATGGCAGTTGACTGATCCAACTGTAAGTAGTGATATTTTGACATTGGTCGAAACAGTATTAACATTCTCTTTAAAATCGCTCATTGGGTTCGCAGAATAAAAACACAACACCTTTCACTAATACTTCCAATACATCTATATACCACTTATCAACACAACTCTCTTATTAGTACTACTTAATTTTCACTATTCAAATACTACTATACAACTATACGACTGACTCTACTTCGTTTATCCTATCTCTATTTATATACCTATGGAAATTTCTATATAAATCTAGAGCATAAAAGTTGAGATCTATCTAGAACCATGACGCATCGATAAATTATTCCTTTCGGCACATTATAATAAAGGTGACTCAACACATCGGAATATTTGTGTGAGTCAACGATTGGATGAAGTAAGTTTGTGCCTTTTCGGTGAAATTTACAAAGAAACTATATTTATTGTTTGATACAGTTTATTTTTGCACAGATTTTAAAAATATTTAGGACTCTACAGGGTGAGCCAAAAAACTAGGACAGCATAAAGTTGTATTTTTTTTAAATAGAACACCCTATATACGAATCGTATTTTCGACTTAGCTTATAATTTTAAATCTTTTTTATTAAGGGTTTACTATAACAAAACTTTACAGTTTCTGAGATAATTAAGTTTAAAGATCACATTTTCAAGCATCAATTCATTCCTAAATAACGTTTTCAATTTTGTGACAAATATATTCAAGTTTAAAATTTAGCAAGGCCAAGGACAAGTTAACATAATTTTTACCTAACATTTGCAATAAAAGCTACAGGGTGTTGAACACATCGGCTCAAATTTGAACAAGTTTAAATGAATAAATATCTTTTTTTTAATGGTACACCCTGTATATTTTCATGTTATTTAATAGAGTAATAAAAACCCTAAAAGTTTTGTTCAATATATCCTATACCTATTTATAATAGTTTTTGAGATATTTCAGTTTTTCGTATTTTCCATACTTTTTTACAGAAATAGTCTTCATTATCATAGTAGCCATGGCAAAAACAATGTAAAAGAACATTTTTCTGTGTGTCAAATTTATAACCGCAATCGCTTCTTTTGGTTTTTATGTAGTGTAGTTTGGTTTTTTTTGCATTAATCTTATATTGTAAAATGAATTTTCCAAAGAATGAGTTAATAGATATGATTTATACAATAGGAGAGGCTCAAAAAAATTGCCTTCTTGCTCAAAGAATTTACAAAATAAAGTATCCTGATCGACGCCAGCCTAATACCCATACTTTTCAAAACTTAATGCAAAGATTTGGTTCTTCTGGTACTGTTGATTATCCAAAACGTAAAGTGGTCAACAAACCAGTAACTAATGAAGAAAAAGAACTACAAGTATTGTTAAATGTTCAGGAAAATCCTTATATTGGTAGCCGTCAGTTAGTAGCATTATGTGAAACATCACAATCCACCGCTAATCGTACTACCAAGAAATATAGGTATCATCCATATCACATGGAATTACACCAAGAATTGCATGGACAGGATTTTGAAAGTCGTGTAAACTTTTGTCGTACAATAAATGCGGAGATTCAATTAAATCCAAATTTATTATGCAAGGTAATGTTTAGTGATGAAGCTACTTTTAGAAGTAACGGTGACGTAAATAGACGCAACATGCATTATTATGCCACAGAAAACTCATTTTGGATTAGAGAGGTGCAACATCAAAACCACTGGTCATTAAATGTTTGGTGTGGTATTCATCATAATCGAATTATTGGACCCCACTTTTTTAATGAACCACTAAATGGTCATAGTTACCTGAACTTTCTACAAGAAGAACTACCCCAACTGCTTCAAGGTCTCGATAGGGATGTGCTCGACAGTATGTGGTTCCAGCACGAAGGTGCGCCTCCGCATTACCATCGTGAAGTTCGTATATAGGGTGTTCTATTTAAAAAAATACAACTTTATGCTGTCCTAGTTTTTTGGCTCACCCTGTGGAGTCCTAAATATTTTTAAAATCTGCGTAAAAATAAATTGTATCAAACAATAAATATAGTTTCTTTGTAAATTTCACTGAAAAGGCACAAACTTACTTCATCAAATCGTTGACTCACCCGGTATATACGAAGTCTTATCAATAAGTTTCTTTCAGTTATTCGTAACACTGCCTCCTCCCAATCAGCTCCCATATCTCCGTGGTATAGCTTCAACCTGTGTAAATATACTACTTTAATTTTGATCTCAGGACTTCATTAAATTCTATAAACAATATCACTGATTCTTTTTAGAACAGTATGTGGTCCCTCCCATCAATTTAGGCGATTTGCTCTTCTTTCTCTGTGGATTCCACAACCAAACTCTATCATCTTGCTGGAACCCTGCCGAGTTTGCCTTGATGTCATATCTTGTCTTCATTCTATCTGTGGCCAGATCCATGCATTTTCTAACTACGTCTCTTGTAAAGTATCCACCCAGTCTTCAATCTCCATACTTTCTTCAGTTGAGGAACCGAACATTATGTCGCAAGGCAATTTAAGTTCCTTTCCAAATAAAACCTTAGCTGGTGTAATTTCGGTAGTTTCATGAACTGCGGCCATTAAGAAACTTGGCAAATATTTGTTCTAATCTCTCTGATGTCTCTCCACAATATTTGAGAGGTGCTCTTCAATGTTTCTATTAACTTATTCAATCATGCCATCTGACTGAGGATGTAAAGGTGTTGTTCTGGTTTCACGGATGTTAAAAAGTTTGCAGAGCTTTTGAAAAAGTTTGGATTCAAAGTTTCATCCTTGATCGGAATGTAGCTACAAAAGAACTCCAAATCGGCTGAATACATTAGGACTTCGGCTACTGTTGGAGTCTTTATCTATTTCTGGGAATGGTTCAGCTATGTCAATAGCAATCGGTTCAACAGGTATTCCAACATTATACGTCTTCATTTTTCACTTAGATCTAGTACTTGGACCGTGACTGGCTGCACATTTGGGGCACTGTCTACACCATGAGTTTACGTCTTGACAGTAGTTAATCCAGTAAAATCTTTCTCGGAGTTTATCTAGAGTTTTGTAAACTTCTAAATGAGCATGAGATTTTTCATTATGAATTTGTACTAAAATCACTTGAACCTTCTTTCTAGGTGCCACTATCTGAGTTTTTATATCCTTACCATCGGCACTTTCCCAGGATCTCTTTAGTAACCGGTTTTCAAACAATAGCGAGTCCCATTGAGCCCAAAGTTCCTTGAATGTGAGCCCTTTATTCGAAATCTCTTCCCAACTAGGACATGGTCCATTATTTTCTTTAAGTTGAAGCAATAGCGCCAATTCATTATCTTCAAGCTGGTCTTTTCTCATCTAAGCTGTACTCCAGTCTGGATTAACGTTAGAAGTGACTCTCCGAATAGGACACACTTCTCTTTGCTCTACTTTGCTGCAGTGCTTGCACTCTTCCTTACATGATCTTCCTGACAAGGCACCTGCATTCTGATACAATCTTTCTGATCTACGTTTGATATTAAAATTGTATTGTTGTAGCTTCTCAAGCCATCTTGCTACTTGTCCCTTAGGCTGTTTCTTGTTTAGGAGCCATTTAAGAGCTGCATGGCCTGTTCTTATCAAAAATTCTTGTCCGTACAAATATTGATGAAAATATTGGACAGCTTTGATTATGGCAAGCAATTCTTTCCTCGTGGCACAATTTTTTTTTTTCGGTTTTGAATGCACAGCTCCTACCCTATGTTACTGGCATTCGTATCCAATATGAATTTTCTCTGATCTTGTGAGTAGCCTGAAATCAGACTGGAACATAAGGCAACCTTAAGTTTCCGAAAAGCTTGATCACACTCAGGATTCAATTTATAAAGATCCTTTTCTTCCGTGAGCTTATGCAAGGGTGAAGCAATATTGGCAAAACCTTCTACGAATCTTCTATAGTTTATGCATAACCCAAGGAAGCTTCTCAACTCTTGTTTGTCACGTGGTCAGGGCCAATCTTTTATTATTTGAATTTTCTTTTCATCCGTATGAATTCCTTCTGGAGATACTACATGTCTAAAAAATTCAACTTTTTGTTGAAATAGTATGCATTTTTGGGGTTAAGTCGAAGGTTAGCGTTTTTAATTCTTTCAAAAACATCTTGCAGATTCTATAAGTGTTCATCAAATGTTTTCCCCATAACCATGACATCATCAAGATAGACTAGACTTGTTTTCCGTGTAAGATCTCGCAGTTCTGTTTCCATTAGTCACTTAAAGGTGACAGGAGCGTTGCAGAGTCCGAATGGCTTAACGTTAAAATTATACAGACCAGCTTCAGTAGAAAAATCCGTCTTGGATGATTACTTGCCAATATCCACTATTAAGATCCAGTGTGAAAAACTATTGTGATCCAGCCAACATTGTTAAAGGGTCATCAATTCTAGGAAGTGGATAGCTATCTTTCTTACTGACGTCATTAAGCCTCCTGTAGTCAACACGAAATCTAGTAGTTCCATACGTTTTGACTAATTGTAGTATTCCTTGTTCTCTTCTCAGCGGTCTCTAGATGGTGAACGAGATCTTAAACGTACTAGACAGTCTTTTCACATATGTCCACTTCATCCGCATCTGTAATTCTCTATCTAGTTTCTTCTATAATGTGAAATATCACCTATTATGCTTAGTTCTTCCTGGTTTCTTCTATAACGTAAAGTATAACTTATTGTGTCCAGTGTCTTAATTATTTCAGATATCATTTTATCCATTGTTTGTTTCGACGAATCCATATTTTCTTTTATGGTAACGGCTCTTATTTTTGGCCTTGACACGTTATAAGCGGCTTGAATATCTAAAGTCCTGTCCAACGCGTCACTATAATAATTAAATTTGCTTATGCGCAGCTTACGCTGTATTTCTTAACCCCTGATCCCATCAATAAAATACTGGATCATAAAGGGAATTAATCCTTAGCTCCTGGATAAGCCAGATAAACAAGAAGTTGGATATCTGTTTCATATTCTTGCAAATTTTCTCCATTTCTCTGGTGTCTTGACTTAAGCTGTGACTGATATAACTGGCACCGATGCTGATCTCCAACTCTTCTCTCCAGCGCAACACTAAGGATCTCATAGCCTTTTTGTTGGGTTATAGGAATTGTTTGCAGTAATTTTAGTGCTAGTCTATGAAATGCAATTACTAATGCCGAAGCCATTTCTTCGTAGTTACAGTTATTTGGACTAGAGAATTGTTGTTGTTCTTGTATAAGTCCATCATGCAATATTGGCAAAATTTATTTTCATCTCTAATGCGACGTTCTTCTTCTTTATGGCGACGTTCTTCTTGTCTTTCTTTTTGGCTTCTTCTTCCTGTTTTTCTTTTAGACCACGTTGTTCTTCTTCTTGCTTCTCTTTTTGGCAGCGATCTTATTCTTCTTACTTCTCTTTTAGGGGCCGTTCTTCACCTTGTTTCTCTTCTTGGTGCCGTTTTTCTTCTCCTTGTTTGTCTTTAAGGCGATGTTGTTCTATAAGTTCCATAAAATCAATCAATATTTGTTTGCTCCATTTCTGCTATTTGCTGTCTAGTATTTACCATAGAATCTTCTAGAATGTTCTCGAAAATTTGTTTCTGACGAGAATTGTTCTCTATTACTTATCTACACCAACATTATGATCATTTTTATCGCATTACTTCTCTAATAAGGTCAGAAGGCAGAAACCAAATTTTTCGATGATGTGACGCTCTGACGTCTTTTGATTCTGTAATATCTCAAATAATATGATTTTGAAACAACAATATATTTGCATTTAGGGCTGTTAATAAAAATATCGGGTTTTCGATGTATGAATATAATTAAAGAAAAAATATAGAAATGCGATGGACCAAAAATAAATCATAAATCGATTTAAAAAATATCTAGTCAAAAATGACAATAATCCTTTTTTCAATAAATTAAAATTACATTATATTTCCACGCAACCATGCCAACTTTCTTAACATAGCTCCAAACAATTGAAGAATTTACTGCAGACGATATATTAAAGCACTTCGCTATTTTTCACTAATTGAGTTAAATGAACTAAATTAAATAAACATGAGCTTTTCCCAACAATAACATTAACATGAACTAGCACATCCTATTGTCGTGTCTTTGATAATCTATCATAGACAATAATAGATTATCATTGGCTTCATTCGATTTATCGAAGGCAGTCAAAATTAAATTCCGTCTCATAAAAATACGTATTTAAATAAATAAAATTTTTATAAAAAAATTGAACCGACTTCTAAAAGTGCGCTAAAAAGTGAAAAATAACCATAAATTTTTATATGAAATTGAACTTTTTGAAGTCGGCGCCAAACTAATACCTGACAAAATGTGATTTGCATAAACAGATTAAAAGTACTTTATTTGTAATTGCTTTCTTACCATAATTTGTATATATTAGTAGTTATTTATTTTATTTACAAATAATTTGGCGCCGACTTCAAAAAGTTAAATTTCATATAAAAATTTATGGTTATTTTTCACTTTTTAGCGCACTTTTAGAAGTCGGTTCAATTTTTTTAAAAAAATTTTATTTTTCTATTTTTAGTTTTAGAATTCATTATGATATTCATAAATTATTTGAACTAAGTACTAATCGAAATTAGTGTACTTCGCAATGACTCCAAAGTGGTAAAAAAGTACAAATTTTATTCAAAGTTGTAAATCACCCAAAAATGAACCACTAAAAATTCTTTAGTTCTTAGAGTTTTCCAAATACCAATCAAATTGGGTCAAACGAATATTTAGTCTGTCATAGAAAATCCACTATCTTCAATTTCAAATTAATTTTAGATTGGTAATATAGGCACTAAAACCTTCCAATATCGATATTTAAAGAAAATAAATTAATTTTTTATCCACCATATTAGAAACGCCATACTGAATTTTTTAAAAATAATTTTAGATTCGTCATGTGTGACCCCGAAAATTTTCCCGTACCAATTTTGGTGAAAATCGGACAAAATTGATTTTTTTGTTCGCCATATTGAATCCGCCATATTGAATTTTTTAAAAATAATTTCAGATTCTTTCTGTGAGGCCCCGAAAACTTCCCCATACCAATTTTAGAGAACATCGGACAAAATTGATTTTTTCGTCTACCATATTGGATCCGTCATATTGAATTTTTTTAAAAATTATTTTAGATTCGTCATATGCGACCCCGAAAACTCCCCCGTACCAATTTTGGAGAAAATCGGACAAAGAAGATTTTTTTTGCCGGCCATATTGAATCCGCCAAATTGAATTTTTTAAAAATTATTTTAGATTCGCCATATGCGACCCCGAAAATTCTCCCGTACCAATTTTGGTGAAAATCGAACAAAATTGATTTTTTCGTCCGCCATATTGGATCTGCCATATTGATTTTTTTAAAAATAATATCAGATTCGTTGTGCGGTACCTCGAAAATTCCCCCATACCAATTTTGGAGAAAATCGGACTAAATTGAATTTTTTGTCGGCCATATTGGATCCGCCATATTGAATTTTTTAAAAATTATTTTAGATTCGTCATATGTGACCCGAAAACTCCCCCGTACCAATTTTGGAGAAAATCGGATAAAATTGACTTTTTCGTCCGCCATATTGGATCCGCCATATTGAATTTTTTAAAAATAAATCAGATTCGTTATGTGGCACCCCGAAAACTCCCCCATACCAATTTTGGACAAAATCGGACAAAATTTATTTTTTCATCCGCCATATTGGATCCGCCATATTGAATTTTTTAAAAATAATATCAGATTCGTTATGTGGCACCTCGAAAACTCCCCCATACCAATTTTGGAGAAAATCGGACTAAATTAAATTTTTTTCTCCGCCATATTGGATCCGCCATTTTGAATTTTTGAAAAATAATTTCAGATTCGTTGGGTACAACCCCGAGAATTCCTCCATACCAATTTTGGAGAGAATTGGACAAAATTAATTTTTTTGGCCGCCATATTGTAAGCGCCATCTTGGATTTTACTGCACCAATTTCATCTAAAAAAATATGGGACCACCGCGGCAACTTCCTTTACATAACGTAAAAAATTTCATTCAAATCGGTGCAGCCGTTCCGGAGTAATCGGTGTACATACATAAAAAAAAAAAATACATAGTCGACGAATTGAGAACCTCCTTCTTTTAGAAGTCGGTTAAAAAGAGTGGAAAATGGTAGTTTAAATAATATACGATATTATAATTTGAAAATTTACGAGAAAAATGGAAAATAATAAAATATTCCGAAAAAACGTCGACTTTGATACTTACATTTTATTATTGATATATCGTCCTAAAAAATATTAGCCATAAATATTAATACTTTTAAAAATAATATCAATATTTCGATACATCGATATTTTATCAACAGTGCTCTCTAAAATATACTACTTTTTAGTTTCCTCGGTGGTATTACGTCTGTTCATCGCAGTTTGAAATTATTTCTTTTTGGATTTAATCGTACCTTACAAGTTTTAATAACGCCTTAAATACTTTTAAGATGAAGAATAGATTTTATGTGCCTGACTTTAAGAGAAATTACTCAAGCGAACGGATGGTACGAGTTGGTTAAAATGGCAAAAAGTAATACATTCAGAAAGCTTTGGGCATAATGATAACAGCAGAGTTTGTATCAAAAATGTTAACATATGGTCCTGCTCTGTACTGTGTTTTGCAATATAAGATAGAAATAGTGTATACACTATAAAATTAGTTTTTTACAACTTCTAATGTATTTATATTTTTATTTTTAGGTAATGAAATGTGGTGGTGAAGTAAATAAGACTTATTACTGCATAGCCGATTATGGGGGACCGCTATTGGTAGACGGAAAACAATATGGAATAATATCTTATATTCGTACTGATCCAGGCGGCAAATGTGGTGATTACTTAGGAATTTTTTCCCCTATATCTTATTTTAGAGAGTGGATTAAGTTAACGACTGGAATTTAGACTAAATGAAATCAATCTGGATAATCATTATTCTAATAAATGTAAATGTAAAATATATTAAATGTATTTGATTGACTGATTTATTTAAAATTTTTGTCTCTAGAAAAACCATGAGTAAAATGATCCTATGGAAAGCTAAATATTGTGACTTAGTACTTTACTCTACTGTAGGTCTCTATTGTTTGGTAAAGTTGCGTCCTTTTTAATGTATTTTAGCAAAAACTGTTTCAGTCAAAAGTCATTAAGCTAACTGAGCCAAATCAAACAAAGTATCTGTAGTAAATTAACAAATCCACCTCATTGACGGTCTATTCTACACAAATGTTGAGTTACACAATTTCTGCTTGAACCAGATAGTTTCCAGGACATTATCATTTACAAAAATATCACAATAATGAGTATAAAAGTAGAATTAGGTATAGATTTTAGTTTCTCATTCAATGTAATTTTTTTCCGGTTTTCGTAGAAGTAGCTAGAAGATTTCAATTTAATATTTCAAATTACACTAAAAATATTTATTTTTTGGTGGAGAAGGTGAAGTATTAGGTTAAATTCTCATTGATAACTTTGACGATTTAGCTATTGAACCTAAAATTTGAGATAGATGACGACTCATATTTCACTTAACGCCATGTTTCATCTCCTGTAGAAGCGCACCTCTTGGTATTAATTCCAACAATTAGTTCACATTTAGTGTCTAGCGATTGAGTAAGCTACCACTAAATATTTTAGAGCGGTGTATAAAATAGTTACAAATTATAATTTAGTCATCGCCAATAATTCATTTCAATTTTTTTTTTTTTTTTTTAAATATTATGTTGTAGATGTTTCTTTTATTTTGGATTGATGTATTTATTGACATGGGATTCCGTTTAGTGCTCCAGTTATTATCTTTCCTTTTGTAAGACTTTCCAGAATTTACTTTCCTGTTCGTTCGCTGTGATCTCAAATACTTTGCCTTATTCATATTTATATTTAAACACCATTTTTCGCATTGTCTATGATGTCAATTCCTATCCTTTGACAAATTCTCTCTAACTCGGAGGAAAGACTAGGCGATAAACAATATTCCTATCTTAATCTTTTGGTTATTTTAAAGCTCCCTAACATTTTATTTCTTATTTAGAATGTTGTCGTGGAATTTTGTAAGATTTATAAATAAAAGAACCTTTTTGTTAGTTGCAACTTTCTCTTCAGTAATTTGGTTTTGGGCTGAAGATATTGTCCATGCATAATCTGCCTACTCTAAATTCGAATTGTGGTTCTCTCAGAGAGTTAATATTCTATAATTAATATCTTTAGAATTTTGCCACATAATCGATTTATTGTACTGGTAGCGGTTATTCATCTGCATCCCTTTTAATAGAGAGAAATAACCTATTTTTCATCGCCTCTGATATTTCTTCTCCATCAGTATATCTTTCTAGCAATCAGGAAAATAGACCATTAACTTGTTTAAAGTCGCATTTAAATAATTTAGGAGGGATTTCTTCTGGCCCACTCGCTATTCCATTTTTTATTGTTTAGAAGGCTTCGTTAACCATTTTTCGATTTTTGATTATTCATTAACTTTCAATTTAATAAGCATTTGGGGATAGTGTTAAGTACTTATATCTACTTTCTGTCAGTTGTTGTTGGTAGCGTTATTTGCATTTCTCCAGATTTATTAACTGTATATTTATTTTATGAATATTATAATTTTTTAGAAAAGTTATAAATTTCAAGGCTTCTGGGGATCGTGCACCTTTCATATGGCATTGATTTCAGAACATATCTAATTCAATGTTTCGTTATTTTTTGTATTCAGTGGATGTACACTGCAATAGTGTGTCAAATACGAGAGCCAGCCTCTCAAAAATTCAAAAAGTGGCATGTGCATGTATAAGTGAAGCAGTGAAAACCTGCCCAACCTCTGCCATGGAAGTAATTCTAAACCTTACACCTCTTCATATATACTTGTGGAGAGTATGGCATGTAGGATAATTTATAGGGTGATAAGAGATGGGATTATAAAACGAAGGCCCAATCTCTGATTCAGAAATCAACAAATCTGGGGCATACCCCAAGATGAAATGGAGAAGAAGTTCTACTTTATGAAAACCTTCAACACCAAGTTGAGTCACAAAAGTAAATGGGACAGAGATACCATTGAAATACAAGAAAAGGAGTTTTAGGGGGCCATACCGTTATTTTTAGGTATCTGACACGGGGTAGTAAAATAATAATATTATTTCACTAGGCAGAAATCTAACTCTCAAATAATTATATTATTAAAAAAGTCCGTCATTCTTGAAGTGACATAAGACCAGCTATGACAATACCAATGACAGAGAGGAAGCTTACAATACATGAAAACTTGTAGCAGTAGATGAAAACATACGATGGCTATTGGTTTATTGGATAAGTGAACCACCCATTTTCGGTGACCTACAAAAAATGAGTGTTTTAGAATCTAAGAGGAATGCATATTTGCAAGGCTATGTAACACTTATTACTTAATTACTAACTTATTGAATGGTTTATAAGTCATTAGAGTGGATTAACTAAAGATTTTAATTTCCATTCTTTGAAAAATCCACAGTGCTTATGTTAGCTTGCTCTTATTGTCGTCGTAATTATATATAGGCGGGATTTTGATTACTCATTTGCTATAAACTGCAAAAACGGCGCTTTCTGAAGTTATTCTTACCGAAAGTTCAAATTTAAAGCACTGTAGCTTGAAACAGACAAAAGGGAACTCCGGGAAGGCTTAGTCTCTATAAACAGACTCTTCAGGTTATCCAAATAAAACTCAAAATTCTTGTACTGAACTATAAAATTTACTTTAATAAAAACACACGGTAGCTGTAGATTAAAAAAATTAATATATCTACGACGTTGTTCGTCAACCAAAATTGCATGTTCTCTGCATGCAATACTTGAAAACAGCACAGCTCTCGGATGTTTTAATATCCTTTTGTGAGTAATTTGTTATATGTGGCCAAAAGGGAATCAAACGCAACACATTCGTCAACAGAAGTAGTTGAGTTCGAAGAAATATGTAGTATTTCTATGAGGGACAAAAAATTGAAACTAAACTTTGGATAAACTGAGGTAAATGCGAATAACTGCAATAAAGCCTTGCGAAATTGTTATAAAAGCTTTAAACACTATAAATACTTTAAATGGAGTAAATTCAGGCTATAGATGTTGGGATGTAATTTAAAAAACTAGGATAGGATTTTACAAGCTGGCCCCTAAAAAAAAAAGGAAACCAACGGCGTCAGTATTCTAGAAATTTTTTATGAGGTTATGGAGTGCATAAAATGGAAATAATTTACTTTGAACTCGACGATTTTAATGAAAAATATACAATATAGTTATCTGATTTTGGTGTAAATTGATCAAATCAAATAACAAAATACACAGATGATCGTTGATTTTACTCTTTAACAATTCTATACACACTACTGCTAGAACGGTCAGGTTTTAAAGAAAATAACTGAATCGCAAAATTTCAAACTAAATTGTCAAAATGCATACTTCAAGAGGTTCTCTAAAATTACGGTTCTAGTTATTGGAAAATATTCTACAGGACGTATCTCCAAAATTCAATATTATACACCTCGAAACTGCAACGGAAACAGATAAACAATTAACAAATGCATAAAAATGGTCAGAATAATTATACAAAAAACCCTCTTGAAATCGCGATTCCAGTTAAGAACAAGGCCTATAGATGGCGAAAGGCATACAATTTTTTCGAAGTTTAAGTCTAAATAAAACAATCACAAAAGTAAAAGAGGCTACAACTGCTATATCCAAGTTACAATTTTTTTTCAGGTTTTATCCAGATCTCAGCTTTGTATCTTTCATCATCAGAGATAATTTTATGCACTGAATCAAAATTATCTTAACGAATTTCGGAAATCTGACTAGTTCTGCAATTGCTAATACGAGACTGAATGTTTTATTCACAGCAGTGATTCAACGATCGGGCTTTGAATTACCTATCATTAAATTATATGTGGACGGCATGTTACTAACTGTTCCAAAATATAAAATTTATTGCATCTGGCCTATTTTCAACAATTATTATCTGAAGTTAGAATTTACCTTAGAAATGTGGTATAATTACTATTCTTATTTGTTAATTGAATGGTCCATAAGTGATTTAAAGTGGATTGGGTAATATTCCATTTCTTGAATAATCCACAGTACATGATTTACTTGCTACAAAATTCAAAAAAGCACGTCTTTTGGCTACTGATAACCAAAGTTCAAATTTAAAGCGCCATCTGTTATATAACACTAAAAAATGGTAACGCCAAGAAGACTGAGTCTCTACAGATAAACTCTTCAGATTATCCCAATAAAACTCAAGGTATTTGTATTAAATAATTTAAATTTACTTTAATAAAATGCTCGTTAGCTGTAGTTGAAGCAATAGAGCAGAAATTACATCGATATGTTAGTTATAACTACAAATAATAAGTTATGTTAATTGTAGCTATAAATATTAAAGCAAAACTGAAATAGAGACGTTAATGAAAATTACAATTTCCTTTACACTACGTTAAAATGTTTCTTTTATTATGAATTCAAATGATACAGCTACCTATTTGGTACTGCTAATGGGCTACAGTCTCTAAGGTGGTCTCAGGCTAGTTAAATACTAGTAAACGGGACTGCGCTCGGGTGTTTTAATATCCTTTTGTGAGCAGTTTGATATATGTGTCCCAAAAGGAATCAAACGCAACGCATTCGCCAACAGAAGCAGTTAGTTTCGAAGAAAAATGTAATATTTCTACTAGAGATGGCAGAGTTTGAGAAACACGGTATAATTCTAGTATAAAACAAAGAACAAAATCTGTCGTAAAGCTTCAAAAACTTGGATAATAGCTTACAGAAGCTGAAATGAAACTTGAATTTTCTTCAGAAATTTGAGAGTTTTACGTCTCTTCTTGATAGTTTTAACTTTCTTTTAAATAGATTCTTTTTTAATCTCTCATATTTTTGTTTTGTGACCTTTCTTAAGTTTCTCTTCAATATATAAATTTTAATTCTATATTGTCTCAATAAGTGGGGATAAACGTGTTGTATTTATTATTTCTCTGCGCCTATGTTTTCATCAAAAGTTTTAAAATTTGTTTTAGAAACGGTCCTGGTTACTTATTTTTCGTTATTTTTTTTTTGTATCGTGGCATGTTCCTTGTAAAAATTCGATGCTATTGGATTATGATTTGTTAAATCTGAGTTTTTAATGTGAAAAGAATATTTAAAACTTTTAATTAAAAACTTATTTCTTAAAATATATGATCAAAGCTAGATGTCATACCTTTTGAGTCATTTATTAAATAAATAAGGCCAAAAGAATTTAACATTTTACTGTATGTATTAACAATATCACTTTCTTTCAATGTGTTAAGTTTATATCGTCCACTGTCAATTCCAGCATAAATTTAATATTTTGTATTAAATGAGATGTTACACCATAACTAATTTCCTCCATAATAAAGGATAACACCCAATTGACTCGCAATTTGACGTGTTGAAAGTTGGCACACTGTAAAAAAGAAATGCATTAAATTTAAGTATATGTGCTGGCAGCAAATTTCATATACCGTTTTTCAAATTCAATTAATGTAATGCATTAAATTTTATTATTTTTATATTAATCTGAATTAATGTATTTCATTAAATCTAATGTAATCCTACATTAAATTTAAAGTTTAATCATTACTTTTTAAGGTGAATATGTACATTAAATATACAGCCAGTGTTCATTAAATTTGAGATATGTTATCACATATTTAATGCACCAACATTAATATGAGGTCAAAAAATTCTGCTACCAGGAAAAGGTGATAACTTTTCTCATAGGTAGTGTACCGTCATCTGTAGACCGGTTTCGAACTCATTGGTTTCCGTCAGCATCGGCAGACATGTACACCTCGTCATAACAAAATTGAGACCTTTAAGCAGCTTATATCATACTAAACAAAAAGATCAGTACCATGAGTTTAATGTTAAGGTGCATGTAAATTATTTTTAATGTACTGAAAATTGAAATATCTTTTCAGTTACAGACAGGACCGATATTTTAATGAATTTGCTTTAAATTCAAAATAAATGTAAATTATTCATGATTTAAAGTACAAAATCATTCAATTGCATTAAATTTAAGGTTATATTTAACAGTGCATAATTACAATACTTATTATATTCTGGAATATTATATAATTTCTCATTAATTTGTCGGCATTCATTCAAAACAATAATATCACATGGGAATTTGTATATTACCATCAGTATTAATAAAATATAAAAAAAATTTCCGGACACCATGTATATTAAAATACAGTAAAGTTAATATTTTAGGAGTTTTGTATATTTAAAAATCAATCTTATCATAACCAATCAATTCATGACTGTGTGTGTTATCCAAGGCGTCGAAGTCTTGCAATAACTTAACTTCATCCTGACTAGTCCCAATAATTTTCATAATCCACACTGTTCTTTAAAATTTTTAGTAAGTATTGATAAACCCCACCAATATTTTTTATATTCATGAATTTATAGAGTGACCCAATTAAACATTCATCATAAAGAGCCTGAGTTTCGTTCTATTTTGATGGTTTTATAAATGTAACAGTCAGTTCATCTTTAATGGTGATAAATGGATTTTATTCCCTGGTACATACCTCAACTTTTTTTATATTTGTTAGACTTCCAGAACATCCTAAAATTTTAATTCGTATTTTTTCACTTTAGATATTTGTACCTCGAAAGACCTAATTTATTTTTTGCTCTTTTCATAAATGTAACAATATTTCTTGGATTTTTTATTCATATATTTATCTCGGAAAAATTAATTCTTGTTTGAAAGTCATTTCTAGTCTCCTGGGCATCCTGCTTTTCCTTTAGTCTTATTATCAAATTTGGAATATATTTTTTATTTATTGTAGTTCGATATGCTGGTTAAAAAAATCTGATTATAAGACATTTATTTGCCGAGATCGGTCATTTACTTTTCCAGCTGTTCTAGTTCTTTTTCAAGTAACAAAGTCACTTCATCTTGACTGTCTACATTCAACCCATTTACGTAACAGCTCAGTTTCAAATTTTTGACATTTTTCGAAAAAGATTTTGTAGTTTCTTACCTTATTTATTCGCATATTTCAATATATTTAAAAATTTTAATATTCGATTTAAAAATTGTGTAGGACTTGAAACCCTAAAGGGTGTCTCAAAAGAAAGTACACATTTGTTTTGCTTATTGCGTGAACGCAACTATTCCGAGAGGCGCGGGGGGTATGCCAATCGGTAGCCTGGCTCTTGGGAATTTAGTCGCTATAGAGCGTTTCTCGGGAGCGGACCGTGCTTTGTGCGTACGTGAGTTTTACAAAAACGGTAATTCGGCGACTGTAGCGCGTAGAAAATTCTGCAATTTTCGACATATTCGTCACTTAAATGATGCGCCAAGCACTCGGCTTATTGGAAAATGGGTCCAGAAGTTTGAAGAGACCGGTTCAACACTAGATAAACCAAAATCCGGGCGTCCGAGGTCTGCGAGAACGGTCGAAAACGTAGAGAGTGTTACTCAGTCTGTTCGTGACGACCCAAACGTTTCGATTCGTAAGCGTGCTGTTGCTTTAAATGTGCATAGGTCATCATTATTCCGCATTTTACACAAAAATCTAAAGCTGAACCCCTATAAAATTCAGTTGGTGCAAGAATTGAAGCCTCAGGATGCTGGTCAGAGGCTTGACTTCGTAAACCAGATGACTGAACGCTTTTCAACGTTTACCAACACCTTCTTTTCGGATGAAGCCCATTTTCATCTTAATGGTCATGTAAACAAGCAAAATTGTCGCTATTGGAATACAAACAATCCAAAACACAAACATCAGAAACCTCTACATTCGCCGAAAGTGACTGTATGGGCTGCGATGTCGGCGCGAGGAATTATCGGCCCGTACTTTTTTGATGATGAAAGGGAACGCACAGTAACAGTGACTTCAGAGCGGTATATGGAGATGTTAGACGACTTCTTCGTGCCTGAACTGCAAAATTTTCCTGGCTATAACCAAAGAACATGGTTCCAGCAAGACGGAGCAACTTCACACACGTCCAACATGTCTCTGCCACGAGTGCGTGAAATTTTTTCTGGCAAATTGATCTCAAAGAAAGGTGACATAAGGTGGCCTCCACGCAGTCCTGATTTATCACCTATGGACTTTTTCCTATGGGGTTATGTCAGATGAAAAGTTTACGCCAACAAATCGACTTCCCTGGCACAATTAAAAGAAAATGTCCGCAACGAAATGGCAGACATCACGGAGAATACCTGCCGAGCCGTCATGGGCAATTTTAGTGCTCTATTAAATGAATGCCGTGAGCGCAACGGATTACATTTGGACGATATCATTTTAAAAAAATAAATTCCCAAACAATGTATTTTAATATGTAATAAACATTTTTTCAATAAAGTCCTGACTTTTTTTTAAATCGATTTTTTAAATGTGAACTTTCTTTTGAGACACCCTGTACTACGTATTAAGCTAGATTAAGTTAAAATATTGATTTATTGTCTTTAATATTACAACTACGGTTTCAAATATTTCGGTTCAGAGTTTCAAAAATTTTAAACAGGCTCGTTACTTACTTTGTTTTATGATCAATAAACCGACATTAAACACTTTCTTACTATTTCAATGATTCCCGTTAAAAATTTTTCACTGCTTTATTACTCACAACCTAACGTTATCCAGTTCTCCTGACACAGCATTAATACAATCTCCCCAACTTCATTTTACAATGCATTTTCCTTTTGTGGCAGTTTTAAATACGAACGATATTAAAAAACTCATCGAAGAATTTAATTCTGACGGTTTTACTAGGGCATAATAGATTTTACCACAAAAGGCATTAAAATGAAAATAGCTTCAATAATGCTTAATATTCTCTAGTTTGGCAATTACTTTAGCAGTTTAGAAATCCGTAGTACAGAATATAATGTGTTCATAAAATATTAAGGAAATATTATTGACAACTGTTAACTTAAATAGTTTCCCAACATCATATAAGAACACGATCAAAAGGAGTTTTAGGGAGGAATACAGTTATTTTTAGGTATCGGGTTTAAGTTAATAGAATAGTATTATTATTTCACTTGACTAAAATTTGATTCTCAAAAAAATTCGAACTCTTTGAAGACATTTCAAGAATTATTTGTCTAATATGACGTCAGATATGTCAATATCGTTGAAAGAGAGTAAGCTTACAATACTTGAAAACTTGTAGAAAACAACGTACTATAACTGGTATACTGCATAAGTGATGCAGCCGTTTTTATTGCTCTATAAAAAAAAATAGGTTTAATAGAATCCAAGAGGAACATGGATTTTTGCAAGACTGAATTCGAGTTATAATTTTTTTTTTTCAGTTTTCGCTGAGATCTCAGCTTTGTAACTTTCATCACCGGATATGATGTTCTGAACTGAACTAAACTGATCTTAACGAATTTTATTTTTTATTTCCAAAATCTGGCCAGCCTCGCAATTGTTAATAACAGAATCACTGTTTTATTCAGAGCATTGATTCAGCGATTGGGTTTTGAAGAAACTTTCATTCAATTATAGGGGACAGCACGCTAATAGCTGTCTATATTATTCTCTTTTAAAGCAGAGAAAAAGGAAGTAATATATAGAAAGAGTTTATTTCCTGGAAATTCAACTCTACGCGTTTCAACTACCTCATGGTCTTGTCAGTAGCGCTGTGTCGAACCGAGAGCAACATTTGCAGCAATCAACTACTATATAAAATATAAATTTCGAGGTGTGTCGGTAGGATATTAAAAACTTGCCGACTTCGATGTTATACTGAAAAATATCGCCAGTCAAATGACATCTATTAGTCACCGGAGTGGTGCGAACTTTTCAAAATCAAAATTTCAGTAAGAAATAAAATAAATCTATCTCTGCCATGTTTAAAAGTTGTCTTTATGTATTCTCTATTCAAACAGGGAAAGGGAGAGAATATTGGGAATCAGTTTATTTCCTGCGAATATAATTCTGATCCTCTCTCCATATGCGTTTCGACCACCTCATGGTCACGTCAGTGGAGTTATATCGAACCGAGAGCAACATTCGCAGAAAACAACTGCTATATAAAAGATAAATTCCGAGGTATGTAGGTAGGATATTAAAAAGCTGCCGACTTCGATGTGAAAAATATCGCCAGTCAAACGATATTTATTATTTACGGGAGTAGTGCCAAATTTTAATAATCAAAATTTTGATAAGAAATAAAATAAATCTATCTCTACCGCGTTTAAATAATTGTCTATATGTATTCTCTACCGAGATGATTATGAGGTCGAAACGCGTATGAAACGAGGACCAGAGTTGTATTTGCAGAAAATAAACTGTTTCTATATATTATTTCTTTTTTCTCTGCTTGAAAGAAGAATACATATAGGCAATTATTTAAACACGGCAGAGATAGATTTATTTAATTTCTTACCAAAATTTTGATTTTTAAAACGCTACTAGGTATTTCAAAATATAAAACGAATTAAGTTCGGTCTATTTTCAACCATTATTATCTAGAGTTAGAATTTACCTAGGAAATGGAGGTAGAAGGAAAGGTTTAATTTTTGGATGCAATGGTGCGAAGTGACGAATCTCTCATTATAGGTGTGTGTTTATTATTTTTCCTGTAAACCCTTGAGCCTCAACAAAAAAAGATGAGACTGCGAGAAAGGTATGGTTTTGATTTCCAACTTAAGCCCTTATCCTCTTATTCTTTAATTCATTTAAATATAAATGCACCACAATGATGGTATTTTTATGCCAAAACCTCATGGTTAAGTAAGAAGAAATTCTATAATAGAGTATTATCTAAATAAATAGTATAATAGTATTACCAGAGTTTAAATGAAAGTAAGCAACCGTGTCAGCGAACAAATATACCTAGCAATCCCCAGTAGGGCTGGGTTATTCAGGGCGCCGCTGCATCTGTAGCTAGGTTGAATGCAGAAACCTTCCGTCATCAGGAAGTAGCTTTCAGTTTTACATCTACTGATATGTCAAAAAAAAAATACATACGCCAGCAAATATCTTTAAGTGAATGTCTGTCTAACCCTGTGTTGCTCTGGCATAAAGCTAGATATGTTACAAATATGCTAAAATTATCCAAATCAAATAATCATAAAATTTTTAACTTCAAATGATTGCAGAATTTTAACCTTTAAAAACAATTATAAATTAGTTTAGAGTTGCTAAACTTCATACCTTATGATTATTAAACTGTAAAAGGCTTAAAGCAAAAAAAAAGAATATAGTTTAAATAAATCTAGGTTAAATAATTTCAATGAATATTAGTGAAGGTGTGTTGTCCTATTAAAAAAGATCAAATATAATTTAACACGCCAAAACATTACGAAAACCTTGATATTCCATGATTATAGGATAAAACACCGAAATGCCCTACAAAAAAAGGAATAAATTTGAATTTTTTTTTATATTCCCGGGTCCGTCCTAAAGCTGGATGCACTGCGACCAGAGTAGGCCTATTGTGCTCACCCTAGACATTACAGCCACTCTGTCAACCTAGCCCCCTGGCTCAATCTGTACAGTCCCGTTAAGGAATGAGTGAGTATTTCTCTCGGTTCCAATTTTACTGACCCGAAAGTTTGTTGTCTAAATCTCACCAGTGACTCACAGTCACATATGATATGCTTCACCGTTTCCTCGATTTGTCCACATAGTCTGCAGCCGAGGTTTCCGTTATATAGATTCATTCTATTCAGATGTACTTTAACGGACATGTGTCCAGTCATTATACCCGTAATAGTCTTTAATTTGTTTCTACTCATTTGTAGTAGTTTCTTTGCCAGTTTCGGGTCCGGATTCTCAATAAATAGCTTGCTGTTGTTTAAACCTTGTCTGGTCATCCAGTGGTTTTTATGTTCTCTTTTGATCCATTCTTTGACTGCTTCTCGGGCCGCGCACCGCGGCACCCCCAAGGCCGGTTCTGGACCAATCTATTGAGATGCTGACCCTGCTCTAGCTAGCTCATCAGCTTTTTATTTCCATGTATGCCTTCGTGTCCTGGTACCCATAACTCTGTTGTCTTTTGCCAGAATTTCCAGCTCACTCTGACATTCCCAAACCAGCCTCGATGACACCTTTTGGCCCTTGAGGGCCCTTAGGGCTACCTGGCTGTCAGAGTAAATGAGGATTTGCTTCTCTTTGTAAGCTCTCCTATTTATCTCATCTGCACACCGTAAGATTGCGTATATTTCTGCCTGGAACACTGTTGGGCATTTTCCAAGGGCTTGTTTGAATTTACAAAATTATTTATTTAAAATACAAAAAAAAATAATAATACCAAGTTTGTCTGTTATTCCTATAACGAAATTGTCTCGTACAAATCAGGCTGCAACATTATTCAATTTTATAAGGCATGTAGGTACTAGTTGAACATCACTGCTCATTAACAGATAACTGATGGTTCTTACCGAAAGATAAAGGGAAAAGGAAAAAAAAAAGAAAGAAAATGTGAAAAGGAACCAGTAAATAAAAACCAATATAAAGAACCTAAAAAGAGTGTCTAATATTATTTATAAAAATTAAATTTAAAAAAGCCTATGAATTTTTTAATCAACCTTCGCCAAAAAGACAAGAAATATTAATCAACTACTTAGTTATTTCTATTTACATTTAGAATCTCCGACTTTCCACATATTCAGTAAACAAAATATTGACGGTGATCTTAAAGATCAAGTATTAGATAATAATTAAGTATAAATTAATAAGTAATTAGCAATAATTAATTTAAAGTAGTTCTCAGTAATTTTAATCTTTTATTGAAATTATTTTTAATATATTTTATCGTTCTCTGTATATAAACCGACGGAAATGTGATGCAATATTACGTATTAGAAATCATATTTTAAAAAAATCTGACCTTGTAGAAAAATTCCTTGAAAAATAAACTCACTTTGTAATACAAAGTACCTTTCCTTGACGTACTCCATTAGAAGTTATTGCAATGATAACTTACTTGATCTTTGAACTAATCTTACAGGCTACATCCTTACATTAAAAAATTTTCCGCTATTTTGTTATGTAAGGTCAAAAATAGGATTGTCTACTTATAAAATATCAAACTGACTTAAAAGTCTTTAATTAACGCCAAGATGGCCACTTTAAGCTCTTCAACTTTGAATTTGTGAAAACTTTAAAATGGATGCGCCCGGTTTTCTTTGATTTTCGTTTTGTTTATAGGTTGAGGTTATAAATATGTTTATGCAAATCTATACCAAACGAGTTTACAGAAATCTCAAGTTTCACTTTTTACTAAAGAATATTGTGCCAACAGTTCACTTTAGGAGGTTGGATGTTGAACGATCCGGCTGTAAGTAAAATTTCTGACTTCTTACTCAAACAGCTACAAGAATAGTTAGTTTAAAGGCAGGGATTTCAAAGAAAAGCTCTTTCAAGAAGATTAGTTCAAGTCTCAAAACAGTATTATGAACACGGTTTTACTGTAGAGCAGTTTTATTAATAGTATACGACAGACATTTTATGTTTTATTTGTTAGATGAATCAGAAATATTGAACGGTTACAGGCTTGAGTTTCAAAAAGTGCGCCTTTAACATGTCTAGTAATTCATTATGTTTAGATTTTGCTTTTATTACTAAATGCATTTCTTGACACAGTTAATGTTGTAACGGGTTGTAAATTTTAAAATCAGCCATGAGTCAAAACAATGACAGCTTTACTTTTCTAAATGATCCTTAAAATTACAGTTTTTAAATTCAGACACTTAGATAGGTATAAATGAATGAATGGAACAGGAGTTAACACCACCCCTAGATCATCGCTGCCTAGGCCTCCACTGGGCCCTTTACATCCTGCCATAGCTGCAGGTTATTCCAGGCCGATCGCCTTTGCAAATCTAAGCAGCCCCGTTAATTGTATCTCCGAAATATCTCTGTCTCAGTCCATTGAGTGCTGGTTACTCTCTGAGGACATGGTCAACAATTTCATCCTCCTCCAAACATCATCTGCACATCGGGTTGTCTTCAACACCGATTCAATGAAGATGGCCCCTGAGGTGACAATGTCGTGTCAACAATCCCATGACAATTCGCAGCTCTTTTCTTCCCAAGGAAAGAAGCTCCTTAGTACGCCGTGCGCTAGGCCCAGTTACATATTCCTTAGCGCACCTCACTCCAGGAGCTCCCTCCCATGATTCAATAAATTTACTTTCCAACAACGATTTTAATTCCCTTTTACCAATAGCGATTAGGACAGTTAGTATTGGTTGGGGTTTATACGGTTCAGTTGCCGAACCCAACTTTGCAAGACGGTCTACTTCCTCATTCCACGTATGTCGAAGTGACCCGGGACCCATACGAGTCTGACTGTGCAGCAGTTATTTGTCATACCATTTAGTACGTTCTTGCACTCAGACACCAGTCGCGAATTTACGACACTGGACTTCAGTGCCAATATCGCAGCCTTACTGTCTGAGCATATATTTATTACCCTATTCGTGCCTATATTCCTCTACACAGAGATGGGTACACTGCACAATAGCATAAATTTCCGCTGTAAAGAATGTCACACATTGTCCGAGAGGGTAGAACTTTCTAACTCCTGTGCTCCTGCCGAATGCTCCGGCTCATTCCTCTTGTCGAGATCCATCAGTATACCACAGGATCTATTTTTCGGAAGATTTTGTTTTCCCTCCCAATCCTCTCTACTTGGCAGAAATATCTCCAGGGAGAGGTTGGATTTTAAAAGCGGCGTCATGTAATCTGTCCGTATAGGGAGTGATGGACACCTCTCCACCCAAATACCTGAGTAGCCGTCCGTTCGAATTTCAAGATGTCCTAAGCAACTAAGACGACAAACAGTCTTCAGGGCCTCGTTCTCTATGTATAAGTGAAGGAGAGGCAGGTTCATCAGGACTTCAAGAGCCCTGGTGAGAGCAGTCCTCACCGCACTCAATATTTCCACACAAGCCATTCTTTGAATTTTGTCAAAAATTTGGAAAGATGCATCAAAGAGTATAACAAAAATTGAACAATGTGTGTGCGCTTTGTAGTACTACGCCACCATATAATAGCGGCGTACGTTATCATGGGGCAGATCACCATAATGTATATCCAGAATAACACTTTAGGTGTCAATCCCCATGTACACCCAAAGGCTCGTTTACAAGCCCAGAAAGCACATATGGCTTTCTTGGTTCGTGCCTCAATATGATCATTCCAGCTTAGTCGTGAATCCAGAATTACTCCCAGGTATTTAACTGTCCCCTTAAATTGAAGAGTAATTGTGGGCAGCGTCCTCATATTCATTTGTCAAGAGAACCACCTCGGCCTTGTCCAGGTTTATTCCGAGCCCTTCTCCATAGCATCATCATTCCGCGATCCGGAGGGCTCACATGATTAGCCCCTCCAGGTCCCGGATATCGCGACCAGGACACAAAATGCCCAAGTCATCAGCATAGGCCTGCGTTTACAAACCTCCATCATTCAGTTCATTCAACAGGCTGTCCACCACAAAACTCCACAGTAAAGGCGATAGGATTCCTCCTTGTGGACAGCCCCTACTTGACAGTGCTTTAACAGTTACATTGTTAAGCTCAGCATACATTATTCTCCGAGTTAACATTGCTCTGATTCATGCGACTACTGGCGGTTCAGAGCCTCGTCGTTGTAGAGCATTGCATATCGAATCATGAGACGTGTTGTTGAATGTCCCCTCGATATCGATCAAGGTACCCAACAGCGCGTTTTCGACTCTTGTGACGAGTCGGCGTAGCGCCGCATCTGTGGATTTTCCTGTCTGATAGGCAAATTGCAAAGGATGTAAGGGATATTGCACCATTATTCCTTCGTTAATGTGTCGATCCACCAACCTTTCCAGTGTCATTAATAAGAAACTGACCAGGCTGGAGGAATTTTGTAGTACAGCTGGAAATATGCCATCCTTATCAGGTGACTTGAAAGGGGTAAAAGTTTCCATCGACCATTCCACCCTTTCATATATTACTATTGTTTTAACTAACTTGTCACTTAGATAGGTTATTCAACATAATATATACCGTTAAAAATTTATATTGAGTTTTTGAGTGTTTCTTTGCTCTAAGTAGTGATAACTGAATAAAAATCATTTTCTTAAACCTCATTTTCAAGATGTTTTATTGATTAGCAGATTGACGAACACATTAGTCATATTTTTTATTTAATGATTGCTTATTTCCTGTAGAAAACAAACGAATATTGAATATTAGATTACATTATCTATCGTAACGGAAATTAATAAATTATTTTAATATCAACTTCCTACTATATCTCTGATAAAGATATTGCACAATGTACTTTAAATTTATTACACCACAACCTGGGCACTCTAGGTATAAATTGGAAACGGACTTTTCAGTTGTTTATATCAAAACATCAATTTCGATCAAGTTTTCTTTTAATTTAATAAAAATCAAACGATTCAGAAGATTTATTTAATATTAAATATGCCAAAGGTATTACAATTTTCACCCAAATATTATAAGTATCTGAAAAGGAAACCTATACGAAGTTTGAGATAAAAAAACAAGTTGGGAATGTTATAAAGAATGTACTTGCAACATTTTCCGTAGTTGCTAACCGTTTATACAGCACTTATTTCATAGAAAAATTATATCATATTCTCAATTATAAAATGCCTTAAAAGATTTGTAAATTTACAAGGGTTTGTTTTAACATACAGAAATTTTAAAAGATACATAACTTTAACATAAATATTGAACCTTTAAAGCTACTGAATGTCTTAATTTTCCATTGTTTTGTGTGCGGTTCAACATAACTTTTCCAGATTCAAAAATATATAGTAAAGTACTTAAGCGACTGAAACGTGACATGTAAATTCAAAAATTATTATATTGAGAAAAGCGGCGTCGCATTGGTGTAATTGGTTAAGCAGTTGAACTCGATGCGGAGCGGATTCAATCCCCGTTTTTGCCTTGAGTGTTCTGAGTCATGCATGTTAAATTAATAAAGATTTTTGGTCCTAAACGTTTACTTTGTATACAAAATTCTAAAATTATCCCGACCAAATCCCTTGTTGGTAAGCACAAAAATAGAATAAAAAAAATTTGGAAAGATGCATCAAAGAGTATAACAAAAATTACAGGAAAAAATCTCTTGCTAGAAATTGCACCGAGACAATAAACTTCATTTTCAGTCAGTAACGGCATGAAAAAAGAAGAAATACTATTTAGTTTAGTAGTTTTTATAGTTGTGTAAATTTTTAGATCATGTAAAAATACCAATATCGATAATTTCTTGTTGAAAGTTTAAATTATCCTTTGCTTGTAGAAACCAAAGATTTTCACTATAGCTAGGTTCCCAGATTATTTTAAAACTAAAACAATGTTAATTGGATTGTTGCACTTAATGCGGTAACTACTAAGTAGCGAGAAGATTGTAGTTAAAAAGAAGAGCATTAGTGAACTGCTTTAATGATTTTTTTCTGGGATTTGTAACAGACAATATAATTTTTGCTAATATATACGTATTTTCCTTTCAAGCAGATGAAGGAAAGAATCTATATAAAAAATATTTTTCTGTTAATACAACCCTGGTCCTCAACTACCTTATGGTCTAGTTAGTAGAGCTGTAATGTACCGTATGAGAGCAACATTCCCAGGAATCAACTATCTACATAAAAAGCCTACCCAAAAGCTAACTATACCCGTTAGATACACTTAGTTCATTTACAGAGATTACAGGTATTAAAAATTTACAAAATATACAAAATTATATAAGGAAGCTAGCCGAAAGTTACCTGAATATAAAAGATAAAAAGTCTGCTTTTATACAAATTGATTAAAACCTGGTTTGCCCTTGAATCAGTTATATGTAATATAGGCCTGAAAATAAAAAAAAAATGGAAGAGATAAGTAGGTAATTAAGATAACTCTTATGGTTTAAGGTTAATATGTTGCTAAAGGTTATTTTAAGACACGTAGTCGAGCCGACGGCAGATTTTAATATCCTACCGTGTCCGGGAAAATGTGGGAAACCTCCCGGATATGAAAAAAACACGTGATAGGAATACTGCAAGTACATATAAACTTTTTTCGTATAGACCTCGTATTCGGAGATATGGGCTCCCAAAAAGCTGCAATGGAATCAAATTTTTTATATATAATTATTGAACCACAGGGTATATTTCATTTCTTTTAATATGATGTATACCAGTTAAGACCCTCCAAATTATTGTCCAAGAAAGTCTTGTGAATTACTTACGCCCTGTATGATAAGAATTTTGGACAACATTTTTTACATATTTTCAACTATTAACTAAAAATTAAGTATTCTTCATCGTATCACTAATCCTAACCATTTTTGAAAAAATATCATTTTATTTACACTGTGACCACATTAACTCAGCATTGTTCCTTATTTGATCACAATGAAACGTGATTTTCTGTAGAATTTCCGTTCTACTATCGAGCGGAGTGAACTACATCAAAGTTTTGAGGTATTCCCACAGGGAAAAATCCAACGCCGAGAGGTCAGTCAATAGGTCCTCCTCTACCTCTACCTCTAACGATTTGGATTGACATTATTCAAGTGCTACCACGCTGCAACGCTGAAATGAAGTTTCAAGTTTCAATACGAATGGTCCACTCAAAAAATTACCAATGGTTCCTGACCAGACATTAAGTGATTGAAACTGATGATGATGTGAAACAAGAGTTGCATGAGAATTTTCATTAGCCTATACATGTAAGTTATATAAATTTATCATGCTGTTTTTGCTAAACCCTACTTCATCTGTGAAGAGAATAGTGCCAACGAACATTATATACTTTCGTTGCTCATCCAATAGCCGGTTTGCAAAACTGCATTCTACGGGGAAAATCTTCAGAACTCACTTCGTGTACTTTTTTCAAATAATATGGATATAACAGCTGTTCGTGAAGAACTTCATGTACTATTATTTTCCACATATTAAACTGCTCTGATAATTTTCGAGTGCTCGTTGGAGAAGTGTCATCTACAGCATTTAAAATATTTTTCTCTAATTGCGGCGTACGTACTGTTCTTTCTCGACCAGCATCAATACTTCATTTTCCAAAATTTCATAAAATTAGGAAGAAATTTAATAATATTAGCATATTAAATGGAATCATCTACATTTTCCCCTTAGACGTTGGTCATCTCGTTGAAATTTTTTCTGATCTGGACGAGTACGATTAGGATATCTGTCGTGATATAACCTCCTAGCTTTCAAAACATTGTAAGATGCAAGGCCATACATCAGATACATATCTGCATACTCAATAAACGTGTATTATATATTTCAAATTTTTCACGATTAATTTCACCACGAAATCAAAAAATCAGTAAACTAATATACAAGTAAAGATTATTTGTGTCAACGATATGAAAGTTGACAAGTTCTAAAATGCAGGATATTTATTTTCTTCATACCTAGCAACGTTTGCAACAACAGACATTTTTTGCGAACCTAGATCAAACTCCAATTCGCAGTATTAGACGTTTTTAACTAAAATGATAAACTGTAATTTTGGATCGAATGTTTTTTATCATAAGGTTGAAGTTTGAACATTTGATAGGAAAAAAGATGTATCTTTTATCTAAATACGCCAAGAACTTGATCTAAATAAAATGAAGTTTTTTTCGAAAATGGTTAGGATTCTGTGTGGCATACGTCAACGAAAGAATTATATCAAAAAAGATTGATGGAAAGAATTGAAAGAAAACCAATAAATGAAGAGGAAGATATAAATCATAGCTGGGAAAAAATTAAGGGAAACATAGAAGATGCTTCAAATGAGTCATTGGGCACACATACAATCACAATCAACAACAAAAATCCTAATAAAACTCCATGGTTCCGTAAAGAAGTTAAAGATAAGTGTAACGAAAAAAGAAAAGCATATTTAGCATATAGAACGTCAAAAACGCCGGAAGCATACAATAGGTACAAACTAATTCGTAACGGAACTAATCTACTAGTCAGGCAACTGAAAAGTGAATATTGGGAGCAGTTCTCTAAAAGAATGGAAGGAGACTTCTATAGTGTACAAAAACAAATGTTGGCGACTGATAAGACAACAGCGCAAAGAAATATCTGAACTCTCCGAAACAAACAAAATATCAGAGGAGAAATGGATAGACTACCTAACAAAATTATTTGAGGGAGATGCTAACATTGGAAAAAACAACATACCAGCAATAAGGAATAATGTGGAAATCACCATTCAAGAAGTAGAGAAAGCTATAAAATCCTTAAAAAATAGAAAGTCTCCCGGACAAGACGGAATTCATAACGAATTGTTGAAATACGGAGGACAGCGACTAACACAGGAACTTACAAGCTTCATTCGAAAAATCCTGACACAATGCAAAGTACCAGATAGGTGGAGAACCAGCACAATAATGCTTATGTTTAAGAAAGGTGACAAACAAGAACCAGGGAACTACAGGGGTAATAATCTACTGGACACAACTCTGGAACTCGTTACGAAAGTAATCAAAAATAAAATTAATTCGGTTACAACACTGGAAGACGAACAGCAGGGATTTAGATCAGGAAGGTCTTGCGTGGATGCAGTATTTATTCTACGACAGATAGTCGAAAAATCTCTAGAATACAATAAACCAACATTTTTATGCTTTATAGATCTAACAAAAGCATTCGATCGCATAAAGCTAGATGACGTAATCCACCTGTTATATAAGAGAAATATTCCTATCAATATAATTCAGACCATCGAAAACATATACGCAAACAATAAAGTTCAGATTCGCACTAACGGTAAATTATCAACACCCATACCAGTCAATAGCGGTATTAGACAGGGAGACTCGCTTAGTCCTTTGTTGTTTAACATGATAATGGACGAAAAAATAAAGGAGGTGCGACTTGGTAGAGGATATAAAATGGGTGATACAGAAATAAAAATTCTCTGTTACGCTGATGACGCCGTGATATGTGCCGAAAATGAAGACGACCTCCAGAGATTGTTAAATACCTTTAATCTTACGGGAAGAAAATATAATATGATTATCTCAGCCGAAAAAACTAAATGTTTGACATCCTCAAAAGAACCCCTCCGATGAAAACTAGAACTAGACGGTCGAATAATACAACAAGAAATGAGTTTCAAATATCTAGGAATCGACATAGTTATGGCAACATCGAAGATGAAGTAAGAGGGCAGGTGGCCAAAGCAAACAAAGTGGCGGGTTGCCTCAACGACGTGATCTGGCGAAACAAACACTTACAACAAGAAACAAAGGTTTGGATCTACAAAATCTCAATTAGACCCATTATGACATACACCTCAGAAACACGGCCAGTGACGACAAAAACGAAACAACTATTGGAGACTACAGAAATGAGAATACTTCGACGAATAACAGGAAAAACGCTACTATACAGAGAAAGAAGCGATAACATCAGGCAATCATGCAACACAGACTGCATTAATGAGTGGGTCCTACAACGTAAGACACAATGGAACAAACGCATAAGCCTAATGACAGAGGATAGACTGGTAAGGATCGCACTAGATAAATCGCCTAGTGGTACACGCAGTAGAGGTCGACCACGGAAAAGGTGGAGCGATAATTTAAGTCCAGAATGAGGAAAATCGAAGAAGGAACAGTTCAGGGACCTATTATAGAAGGTAGAAGAAGAAGAAGAAGAAGGTTAGGATATGAATGAAGAGTACTTAATATTTAGTCAATAGTTAAAGGTCTGTAAAAGAAGTTGTCTAAAGTTTTTATCACACAGGGTGTAAAAAAATGTCACAGCTAGTCCGTTCTTGCAGCTGTGAGTAATTCACAAACTTTCCAGGATAGTAATTTGAAGGATCCTACCTGGTATACATCATATTAAAAAAAATATATACCTGGTGGTTCAATAATTATGTGTAAAAAACTTAATTCCATTGCAGCTCTTTGGGAGGCCATATCTCCGAAAAGGAGGCCTATACGAAATAAGTTGATATGAACTTGTAGTATTCCTTCCACTTGTTTTTTCATATCACATCCTGTATCGACAGTTGTTTCCTGAGAATTTTGCTCTGGGTTCTAGACAGCTCTACCGACGAGACCATAACGTGGTCGAAATGCGTATGGGGAGAGGACTAGAGTTGTATTTGCAGGAAATAAATTGTTTGTATAGATTTTTTCCTTTATCTGCTAGAAAGGAGAATACAGATATATTAGCAACTATTTCAACACGGTAGAAAAATAGATTTACTTATTTCTTATTGAAATCTTAATTTTTAGTTTCGTACTACTCCGGAGACTGAACAGATGTCATTCGACTGGCGATATTTTTCTGTTTGATATCGAAAAGTGGGCAGGATTTAATCCCCCCCGCTATTTCGTGGAATTTTTATTTTATATAGACAGTTGTTTTCTGTGAATATTGCTCTCAGTTCAATACAGTTCTAGCATAAAGAGATCAAAATGTGTACGAAGAGAAGACCAGAGTTGTATTAACTATTTATAACTATTTATACACAACAGAAAAATATATTTATTTATTTTTTAATGAAATACTAATTTTTCAGATATTAAAGTTAAGACAAAAACTCATTTTAAAAAGCAAAGGTGGATTGCATAGATTAGAAACAGATTAACGTAATGATTAGTATGTAAGTTTACAAGATTTTAGTCAAGTCATTGAATAAGATAGAAATAAGCAAACCACTTCGAAAATAACTCAAGTGAGAAAAAATAGTCTTCTATATAATTAGATATCTTATCACATTTTCATTAAATTATTTTGTTATCTATCTGTTGATTTAATTATAAGTGTAGTAGAATAAATAATATCATATGATGTTTGTTTAGCTGTTAGGTACAAATTTGGCAATCGATTTTAAATAAACTTTCCGATGAACTAGAATACTGAAACTGTAAGTATAGCTCAGAACTGGATGACAATGGAATTATTAACTTGTTTTCTTGTCTATCTGTTTGTTTGATACAATTTTGTAGTCGATTTTGCAACTAACTTTCCAACGAGCTAATGACTTCAAACTTTAAACATATCTCAGAACTTGATGATAACTCATGTGACTTGTGTGACTGTTTGTTCATTATTATACCCCTCTTTAAAATCGACCAAAATGTATAACATAATTTCTCCATACAGATTTATAATATAATCCCATATAGATGAATCCCTGAAAATTTGTTATTGTGAATTTTTATTAGCTATGAAAATGCTGGTAAGATTTAGAACGAAAAATGTGGGTAGTAATAGATAATAACTAGCGTGTGAGCTTACTATTATCTAACACGTTTTTCGCAAGACATACAAAAGCACCAAAGTCAGTCATTTTGAAACTGAAATATAGGGCTAAAAGTCTAAATTATAAAATAATTGCAGAAATCAACATTCGTTCACTGTGACTAGTGTTGTCTAAACTGCATCTCGCCGTCAATTTCCGCCACAATTTAAGTTCAAATATCAGAATCAAATATTATATAGTACGACAACCGGTGTCTGGGAAGGTATCAGTCGAAACCCACTGAGGAGTCCTAAGGCTGGCACCGGGACGAAACACCTCAAATTTTTAGATTATTCGTAATTCTCGCTAGATACAGGGACCTTAGCGAAATAGGAAACTAGGTTCCCAAATCATGTTAAAAACTGAGTTATTGCTATTGGAGTGCCTATGGTTAAAAATGTTTGCATTAGAACACTGTTTTAATGATTTTACAGATGATTCAGATTAAAAACAAGTTAATGTAATTGATTGATTGATAAATAAATTAGCGCGAATTTAGCCATAAGTTGTTGAACAAAATAGAAATAAACAAACCACTTTTAAAGTAATTCATGGAAGAAAAGGGTATAGTTTTTTTTATATAATTACGTATTTTATCAAGTTTTTACTAACTCGCTTTCTAGCCTGTGTGTTTGTTTAAATACATATTCTGAAATTTTTTGTCGCTCCCTGATATTTTTATGCGTTTTTTGTACCTACTGTAATGTGTTGAATTCAAATATGAGCTCAGTTTTTACCCACCACCCATAATTTTTTAGAGAAAGAATGAAGACTATTAAATATGACGAGCCCATCTTTTTACCAAATATATTTTATTTTGTATTAAAAAAAAGAATAATACAACCAAATAATTATTAATTAATTAATTTATTTGGTTGTATTATTCTTTTTTTCAATACAAAATGAAGTATATTTTGTAAAAAAAAGTGATCTTGTTTTTTTATCTTTAAAAATTAAATAG
Organism: Diaprepes abbreviatus; assembly: GCA_034092305.1. Taxonomy (NCBI): domain Eukaryota; kingdom Metazoa; phylum Arthropoda; class Insecta; order Coleoptera; family Curculionidae; genus Diaprepes; species Diaprepes abbreviatus. Next base: position 10,232,582 of record JASJET010000002.1, on the reverse strand, counting down.
ATGGGCTTTCAATATTTTATAGTCTCCTTTCTTTCTCTAAGAACATAAGGGTGATATGTAAAAACCGAGCTCATATTTGAATGTTGTTGTCTTTTTTCCCTTGTATTCGATGGGATCGGTTTCAACTTTAAGGGTCCTGAAGTAGTCCGCTAACATGTTTGGTATCCATTTTCAGTATGCTGCTTTTACATCTGAACAATTTGCTTGTAAAATGTTTCGCCATATTCTTTTGAAATCGCACCTAAATTGTCAGGAAATAATTCCAAATGGAAGTGAAGAAAATTCAGCTCAAGTAAGATTGGATAAATTCTTCAACCAGATTTTTGTTGTTCTCCGGTTTCTTGATACCTAAAAAATTGCTACATAAATTTTTTAGGATGTGTAGTTTCAAAATAGTCGTTTTTAAAAGTGCTCGTATATGCGACCCAACGAACATTCCGTTTTTAAGCTTTACATCATTTATACGCGCGAGTCTCTGTCTCAAATAAAGAAAAGCATTTCCTTCTCTATTTAAAGCTATAATAATTTTTTTAAGCCTTACTTTTATATGCAAAGGCGGTAAATAAATTTTTTGCTGCACTAAAAATGTTAATATTGAATCTTTAGAGAATTTTTGCCTTTAAATTTTTTTTTCTTTTCATATTCTCTTCATATTATGTGATCTTAGTGTTAAGTGCTAATGAATGTTGAATAAAACCTGGCGTTTCATATATACTCTTTTTTATTTTTATTTTATTAGAATAGAATTAAGGAAGATTATTTTCTATCTTGTAGAAGTCCTGATGAAGGGAATAAAATTTCTCGACAGCTAGACTAATAAAAAAGAGTTTTCTTGTCTGGCCAACTATCCTTCTGACTGCAGCTCCACAAAAGTGCCTTAAACTTCTCGATTTATTTAGCTTCTTCTTCTTTATATATATATATATATATATATATATATATATATATATATATATATATATATATATATATATATATATATATATATTGGAATTTTAGAATAAAAATAAAAAAGTGGTTAAGTGCCTCGATGATAACTTAAAAGAAGAGTAATGGGACAGAGGAATCAGAGGGGAGAGATTATGTTAAGTTTTATGGTGGAGAATAAAGAATACGCAATGCATATCTACAGCCATAAGAAAACACAAAGGAAATTGACCTGAATTAGTCCCGATAGTAACACTAAAAATGAAATTGACTACATTATACCTTCTTACCTCAGTCAAGATATTACAGTCCCGACTCTCTTTAATACGGATTGTGATCATCGACTGGTAAGAGTATAAATACAAGTCAACAGATGATTAGAAAGAAAAGCATATATACTTAAACATAAAAGACACAAAACACCAAGTTATTAAAGGATAATGGTGAAGAGTACAAGAAACAACTGATCAAAGAACTCGGAAAGAATGTGGGAGATTTGAAGAAAATGAGTGAATACATTACTTCGGCTTTAGTAAAGCATCAAGAAAAGTATAGCCATTTTGAGACAACAAGAACAGAACCTCATGGGAAACAAAATGTCTGGTAGAAAAATGAACAAAAATGTTTCAGAATGGTCAGCAACAAACACAGTAATATAAAGAAATAAAGAAGACAACGAGAAAATTTATCAGAAGAGATATTCAGGTATACTAATAGAGAAAACAGTTAAACAGAACCGAAGCTTGAGCAAAATAAGAAGAAAATCAAACAAACAGCATCAGATCATTTCCCTCAAAGACAAACTCGGAAACACAGGAAGAACCATAAATAAAATAATGGTTATAACAAAAAAGTTCTATGAAAAACCTCACAGTTAAAAGATAAAGAAACCAGACTTTAGTAAATAATAAAACAAAGTATTAAATAAAAGCTCAAATGAAATTTTAGACACTAATACTGAAGACATACAATTTGCTCTACATCAAATTAAAATAATAAAGCACAGGAAGCTAACAACGTTCCTGCCGAATTGGTGAAGGGGGAGGAGAGATGATACTCTAGAACCTAATAATAACATATGTTTCCAAGAACAGAGAATACCTCACAATGGGAATAATGCAGTAATAGTGTTACTTTTTAAAAAAGGAGACAATAGTAACCTACAAAGCCACCGTCTCATAAGTTTGTTTTTTCGACTTTTTAAACTTCGAAAATGCTTTCGACACAATCGAACACTGGTATTGAAGTTGAGCTGAAGAAAGCAAAGAGAGATCAACGCTATACAAATTTACTTAGTAGCATATATAAGAATGCAACATCAACAATTAAACTACATAGAAACACTAATAAAGTACAAATGCAAGGAAGAATATGGCAAGGAGATATAATTTCACCCAAATTATTGGCTCAGGCAGTCGAAGGAATATTCAAAAACTAAAGTGGGATAACAAAGGCATTGAAATAAACCGAAAACTATTACACAGTTTAACATTCGCAGAGGACATAGTGCTCATGGTAAGCAATAATAAAGATCTAAAAATATGGCCGTTGAGTTAAAAAAACAAGCAAAGCAAGTTGGATTAAAAATGAATATTAATAAAAACCAAAGTTACTTGCAAAGAAAATCCAAAAATTTTGCTAGACGAACAATAATTAGAAAATGTAACTATAGAAATCGACAGAAAAGGCAAATAGGATGGGCTCCTTCCGCAATATTATAATATATGCTCAAAAATTGAAATATACTTTTGCACCTAAGATTTAGGATCCTTAGTCAATGCATCTTGACGTTTCTGCCATATAGATCACAGATTCTGATGCTTACGAAAGATTTCAAGTTTTTGTGGGAAGGAAGATAAGTATTGTGCTGCCCTGTTTGCAACTCAAGGGTTTAATGTGCAGGGAAGACCCGATAGTTTCGATATATCAGATCTCTTTAATTTTCAATTTAAAGCGGGTGATTCTTTTATCGCTCAGACCTGTTATTTTTAGTTTAGAGTTTTTTGCTTGATATCGAAATATGCAGGGAAACTCATCTAAATCATCTAAATTAACTGGTCAAACTAGGCCCCGTTAACAATCTGATGACAGCCAAGTCGATGATTAAATTCTTTTAGAACATTATCGACGACACCTGTGGTTATGTTTCGTGCTTCTTGGCATATTTAGAAATTGTCGAGCTGGATCAAATATTCCCATAAGAAGTTATCAAGCGTATTCAAATTTGGTGGTCTGGCTGGTTATTCTATGCCCATTTCATGCTTTGGAAAAATATCGTCCAAATAAGCACGAGCAGCGTAATAGGACGGCAGTTCATCTTGTTGGAAAAAAGTCACACTAGAACATATCGGGCTCTGGATACAAAGTTCTTAGTGCCGGAGTGAGGTCATTTCAAAAAACTCCAAATGTCTGGCATTGGTGAAGGTAGCGTCAAAGAAACAAACACCTAGAACTCTTCCGTCAACTATAACGCATCACACGTTCACTTTTTTAAGGTTTTAGTTGTAAGTGCTGTGAACCAATAAAATTTTTAGTTGCCCAATGGCGACAGTTTTGTCAACTGACATGGCTATTTAAAGTGAATGATGTCTCGTCAGAAAAAATAATTCTTTTTTCAAAATTATTGTTACCATTGCATAATTGTTGTGCTTGCTTGCAGAATTGATTTAGGCGATCAAAATTATCTTGCAACAATTTCTGATCTAAATATAACTCTGTAGAGGTGATACTTTGCCATTTTTAGTATATTATGCCCACTACAATGTGCTACATTAAAGTTCCAGACCTGCCTCAACGAGGACAGGAATAGATTCTACCACATATAGTGCGTATTAGTCAAAGTAGCCCGAAATATGCCGAGTCACCTTCATTGCGAAAGAGGGAGAAAAGGCACTTACACACCTTAAATCTCTGCGACTCACCAGCCTCACATTGATTATTTTAAAAACCATGGAGAAAGCAGCTGATAACTATATCAAAGTAGAAATTCTTGAACAGGTGCCACTGTATTAATATATGCATCAAACGGCGCTAATATAATAAACAAGTTGCTGACAGGGGGGAGGATGCCAGCAGCATACACATTCCTAGTATAAGAGGCAGAATCAGGTCTATTTTTCTGAACTCAGAGCTCTTGAAGGGGCGCTATCGCAAGAAAACCAAGTTGTCAACGAGGGAGGGGGGAGTGCCAGCAGCATACACATTCCTAATATAAAAGGCAGAATCGGTTCTACCTTCCTAAACTCAAAGCTCTTAGGCAGAGGAAGGGCGATGGCAAGCATACATATTCCTATACTCTATTCAAGAACTAGATAGAGTAATAAAACTGTTACCGAAAACTCCAACGTACCTGCTCCAGTACCGCAGGTAACTGAGGACTGCCATAAATTTAATTATATTTAAATATTACAAGCTTTTATAAATTTACTGCAACAAAAAAATTTCTGATAGTTTAATTTAATTTCTGTCAGTGAGCAAAGTACTCCTTACAGTGTGTCTTTAGTGAATTATCTTGTTTGTACTTGTTTTTATATATTATTTGAGATTAGTGATATACCCAAAAAAGATGGTTCCACCTCTATTTACCCCAAAATCGTTAAACCAGGGCATTTTTTCCTCAACGAAAAACTTATTACAATGAATGTCTACGATGCCTTAAGACATCAATATCTAGATAATAATGTTAAAAGCTCTGGTGAGATTGTGTTCCAACATGAGGTACTGGAAAATCTACTATGTACCGAATACTGAAGGAGAAAAAAACGACTGGAATTGTTAGTACTCCCAAGCCAGATTCGACCACAGGCAGACGAAAACCTTGTTTGAAGAAGAAATGTAAACGGCAATAAAAGGAGTTATACATACATTTTATTATTAGAAGCAGATCCCAACCGTCGACAAAATTTGAACTAAAATCAATGAAGATCGGGATTTACCTGAAATTAAAAGAACTGAGCTCTGGAAATTGCTCAGAGAACTTAATTTTTGCTGGAAAAAAGCAGATAGAAATCTATTCTTATAGATCATCCAGAAACTCTCCGTTGGAGAAGGAAATATCTCCATCAAGTAAAAGGTAGAGTTGCGAACAATAACACAACTTATAAAATCAGTAATTTAACTGAACTTTTGAAAGATTTTTTTGAATAAAGTTACTGTATAAAATTGGGAAAAATCCATATAATAAAAGAATAAATGAAAATGTGGAAACTCGATCTCATGATCGGTGACATAAAGGAACCAATTATAATTTGATTACGAATTAGATACGTAATGTTTACCTGTGTAAACACAATTTATTATTTAAATTTTTGTTTTTGTTGTATTTTATTGTTTAATGTTGTTTATATATTTTTTATATATTTTTGTTTTAGTGTGTCCCACTCTTTAATTTTATATATTATTAATTCCAATTAGTCGTAGTTTTTTTATTATTTTATTATTATATTTGTGTCTTTTTCTTAAGCATGTAGAATTAACATGTTTATTTTATTTTTTTGGGACTATTGGATTTCCATATAATTTAAATAAAATAAATTAAGATGTCAATGCAATAGAAATAAAAATAAGTAGGTCCAATTTTAACTATAACATATAAAAATAAATTACATTTGAATCCCTTTTTAGTGTTTAATTGTAATTCTGCAGATAGTTTAAGAAATAAAGAAACTGAAACGTCAAATGCCCTAAAATGTTTTTAATTAATAATAAAATGACCGATAGCGCCAAAAAATTTTTATATTATATGGACGAATTTATTTTTTTATATATGTTTACCTTCTTGTATTTTTGACGATGGGTATTTTGTAAGTATTTAAATTATAAATTTGTCAGTGTTTTAGTCACACACAAGTAGTTTGCGAAGAAAAAAAGGGTAAAAAATGATTTATTACTCTCTCTAGTTCTTGCATAAACTATAGTATAAGAAGCAAAATCGGGTCTATTTTCCTGAACTCAAAGCTCTTGGAGTGGGGCGATCACCTCATCCCCCTGGATCCGCGCCTGATTAAACCAACAGTAGAAAGAGTTTATTTCCTGCAAATAATATTTTGGTCCTCTCTCCATACGTACTTCGACCACCTCATGGTCTGGTCAATGGAACTGTGTTGAAGCGAGAGCAATATTCGCAGGAAACAACTACTCTATAAAATATAATATCCTACCGAAATATATCAGAGTTTATATTCTTCTTCTCTCTACTTCCTTTTTGCAATAAATAGGTTAGGTTAAATTCTAGTGGGTACTTAACCTCGAAAAAAACACTTCTAAAACCACTTTAAATTATCTAATTATGATTATATATAAAAATATAGATATATCTCTCATTTCTTAAAACTAATAATCATTTTTGTGGTCTTTATAATATAAAACAGATCGTGTTTTGAAAATAAAGGTTTTATTTTGTGTGTGTGTTCAAGATGAGAGCGATAGCCATTTTACTCACAGTTATCATTTATATTCAAAATTCTAAGGTTTATGCCATAACAGGTGGTAAACCAGCCGAAGAAGGAGAGTTTCCGTTTATAGTTTCAATAAAAGAAAGCGGTTCTACAAATTGTCATTTTTGTGCAGGGACAATCATTGCAGATAGATGGATTTTAACAAGTAACGCATGTTACTCTCGCTCATGGTGGGGCTCGATCAGGTAACTTGAAAATTTATGCTATATATACAGTGCCTGTAAAAAAATTTGCATCGTATCGCAAAACTTCCTATTTCTATAGTTTTAAAAATTATCTTTTTAATTTATTTTATCATAATCAGAAACCAGAAAACCACCTTAAATATCTGATATGTCGCATTTACTTCGATCTGTAAATTTCATTTAAAAATTTCAAACGTTAAAACATGTTTTTATTTAAAAATGAATTATGATTTCATTAAGAAATAAATAAATCTATTTTTTGCGGTGTTCCACATCATTCTCGTGTTAAAAAGTGCGGCGCACTTCAAAGTAGGGAAAAACTCCGGGTCCGAAAGATTGCTGTTTTGTCCTGATATGGGACTCGTCAGGCCACCGCATTCGGTACAAACCATCATCTACCTTTGGGTTGCGCGTTTCGTGTACTCGATTGTATATATTTCTGTTTTAATTCACCGTCGCGTCACCACATAGCGGTTTTTACAAAATTTATTCATTTGTGTAGTTCTTGTGTTATCAAGTGAACCATCGACATGTCGCTTTTGTCGTCTCGTTTGCTGTTTTTGATTTTAAATTCAGCTTTATAGGATGCAAAGGCAAGATGATGGTTTGTACCGAATGCAGTGGCCTGACGAGTTCCATATTAGGACGAAACAGCGCTGTCGCCATCTTTTGGACCCGGAGTTTTTCCATACTTTGGAGTGCTCCGCAATTTTTAACACGAGAATGATGTGGATTGACAAATTTCACGTCCGCTTAGCCAAGATTTTATTCTATTTTATTATATATATATATATATATATATATATATATATATATATATATATATATATGTATATATATATATATATATATATATATATATATATATATATATATATATATATATATATATATATATATGTCATTATCATGCTTGAAAAGAGAATACATATAGGCAACTATTTAAACACGACAGAAAATAGTCTTTTTTCTTACTGAAATCTTAATTTTTAAATTTCGCACTACTTCGGTAAATATGTAGATGTCATTCGACTGGCGATACTTTTCAGACTGACATCGAAACGTCGGCAGGTTTAATATCCAGGCGACATGTCTCGGAATTTATATTTCTATTGTTATTTTAAATCCAAAATGTGATACAAGAATTTTTACTCCTAATTTAGCAACATGGTCTAATCTGATAAAAGCAACAATCAATCAAGCAACTTTTGAGTCTTAGAAATACAAACAAAAAATCATTTTCTTTTATTACTGAACCTCCAAAAATGCAGAATTTTTTTCTTAGATATTTCAAGGCTTTATCGCTAGATTTTTTCCCTTAATATCCCAATGTAAGTGTTCATTTATTGACATACATAATATAAATTATGAGAATTTCAAATGCAAAACAACTAAATCGGGTCTAAGTCGTCACCCTGCTTAATGAATCTGACTGTTACCTTTTAAGTTTTCTCATATTTGGCCAAAAAAATGATGTATTTTTTTAAAGTCCATATTTCTCTCGAGTTACACAAAATTGTCATTTATTAAGTCATTTACGTCCTAGAAAGTCAACGATTTGTCATTGTTTTTTAAGTCTACCTGCGAATTTACTAAACTTTAAGAATAAGCATTATTTTTACTTTTGAAAATTTTAAGGAAAATTTTGTTCAAAGATAAATTTTAGTTACATAACTTGTACTAAACTTTACAACGTGAGATATCTTCTAGTTTTTCCGCTTATTACGACTTAGAACTAAATATTTTTAGTATGTGAAATATGAAAATAGTCCACGAATGTCGTCCACTTTTTTACGATATATTTTATTTTTAAAAAATATACCCTGTTGTCAAAAAATGAAATTTAATCTTTTTTTTACATCGTGGTATCGTTATTTTTTTAAAGTCCAAACAAATATACACCGAAAAAATATAATTTTTTTTTTGACATAATCAGTAAAAAATATAAAAGTTCGAATTTTAGTATCAAATTTTGGATTTAAAATAGTTATAGAATTACAAATAACTTTGTCTTATCATATTCTCTTATATTTGGATAATAATGAAATTTTCGGATTTTTAAAAGTCATTTACGGATTGAAGCAGAAGTAAAATGTTCTATTATGCAGAAACAATCTACAAAAACAATTTTTAAAAAACTAAGGAAAAACAAATTTTTAGGCGGAAATTGGAATTAAAATTTGTTACCAGTAAAATGAGTTTTTCAAGGAAGCAAATAATCAAGTTACCAAGCTTCAAATTTATTTAAATCCTGCAGTTAGATATCTAAGAGGTGATCTGGCGAATAAAACGTTGATAACAGTTACATAATTAATTGTTTTATTTCATTTAAGTAATTGAAATTTTAAACTCGAAATTTATATTTTGTCTTAGGTGTATGAAACTTAAAGGTAACTTACCCCCCCCCCCCCCCCAAGAGCTTTGAGTCAGGAAAATAGACCCGATTTTGCCTCTTATACTATAGTGTATTCAAGAACTAGAGAGAGTAATAAATCATTTTTTACCCTTTTTTTCTTCGCAAACTACCTGTGTTCTTTAGTCCGGTGTCTTTGGCAAAATCTGTTAAACATATATATTTTTCATAGGAATGGGTTAGAAAAATACCGGTCTATAATAATGGACTATTTGGGTTGGATAACAATAGATATTTGGAAGTGTGAAGTGTTAAAAAGGATCCTTGTCATAGCCGTCGGAAGGAAGTTTATTTTATCACTAAGTATTTATGGCATAGAATATTATTTCGGTAATAAACTTATAATATGAAGTTTTTATAATATTATTTTATTTCTTTTGATTTGATTTCTTAATAATTCACATACATTACAAAATGTAAATAATTTTGACATTTTTAACACAAATCACAACTGTATTTTTATTATTTTTAATTTTGTCATGGAAACCGTTTTAGGCACATTCAGACTCAAACGTAGCCTTATTCTCTCAAAAAATTCAAAGTTATAAATTAAATACTTATAAAATACCCATTATCAAAAATATAGGAAGTTCATACAAAAAATTTTTGGGGCTATCGGTCATTTTATTGTTAATTAAAAACATTTTAGGACATTTGATGTTTCATTTTATTTATTTCTTAAAACATCTGCATAAATACAATTAAACACTAAAAAGGGATTCAAATGTAATTAGTTTTTATATGTTACCGGTAAAATGAGACCTAATTATTTTTATTTCTATTGTATTGATATATTAATTTAATTTACTTTATTATATGGAAAAAATAAAATAAACATGTTAATTCTACACGCTTAAGAAAAAGACACAAATACGATAATAAAATAATAAAAAACTTACGGTTAATCGGAACTAAATATATATAAAATTAAAGAGTGGGATACACTAAAATTAAAATACATAAAAAAATAAAAATATATATAAACAACATTAAACAATAAAATACAACGAAAACAAAAATTCAAGTAATGAATTGTGTTAACACTGGTAAACATTACGTATTTAATTCCTAATCAAAGTCAGTGAAGCTATCTTCACTCAA